>CM056059.1:9891441-10541441 GCA_029574335.1 Rana kukunoris | reverse complement strand
AAAACTAACGAAAAATAAATTACGAATCTTTGGAAAACGGAAATGAAAACAACAATTATACAAAATAATGCAAATTCACTTTCATTAGTACTGTGACCAATAGCCACTCAGCACTGTCCCTTACCCTGAAGAGGTTTGTTCCTTCCCCCCAATGAGCTTCTTTCTTCTTATTACCTAGTGGCTCCTTGACCGTGTGTCTTTATCTGTGTTAGACTGCAGATAGGGTGTGTTTGGGTAGGTTGCACCGGTTTTGTGGATCGGTCAAGTCAATCGCAGTAAAGTACGATTTACAAAATTACGGCGAGTAGTGTGTCGAATAAACGTAAAATGTATTTTAACAGAATTACGAAAGCAATAAAATCTACAAAAGAACGTTGTTACAATCAAATGAAATTAGACACGAAAATACGAATGATCATAAAGCAACGAAGATTATTTCTTACGAAAATACGAAGGCGGCATGATGAAAATATAATGTAAATACGAATATCAAAACAACGAAAAATAAACCAACGTAAAAACGAATGAACGAATAAATTCATTGTAAAAATACGAACGAGGCAGAATACAAAATTTAACGAAAATACTAATCTCGAATCAACGAAAAATAAACTAACATAAAAAAACGTAAACGGAAAAAAAAGTGTTACGAAAATACTAAAGAGTACGAATACGATAACTAACGTCTTACGAAACTACGACTCATTACGAATCACGATAAACGAACAGAAACGAAACAGAAATAAACGAAAAAATTTGCTGTGCACATGTCTAGTGCCTTGTATTTTACAATGACCTACTGATTTTTTTTTGGACCCCCTAGACCCCCATTGCACTTGTTTCCCATCATGTGACCAATTGCCTAGGCATTTGGTAATTTAATCTCTACTGAAGTCCAAGACCAGAGTTCAGTTTAGCTTATTTCGCTTATCATCCCTGTTAGCCTATATCTTATGACCAAATTCCAAGGCATTGGCTTTGAGCGTTGTCTAGCATGAAATCCCCAAGGACTCTCTAGTTAATGTGAGAATTTCATGGAATCCTATAGTTTAAGTGAGCCCGGGGAAGGTTGGGGTGTCATCATAAATGGACAGCGGGTCTCTTTTTATGTGCTATTGTGCATGCATTCAGGAAAAGGATCTCTATAAAGTGCAGTGATAACGATCTCATCATTTCTACAGGGAACAATGTACTATTCCCATTCATTGTTGGATATCAAAGGGCCAGGAAATCGTTTTTTTCCGGCCGTCGTTTCCTACTTAGTAATTCGATTTACTGTAATAATTTTTAACAAAATACAACGCATAAAAGTGTATCAAACTACTTTATTTTATTTTCTATTTTTGGATGGAACGGGGGAAGGATTGGAACCAATGGGAGATGTTTATTGGTGTTTGCATCCCCACCTAGGCGATTTACCTTCTTTATTTCTTCTGGGACTGAAAATGATGGGAACATTTGTTGTCGGAAATTGCGACCGTATGTACGCGGCATAACTCTACAAAGTTTTTGACTTTAAAGCATCATGCCGCGAACACACGATCGGAATTTCCGATGAAAAAAAGTCAGATGTTTAATCGGAAATTACGACCGTGTGTGGGCCCCATTGGATTTTTTTCCATCGGAGGAAAAAAAATACACAATGTTTCAAATTCTTCCAATGAAAAAAAATCCGATGGGAGATTCCGATCGTCTGTGTGGAATTCCGTCGGAGAAAAATCCATGCATGCTCAGAATCAAGTCGACGCATGCTCGGAAGCATTGAACTTCATTTTTCTTGGCTCGTCGTAGTGTTTTACGTCACCGCGTTTTGGACCGCTTGAACCGAATTTCCAATGAAAAAATCCATCAGATTTTAGACCATCCGATCGTGTGTACTCGGCATCAGTCTTGTATTTTTGTTCTGGTGGCACCAGGACTGAAAGTGATTGGAAAACCCAACATTTTGGAGTTTCTCCTCACGTTGGAGAGATTTCTGTCGTGTCTCTTGATGACAAATGAAATAAATGACCTGATGGGGTTTTAACGGTTTCCTACTATGCAACTCTACAATTTTTTTGACCTGAAAGCATAGATTAAAGGCCAGATTCAGAAACACTGGCGTAAATTTTGGCGGGCGTAGCGTATATCATATACACTACGCCGCCGTAACTTAGTGGCAGGTACCGTATTCAGAAAGAACTTGTGCTCTAAGTTACGGCGTCATAGTCTAAATGGGCCGGCGTAAGCCCGCGTAATTCAAAGTAGGCTGGTAGTGGGCGTGCTGTATTAAAATGAGCCGCGACCCCACGTAAATGACGCGCCTAACGAACGGCGCATGCACCGCCCATGGACGTATCCAAGTGCGCATGCTCTGAATCACGTCGCAAATACTCAATGCTTTCGATGTGAACGTAACTTATGCACAGCCCTATTCGCGTACGATTTATGCAAACGACATAAACAACGGAAAAATTTGACGCTGTTCCGACGTCCATACTTAACATTGGCTGCGCCTCATATAGCAGGGGTAACCGTACGCCGGTCATACGCCTTAAGTAAACGACGTATATCAATACGCCGGGCGCAATTACGTTCGTGAACCGGAGTATCTAGCTCATTTGCATATTTTTAATGGGAAAGCCGAATGCGTCCAGCCTAACTATGCGCTCACGATACGCCGGCGTAGGGAAGTTACGCCGGACGACTGAAGCCATGTTTTTTGGCGTAACTTGGTTTCTGAATCGGCGTAAAGATGCGACGGCGCACATTTGAATTTACGCCGGCGTATCAGGAGGTACGCGCCGTCGATTTTTTCTGAATCCGGCCCCAAGTCTTGTATTTTACGTCTGGTGTCACCAGGACCGAAAGTGGTTGGAAAACCCAAAATCTTGGTGTTTCTCCACACGTTGGCAAGATAGCTACCCATTTCCTGTTGTGTCTTTTGATGGCAAATTAAATAAATAAATAAACCTATTGGGGTTTTAACGATTTTCTAATCTATCCAACTCTACAAAGTTTTTGACTTGAAAGCATACCGGTAAGTTTTGCGTTTTTCTTCTGGTATCACCAGGACTTAAAGTGATGGGGAAACCCAACATTTTGGAGTTTCTCCTCAAGTTGGAGAGACTTCTTTTAATTTCCTGTTGTTTCTCTTGATGGCAAATTAAATAAATAAACATAATAAAGTTTAATGATTTCCTACTCTATCTAACTCTACAAAAATGTTGACTTTAAAGCATCAATGTCGTATTTTTCTTCTGGTGGCACCAGGACTGAAAGTGATTGGAAACCCCACAATTTTGGAGTTTCGCTTTATGTTGGAGGGCTTTCTTTTAATTTCCTGTTGTGTCTCTTGATGGCGAATTAAATAAATAAATAAATGACCTGATGGGGTTTTACCGGCTTCCTACTTTATCCAACTCTACAAAGTTTTTGACTTGAAAGCCTACAGTAAGGCAGCGTACACACGACCGAGAAACTCGTCGGGCGAAACTCAATCGTTCTCCCCGTCGAGCTCCTAGTTCGGCAGTCAAAAAGCTTGTCGAGCCAAATTTTCCCATTGAACAACGAGGAAATAGAGAACCTGCTCTCATTTTGGCTCGAAGAGTTCCTCGACGGGATGCTCGGCGAAA
The DNA here is from genome assembly GCA_029574335.1 of Rana kukunoris. Classification (NCBI taxonomy): domain Eukaryota; kingdom Metazoa; phylum Chordata; class Amphibia; order Anura; family Ranidae; genus Rana; species Rana kukunoris. The sequence goes on along the minus strand of CM056059.1, from coordinate 10,537,827 downwards.
AGTGTACACACAACCGGTTTTCTTGGCAGAATACGTCTTCCATCGAGGTTCTTGCTGAATTCTGCCGAGAAAATCGGTCGTGTGTACGCCGCCTAAGTCTTGTATTTTTCTTCTGGTGTCACCGGGACTGAAGGTGATGGAGAACCCCAAATCTTGGTGTTTCTCCTCACGTTGGCAAGATATCTACCCATTTCCTGGTGTGTCTTTTGATGGCAAATAAAATAAATAAATAAACCTAATGGGGTTTGAACGATTTTCTAATCTATCCAACTCTACAAAGTTTTTGACTTGAAAGTCTTGTATTTGTCTTCTGGTATCACCAGAATGGGGAAACCCAACATTTTGGATTTTCTTCTCAAGTTGGAGAGACTTCTTTTCATTTCCTGTTTTTTTGTCTTGATGGAAAATTAAATAAATAAACATAATAAAGTTTAACCACTTGCCTACTGTGCACCTGCACCCCCTTCCTGCCCAGACAAAATTTTAGCTTCCGGCACTGCGTCGCTTTAACTGACAATTGCGCGGTCGTGCGACGTGGCTCCCAAACAAACTTGACGTCCTTTTTTTCTCCACAAATAGAGCTTTCTTTTGGGGGTATTTAATGGTCCGTGCAGTTTTTATTTTTTGCGCTATAAACAAAAAAAGAGCGACAATTTTGAAAAAAGACACAATATTTTTTGCTTTTTGCTATAATAAATATCCCATTTAAAAAAAAAAAAAACATTTTTTTATCTCAGTTTAGGCCGATACGTATTCTTCTACATATTTTTGGTAAAAAAATGTGAAAAATAAAATCGCAATAACCGTATAGTGTCTGGTTTGCGCAAAAGTTATATTGCCTACAAAATAGGGGACATAATTATGATTTTTTTTTTTTTTTTTTTTTACTAGGAATGGCGGCGATCTGCGATTTTTTTTCGGGACTGGGACATTATAGCGGACACTTTTGACACATTTTTGGGACCATTTACATTTATACAGTGAACAATGCTATAAATATGCATTGATAACTGTATAAATGTAACTGGCAGGGAAGGGGTTAACCACTAGGGGGCGGGGAAGGGGTTAAATGTTTCTCCTAGTTTGTGTTCCAACTGTGGGGGGGGGGGGTGACTGGGGAGGTGACCGATTGTGTCCCTATGTACGAGGGACACAATCGGTCTCCTCTCTCCCTGACAGGGACGTGGAGCTCTGTGTTTACACACAGAGCTCCACGTCCCCGCTCAGTTACTGGGCAATTGCGTGTGCCCGGCGGCCATTGCGGCTGCCGGGCACACGCACGGGGTTCTCAGTGATGCGACGGGTGCGCGCGCGCGCCGCCGGCGGCGCGCGCGTGCCTAGCAGCCTTCTATGACTGCATGTCATATGACGTGCAGTCAGGACAATGGAGTTACCCGCCCGCCGTCATATGACGGTGGGCGGGGTAACAAGTGGTTAAATACTTCAGATCCATGCTATAGCCGAAAGATGGCTACAGGGCGGACCTAATTTGGTGGGAGGGCGTCCCTGGATGTCCTCCTGTTTTCGAGCGGCCTGCGCACCCCCAGCAGGGCGCCCGCGGAGCGCTCTGTGTTTAGCGAGTCACAGATCAGAGTAGGGGGTCGATCCCGATCCCTTACCACGTGATCAGCTGTTAGCCAATGACAGCTGATCATGTGATGTAAACAGAGCCGGTAATCGGCTATTTTTTCTCCTCGCGATGATAGCCATGTGCATTTGCAATGACCTGCTCCAACCATGGCAACTCACGATGCTGATCCAGGGTGAACCAGGTGCCATGCTCGCGGCACCTCAAGGTGCTGAATCATCCTCCACTATAGGTGGGATATTAGAGCATAGGCGCTGGCACAACCAAGTGCCCAGATGAGAAGGGGGGTCTTAGGGTTTACATCTAATTTAACATCCTAAGCTGCATGCTCAGTATCTAAGAACCCACTGAAACTTTTTTTTTCCTGTGTTCTTAAGCACCCGGTCTCTTCTCCGACGTGGTCCTTCAAGAGCTTTCGGCACCTATAGGGGGCTCCGTTTTGTTTCAAGTCAAGCTTTCAAAGGAGACTTACATGATCAGCATATTCTGGGCCTCCATCAGGAAGGGAAAGAAGCAAATGTTGGCCATTGCCAAGCCGGACAGCTTGCGAATCATCGACTTCACATTTAAGAAACGATTGAAATGCCAAGAGTCGGGACAGACATTAAATCTGAGTGACCTGAGGGAGGAAGACAGCGGAATCTACGAAGCTGAGATATATGGCAGCGGAAACACAACGCATTCCTGGTTCCATTTGCAAGTGAATAGTAAAAGCAAAGACAAGGGTGAGTCATTACCAGAAATTGGCTAAGGGACTGTTTTTGGGGGGTTTCATCATATTCGTTATGTTCGGAATTAATTTTGTATACAGTGGAACCTCGGTTTAAGAGTAACTTGGTTTGAGAGCATTTTGATTTGCGAGCAACTTTTTTTTTAAATTCTGACTCGGTTTGCGAGTGTTGACTCACAATACAAGCAAAATTCAAGCTAAATAGGCCTGCAGTACCTCATTTGGCCTGAGGTACGGGGGCGCAGAAGCCGAGCAGAGCCGAAAATAGGCCTGTAGTACCTCATTTGGCCTGAGGTACGGGGGCGCAGAAGCCGAGCAGAGCCGAAAATAGACTTGTAGTACCCCATTTGGCCTGAGGTACGGGGGCGCAGAAGCCGAGCAGAGCCGAAAATAGGCCTGTAGTACCTCATTTGGCCTGAGGTACGGGGGCGCAGGAGCTCAGAAAAGCCGGACGTTTGCCTGCAATACCTCATTTGGCCTGAGGTACGGGGGAAAAGAGCCAAAGGGCCAGATTCAGGTAGAGTTAGGCTGGCGGATCAATGGATCCGCCCGGGCTAACTGTCACTTTAAGCCGGCGTTTCTGTTTTCTGTAACCAGAAAACAAGAAACGCCGGGTTGGAGTTCCGATGCGATCGGCGTAATTGAATTTCGCCATCGCATCGTTACTTCAACTTAAAAATGGCGCCGGGGGCGTCCCCGCCGATTTACGCTCAAAAAATATGTTAATGAGCGGGAATCGGCAATTCAATTTTTCGGGCGCGACGCAGTGACTTTACGACGTTTCCAGAAGCGATACGCGGCGTATAGATAAAGCAGCAACCTAGTGGAGTATCCTATGTTAGGTATAGGCGTCGTCATCGCGTCGGAAAAAAAAACAAATCGCGTCGCTTGCGTAAAACATTCATGAATGGGGACGTGACGTCATTGACGTTCACTGACAGAACTTGGAGCATGCGCACTGGGATGCATTGACACTCGACGCATGCGCAGTACGTTCGCCGCGGGATGCGCTGCCGCAACTTTAGGAGCAAGTGCTTCCTGAATAACAGCACTTGCTCCTAAAATTTCTGCAGAGTAACGTAAATGAGATGCGTTACTCCAGAGCAAAGATGCGCCCATCTACCTGAATCTGGCCCAAAGTGTCCTCTGGCCTTTTCGGCCGCTTTCTGCGCACTCTGACGCCCCCTCCACCTCTGGCCGTATTCGGTATTGCATCCCATTGAAGTCAATGCGGAACAAAACATTTTCAATGGGAAAACTTGCTTTGGATTATGAGCATACTGCTGGAACGGAGTATGCTCGGAATCTGAGGTCCCACTGAATTCATTATTTTCAAGCCGATTCGAATTTCAAAATTCGATTTTCAGAAGATGGCTATATTCATTATTTTTTTCTATTCTATTCTTTTATTTAACCTTTTCTATTCTTTTCTATTCATTTTTTTTTGTAATCTATTATTTTCTATTCCTTTATTTTCTATTTTATTCAGTTTTTTTCTGTTCTATTCTTTTACTTTCTATTATATTCTTTTATTTTACTTTCTGTTCTTTTATCCTCTGTTCAATTATTTTCTATTTTGTTTTATTCTATTCCAGGGGTCGCCAAACTTTTTAAACAAAGGGCCAGTTTACTGTTCTTCAGACTTTAGTGGGGCTGGACTAGGGCCAGTGGTAGCAGAATATGTCCTGGCACCCAATGGGAATAAACAATGCCCCATCTTTGTGTCAGTGGGAAGAATTGTGACCTTTCATTGGTGTCAGTGGGAGGAACAGTGCCCCATTGTTGTTGTCAATGAAAGGAATTCTGGCCCATCGTTGGTGTCAATGAAAGGAATTTTGTACCATTATTGGTGTAAGTGGAAGGAAAATTGGCCCATTCTTGGTATTAATGGAAGGAGTTTTTCCCCATCGTTGGTGCCAGTGGGAAGAATTGTGCCCTTTAATTGGTGTCAGTGGGAGGAATGGTGAGTGCCCCATTGTTGGTGTCAGTTGGAGGAATTCTGCCCCATAGTTGGTGTCAATGAAAGGAATTCTGTCCCATTATTGGTGTAAGTGGGAGGACAATTGGCCCTTTCTTGGTATTAATGGAAGGAATTTTACCCCATCGTTGGTGCCAGTGGGAAGAATTGTGCCCTTTAATTGGTGTCAGTTGAAGGAATAGTGCCCCATCGTTGGAGTCAATGAAAGGAAATTCTGGCCCATCGTTGGTGTCAATGGAAGGAATTCTGTCCCATTATTGGTGTAAGTGGGAGGAAAATTGGCCCTTTCTTGGTATCAATGGAAGGAATTTTGCCCCATCGTTGGTGCCAGTTGCATACATTTGAATCTCTGAATAACGAAAATTTCTACAGAATTTCGAATTGTAACAAAACGAATCACACGTGTCCAATGTTGGGCACCAGGACCCTGGAGAGTGAAATGAAGCATGTCTAGGGTGGGTTCCATGTGGGCCAAGTTATGCAAAAACATCTGTACTTCAATACTAGAATTCTTCATGGTGCAAGTATAGTTACTAGGGGGGAGCCTTAGTACCCACGTCAGGCATCTAGCAAAGAGTCCAATGTCTCCGGCATATCACAAGAGCGTCCGCCAGTGGCGGTGCGCAGGAGCGCTGCCCTCTCTCTCTCCTGCACTGCATGAATCTATGTATTGTCACTGCTGCCCACTATTCAGATGGCCGGCCCCCTGGTGAGTGCCGGCCATCTGAATAACGGCAGCTGGTTGGCTTTGACGGCTGCAATCGGCTTCCAAATAGTTAACCTGGGGACGCACAGGGGGGGGGGGGGGGGCGTTCCTTGGCTAACACTGTTAAGCATCTCAGCCAATCAGGTTCACCGGATCTGGTTACCGGTAACCTGATTGGCTGAAGCGACATTGAGGGCGGGACTACATTGAGGGATTGTGGAGAAAGATCCGAGGATGGCTGACCGAGAAAGGTACAGTGGCAACAATTGATGGCACAGTGGCGACAACTGATGGGTACAGTGGCGATAATTGATGGGCACATTGGCTGCGTTTGGCATGGCACAGTGGCGACAATGGCATGTCAATGTAGCGACAATTGATGGGCACAGTGGCGACAATGGCATTGCACAGTAGCTGCAATTGGCATGGCACAGTGGCGACAATTGATGGCACAGTGGCTGTGTTTGGCATGGCACAGTGGCATCAATTGATGAGCACAGTGGAGAGAATGGCATGACACAGTGGCGACAATGGCATGGCACAGTTGCGACAATTAATGGCACAGTGGCTGCGTTTTGGCATGACACAGTTGTGACAATTGATGGCACAGTGGCGACAATGGCATGTCACAGTGGCGACAATTGATGGCACAGTGGCTGCGTTTGGCATGGCACAATGGCGACAATTGATGGGCACAGTGGCGACAATGGCATGGCACAGTGGTGACAATTGATGGGCACAGTGGCTGTGTTTGACATGGCATAGTGGCGACAATTGATGGGCACAGTGGGGACAATGGCATGGCACAGCAGCGAAAATTGATGGGCACAGTGGCGACAATTGATGGCACAGTGGCTGTGTTTTGGCATGACACAGTGGTGACAATTGATGGGCACAGTGGCGACAACGGCATGGCACAGTGGCGACAGTGGCACGGCACAGTGGCGACAATGGCATGGCACAGTGGTGACAATTGATAGCATGGCACAGTGGATGCGTTTGATGGCATGGCACAGTGGCGACAATTTTATGGCACAGTGGCTGCGTTTGATGGACACAGTGAGGCTGCAATTGATGGGGTTTTTTTTTCGTTTTTTTTTGCGCCCCCAAAAAATTGGCATGTCACAGTGATGACTGAATTTAAATCGATTCAGAATTTTCGATTCAATTTTCCGAATTCTGAATAGTTTTCGAATTAGAATTTTCCAAGAAAATTAAATAGAATAGAAAAAAAGGCATATAATAGAATAGAGAAGAATAGAATGGAAAATAAAGGCATGGAACATAAAAAGAATAGAAAAAAAAATCGAATAGAATAACAATAGAAAATAATAGAAAGAATATAACTGTTTTCCCGAAAATTCTAATTTCGAATAGAATACATTTAAATTTGAATATAATAGAACAGAAAAAAAAGAATAGAACAGAACATTAAAAAATAGAATAGAAAAAAATGTAACAGATTGGTACAGAAAGAATATAACCATCTCCCAAAACTCGGATTCAAATCGTTTCAAATTGTCCGAATTCGACTGAATTTGGAAAATTTGAATCGATTCGAATTTGATTAAACAAAAACAAATTCCATAAACAAATGAAACTAATTTAACTAAACTAATGTATGCAAATACAGAGTCAAAACAAAACAAAAACATTCCCTAATCTTCATTTTCCTTTTTTTCCCCCCAGTTGGAAGTTATTCGGGAGGAGCTCCGGGGACGTGGAACAACATCTGCCTCACAACTTTTGGAATTCTGATCAGCTATATCATCGGGAAAACCTAAAATATGGGATGGGAACAACGTCAAATGTCAAATAATTAATAAATACACAAAAAAAAAAATTTAAAAGGAAAGAAAAATTATAATTTGACAAAAGAGAAATAATTATTAAATATGTAAAAAAGAAAAAAATACAAAGAAAAAAAAGTTCAATTAAAAACATTTGACAGTAGAAAAATAATGAATAAATAACAAAAACTAAAAAATGTATCAAATAAAAATAATAATAATTTGATAGTAGAGAATAAATGAATAAACACAGACAAAAGCCCTATAAGAAAAATCATAAAACCAAAAAAATTGACAGTTCAGAAATAATGAATAAATACACACAAAAAAGAAAAAAATACTAAATGAAAAAGTTACATGAAAAACGACAATCGAGATAAAATGAATAAAACACACAAAAAAATAAATAAAAATGCTCGATACACTTAGGGGTTTAATGATAAAAAATTAGCTGTACAAGTGTCTCAGCACTTGCACAGCCAACGCCAATAATACCAGTAATGTTGTGTCTTTTTGCATTTATCATTAGCTCCATCTAGTGGCCATAATGTGGTATTTTCCTGATTGAGGATTTACAGGAAAATACCAGATTATGGCAACTAGATGGAGCTAAAGATTATAGTAAATACATATATTATAGAGACATTGAGGGGATAATTCACCATGGTGGTGAGAAAGCTGAGATGTTTGCAAGGCAAATATTTTTAAGAGACATTAAGTGTAATAAGCATTTTCCCCTTTTCTGTGTATATATTCATTATTTTTATACTGTCATATTTTTATACTGTCATCTTTTTTTTTTTTTACTCTTTTCTTTTTTTTTGTGTGTGTGTATTTATTTTAAATATATATATATATATATATATATATACACACATATATATATACATATATATATATATACATACATATATATACATACACATATATATATATATATATATATATATATATATATACACGTTTTTCCTTTTCTGTATTTTTTGGTGTATATTTATAAAAAAAAATCTGAACTGGCAATTTATATTTTATTTTACATTTTTCTTTTTTAGTATTTTTTTGTATATTTATTCATTAATTCTCTGCTGTCAAATATTTTTCTTTCTTTTTTATTATTATTTTTCTTTCAGTATGAAAGTAAACACTGTGCTGCACATTTAGAAAACCTACAATGCTTTATGACACCAGTGCCTCTGTATATTCATTTTTTTTTGTGTGAAAAAAAGTTAAAAAGTATAAAACATGAGATTAAACACTAAAATAGGACAAAAATGTACTTCATGCATTTTATATGTTTGATTTTTGCAAGACTTTGTATGTCTTAGATTATTGCATCAGTTTTATTAATTTTGAATTTTTTGTGTACTTATCCATTATTTCTCTATTGTCAATTTTTTTATTTTATTTTCTTTGTTTATGATATATGTATAACGTTTTTCTTTTACTGTATTTTTTTGGTTTATATTTATAATTTTTTTCTCAACTGACAATTTATATTTTATTGTACATTTTTTCTTTTTTTGTATATTTATTCATTAATTCTCTACTGTCAAATGTTTTTTATTTTTTTGTATTTTTTTTTCTTTCAGTCTAAAAGGAAACACTGTACTGTGCATTTAGAAATCCTATAATGCTTTATGACACCTGTGTCTCTGTATATTCAATATTTTTGTTAAAAAAAAAAGTAAAAAAGTATAAAACATGAGATTAAACATGAGATGAAATAGAACAAAAATGCACTGCATGCTTTTTATATGCTTGATTTTTGCAAGGCTTTGTATGTCGTAGATTGCATCAGTTTTTATTTTTTGTTTTTTTTGTGTACTTATCTATTATTTCTCTATTGTCATTTTTTTTTTGGTTATTATTTCTCAACTGTCATTTTTTTTTTATTTTATTTTTTTGAAGATCCCCCTGGGCCAACAGCTCTTTAATAGAGTCAGCCTATTTTTTTTTTGTGTATTTATTTATTATTTCTCTTTTGTTATATATATATATATATATATATATATATATATATATATATATATATATATATATATATATATATATATATAGCGCTGCTGGTTGCGATACTAAAATACTATAGCTAAAAAAATATGCTGCGCTGCAGGCGATCGGGTCTTGTCAGTGGCTGGGTATGGATACGAGTGAGGGGGAGTTGACCCGCCACCCTACTCCACACCATAGCAGGGCGGAAGTGACGTCACAACGTCACATCCGCCCATACGTCTTAAAGGGCCATATTATTTTTGTCATTTTTTCAAATGACAATTTATTTTTATTTATTTATTATTGCATTTTAGTGTAAATATGAGATCTGAAGTCTTTTTGACCCCCATATCTCATATATAAGAGGACCTGTCATGCTTTTTTTTCTATTACAAGGGATGTTTACATTCCTTTTAATAGGAATAAAAGTGACCCAATGTTTTATTTTATTTTTAAAAACAGTGTAAAAATAAATAAAATCAAGTCAAATAAATAAGAAATAAAATGTACTTTTATGAAAACGGAGTCCAAAGCGCACATGTGAGGTATCGATGCGATCGGAAGAGCGAGAGCAATAATTCTAGCTCTGGAACTAAAAACATGCAACCTGTAGAAACGTCGCCTATGGAGATTTTTAAGGGTAAAAGTTTGACGCCATTCCACGAGAGGGCGCAATTTTGAAGCGTGACATGTTGGGTATCGATTTACTCGGCATAACATTATCTTTTACAATATATAAAAAAAATTGGGCTAACTTTACTGTTGTCTTATTTTTTTTAATTTAAAAAGTGATTTTTTTCCAAAAAAAGTGCACTTGTAAGACCGCTGCGCAAATACGGTGTGACGGAACGTATTGTAACTACCGCCATTTTTTTCTCTAGGGCGTTAGAATTTTTTTTTTATAATGTATTGGGGGTTCTAACTAATTTTCTAGTTTTTAACAGTTTTTAACAGTCTGAAAAACAGGCTCGGTCCTTAAGTGGTTAATTTTCAGCTTTGAGCTTGCAGCCGCCACCGTAAACCGAAATACTAGATCGGTTTTGGGTGGCGTCGCCCTTTAAATGAAACGCGCTCCCAGCCGTTAGATGGCATCTGCCGAGGGTTCTTCTTCTTCCGGAGATCCCAACTTTGGACCGTTTCCAGGAAAGTATGCGGTGGCCCCCGGGGAGGCGGAACATAATGACCGCTGTGAATCGCATCGCCTGGCCTTCCTGCCCATCCATCTTGCAGCGAGTCCGTCGGGAGTCGCCGTACGCAATGCCGTCATTTTTTCCCGGTGCCTGGGGAACTCGCGGCCGTTTGACGAATGGCCTGGTTTGCTCAAGTTCCTCATTGATCTCAGCCTGGTAAAAAAAAAGGAGAATCCATCATGTCCCCCTCCATCTCCCGCGCTGGCTCAGCAATACTTCATCCGGCAACTGCAATGCCCAACAGAGGTCTGGATATTACGCGATCGGATTTACAGCCTGGCCGATGGAAGGGGGAACCGGAGCCGTCGCGTTTCCAGCCTCTGATGTCATTTTCTGGCCTTTTTTTTTTAGGGAATATTTGTAGAATATCAGTGTGGACTCTGCTGGAGAATGTGGTCAACCAAGGCAATAGGAGACATTGGAACTGTAGTTCAGATACAGTGGAACCTCGGATTACGAGTAACGCGGTTAACGAGCGTTTCTAATGAGCGTTTCTTAACCACCTGCAGGTTAAGGACCTGGCCAGTTTTTGCGATTCGGCACTGCGTCGCTTTAACTGACAATTGCGCGGTCATGCCTCGTGGCTCGCAAACAAAATTGGCGTCCTTTTTCCCCCACAAATAGAGCTTACTTTTGGTGGTATTTGATCACCTCTGCGGTTTTTATTTTTTGCGCTATAAACAGAAATAGAGGGACAATTTTCAAAACAAAAGCAATATTTTTTTACTTTTTGCTATAATAAATATCCCCAAAAATATATAAAACATATTTTTTTTGCTCAGTTTAGGCCGATACGTATTCTTCTACCTATTTTTGGTAAAAAAAATCGCAATAAGCGTTTATTGATTGGTTTGCGCAAAAGTTATAGCGTTTACAAAATAGGGGGTAGTTTTATGGCATTTTTATTAATATTTTTTTTTTACTAGTAATGGCGGCGATCAGCGATTTTTTTCATGACTGCAACGTTATAGCGGACACTTCGGCCAAGTTTAACACATTTTCTGGACCATTGTCATTTTCACAGCGAAACGTGCTATAGAAATGTACTGATTACTGTGAAAATGACAATGGCAGTGAAGGAGTTAACCACTAGGGGGCGCTTAGGGGTTAAGTGTGCCCTAAGGGAGTGATTATTAATGTAGGGGGGCGTGGCTGTAGGCGTGACATCACTGATCGTCGTTCCCTATATCAGGGAACAGACGATCACTGACACTGCCACAATGAAAAACGGGGAAGGTGTGTTTACACTCACCTCTCCCCGTTCTTCAGCTCCTGTGACCGATCGTGGGACACGGGCGTCGATCGGGGCTTGCGGGCGCAGTCACGGAGCTTCGGACCCACGGCTGGGCTCTTAGAGGCAACGTACAGGTACGTGGATGTGCCCAGCCGTGCCATTCTGCTGACGTATATGTGCAGGAGGCGGTCCTTAAGTGGTTAATACGAGCGCTGTATTTTGAAAAATCCTAACTCGGTTTGCGAGTGTTGTCTCGCAACGTGTGCAGGATTCAGGCCGAAGTGGTGTGCGGTACCGCGTTTGGCCTGAGGTGGGGGGCGGGGGGGGCTGGAGCCAAGCGGATCCGTTCTGAAGTGCTCAGAAAGACTCAGTTCCAGAACCTCTCCAAGGTTTGCCGAGGTCAGCCGAACTCTTCTTGGGTCCTTTCCGGCTGTTTCCGAGTCTCTCCGATGCCCCCACAAGCGGTATTGCATGCCATGGAAGTCAACACGGAACAAATTATTTTCGTTTTTATTGACTTCTATGGGGAAACTGGCTTTGATATGCGAGTGTTTTGGATTTATGAGCATTCTCCTGGAATGGATTAAGCTCGTAATCCAAGGTTCCACTAGGTGGCGCTCTAGGAGGACATCGGCAAAACTGCAAATGCTTGTCAGTTCACATACAGGCAGGGCCGGACTTACCATTGGGCTTGACTGGTCTCAAGCCCATGGGCCCCACCCAATAGGGGGCCCCTCTAAGGGCCCTGGACAGCAACCCCTACTTGTTTATAATATTTATATATATATATATATATATATATATATATATATATATATATATATATATATATATATATTATTAAAGGCCCCAGAGGTCTCCAGGGCCCCCTTTATTTATACAAAAAAATTCATTTTTTCTATATATATATTTTTTTATTAAGGGTCCTTTCACACGGAGCGAAGCGTTTTTCGGTCCGCTCCGTGTGCCCGTCAGCTCAGCGGGGGGTCTCCGCTCAGCTGTCGGCGGACGGGGCGGTCCCCGCACACTGTGTAGGGACCGCCCCGTCTCTCCTCCGCTCTCCCCTATGGGGAGTCGGATGGAAACGGACTGTCTTGGCCATTGCATCCGATCCGTTTGGCCGGACGGAAAAAAAATAGGACATTCTTCCGTCCGCAAAAACGGATGCGGATCTGGCGGACGTTAGCGGATGCATCATCCGCTAACGGATCCGCTCCCATAGGGGCCCATTACAAGTCCGTAAACGGACTTGTAATGTGCGGACGAACGGTCCGCTAGTGTGAAAGGAACCTAAAGGGCTCAGAGGTCCCAGGGCCCCATGTGGCAACCCCCCCTTTTTTTATTTATTTTTATAAATGTTTATTTTTTTAGTTTTGTTTATATATTTTTTTTTTTTATTAAAAGGCCCAGAGGTCTGGAGGTCACCAGGGGCCCGGAGGCCCCCAGGGCCCCCGGACAGCAACCCCCACTATTTTTATGTATTTTTTTCTAAAAAAAATATGTTTCTATATATATATATATATATATATATATATATATATATATAAATATTATTATTATTATTAAATGGCCCAGAGGTCTCCAGGGCCCCCGGATGGCAACCCCCCTTTTTTTTATAAAATGTTTTAAATTTTCTTTATTTTTTATAAATGTTTATTTTATTCATTTTTTTATTAAATGGCCCAGAGATCCCCAGGCGGCAGCACCCCCCCCCCCCTGGTTCTCTGCTCCAGGGGGCCCATGCCTTAAGCTGAGTAAGGGGCCCCAAAATTCTTGATGGCGGCCCTGCGCACACCTCCCAACACGCACGGATTCTGCGGGACTTTCCGCAGTCCCGTGAAAGGGTTAATTTTCCAGCACTGCAATAGGAGGCAGCACGGAAGCAGGAGGAACCGGAGCGGTGTGTGGAGGACTGTGGCTGCTGAAGGGAAGAAAGCCGACAGCCGGGCTAATGACAGGTGAGAGGCACTCCCCCCTCCGCTGAACAACTGCAAAACCTCCCAGGAGGAACCGGAGAGGTGTGGGGATGTCTGCTGAAGGGAAGAGAGCCGACACATTCCGTGCACAGATGAGAGTCACCCCCCCTGCTCAACAACTTTAATGCGCACCCCCCGCCCCCCCGCTCAACAACTTCATTTCGCCCCCCCCCTGCTCAACAACTATGATCCCCACCCTCGCTCCAGGGGGCCCCTTCAACACTCAAGCCCAAGGGCCCCCACCACCCTAAGTCCTGCCCTGCATACAGGTGTGACCACGTGCGGACGTGTTTTCTGCCTATCGTGTCTAGAGCAGCCCATTCACTTCTATAGTTTGCCCTACGCACGAGAAACACGGAAAAAAACTTTTCCAAAAAATGCGTCTCATTGATCACATAGCTGACCCCCCCCCCCCACAACTTTCCTAGTCGTGACAATTCTGTATTATTCTATACATTTTGGCGGCAGTTTTGAGTTTTGCCAGCAGGTGGCAGTATGGGACCTCGGTAAAGAGCACTCTGTAGATGAAGTGATAAAGCTGGGGAGTGTTTAGTTGGAGGATAGAATGGGCGTCCGTCCCTGTACCCAAATTCATATTTGGTAAATGTTGGAGATATAAACCCGATGAGAGTCTCTTTTGTCTCTTGGAATTTCTATTGGTGAAGTCCCTGTGCTGAGTTCCCAGGTCTGTACACCTGCTGTGCCCATTATGAGGGGTTCCCACCATCCCTGTGCTGAGTTCCCGGGTCTGTACACCTGCTGTGCCCATTATGAGGGGTTCCCACCATCCCTGTGCTGAGTTCCCGGGTCTGTACACCTGCTGTGCCCATTATGAGGGGTTCCCACCATCCCTGTGCTGAGATCCCGGGTCTGTACACCTGCTGTGCCCATTATTAGGGGTTCCCACCATCCCTGTTAAATTAGTATTTATTTTCCATTACAGTGGAACCTTGGTTTTCCAGCATAATTCGTTCCAGGAGAACGCTTGTAATCCGAAGCACTCGCATATCAAAGCGAGTTTCCCCATAGAAGTCAATTTAAAATGAAGATAATTCCACATTGACGTCTATGGCATGCAATACCGCATGTGGCCAGAGGTAGGGGCACCAGAGAGTCTCGGGAAATACTTAGGGACATCTCACTTATCTCGTTAACCCTCTGAAAAATTCTGAAACACTCGGAACTGAGTATTTCCAAGTGATTCCGAGTATTTCAAAACGGCCTTGAACCCTTTTGAGTATCACCGGCGCCCCCGCACCTCTGGCCATATGCAGTACTGCACACCCCATTAGCTTGTTTTGAGAGACAACACTCGCAATCCGAATAAAATAAAAAAAAATAGCTTGTTAACCGCGTTTCACTGTATAAAGAAAGCAGAAGAAGTGGGTACAGGCAGTACACCTGTAAGGGGCCCGGAGGTCCCCAGGGCCCGGATGGCAACTCCCCTTTCTTCTTGTAAGGGGCCTGGAGGTCCCCTGGGCCCTGGATGGTAACCCCCCCCCCTTTTCTTTTCTTTATAAAACTTATGTTTTTTTATATATTTTTTTATTAATTTTTTGTTTTTATTAAAGGGCTCAGAGGTCCCCAGGGGCCCGGAGATCCCCAGGGCCCCTGATGGCAACCCCCCTTTTTTTTCTTTAAAAAAAATGAATACATTTTTGATTATATTTTTTATTTCTTTTGTTTTTATTAGAGGTCCCCAGGGGCCCGGATGGCAACCCTCCTTTTAAAAAATATATATATATATAAAAAAATATAAATAATTTTATATATATTTTTTTTTCATTAAAGGGCCCAGAGGTCCCCGGGGGCCCAGGATGGCTACCCCTCCTTTTTTAATGTATATATATATATATATATTTTATATATTTTAAGGGGCCCAGAGGTCCCATGGGCAACTCCCAATTCGTGGCACTCCCCCGCTTCTCAACTTTCTCAATTTGCAACAGCCCCCCCCCCCCGCTTCTCAATCCGCAGCAGCCCCCCCGTTTCTCAATTTGAGGTAGCAGCACCCCCCCCCGCCCATGCCTGAAGCTGTGTAAGGGGCCCCATAATTCCTGATGGCGGCCCTGTTTCTAATACATGCTTCCATAACCTTAGGCAACAAAAGAAAAAAAACACGAAACTTTCCTCCACTAGATGGCGCTCTATAGTAATAAAAAAAGAGCTCCAGGAATTGCGCTCGAATTAACAGGAAATGCAAATATGCGGTCGGTGGCGATCGGAGAGCGAGCGATCCTACCAGCTGGTACAGAGAGTCATGCATATCACTGATAAAGTATATTAGCTGTAATCACATAGAAAGTATTCACAGCTCGTCCCTTCCGCAGCAATTACTATTCTTTCTCCATTGACATCACTCTCGGCGTCCATTAAATATTTAGGCCTATCAATATGCAAAAACATTTTTTTTTAATTGCTTAACCCCTTCCATACAGGGCTTTTATACCACCTCCATACCGGGCCTATCCTGCTTTGAATTTTTTTTTTACAGATTACCAGTTTAACCCCTTCCACACCGGGGGGCACTTACACACCTTCCTGCCCAGGCCAAGGCCAGGCCAATTTTCAGCTTTCAGCGCTGTCGCACTTTGAATGACAATTGCGCGGTCGTGCTGCACTGTAGCCAAATGACATCTCTATCACTTTGTTCCCACAAGTAGAGCTTTCTATTGGTGGTATTTGATCACCTCAGCGGTTTTTATTTTTCGGGCAATAACTTTTTTTTTTATTTGTTTATGTTAATTTTTTTGTAAAGAAGTAAGTTTTCTTCGATAAATCATCGATAAATCAAGAGTATTGCAAGCAGTGTATATACACCTTAATACAGGGTTTGACAAATTTGTTTGGAATCTCGGAGCCAGCTAAAAAATTTAGGAGCCAGAAAACACGCCCCCGTCCCGACGAGCTCGCGCGCAGAAGCGAACACATACGTGAGTAGCGCCCGCATATGTAAACGGTATTCAAACCACACATGTGAGGTATCGCCGTGATCGTTGGAGCGAGAGTAATAATTATATCCCTACCCCTCCTCTGTAACTCAAAACATGCAACCTGTAGAATTATTTAAACGTCGCCTATGGAGATTTTAAAAGGGTAAAAGTTTGTCGGCATTCCACGAGTGGACATGTTGGGTATCAATTTACTCGGCGTAACATCATCTTTCACAATATAAAAAAAAAATGGGATAACTTTACTGTTGTCTTATTTTTTAATTAAAAAAAGTGTATTTTTTTTTCCCACTTGTCACTTGTGAGGCCGCTGCGAAAATACGGCGTGACAGAAAGTATTGCAACGACCGCCATTTTATTCTCTAGGGTGTTAGAATAAAAAATATATATAATGTTTGGGGGTTCTAATTAGAGGGAAGGAGATGGCAGTGAAAAATGACACATTAGAACTGCTGTTTTACTTGTAATGCCAACGGCCACCACCAGATGGCGCAGGTCACAGAACATAGGCGTGCACAAGGGGTGTGCCTCGGCACACCCTAATCCTGAGGTTGACAACCCATCAATCGTGAGCGACCTGCCGATTGTGGGCAGGTGACAGGTAAACCGCGATCCTTCCTTGCCAACCCCCAGAATCTGGACAGGAAGGACAAAAGGGCTGGCATATAGTGGAACCGATCTGTATTTTCCTCCTGCAGAAGCTGAAAGTAGGCTTCTCCTCCTCTCCCTCTCCCCGACATTAAGCTGCTACAGGAGCAAAATACAGGGGGATCAGTACCAATATATGCCACCGCCGCCACCCCTCCTGTCCCTGTTAATCTTCTTTCTGCTGCCCGGATCAGCCTTGCTCCCCCCCATTGTTTCAGGATGGATAGTGGGGAAGAGGCCGGTACATATGTCACACATGCATATGTGTTAGAGCTTTGAGGTGCACACCCTAATGCAATAGGCTGCACACACCTATGTCACAGTAGGAAGCTTGGCACTTCACAAGGCCGCAAAGCCGTGGCCTCAATTACCAGCGGGCGCAGGCCCGCCCCGATCGCGTGGCGGGGGAGGTGGGGGCGCACGGAGGCACACTGTGCCTTCGTGCGCCCCCACCTCCCCTGCCGCGCGATCGCCACGATCGGCGGGGCCCACGATGGCCGTAATTGAGCCGCGGCCTCGATTACCTCGATTACCTCGCAAAGCCGCGGCCTCGAATACCGGCGGGCACGGGCACCAGGTCACAATTTCTTGTCGGAATTGCGACCTGGCGCCCGGATTTTGTCGAGCCCTGCCTTAATGTGACCTGGCATCAGCCTCTTACAGTCCCTGTACGGAGCATGAGAGGAGGAAGCAGCACAAGGAGCCAATCAGTTCATGTGCTGACAAGAAGGATGTTGAAAGGAGGATAAAGCAGGGTAACAGAGAAATAAGCTTATCATTGTGCCACTTCTCCTTTCACTGTCCAGTCACTGGTTGGGGGCTCGTCCGGGACAACTTGAGTTTAGAGGAAGTGGGTTGAATGGTGCTGACATCTAGTGGCAGACGGAAGTACTGCAAGGAAAACCTCAGAACTTAAGCACTAAAATCTGGTTTTATTATTTTATCTTTTAATGGGCTGTTCATTCCTATCTTATTTTTATAAATTTTTTTGGGCTGGAGTTCTGCTTTAAAGCTTCTAGGAGGTTTTGGTGATTGGCTTTATATCTATGTTAGGAGGTTAATTGAGCTGCAGTGTGCTGGAATTGTCTTTCTGAAGGGTCCCTTCTTTTTTCTCTTTTTTTGCTGATCCTTCCAAGTGTCTGAAATGCATGAAAATGTGTCTTTCCCCCGTGAAGTATTGATTGTCTGTCGCCTTTCTTCTACCTGAATTAATAGAAGAACGACCCGCGGCCGGGATGTAATGAGCGGGGACCCCATCACGGAAAATATTCAAAAATGCTTCGGTGGTCAGTTCACAGGGCCGCATTGAAATCCTACATGATATTTAATTTTGATATGCTCGATAGTACACGAAGGATTCATAACAAGCCCAACATGTCAGGAATACATATACAAAGTGCAGGTGCAGACTCGTGACCCAAATAGCTGAAACAACATATCACACGTGTAATAAATACAAGCGAAAAATGTATTTATTGCAGCAGGAAACACTATCCTGCAGATTTTTTGACAAATTACTACCACTAAAAAGCCTTAAAGCAGAACTCCAGCCAGGAACATGATACAAAAAAATTAGCCCATTAAAATAATACAATTATTTTTTGCTGCAATATTCACCTTCAACCCAGAGATTTCTCCTTCAGTACTGTTCCCTGCCACTAGATGTCCTCAGTCTGATGGTATCCACAATTCCTGCAATACTCAGCTTCAATCCAGAAATGTCCCCTTCAGTACTTTTTTTCTGCCACTAGATGTCCTCACACCTAGCATCATTCTACAGTTCCTGAAATACTCACTTTCAACCTGTAGTACTGTTCCCTGCCACTTGATGTCCTCAGTCTGATGGTATCCACAATTCCTGCAATACTCAGCTTCAATCCAGAAATGTCCCCTTCAGTACTTTTTTCTGCCACTAGATGTCCTCACACCTAGCATCATTCTACAGTTCCTGAAATACCCAGTATCAACCTGTAGTACTGTTCCCTGCCACTAGATGTCCTCAGTCTGATGGTATCCACAAGTCCTGCAAAATTCAGCTTCAATACAGAAATGCCCCCTTCAGTACCTTTTTCTGCCACTAGATGTCCTCACACCTAGCATCATTCTACAGTTCCTGAAATACTCACTTTCTAACTGTAGTACGGAACAGTACTACAGGTCGAAAGTGAGTATTTCAGGAACAGGGAACACTGCCACTAGATGTCCTAAGTCTGATGGTATCCACAATTCCTGTAATACTCAGCTTCAATCCAGAAATGCCCCCTTCAGTACCCTTTTCTGCCACTAGATGTCCTCACACCTAGCATCATTCTACAGTTCCTGAAATACCCAGTATTAACCTGTAGTACTGTTCCCTGCCACTAGATGTCCTCAGTCTGATGGCTGGTATCCACAAGTCCTGCAATATTCAGCTTCAATCCAGAAATGCCCCCTTCAGTACCTTTTTCTGCCACTAGATGTCCTCACACCTAGCATTATTCTACAGTTCCTGAAATACTCACTTTCGACCTGTAGTACGGAACAGTACTACAGGTCGAAAGTGAGTATTTCAGGAACAGGGAACACTGCCACTAGATGTCCTCAGTCTGATGGTATCCACAAGTCCTGCAATATTCAGCTTCAATCTAGAAATGTCCCCTTCAGTACTTTTTTCTGCCTCTAGATGTCCTCACACCTAGCATCATTCTACAGTTCCTGAAATACTCACTTTCGACCTGTAGTACGGAACAGTACTACAGGTCGAAAGTGAGTATTTCAGGAACAGGGAACACTGCCACTAGATGTCCTCAGTCTGATGGTATCCACAATTCCTGCAATACTCAGCTTCAATCCAGAAATGTCCCCTTCAGTACTTTTTTCTGCCACTAGATGTCCTCACACCTAGCATCATTCTACAGTTCCTGAAATACTCAGTATCAACCTGTAGTACTGTTCCCTGCCACTAGATGTCCTCAGTCTGATGGCTGGTATCCACAAGTCCTGCAATATTCAGCTTCAATCCAGAAATGTCCCCTTCAGTACTTTTTTCTGCCACTAGATGTCCTCACACCTAGCATCATTCTACAGTTCCTGAAATACTCAGTATCAACCTGTAGTACTGTTCCCTGCCACTAGATGTCCTCAGTCTGATGGCTGGTATCCACAAGTCCTGCAATA
This sequence comes from Rana kukunoris, assembly GCA_029574335.1. Taxonomy (NCBI): domain Eukaryota; kingdom Metazoa; phylum Chordata; class Amphibia; order Anura; family Ranidae; genus Rana; species Rana kukunoris. The sequence continues at coordinate 10,517,888 of CM056059.1, read as the reverse complement.
TTCAGCTTCAATCCAGAAATGCCCCCTTCAGTACCTTTTTCTGCCACTAGATGTCCTCACTCCTAGCATCATTCTACAGTTCCTGAAATACCCAGTATTAACCTGTAGTACTGTTCCCTGCCACTAGATGTCCTCAGTCTGATGGCTGGTATCCACAAGTCCTGCAATATTCAGCTTCAATCCAGAAATGCCCCCTTCAGTACCTTTTTCTGCCACTAGATGTCCTCACACCTAGCATCATTCTACAGTTCCTGAAATACCCAGTATTAACCTGTAGTACTGTTCCCTGCCACTAGATGTCCTCAGTCTGATGGCTGGTATCCACAAGTCTTGCAATATTCAGCTTCAATTCAGAAATGCCCCCTTCAGTACCTTTTTCTGCCACTAGATGTCCTCACACCTAGCATCATTCTACAGTTCCTGAAATACTCAGTATCAACCTGTAGTACTGTTCCCTGCCACTAGATGTCCTCAGTCTGATGGCTGGTATCCACAATTCCTGCAATATTCAGCTTCAATCTAGAAATGTCCCCTTCAGTACTTTTTTCTGCCACTAGATGTCCTCACACCTAGCATCATTCTACAGTTCCTGAAATACTCACTTTCGACCTGTAGTACGGAACAGTACTACAGGTCGAAAGTGAGTATTTCAGGAACAGGGAACACTGCCACTAGATGTCCTCAGTCTGATGGTATCCACAATTCCTCAAAAATCCTCCTGCGCTCTGGTGTATCGCCAAACTGGGTGTATCAGTATGGTATAAAGGGAAAGTCTTAAGTCTTGCAGCCCTCCACAGAACAAAACAAAAGGACCATTGCTTTTTATTTTGTGTATATTAAAATGTATAAGTGGTAATGCACAAGGTCGGTGCGCCCTCCTTTCTTTTCTTTTTCATTTTATCCACAATTCCTGCAATACTCAGCTTCAATCCAGAAATGTCCCCTTCAGTACTTTTTTCTGCCACTAGATGTCCTCACACCTAGCATCATTCTACAGTTCCTGAAATACTCACTTTCGACCTGTAGTACGGAACAGTACTACAGGTCGAAAGTGAGTATTTCAGGAACAGGGAACACTGCCACTAGATGTCCTAAGTCTGATGGTATCCACAATTCCTGTAATACTCAGCTTCAATCCAGAAATGCCCCCTTCAGTACCCTTTTCTGCCACTAGATGTCCTCACACCTAGCATCATTCTACAGTTCCTGAAATACCCAGTATTAACCTGTAGTACTGTTCCCTGCCACTAGATGTCCTCAGTCTGATGGCTGGTATCCACAAGTCCTGCAATATTCAGCTTCAATCCAGAAATGCCCCCTTCAGTACCTTTTTCTGCCACTAGATGTCCTCACACCTAGCATCATTCTACAGTTCCTGAAATACTCACTTTCGACCTGTAGTACGGAACAGTACTACAGGTCGAAAGTGAGTATTTCAGGAACAGGGAACACTGCCACTAGATGTCCTCAGTCTGATGGTATCCACAATTCCTGCAATACTCAGCTTCAATCCAGAAATGTCCCCTTCAGTACTTTTTTCTGCCACTAGATGTCCTCACACCTAGCATCATTCTACAGTTCCTGAAATACTCAGTATCAACCTGTAGTACTGTTCCCTGCCACTAGATGTCCTCAGTCTGATGGCTGGTATCCACAAGTCCTGCAATATTCAGCTTCAATCCAGAAATGCCCCCTTCAGTACCTTTTTCTGCCACTAGATGTCCTCACTCCTAGCATCATTCTACAGTTCCTGAAATACCCAGTATTAACCTGTAGTACTGTTCCCTGCCACTAGATGTCCTCAGTCTGATGGCTGGTATCCACAAGTCCTGCAATATTCAGCTTCAATCCAGAAATGCCCCCTTCAGTACCTTTTTCTGCCACTAGATGTCCTCACACCTAGCATCATTCTACAGTTCCTGAAATACCCAGTATTAACCTGTAGTACTGTTCCCTGCCACTAGATGTCCTCAGTCTGATGGCTGGTATCCACAAGTCCTGCAATATTCAGCTTCAATCCAGAAATGCCCCCTTCAGTACCTTTTTCTGCCACTAGATGTCCTCACACCTAGCATCATTCTACAGTTCCTGAAATACTCAGTATCAACCTGTAGTACTGTTCCCTGCCACTAGATGTCCTCAGTCTGATGGCTGGTATCCACAATTCCTGCAATATTCAGCTTCAATCTAGAAATGTCCCCTTCAGTACTTTTTTCTGCCACTAGATGTCCTCACACCTAGCATCATTCTACAGTTCCTGAAATACTCACTTTCGACCTGTAGTACGGAACAGTACTACAGGTCGCAAGAGAGTATTTCAGGAACAGGGAACACTGCCACTAGATGTCCTCAGTCTGATGGTATCCACAATTCCTGCAATACTCAGCTTCAATCCAGAAATGTCCCCTTCAGTACTTTTTTCTGCCACTAGATGTCCTCACACCTAGCATCATTCTACAGTTCCTGAAATACTCAGTATCAACCTGTAGTACTGTTCCCTGCCACTAGATGTCCTCAGTCTGATGGCTGGTATCCACAAGTCCTGCAATATTCAGCTTCAATCCAGAAATGCCCCCTTCAGTACCTTTTTCTGCCACTAGATGTCCTCACTCCTAGCATCATTCTACAGTTCCTGAAATACCCAGTATTAACCTGTAGTACTGTTCCCTGCCACTAGATGTCCTCAGTCTGATGGCTGGTATCCACAAGTCCTGCAATATTCAGCTTCAATCCAGAAATGCCCCCTTCAGTACCTTTTTCTGCCACTAGATGTCCTCACACCTAGCATCATTCTACAGTTCCTGAAATACCCAGTATTAACCTGTAGTACTGTTCCCTGCCACTAGATGTCCTCAGTCTGATGGCTGGTATCCACAAGTCCTGCAATATTCAGCTTCAATCCAGAAATGCCCCCTTCAGTACCTTTTTCTGCCACTAGATGTCCTCACACCTAGCATCATTCTACAGTTCCTGAAATACTCAGTATCAACCTGTAGTACTGTTCCCTGCCACTAGATGTCCTCAGTCTGATGGCTGGTATCCACAATTCCTGCAATATTCAGCTTCAATCTAGAAATGTCCCCTTCAGTACTTTTTTCTGCCACTAGATGTCCTCACACCTAGCATCATTCTACAGTTCCTGAAATACTCACTTTCGACCTGTAGTACGGAACAGTACTACAGGTCGAAAGTGAGTATTTCAGGAACAGGGAACACTGCCACTAGATGTCCTCAGTCTGATGGTATCCACAATTCCTCAAAAATCCTCCTGCGCTCTGGTGTATCGCCAAACTGGGTGTATCAGTATGGTATAAAGGGAAAGTCTTAAGTCTTGCAGCCCTCCACAGAACAAAACAAAAGGACCATTGCTTTTTATTTTGTGTATATTAAAATGTATAAGTGGTAATGCACAAGGTCGGTGCGCCCTCCTTTCTTTTCTTTTTCATTTTATCCACAATTCCTGCAATACTCAGCTTCAATCCAGAAATGTCCCCTTCAGTACTTTTTTCTGCCACTAGATGTCCTCACACCTAGCATCATTCGACAGTTCCTGAAATACTCACTATGGACCACCAGGGGATCTATTACCCTTTTTGCGATTCGGCACTGCGTTGCTTTAACTGACAATGGCGCGGTCGTGCAACGTGGCTCCCAAACAAAATTGGCGTCCTTGTTTCCCCACCAATAGAGCTTTCTTTTGGTGGTATTTGATCACCTCTGCGGTTTTTATTTTTTGCGCTATAAACAAAAATAGAGCGACAATTTTGAAAAAAATGCAATATTTTTTACTTTTTGCGATAAAACTATCTAAAATATATAAAAAAAATATTTTTTTCCCCTCAGTTTAGGCCGATACGTATTCTTCTACCTATTTATGGTAAACAAAATCGCAATAAGCGTTTATCGATTGGTTTGTGCAAAATTTCTAGCGTTTACAAAATACGGGATAGTTTTATGGCATTTTTATTAATATTTTTTTTTTTACTACTAATGGCGGCGATCAGCGATTTTTTTTTTCGTCACTGCGACATTACGGCGGACACTTCGGACAATTTTGACACATTTTTGGGACCAATGTCATTTCCACAGTGAAAAGCGCTATAAAAATGCACTGATTACTGTGAAAATGACAATGGCAGTGAAGGGGTTAACCACTAGGGGGCGCTGTAGGGGTTAAGTGTGACCTCATGTGTGTTTCTAACTGTAAGGGGTGGGGCTGGACGTGTGATGTCAGTGATCGTCTTTCCCTATATCAGGGAACAGACGATCAGTGACACTGCCACTGTTAATTACGGGGAAGGTGTGTTTACACTCACCTCTCCCCGTTCTTCAGCTCCTGTGACCGTTCGCGGGACACCGGCGGCGATCGGGTCCCGTGGGCGCGGTCACGGAGCTTCGGACTGGGTCGCGAGCACACCGCCGGCGGCGCGCTCGCGACCCCACGGCTGGGCCTTAAAGAGGCATGTACAGGTACGAGCTTGTGCCCAGCCGTGCCATTCTGCCGACGTATATCAGCGTGAGACGGTCGGCAAGCGGTTAAAGTGCGCCACCTAGTGATTGCAAGTGGTAAATATTCACAAACTATATTTGAAATCACCTAAATAAAAAAGTAGTAGAGTTTTTTTATTATGGAGCATGGTGGGTTGGTGCTTGGTTACTGCTCCAAAGAGGGGCAAGACAAGACCATGGGCCAGATTCTCAGAGGCGTTACGACGGAGTATCTCAGATACCCCGTCGTATCGCCTTTTTTTTGTCCTCGTATCTATGCGCGTGATGCTTAGCATCACTTTTGCATAGATACGCTTCTACATCCGACAAGTGTAAAAGCATTACACTTTCGGATCGTAGGTGTAATGACAACTCCGGCCACTAGGTGGCCTTCACATTGTTTTTTCATTTGCATATGCAAATGAGGCTAGTACGGCGATTCCCGAACGCTTTTACGCCACCCCGTCGTCGCGTACGTCGTTTACGGAATCGTAAGGTTACCCCAGCTTCTATGTGGAGTAACCTTACGAAGTTCCGTCGGATGCCGTCGGGTGCCGTCGGATGCCATGTTAAGTATGGCGTCGGGTCAGCGTCGGCTTTTTCCGTCGCTTACGTCGTTTTACTAACTCGTTCGCGAATAGGGACTTTCGTAAATGACGCTCACGTCGTTTTGACGTCGGTTTCAACGACGCTTCCCGACGTGAGCTGGAGCATGCGCACTGGGCTTTTTCCCCGGCCGGCGCATGCGCAGTTCGTTCGACGCGGGGGCGCGCTTAATTTAAATACAAGCCGCCCCATTTGAATTGCTCAGGTTAATGCTTGGCGATTTACGAGACACCGGCGAAAACTACGGAGCAAGTGCTTTGAGAATAAAGCACTTGCTCTAGTACGCAGCGGCGGCGTAGTGTAAATGGCTTACGCTACGCCGCCGAAAATATATGAGAATCTGGCCCCATGTCTTCTATTAAACAACATGGTCGCTACAACGTGTACGTCTCTCTCTCATCTCAGAACGTCAGAGGTGTGACTTGCCTAACGAGACGGCACATCGGCAGTTCAGTGACAGCATCCTGCCGGTTCTCCTGGTTCCCCATAATTGATGCTGCCGGTCGCTGCCTGCCAGACGCTTGGTTGACCAAGCTGTCTCTAATAGCCGTCTTTGCCTGTGGCTCGGGTATCAGCAGACCTCTCTATGTCCGGTGACAAGCCGCGATGGAGCTAAGAGAGCGCCGGGCAGATTAACCCAGACATCTCGTCTCCCCCCCCCGCCTCTGCACCGGCGCTCCCCGGGGGACGCTCCGTCCGCTCTGCCAAGTGGCAGGAGTCTTCAGGATCTACTTGGATGAGCGTAGACAGGCCGGGGGCCCCCGGAGGGTGGCAGTCACAGGAAATCGGGCCTGACGGATGGAAGGGGGGAGTCCCTTCGCTGTCACGGCGCATCAATTGGGCTGCTTGTCCCATCCCAAGGTGGATGAAATCAGCAGGCCTGTCAACCAGATGGACGCCGTGCCCCGAAGAACAAGACGGACGCTTGTAACGCGTGTCAGGGTAATGCGAGGCAGCTTATCCATTTTAACGTCTAAATCACATCGTGCCCGGCCTCTTTCGCAACACCGCCGCGGTTTTAATTGAAAGATGGCATTTGTGGTTGTTATAAGGTGCTATCAGTGTACCTGCCACCACCCCCGTACTCCCAGCCAGGAGCAGGAGCGCCCCCCCTCTCGCTCCTGCACCGCCACTGAATACAATACATAGAGTCATGCATTGCCGCTGCTGCCCACTATTCAGATGGCCGACCCCCTGGTGAGCGCCGGCCATCTGAATAACGGCAGCCAGCGGCTCTGATAGGCTTTCGGATTACAAGCCTGAGGGCTGTAATCGGCTTCCAAATAGTTAACCAGGGGATGCATGGGGGTGCATTCCCTGGTTAACACTGACAGGCGTCTCAGCCAATCAGGTTCACCGAATCTGCTTACCGGTTACCTGATTGGCTAAAGCAACATCGAGGGCGGGACTACATCGAGGGATCGTGGAGGAGGATCCGAGGATGGCTGACCAAGAAAGGTAAGTGCCAGGCGGACGGGGAGGGATCTGGCGGCATTTTAGGGGCAAACTGGCGGCAATTGATGGGCACAGTGGCGACAATAGCATGGCACAGTGGCTGCATTTGGCATGGCACAGTGGCGACAATGGCATGGCACAATGGCGACAATGGCATGGCACAGTGGCTGCGTTTGGCATGGCACAGTGGCGACAATTGATGGCACAGTGGCTGTGTTTGGCATGGCACAGTGGTGACGATTGATGGGCACAGTGGCGACAATGGCATGGCACAGTGGCTGCGTTTGGCATGGCACAGTGGCGACAATTGATGGCACAGTGGCTGCGTTTGGCATGGCACAGTGGCGACAATTGATGGGCACAGTGGCGACAATGGCATTGCACAGTGGCGACAATTGATGACACGGCACAGTGGCTGCATTTAACATGGCACAGTGGTCACAATTGATGGGCACAGTGGCGACAATTGATGGCAAAGTGGCTGCATTTGGCATGGCACAGTGGCGACAATTGATGGCACAGTGGCTGCGTTTGGCATGGCACAGTGGCGACAACTGATGACATGGCACAGTGGCGACAATTGATGGGCACAGTGGCAACAATTGATGGCACAGTGGCTGCGTTTGATGGCATGGCACAGTGGCGACAATTTTATGGCACAGTGGCTGCGTTTGATGGGCACAGTGGTGGCAATTGATGGGCACAGTGGCGGCAATTGATGGGCACGGTGAGGCTGCAATTGATGTTTTTTTTTTCGTTTGTTTGCGCCCCCCAAAATTTTTGAGAACCAGCTGCCACTGCTCCCAGGACTGGAGGAGTAAGTTTCTTGGCAGGAATTGGGTGCCAGGTTATTGGAGACTTCACCTACAGTCTCCAACTTGCCCCGAACTTGGCTGGTTTAAAGAGATTTGTGTTTGAAGGACTTTGGCCCATCTTTGGGGACCAAAGATTTCTGGTGGGGGGGGGAGTAAGTAGCCAGGTGCTGAACTACCGAAACATGAAGAAGGAGACATTTCCAGCTTTACATTTCCCTGGAAATCCCCTCCCCCCCCCAGGTTTTCAAGACCAACCAACTGAAATAGATACACAGGGAAAATACTGTATTTGACAACTGGATGGAGCTATGTGTTATAGGAAATTCCTATAATATTTAGCCCCATCTAGTGGCCAAGTCAGTATTTTCCATTTTAAGTCAATAGATTACATTTGAACATTACAGGATATGGCCCAACTACATTCGTTATAAAGGATAAAAATGAATGCAGCGCTGTATTTAGTAATACATCATTACATTTTTTATTTTTTTGCAAGCAGTGTAATTACCTGAATTTGACTTAATATCAGCCTCTTGCATTCTCTGTACAGCAGAGCTAAGATTGTGAGAAAGAGAAGCAGCAATAGGAGTTGACCAGAAGCATGCTCACAGGAGGAGAGAACAGAGTGACAGAGAGATGAGCTCACCAGCCTGCTGCTTCTCCCTTCATTGTCCAGTCACAGGTTGGGGGCTCGTCCGGGAGGACACTGGCTATAGACTGGAATGATGCTTGTCTTCAGACTGGGGACTGGGGAGATAGAGAAGTAGCAATAAGAGTTGACCAGAAGCATGCAGATAGGAGGAGAGAACACAGAGTGACAGAGAGATGAGCTCATCAGCCTCCCTTCACTACCCATTCACAGGTTGGGGGCTCGTCCGGGAGGACACTAGCTATAGACTGGAATGATGCTTGTCATCAGACTGGGGACTGGGGAGATAGAGAAGCAGCAATAAGAGTTGACCAGAAGCATGCAGATAGGAGGAGAGAACAGAGTGACAGAGAGATAAGCTCATCAGCCTCCCTTCACTACTAGTGATGAGCGGAATACGCCATATTCGATTTCGTGATATTTCGTGAATATTTCGAAGAATATTCGCGAATATTCGTTAATATCGAATATTCGTGATATTTTATAAAAAAATAAAAATAATTGCGAAATTTCGCTATTTTTTTTTGGATAAAATATCACGAATATTCAATATTTACGAATATTCGCTATATTTTATAAAAAAAAATAGCGAAATTTTGCATATGCGAAAGCGAAAATGATTGCGAAATTTCGCTATTTTTTTTGGATAAAATATCACGAATATTTGATATTTACGAATATTCGCTATATTTTATAAAAAATAAAAAATTGCGAAATTTCACTAGTGCGAATGCGAAATTGATTGCGAAATTGATTGCGAAATTTGAAAAAATACGAATATTCGAAATAGCGAATATTCGCCGCGATATTCGAGTTATTTGCGAATACTCGAATATGCAATATTCGTAGCGAATATTCGCAATGCGAATATTCGTGAGCAACACTATTCACTACCCAGTCACAGGTTGGGGGCTCGTCCGGGAGGACACTGGCTATGGACTGGAATGACGCTTGTCGCCAGACTGGGGACATCTAGTGGCAAAAATACAGTACCGCAGGGGAAATCTCTGGCCTGAAGGTGAATGGTGCAGCAAAAGCTGATTTTTTTTATTTTTTATCTTTTAATCAGCTGTTCACTTTTATCTTTCATATTATTGGCTGGCGTTTGATGCTTTGTTTAAAAAAAAAATCAGAACCCAATCCCCTAAAGTCTCAAATAAGCTTTACCACATTCATGTCAATTGTCCATTCATAGCAGGAAGTGACTGAATAAGGGCTGTCAATGGCGGGATCACCAGGATTTTGTTTAATTAATGAAAGCTACAGATTTAAAGAGATGAATATATTAACCCATCAGCATGGGAGAAACCCCATGCAAACTCCATGCAGATAGGGTCCTTGGCTGGGATTTGAACCAGAATTCAAACAAAGGAACTTGGTGTAGCAAGTAATGTCACCTACCAAGCCTCTGGCTTATCTTGTAGTCTCTATTGTTTTATCATGGATGCTGCACATACTACCTAATATAAAAACTGCCACTAGAGGGAGCCCCCACACACCTCAATTGCAAATATCCATTATGGGCCAGATTCAGGTAGAGTTGCGCTGGAGTATTTCGATATGCGCCGCATAACTGTGAAGATGCGCCGTCGTTTCTATGTGGCCGTACCCACCAACCTAGATGCGACAGAAAACGGGGCCATTTCCGACCGGCTTAACGTTCCGACGCCAGAGTATCGTCAGCGCATAGTTTCGCTTGGCGCATCAGTCGCGCCTATTGATTTCCCCTGCAAATATGCAAATGAGGGAGATTTACCAATTCTCTCACGGATTAGCACCATACGCTGGCTACATGCGCCGCGCGTATCTCGTCCGTCCGGCGCAAAGTTATTTCTATAAATAGCTGCTTTATCTTTACTCCAGACGGCCACAGGTCAGCAGGAGAGCAGCTCCAGCAGCAGCGTTACCGACGAAACTAGCAAGCTGAACAACCACACTTGCAAGGACAACACCTCTGTGTGCCAACATGCCAGGGGCAATCGTGGTCCTAGAAATACTGATGGGTCCCCCGGAACGAAGGAGGCGGGCACGTGAGAGGATATACCGCACGCGCATGAGCCTCTTTGGCATGGGGGATGAGGAGGTGTATCGCCTCTTCAGATTCAGCCCTGATGTAATACTTGAACTAACCACAACCCTGCAGGATGACATCACCAGCAAGACATACCGCTCACAAGCAGTGCAGCCACTGGTGAAGGTCCTGGCAACACTTCATTTCCTTGCAAGTGGATCATTCCAGCGTACAAGTGGAGTGGTGGCTGGGATGTCACAGTCCTCCATAAGCAGATGTGTGCACCAGGTTGTCCCTGCAATCCTCAGACGCATGTCCAACCAGTTCATCAGACCCACCACTGAGGAGCTGCGGCTGAAGGCAATGACAGATTTCTACAGCATTGCCAGATTCCCACGCACTGTGGGGGCCATTGATTGCACACATGTGGCCCTACAGCCCCCCAGTGCCACAGAGCACATATACCGCAATCGGAAGCATTGGCACTCCATCAACGTACAGGTGATAGCCGATGCCCAGCGCCTCATATGGCACGTCCGTGCCAAACACCCCGGGTCAAGCCATGACAGCTTCATATACCGTCAGAGCCCCATCCCAGCAGAATTCAAGCAAAACATGTATGGGGACAGCTGGCTGGTTGGTGAGTGACATGGGTGGCAGGCATGACTATCCCCTCCCGTGATGCACAACAGAAGTGGCACATGCATGACTAACATCCTCCTGTCTTTTCCCTTACAGGTGACTCTGCATATGCACTGGGACCCCATCTAATGACTCCTTTCCGGAACCCCCAAACCAGAGGAGAGAGAAAATACAATGAAGCACACATCAAAACCCATGCAGTGGTGGAGCAAACATTTGCGCTCCTGAAGTCCCGTTTCCGCTGCCTGGATAAGTCCGGGGGGACCCTATTGTATTCCCCTACCTTTGTGTGTCAGATCATCGGTGCATGTTGTATTCTGCACAACTTTGCTATGAGAAAAGGCCTGCAGATTGACATACGTGATGACCTGACCCCCGACCCACACAGTCCCCACCTGCCAGAGGAGAACCAGTCTGCTGATGGAAGAGCAGTCAGGAGGGTCCTCGCCGTAGGCATCTTTGGACACTAAACCAAAACATTTATCACACAGACAATGCATGCATGCACACCACTGATGTCCCTAGATCACACACACCACATCCACATCGCATTGGATTAGCCCAAGTCCAGCATGTAGGACTTGGGAGCAGCAACGCCAGCGTCAAGGCCCCAATGATGTCACTGTCCATTCATACACCTTTCACACGTCATTCATACAGCCGTGGGGTTAACTTCACCACCACGGCCGAGGGTGACACCCCTTACTGTCAGGAGTGCCACCCCCTCACATTCACACACCATTCAAACTGCAACGTGTGCAGTATCAAAAAATAAAAAACTCATAACCTGAGTATAAATCCAAATAAAATAAAAAACTCATAACCTGAGTATAAATCCAAATAAAATAAAAAACAAATCATCGGGGATGCCGGGGGCTCCTTCTTGCCGAACCTCTCTGGCTCCTCAGATGCCTGGATGGAGTGGGTGGGGGTGGGGGGGCATCTGGAGGTGGCTGATCCCCGGGTGGGACACTCCTGGCAGGTGTGGCCTGCATGCCCTCCAAGGCCCTGGCTATCCGGCTGATGTATGTGTTGGTCTGGGCCTGCATCCTGAGCTGACGGGTGACCTGATAATGCTGGGCCCGCCGACTCTGCCTCCCCTGGTCCCGGATGGCAGCACTGTTTCCCTGGATGGCAGCAGATGGTTGTCCCCGGGGGGATGGAGTCGCCCTTGAGGGGCTTCCAAGGATGGGGGAGGGGATGATAGACGGCCCTGGAGAAGGGGAGGAGTCCTCCAACAATAAGGAAAAGTCCTGCTCTGCCACAGCAGGATCCTCCACAACCCCCTCGGCAGGTGTGGTGTGGCCACTCTCCTCCTCCACCTCGGTGTCTTCACCACCCAGGGGCTCGGGCACACGATGGCGTTGGGGGGATGGGGTGGACTGGCCGCCGACAGATGATGGCCCAGCTCCGTCATCTGTGGATGACACAAAGCAGACACATGTTGGTGGTCCCACACACTTGGCACATGTACCCCCCCCCCACACGCAACACATCAAATAGGGGATAAAAAACACTTACCTGTCCTGGAGCCTTCCTCCACGGAGTCATAGCCAGGGACCCCCTCCACCTGCTCCCTGTCCAGGCAGCGAGCGACCACCTCCTCCTCCGTGGTCAGGCTGACCGGACATGGGGGACCACCACCTGTGCCACTCTCATGCCTCCTGATGGTGGCCACCTTGCCACGGACCTTGCGCCGCAGGTCGTTTACCTTTTTTTGGATGTCACCAGCAGTCCGGGTGGAGTACCCTAGCACATTCACCCTGCTGGCAATGGTGTCCAGGATGCCCTGCTTCCTCTCCCGGCTGGTCTTCCGACTTTTTTTGCCATGGAGGAAATGATTAAATGTCTCCATAGCGGAAATGATCACAGACACCTCCTGGGCATTAAAGTTAAGGTTCCTCCTCTCTCTGAGGGTAGCGGGAGCAGCCATCACAGCACAAAAGTATCTTCCCTGGGGTGGGGGGAAACAGAAATACTTTTGCGCCGGAATGGCGTTTCCGCTAGCGCTTTTAAACGCACAATGGAACACATTGCGCTGATTTTTCCCATGAAGTGGTGCCGACGGAAGTTGTGAGCATGCGCACAAGGGGGCGAGTGGAGCCTCACTCACTGCGCATGCTCCGTGGATGATGCGCTGAACGCAAGCCTCTGCGCTGGGCTCCGCCCATCATTTACATATGATCACACCCACTTCCACTTGCGACGGGTTACGCCAGCGCATTATCGTTACTCTGGCGCAAGTTTACACGCAACTGCTATGTGAATAACAGTACTTGCGCCGAAAGTGTCGGCGGAGTAACGTAAATGAGAAGCGTTACTCCCAGTGGCGGAATTTTCATAGTCGCAGCGGTCGCGCTTGCGACTGGGCCCTGTGGTTTAGCCAAGTCGGGGGGGGCCCACCCGCCGCCCGTGTAAGGAGCCGTTCCGCCGCGGGGATCGGGTGCCGACAAGGCACTGGCAGTGGATGCAGGAGCGGCATCGCAGCAACCCCCCCAAGACCCGGCATCTCCCCCTGCACCTCTGGCTGGCCGTTTAGAGTGCAGTGGGGAGATGTGTTAGGAGGTGGAAGATCGGCAGCTCTATGGTGCCTGTGTGGGCAGCGTGATCTCCCTGGGTCTTGTAGTACTTGAGTGTATACAGAGAGGGGAGGGGCCTCTGACCCGGGCAGGTATTAGTTTCACTTTCTCTCTGCTTGCACACTGTTGTTTATGCCCGGGTCAGAGGCCCCTCCCCCTCTGCTGTACATTCGGAGATAGAACTACAAGCCCCAGTGAGATCCCCCTGCCTGTGGACACCATAGAGCTGCAGATCGCCACCTCCACCAGCCAGGTACAGGGGAACCTCTGCAAGGGGGAGTCAGCTGTTTGGGGTCCTTGATGTAAGAGGGGGGGGGCCTCTGGGGACACTAATGTAAGCAAGGGGGCTTCTGGGGACACTAATGTAAGAGAGGGGGGCTTCTGGGGACACTAATGTAAGAGAGGGGGGCTTCTGGGGACACTAATTGAAAGGGGGGCTTCTGGGCACACTAATGTAAGGGGGGGGGGCTTCTGGGCACACTAATGTAAGGGGGGGGGGCTTCTGGGCACACTAATGTAAGGGGGGGCTTCTGGGGACACTAATGTAAGGGGGGGCTTCAGGGGACAGTAATGTAAGGAAGGGGGCCTCTGGGGACACTAATGTAAGGAAGGGGGCCTCTGGGGACACTAATGTAAGGAAGGGGGCCTCTGGGGACACTAATGTAAGGAAGGGGGCCTCTGGGGACACTAATGTAAGGAAGGGGGCCTCTGGGGACACTAATGTAAGGAAGGGGGCCTCTGGGGACACTAATGTAAGGAAGGGGGCCTCTGGGGACACTAATGTAAGGAAGGGGGCCTCTGGGGACACTAATGTAGGGGGAGACTCTCTGGGGACACTAATGTAGGGGGAGACTCTCTGGGGACACTAATGTAGGGGGAGACTCTCTGGGGACCCTGATGTAAGGGGAGACTCTCTGGGGACCATGGTGTAAGGGGAGACTCTCTGGGGACCCTGTTGTAAGGTGGGGTTCTCTGGGGACACTAATGTAAGAGGGGAGACTCTCTGGGGACACTAATGTAAGAGGGAAGGCTCTCTGGGTACCCTGGTGTAAGGGGAGACTCTCTGGGGACTCTGGTGTAGGGGGGGGCTCTCTGGGGACCCTGGTGTAGGGGGGGCTCTCTGGGGACCCTGGTGTAGGGGGGCTCTCTGGGGATCCTGATGTAGGGGGAGACTTTCTGGGGACCCTGATGTAGGAGGAGACTCTCTGGGGGCCCTAATGTATGGGGAGACTCTCTGGGGGCCCTGATGTAGAGGGAGACTTCCTGGGGGCCCTGATGTAAGGTGGGGTTCTCTGGGGACACTAATGTAAGAGGGGAGACTCTCTGGGGACACTAATGTAAGAGGGGAGGCTCTCTGGGAACCCTGGTGTAAGGGGTCCTCTCTGGGAATCGTGAGGTAGGGGGAGACTCTCTGGGGACCCTGATGTAGGGGAAGACTCTCTGGGGACCCTGATGTAGGGGGAGACTCTCTGGGGACCCTGATGTAAGGGGAGACTCTCTGGGGACCCTGATGTAAGGGGAGACTCTTTGGGGACCCTGGTGTAGGGGGAGACTCTCTGGGGACCCTGATGTAAGGGGAGACTCTCTGGGGACCCTGGTGTAGGGGAGACTCTTTGGGGACCCTGGTGTAGGGGGAGACTCTCTGGGGACCCTGGTGTAGGGGGAGACTCTCTGGGGGCCCTAATGTATGGGGAGACTCTCTGGGGGCCCTAATGTAGGGGAGACTCTCTGGGGACACTAATGTAAGGGGGGCTTTCTGGGGACCCTAATGTAAGGAAGGGGCTCTCTGGGGACACTAATGTAAGGAAGGGGCTCTCTGG
This sequence comes from Rana kukunoris, assembly GCA_029574335.1. Classification (NCBI taxonomy): domain Eukaryota; kingdom Metazoa; phylum Chordata; class Amphibia; order Anura; family Ranidae; genus Rana; species Rana kukunoris. Next base: position 10,502,823 of record CM056059.1, on the reverse strand, counting down.
GGACACTAATGTAAGGAAGGGGCTCTCTGGGGACACTAATGTAAGGAAGGGGCTCTCTGGGGACACTAATGTAAGGAAGGGGCTCTCTGGGGACACTAATGTAAGGAAGGGGCTCTCTGGGGACACTAATGTAAGTAATGTAAGAGGGGAGACTCTCTGGGGACCCTGATGTAAGGAGGGACTTTCTTGGGACACTAATGTAAGAGGGGAGACTCTCTAGGGACACTAAGGGGAAGGCTCTCTGGGGACCCTAATGTAAGGGGGGCTCCCTGGGGAGTCCCACTATGTGATGGTGTGTGTGTGTGTGTGGGGGGGGGGGGTGGCATTGAAGGACCTGGCCTTGGGGCAGCAAAGGGAATAAATCTGGGCCTGGGCAGAGGCAGCGCTGAGACTGGGGCTGACACCAATGAGAGAAGGCGGGGGAGGAGCTTTCCTCTCTGCGCGGAGTACCTATGCCGTCTACCTATGAAACAAGAAGGCATCCTGGCGGGAGATTAGAAGGCACAGTGATGGTGACCGTAACTGATCGAATGGAATTCCCAGGGATTCGATTGATTGACAGTAAGTGACATTTTTTCAGAGCTGAGCAATCGATGCCAACCTCCACCACCTGTGCCTCTTACTGATCCCATCCTCCCACCACCGATCTCATCCCTATCCCCCCATTACTTCTACAACAGAGGTGATGGGGGCGATAGGGCTGAGATCAGTGGTGGGAGGATGGGATCAGTAATAGGCACAGGTGGTGGTGGGAGAGGATGGCACCAACACTGCCGCTGCAGCCACCCCCCTCAAGTACCACTGCTGGTACTTGAGGGGGGGTGGTAGTGGTGATACTAGAGCAGAGTGGTAGTGGTGATACATGAGGGGGGTGGTGCTGGTGGTACTTGAGGGGGGTGGCAGTGGTGATGCCATCCTCTCCCGCCACCACCCGTGCCTCTTACTGATCCCATCCCCCTACAGCCGCACCACTAATCTCATCCCTATCCCCCAATTACTTCTACAACAGAGGTGGTGGGGGGATAGGGATGAGATCAGTGGTGGGAGGGATGAGATCAGTAAGAGGCACAGGTGGTGGTGGGAGAGGATGGCACTGCCACTGCAGCCACCCCCCCCCCTCAAGTGAAATCAGAATTGTTTTACTTTGTTGTACAGTGTAAAAAAATTAAGTATCAAAATCAGTCTTTTCGGGGGGGGGGGGGCCTTCATGATTTCTTGCACCGGGGCCCTGAAGTCTTTAGTTACGCCACTGGTTACTCCGGAGTAAAGAAACTCCCATCTACCTGAATCTGGCCCTATATATCAGATATATGGCTGGCTGGGATTTGAATCAGAATTCAAACCAAGGAACCTGGTGTAGCAAGGGATGCATGTGTCACCCACCAAGCCTCTGGCTTCTCCTGCTCCAGTTATTATTTACCATGGATCCTGCACATACTACAGTGGAACCATGGATTGCGAGTAACGCGGTTTACGAGCGTTTCGCAATACGAGCAATTAAAAATAAAATAAAAAATCCTTTGGCTTGCAAGACGAGCAGGATTAAAGCCTCTGGGGTGTGCAGTACGCATTTGACCAGAGGTGTGGGGGTGCCGGTGACGCTCGGAGACACTCGTTACCAGTGTCGACAATTGATGGCACATTGGCGATAATTGATGGGCACAGTGGCGACAATGGCATGTCACAGTGGCGACAATTGATGGCATGGCACAATGGCAACAATTGATGGCACAGTGGCGACAATGGCATGTCACAGTGGCGACAATGGATGGCACAGTGGCTGTGTTTGGCATGGCACAGTGGCGACAATTGATGGGCACAGTGGCGACAATGGCATGTCACAGTGGCGACAATTGATGGGCACAGTGGCGACAATTGATGGGCACAGTGGCTGTTTGGCATGGCACAGTGGCGACAATTCATGGCATGGCACAATGGCGACAATTGATGGGCACAGTTGCTGCGTTTGATGGCATGGCACAGTGGCTGCGTTTGATGGCATGGCACAGTGGCGACAATTTTATGGGCACAGTGGCGGCAATTGATGTTTTTTTTATTTTCTCGTTTGTTTGCACCCACCCCCCCCCCAAAAAAAAATTTTGGAGCACCAGCCGCCACTGGTCCCTGCTTTCATGGAACTTACAGTCTAAGGTCCCTATATCCCATACTAGTGCCAGGTGATAATTAACCCAACAACTTGTATTTGGAGAGCGGGAGAAGAGCCACGCCTGCGCTGAGAGAACATGCAAACTCCATGTGGATAGTGTCTTGGTCAGGACTCGAGTCACAGATCCCAGTTCAGCAATGCCATCCACTAAGACACTGGCTTATGGCGCATTCTCAACGATTGGCTTGACACGGATGCAGCATGTACTACCTAATATAAAAACTGCCACTAGAGGAAGCCTCTAAAAAAAATGTCTCAATAGCACATATTATCAAATGCAACAACGTGACGCACACAGGGCCGATCCTAGGCAGGGTGCACAGGGTGCATTGCACCCAGGCGCCTGCAGAGGTGGGGGGCGCCAAATTGCCAGAGTTCTCCCCTCCCTCCTTCTCTCCTTGTTTGTGTCTGTCCATAACTAGAGTTCTGAGCATAGGTGTGTGTCCGTCCAGAACTGATATGTGAGCATAGGGCAGCCCGTCCATCCTGGCAGTGCTCGGGGGAGGGGCCGCTCCTCGAGGGTTCTAGTTTTCAGTGGCTGCTGAGTGCTGATGTGCAGGAATGAATTCCTAACACTGGGAGTCTTGGATCCCGCACTGTCTCCACCAACTCCAGTTGGAATGCCTCCCCCTCCCATCTCTATCTCGGGCTGCAGAGAGAATCAAGGTGAGTCACAGTGTTTAGTGTGCTCACCTTGTGATGGCATCCCCAGCATCCCTGGGCTGCCCCTGCTCTAGATGTTTTATGGCATGATAGATTGCATAGGATACACAGCCCCTGCCCATTGTGCCCGATGTGATGTATAATGAGATGTAAAGGGGAGGAGTTGGTAAAATGACAAAGCCCATGTGGGGGCGCCAGAAATATTTCTGCACCCAGGCGCCTGTGACCCTAGGATCGGCCCTGCACGCGCACAGTCGATGCTGCAATGATAGACGGTACAGCATGGAAAGTTTCATGTACCCCTCCCTCCACCCACAGCTCGCCCCCTCCTTCCCATAACAAAGACAACGTTTCGCAGTCACTGTCCGTGAACGCCGCAGAATTGCCTGTCTTCTAATGACGGGAGATTAAAGCGTTTTCTGGAGGCGGTATATATTTAACGAGGACTGTTTGAAATGTGACACAGATGACGGTTTACGGAGAAATTACCGCGGTCTGGCGCGCTGATCCCACATGATAATGTCGCAATAAATAAGCATTAACTAATGCCTTCAATTAATTTCTGCAGCAGAACACATCACATCCGCATTAATACCTAATGAGCCCGTCGCCTCGATTATATTGCAGGGTAATCTGTCAGCGGCGGCGGCGGCGATAGCTCATAGTTATGCAGTCTGCAAGGCCGCCGTCGTCTCCGCCGCCGGTTTTGATATTTTTCTGTCGCCGGTGGGGATTGAGCACCAAAGATAATGGAGAATGGTTTTTAACCCCCGACTGACCGGGGACTGGCCGGGCTATGGGGGGAAGGGTTCTGAAGGCTTGGGGCTCATTCACAATGGCAGCGTTGGGTGTAAGTTGCCCAACGCAGTACCCATGCAAGAATGGGGCAATCTCCTCTATTTCCTAAGGATAGCAGGTAACAAAAAAAAAAAAATTTGAATCATGATTACCCGAAACGCGTCCTGCCCTGTTGTAATATGTCGCAACGCGTTGGACTGTGTGTTAATATCGCAAAGTGGGTTTAATCGTTGCCGACCAGCCGCCGGAGGTTGCCGCTGGTATTGGCATTTTACCGCGGCAGGTTGTCACTGCCATTGGCATTAAACGGTGGCAGGTTGGCAATGGCATTATTCCACGGCAAGTTGGCACTGGCATTATTTATCGTGGCAGGTTGACACTGGCATTGGCGTTATACCGCAGCAGGCTGGCACTGCCATTGGCATTATACCACGGCAGGTTGACACTGGCATTGGCATTATACTGCGGCAGGTTGGTACTGGCATTATATTGCAGCAGGTTGACACTGGCATTGGCATTATACCGCAGCAGGATGACACTGGCATTGGCATTATTTACCGCGGCAGGTTGACACTGGCATTGGCATTATACCGCGGCAGGTTGGCACTGCCATTGGCATTATACCACGGCAAGTTGACACTGGCATTGGCATTATACCGCGGTAGGTTGGCACTTCCATTGGCATTATACCACGTCAGATTGACACTGGCATTGTCATTATACCGCGGCAGGTTGGCACTGGCATTAACATTATACCGCGGCAGCTTGGCACTGGCTTTGGCATTATTGCGCCGCAGGTTGACACTGGGATTGGCATTATACTGCAGCAGGTTGGCACCGGCATTATACCGCAGCAGGTTGGCACTGGCAGTAACATTATACAGCGGCAGGTTGGCACTGGCTTTGGCATTATTGCGCCGCAGGTTGACACTGGGATTGGCATTATACCGCAGCAGGTTGGCACCGGCATTGGCATTATATCGCAGCAGGTTGGCACCGGCATTGGCATTATACCGCGGCAGGTTGGCATTGGCATTATACTGCAGTAGGTTGGCACTGGCATTATACCACGGCAGGTTGGCACTGTCATTGGCATTATACCACAGCAGGTTGCACTGCTGAGCAAATCACCGGAGGGCTACGTCGGTCGCCGGAAAACATTCGACCTGGAGAGAACATCAGAAAGTTCTATTTTGCTGGCGCAGAACAAATGTACGTGCGGTTTTGCAGTTTGTTATAAATACACCCCTCCCCCAACAGGCTGCAGTTCCCTTTAAACAAGACACGTCCGTCACCATTCAGATTACGTGTCCCCTGTTTGTAGTCTGAACTGATGATAGACGGTCATTTCATCGACATGAGACTGTCATCGTTATATATGTATTAATATTATCACCAGAGAGGAGCAGATGTTCTGCAGGCGCTGCCAAGGTCACCGGCTGGTAATATAAGAATAGAGAATAATATTCCAGCCGTCTGATTGGATGAGAAGTGTGCGGATCTGGTCTATAGGGTGAAGAATGCGTTACCTAATACCTAATACATAAAAGCAATGAATGGAGCGCAACATGTCAGTATAAAAGTTGCCTTGTAAAGTTATCTGTCATAATAATAAATAATTATAAATAATAATAAAAAAAAATAGAATACATATTATAATGTTATATTATAATAAATAATAATAATAATCAATTATTATTACACAGTTTATTATAATTTTAAACATATCATATCATTTATATAATTAATATGAATATCTCAAAATAAATATTTATTTATTCGGTTTATTTTTATAATGTTTATATAATTATTGTAAATATTAAAAATCAATATTTAAATAAATATATATATAATAATGTATTAAAAAATATATATAATATATTTGTTTTTAAAGAACATTTATATTTTAGCATAAAAGTAATAAAAACAGAGGGCCAGATTCACAAAGCACTTACTCCGGAGTATCACGAGTTAGGCACGCGTAAGTCTAAAAATGCACACGCTTATCTATGCGCCGTATCCCCAAAACGAGATACGCCTGAAATCCGCATTTTTTGGACCGCCGTAATTTTGATAGACCGGCGCAGCGCCCGCGCAAAACTGCGCTAGACACACCATTGATTTGCTATTCAAATATGCAAATGAGGGAGTTACGGGGATCCACAAAAGAACGTTGGTGCAGCGCAGGCTACGCAGTGTGCGCAACAGCTGCACGGCCTGTCTAAAATTAGACCATATAAAAGGTGGTATAAAATTAGACAATCCGTCTACATGTCAGATAAAGCAACACTGTTAGTGAGGAGCTGAGCAGTCACACTTGCTGCACAACAAACTGTATGCCAACATGCCAGTGGCATCCATGCTCATAGCTATACTACTGACTTTAGATGAGCGCAGAAGAAGGAGGGCACGGAGGAGGGCACGGGAGAGGATCTTTGTCAGGTATATCCGCGGGGTGAGCCCAATGGTAATAGGCCCCCCTTTTGGCTGGAATTAGGGTGCAATTGGAGAGATACCCTGTGTTAATAGGAGGGTAGATGTTGGTTCCTCAGCTTCCACTAATTTCAGTGAAATTGAGTAAAGGTGGATTAATTAGGTCAGGAGCCTGTGCAGGCCAGCAGGCCCAAAGATTGCTAAAGTAAAATGATCCTATACTATATACCTATACTGCTATAAGGATGCCAGTTGTGACCGATGCACCCTAAACCATATAAAACAAAGAAAAAAATGTGTCTCTAGAGTCTAATAGGTAGGAATCCCTACTAGTGTGGTTGATTATACTTGTAACCACACTAGTAGGGATTCCTACCTATTAGACTCTAGAGACACATTTTTTTCTTTGTTTTATATGGTTTAGGGTGCATCGGTCACAACTGGCATCCTTATAGCAGCATAGGATCATTTTACTTTAGCAATCTTTGGGCCTGCTGGCCTGCACAGGCTCCTGACCTAATTAATCCACCTTTACTCAATTTCACTGAAATTAGTGGAAGCTGAGGAACCAACATCTACCCTCCTATTAACACAGGGTATCTCTCCAATTGCACCCTAATTCCAGCCAAAAGGGGGGCCTATTACCATTGGGCTCACCCCACGGATATACCCGACAAAGGTATTAATTTTGCAGCGCCATTTCCCTTTCTACTATCCATATTTATATTAGCTCTCCACATAGGGATCCTACTGGGAGGCAACAGCTACTTTATTCACCATAGCGCGGACTCCCCTGTTCTTACACGGGAGAGGATCTGCCGACCGCCACTGGGCAAGGTACTGGCAACACTCCATTTCCTTGCCAGTGGCTCTTTTCACCCTAATGGGTAAATATATATTTTATATACATTTTTTCTGTTTAGTATATATTTTATAATTATTAATATAATAAATATATATATATTTTTTTTTAACTAACCACTTGCTTACTGGGCACTTAAACCCCCCTCCTGCCCAGGTGATATTTCAGCTTCCGGCACTGCGTCGCTTTAACAGACAATTGTGCGGTCGTGCGACATGGCTCCCAAACAAAATTGACGTCCTTTTTTCCCCACAAGTAGAGCTTTCTTTTGGTGGTATTTGATCACCTCTGCGGTTTTTATTTTTTGCGCTATAAACAAAAAAGAGCGACAATTTTGAAAAAAATACAATATTTTTTACTTGTTGCTATAATAAATATCCCAATTAAAAAAAAAAAAAAAATGTTTTCTCAGTTTAGGGCGATGCGTATTCTTCTACATATTTTTGGTAAAAAAAATAAAATAAATCGCAATAAGCGTCTGGTTTGCGCAAAATTTATAGTGCCTACAAAATAGGGGACAGAATTATTATTTTTTATTATTTTTTTTTTACTAGAAATGGCGGCGATCTGCGATTTTTATTGGGACTGCGACATTATGGCGGACACATCGGACACTTTTGACACATTTTTGGCGTCATTCACATTTATACTGCGATCGGTGCTATAAAAATGCACTAATTACTGTATAAATGTGACTGGCATTGAAGGGGTTAACACTAGGAGGTGAGGAAGGGGTTAAATGTATTCCCTGCATAGTGTTCTAACTGTGGGGGGTGACTGGGGAGGTGACCGATCTGTGTCTCTATGTACAAGAGACACAGATCCGTCTCCTGCTCTCCAGAGACAGAACGCTGTCTCTATGTAAAACGGCAATGAGAGATGGTCTATGAGATCATCTCTCATTGGCCGCACAGATCGCATCTCAATAGGCCACTCTGATTGCCCGTTCGCGGCGATCTGTGATTGGCTGTGTCCAAGGGACACGGGCAACACAGTGTTTCCCCGCAGCGCGCTCTGGAGCGCGCGCCGGGAAGCAGCTAGTGACAAGCCGTCAATTGACGGCTTGTTGACAATTTAGATCTGCGCTAGAGCCGTCATTCGGCTGTAGCGCGGATCTCAAGTAGTTAATATAAATTTACTAATTTTAATATTATTATAATTATCTCATTTAATATTATATATACATATATATATATATATATACACACCGACACAACACAAACCTCCAAACAGCAACAGACAACGGAATAAAAGCACCTTGCTTCACTAAGGGAAAAAATTGGATGTACTTTTGCAATGGAAGGGCATTTCTCTCGGTCTATTGTGCATAGCTCACTAAGTCTGACGGGCCTAGTTCCTATCTAACTGATTGCGCCGTGCCGAGTTCTGAGCATGCTCAGAAAGGTGCTGACCATAGTCTGCTTCATGTGCACATGCCCAGTCTGGCCGGCCCTTCATTTGCATGGGGTCACGGCTCATTTCAATGGAACACGCCCACGTCCTTCCCACTTTGAATTACACCGCCTTACGCCTCAGAATTTACATTGCACCGGGGCAAATTTGGCCGAAAATACTACGAGGATACGGCACTTGCGCCTCGAAATTAAGCCGGTCTAACTTAAAGGAGTTGCACTACGCCGGTCCAAAAATGCGCCGATGTACGTGAATCTGGCCCAGATTTTTTATTTTTATAAGAAATTATACTAAGACAATATATTTTTAAACAAATATTTACAGCAGATATCACTTCTTTTTTTGGTCGCAGAACAATGACACCCTGACACTTAGGCCTCGTACACACGAGTAAATAGATTTGTTCAAAACGGTCTGTCCGACCGATTTGAACAAATCTGTCTGCTGGCATTTTGGTTTGCTCGCATGTACACACGAGCAAACCAAAATCCCCGCCAGCAGACAGCGCGCTGACGTGTCGGTGACGTGGCGGTGACATTGACGCCGCCACGTCACCGCACCAGGAAGTAAAACACTTCCGCGCATGCGTCGAAAACATTCGGCGCGTGTGCGAGAAGACATGTCTGCTGGTTAGCGTACTAACCAGCAGACATGTCGGGCGGACGGGTTCCCAGCCGACAGATTTCAAAGCATGCTTTGAAATCTGTCGGGTGGCCAAATCCGTCTGTTTGCCCGTACACACGATCGAATCTGTCTGCTGAAACGGTCTAGCAGACCGTTTCCAGCAGACAGATTTGATCGTGTGTACGAGGCCTTAGGGGTCCAGAACAATGACTGTCCAGGGAGCAAAACAAATGTGTCAATGGAGAAAAACAAAAGTGTCCCGGGAGCAAAACAAAAGTATCAAGGGAGCAAAACAAAAGTGTCCCAGGAGTAAAACAAAAATCTCACAGGAGCAAAACAAAAATGTCCAGAGAGCAAAACAAAAGTGTCCGGGCAGTGGCGTAACTAGAGACTTCAGGGCCCCGGTGCAAGAAATCATGAAGGGCCCCCCTCCACAGTGGCATGACAGTCAGGTGGACCCCTCACACTGGCAGGCGGCAGTCGGGCACCTCAAACGGGCAGACTTGGTGGAATTACAGGGCCAAGTCGCAACGGCGACTGCTACGTACAGAGTCCGGGGTGTGCTACGTACAGAGTCCGGGGTGTGCTACGTACAGAGTCCGGGGTGTGCTAAGTACAGAGTCCGGGGTGTGCTACGTACAGAGTCCGGGGTGTGCTATGTACAGAGTCCGGGGTGTGCTACGTACAGAGTCCAGGGTGTGCTACGTACAGAGTCCAGGGTGTGCTACGTACAGAGTCCAGGGTGTGCTACGTACAGAGTCCGGGGTGTGCTATGTACAGAGTTCGGGATGTGCTACGTACAGAGTCCGGGGTGTGCTATGTACAGAGTTCGGGATGTGCTACGTACAGAGTCCGGGGTGTGCTATGTACAGAGTCCGGGGTGTGCTACGTACAGAGTCCGGGGTGTGCTACGTACAGAGTCCGGGGTGTGCTAAGTACAGAGTCCGGGGTGTGCTAAGTACAGAGTCCGGGGTGTGCTACGTACAGAGTCCGGGGTGTGCTATGTACAGAGTCCGGGGTGTGCTACGTACAGTGTCCGGGGTGTGCTATGTACAGAGTTCGGGATGTGCTATGTACAGAGTCCGGGGTGTGCTACGTACAGAGTCCGGAGTGTGCTATGTACAGAGTTCGGGATGTGCTACGTACAGAGTTCAGGGTGTGCTACGTGCAGAGTCCAGGGTGTGCTACGTACAGAGTTCGGGATGTGCTACGTACAGAGTTCGGGATGTGCTACGTGCAGAGTCCAGGGTGTGTTACGTGCAGAGTCCAGGGTGTGCTACGTACAGAGTTCGGGATGTGCTACGTACAGAGTTCGGGATGTGCTACGTGCAGAGTCCAGGGTGTGTTACGTGCAGAGTCCAGGGTGTGCTACGTACCGAGTGCAGATTTCACTGTAATTATAATTACACTGTACTTCATGTGACTGTACTGTATATAGGCTATATACAGTACAGTCATATAAAGTACAGTATAATATAGGCTGTACAGTGTGATCATCAGCATGATAATGATGATCACAGGTGCTGTGGCTGTATCTTTCATGCCTGCAGACAAAGTTTTCTCTGTATACTTTTACTTCAGTATACTATAGCAACCACTGCAGTCTGAGTCTCAATACATGGACACTCACATACATACATACATATTCACATGCACACACACATTCAATCATTTATACATACATGGTAGGGTTGTCCCGATACCACTTTTTTAGGACCGAGTACAAGTACCGATACTTTTTTTCATGTACTCGCCGATACCGAATACCGATACTTTTTTTCATGTACTCGCCGATACCGAATACCGATACTTTTTTTAAATGTCATGTGACAGTTTTCAAACCACAATACAGACTAAGGATATTTTCTTTAGAATTATGAAGAACTCTAACTCAAGACATTATAAAAGAATAAAAATGAGTAAAAATGAATAAAAATGTTTTATTTTCTTGTCACGCAGTAGTAAAAAACTCAAAGAATTTTCACAGAACATGTTGATAAATACAAAAAAAGTATTCTATTTAGGCATCGGGAGCATTTGCGCGAGTACAAGTACTCCCGCAAATACTCGGTATCGGTCCTGATACCGATACTAGTATCGGTATCTGGACAACCCGAATACATGGCATGCAAACACACACACAGTAGATAAAAAACGTCAGTCTTTTACCTTAGCAGCTCTTCCTGCCGGGTACTGCACTGTAGGGGGAGACAAAGAGCACACACTTTGCTTTCAGTTTGTAATGACTGACGAGCTCTCCGCACAGTGCCGATTACAGTTCGGCTTGGGATCGGGGAACTTGTCTGATGCTCATTCTATCGAAGCACTGTTTACAGGGGGCCCTCGGGGGCCCCCTCCAGCAAGGGGCCCGGTCACCATGGCGACCTCAGCACCCCTATAATTCCGCCACTGTGTCCGGGGAACAAAAAAAAATGTCCAGGGAGCAAAACACAATTCTCCCTGGAGCAAAACAAAAGTATCCCGGGAGCAAAACAAAAGTATCCCGGGAGCAAAACAAAAGTATCCCGGGAGCAAAACAAAAGTATCAAGGGAGCAAAACAAAAGTGTCCCATTGACACGAAGAATAACAAAAGTGTCAAGGGAGACTTTTTTTTGCTACCTGGACACTTTTGTTTTGCTCCCTGGACACTTTTGTTTTGCTCCCGGGACACTTTTGTTTTGCTCCCGGACACTTTTGTTTTGTTCCCAGGACACTTTTGTTTTGCTCCCTGGACACTTTTGTTTTGCTCCTAGGACACTTTTGTTTTGCTCCCGGGACACTTTTGTTTTGCTCCCGGGACACTTTTGTTTTGCTCCCTGGACACTTTTGTTTTGCTCCCTGGACACTTTTGTTTTGCTCACCGGACACTTTTGTTTTGCTCCCTGGACACTTTTGTTTTGCTCACCGGACACTTTTGTTTTGCTCCCTGGACACTTTTGTTTTGCTCACCGGACACTTTTGTTTTGTTCCCTGGACACTTTTGTTTTGCTCCCTGGACACTTTTGTTTTGCTCCCTGGACATTTTTGTTTTGCTCCCTGGACACTTTTGTTTTGCTCCCTGGACACTTTTGTTTTGCTCCCGGGACACTTTTGTTTTGCTTACCGGACACTTTTGTTTTGCTTACCGGACACTTTTGTTTTTCTCCCTGGACACTTTTGTTTTGCTCCCTGGACATTTTTGTTTTGCTCCCTGGACATTTTTGTTTTGCTCCCTGGACACTTTTGTTTTGCTCCCGGGACACTTTTGTTTTGCTCCCTGGACACTTTTGTTTTGTTCCCAGGACACTTTTGTTTTGCTCCCGGGACACTTTTGTTTTGCTCCCTGGACACTTTTGTTTTGTTCCCAGGACACTTTTGTTTTGCTCCCGGGACACTTTTGTTTTGCTCCCGGGACACTTTTGTTTTGCTCCCTGGACACTTTTGTTTTGCTCCCGGGACACTTTTGTTTTGCTCCCTGGACACTTTTGTTTTGCTCCCGGGACACTTTTGTTTTGCTCCCTGGACACTTTTGTTTTGCTCCCTGGACACTTTTGTTTTGCTCCCGGGACACTTTTGTTTTGCTCACCGGACACTTTTGTTTTGCTCCCTGGACACTTTTGTTTTGCTCCCTGGACACTTTTGTTTTGCTCCCTGGACATTTTTGTTTTGCTCCCTGGACACTTTTGTTTTGCTCCCTGGACACTTTTGTTTTGCTCCCTGGACACTTTTGTTTTGCTCCCGGGACACTTTTGTTTTGCTCCCGGGACACTTTTGTTTTGCTTACCGGACACTTTTGTTTTGCTTACCGGACACTTTTGTTTTTCTCCCTGGACACTTTTGTTTTGCTCCCTGGACATTTTTGTTTTGCTCCCTGGACACTTTTGTTTTGCTCCCTGGACACTTTTGTTTTGCTCCCGGGACACGTTTGTTTTGCTCCCTGGACACTTGTTTTGCTCCCGGGACACTTTTGTTTTGCTCCCGGGACACTTTTGTTTTGCTCCCTGGACACTTTTGTTTTGCTCCCTGGACACTTTTGTTTTGCTCCCTGGACACTTTTGTTTTGCTCCCTGGACACTTTTGTTTTGCTCCCTGGACACTTTTGTTTTGCTCCCTGGACATTTTTGTTTTGCTCCCTGGACACTTTTGTTTTGCTCCCGGGACACTTTTGTTTTGCTCCCTGGACATTTTTGTTTTGCTCCCTGGACACTTTTGTTTTGCTTCCGGGACACCTTTGTTTTGCTCCCGGGACACTTTTGTTTTGCTCCCGGGACACTTTTGTTTTGCTCCCTGTACACTTTTGTTTTGCTCCCTGTACACTTTTGTTTTGCTCCCGGGACACTTTTGTTTTGCTCCCTGGACACTTTTGTTTTGCTCCCTGGACATTTTTGTTTTTCTCCCTGGACACTTTTGTTTTGCTCCCTGGACACTTTTGTTTTGCTCCCTGGACACTTTTGTTTTGCTCCCTGGACACTTTTGTTTTGCTCCCTGGACACTTTTGTTTTGCTCCCGGGACACTTTTGTTTTTCTCCCTGGACACTTTTGTTTTTCTCCCTGGACACTTTTGTTTTGCTCCCTGGACATTTTTGTTTTGCTCCCTGGACACTTTTGTTTTGCTCCCGGGACACTTTTGTTTTGCTCCCTGGACACTTTTGTTTTGCTCCCGGGACACTTTTGTTTTGCTCCCTGGACACTTTTGTTTTGCTCCCAGGACACTTTTGTTTTTCTCCCTGGACACTTTTGTTTTGCTCCCTGGACATTTTTGTTTTGCTCCCTGGACACTTTTGTTTTGCTCCCGGGACACTTTTGTTTTGCTCCCTGGACATTTTTGTTTTGCTCCCTGGACACTTTTGTTTTGCTTCCGGGACACTTTTGTTTTGCTCCTGGGACACTTTTTTTTTGCTCCCGGGACACTTTTGTTTTGCTCCCGGGACACTTTTGTTTTGCTCCCTGTACACCTTTGTTTTGCTCCCGGGACACTTTTGTTTTGCTCCCGGGACACTTTTGTTTTGCTCTCTGGACATTTTTGTTTTGCTCCCTGGACACTTTTGTTTTGCTCCCGGGACACTTTTGTTTTGCTCCCGGGACACTTTTGTTTTGCTCTCTGGACATTTTAGTTTTTCTCCCTGGACACTTTTGTTTTGCTCCCGGGACACGTTTGTTTTGCTCCCGGGACACGTTTGTTTTGCTCCCTGGACACTTGTTTTGCTCCCGGGACACTTTTGTTTTGCTCCCTGTACACTTTTGTTTTGCTCCCGGGACACTTTTGTTTTGCTCCCTGGACACTTTTGTTTTGCTCCCTGGACACTTTTGTTTTGCTCCCTGGACACTTTTGTTTTGCTCCCTGGACACTTTTGTTTTGCTCCCTGGACACCTTTGTTTTGCTCCCAGGACACTTTTGTTTTTCTCCCTGGACACTTTTGTTTTTCTCTCTGGACACTTTTGTTTTTCTTCCTGGACACTTTTGTTTTTCTCCCGGGACACTTTTGTTTTGCTCCCTGGACACTTTTGTTTTGCTCCCTGGACACCTTTGTTTTGCTCCCGGGACACTTTTGTTTTGCTCCCGGGACACTTTTGTTTTGCTCCCGGGACACTTTTGTTTTGCTCCCGGGACACTTTTGTTTTGCTCCCTGGACATTTTTGTTTTGCTCCCTGGACATTTTTGTTTTTCTCCCGGGACACTTTTGTTTTGCTCCCTGGACACTTTTGTTTTGCTCCCGGGACACTTTTGTTTTGCTCCCGGGACACTTTTGTTTTGCTCCCGGGACACTTTTGTTTTGCTTACCGGACACTTTTGTTTTTCTCCCTGGACACTTTTGTTTTGCTCCCTGGACACTTTTGTTTTGCTTACCGGACACTTTTGTTTTTCTCCCTGGACACTTTTGTTTTGCTCCCTGGACACTTTTGTTTTGCTCCCTGGACACTTTTGTTTTGCTCCCTGGACACTTTTGTTTTGCTCCCTGGACACTTTTGTTTTGCTCCCTGGACACTTTTGTTTTGCTCCCTGGACACTTTTGTTTTGCTCCCGGGACACTTTTGTTTTGCTCCCGGGACACACGGGACACTTTTGTTTTGCTCCCGGGACACTTTTGTTTTGCTCCCGGGACACACGGGACACTTTTGTTTTGCTCCCGGGACACTTTTGTTTTGCTCCCTGGACACTTTTGTTTTGCTCCCTGGACACTTTTGTTTTGCTCCCGGGACACACGGGACACTTTTGTTTTGCTCCCGGGACACTTTTGTTTTGCTCCCGGGACACTTTTGTTTTGCTCCCGGGACACTTTTGTTTTGCTCCCGGGACACTTTTGATTTGCTCCCAGGTGCGATTTTGGTAATTGTGGACCATTTTTGGGGTCTAATTGGTCCATCACCCGTTTTTGGTCATGTTGGACCATTTGTGGGCCAATATTGGGGTGTGATTTATGTCAATTTTTGGGCCAAAATGGCTGGGAGTGCGATTTTCTTCATTTTGAATTATTTCCGGGCTAAAAGGGCCAGCAGTACGATTTTGGTCACTTGGGGCCATTGGGCTAAATGGGCCAGATGTGCGATTTCGGTACATATTTGAGCTAAATGGGTCAGGGGTGCAATTTGTTTTGTTTTGTTTTGCTCCCTGGACACTTTTGACACTTGGGGGTCCAGAACAATGACACACTGACATTTGAGGATCCAGAACAATGACACACTGACACTTGGGGATCCCAGAACAAGGATACACTGACACTTGTCCAGACACTTGGGGGCCCCAGAACAATGACACACTGACACTTGGGGGCCCCAGAACAATGACACACTGACACTTGGGGGTCCCAGAACAATGACACACTGCCACTTGGGGGTCCAGAACAATGACACACTGACACTTGGGGGTCCAGAACAATGACACACTGACACTTGGGGCTCCAGAACAATGACACACTGACACTTGGGGGCTCCAGAACAATGACACACTGACACTTGGGGGTCCCAGAACAATGACACACTGCCACTTGGGGGTCCAGAACAATGACACACTGACACTTGGGGGTCCAGAACAATGACACACTGACACTTGGGGCTCCAGAACAATGACACACTGACACTTGGGGGCTCCAGAACAATGACACACTGACACTTGGGGGTCCCAGAACAATGACACACTGACACTTGGGGGTCCAGAACAATGACACACTGACACTTGGGGCGCCAGAACAATGACACACTGACACTTGGGGGTCACAGAACAATGACACACTGACACTTGGGGGCTCCAGAACAATGACACACTGACACTTGGGGTCCAGAACAATGACACACTGACACTTGGGGGTCCAGAACAATGACACACTGACACTTGGGGCTCCAGAACAATGACACACTGACACTTGGGGGCTCCAGAACAATGACACACTGACACTTGGGGGCCCAGAACAATGACACACTGACACTTGGGGGTCCAGAACAATGACACACTGACACTTGGGGGATCCAGAACAATGACACACTGACACTTGGGGGCCCAGAACAATGACACACTGACACTTGGGGGTCCAGAACAAGGACACACTGACACTTGGGGGATCCAGAACAATGACACACTGACACTTGGGAACATTGACACTCATGCCAGCAATCCAGATCCGTCTCTTCCAATATTCCCCCGTTCCGCTCTGATTTTTTAATTGCCGCGCTCTGCGTTGGTTGCTCATATTTTATCTCGTATCTTAAACTGCAAAAGAGGGATCAGCGGGAATCCCACACAACACACAGGAAGGATATAAAATTAATGAGATGCTTCATTATTGAAAGCAGTAAATTATCGGCGGCGTCAGGAAAGATCCGACTCCAACGCGTGGAAAGGGGTTCCTGCAGGCGCTCACGTATACAGCGAAGACCCTCTGTGCCGCTCTTATCTCACGGGGGGGGGCAATAGGCTCTCTGCTAGAAATTTCCACCTCATCCAATAGCCTTCACCCTACAATCACTCCATCGATAACGTGATAGAACTGTCTGCGTCCCATCATGTAACATGCAATTAAATCCCCCCTTTCACCCCCCCCCATAATGCATTGGGAGCTGAGCCCTAATTTCCCATGAGCAGACAGAGGGACTCGAGTCTACAATCATTTTTATGCCATAATAAGGAAAAATAAATAAAATCAAGTAATAAAAGAAATGGGATCATTTCTAATACAACCCCCAATTTTGTGCGCTGACACCCTAGATTGTGCGCCAACACCACCCTCTCCATTCTGCCATGGACTACATATAGAGAAGGACGGTCACCATTCACACTGCTCATGACCCAATGACAGCTTTTTCATTATATCATCAATTGCAGAAAGGAGGAATAGTGCCCCATTATTGGTGTCAGTAGGAGGAATAGTGCCCCATCATTGGTATCAGTGGGAGAATAGTGTCCCATCATTGGTATCAGTGGGAGGAATAGTGCCCCATCATTGGTATCAGTGGGAGGAATAGTGTCCCATCATTTGTATCAGTGGGGGGAATAGTGTCCAATCATTGGTATCAGTGGGAGGAATAGTGTCCCATCATTGGTGTCAGTAGGAGGAATAGTGTCCAATCATTGGTGTCAGTAGGAGGAATAGTGTCCAATCATTGGTATCAGTGGGAGGAATAGTGTCCCATCATTGGTGTCAGTGGGAGGAATCGTGTCACTTCATTGGTATCAGTGGGAGGAATAGTGTCCCATCATTGGTATCAGTGGGAGGAATCGTGTCACTTCATTGGTGTCAGTGGGAGGAATAGTGTCCAATCATTGGTATCAGTGGGAGGAATAGTGTCCCATCATTGGTGTCAGTGGGAGGAATAGTGCCCCATCATTGGTATCAGTGGGAGGAATAGTGTCCCATCATTGGTGTCAGTGGGAGGAATCGTGTCACTTCATTGGTATCAGTGGGAGGAATAGTGTCCCATCATTGGTGTCAGTGGGAGGAATTGGTATCAGTGGGAGGAATCACTTCATTGGTATCAGTGGGAGGAATAGTGTCCCATCATTGGTGTCAGTGGGAGGAATCGTGTCACTTCATTGGTATCAGTGGGAGGAATAGTGTCCCATCATTGGTATCAGTGGGAGGAATAGTGTCCCATCATTGGTGTCAGTGGGAGGAATAGTGTCCTATCATTGATGTCAGTAGGAGGAATAGTGTCCAATCATTAGTATCAGTGGGAGGAATAGTATCTTATCATTGGTATCAGTGGAAGGAATAGTGTCCCATCATTGGTTTTATTGGAAGGAATAGTGCCCCATAATTGGTTTAAGTGGGAGGAATAGTGTCCCATGATTTGTATCAGTGGTATCGTCAGCTCCATCTAGTGGCCAAAATGCAGTTTCTCATTGAGGGTATCTCAAACCATTATAAAACATTTTGGCCACTAGATGGAGCCGACGATCATAGCAATGAATTTATTACAGAAAATTTGGGTAAAACCTGTCCTGCTCCTACGAGTGCACGTGACATTCGTCCAACAAATGTTTTATAAACAGACCCCTTATGGTGCGTCGTCACGCACTGCACTGCCTTTTGTAATGCGCGTCGCAGTAACTCGCGTGATGCCGCAAACACATTTCCGTAAACCGGCCCCTTATTTTATGTATAACAGCCTTCATTAGTTCTTTTTAATCTCGGCCCGAAGTTCGGGTTTAATCAATCTTAAAACTTTTTTTTTCCTTGTTTTTTGATTTTTTTCTCTCGTCTTTAACGCAGATGATTTTTTTTTTCAGGACCCCGCTGTGCTAATGAAGCATTAGAGATTGGCGGATTAAAGCGGAATCCTTCCCCGAACCCAGCAGACAACATCAGCGGGATCTCTAAATGAATTCATTACAGCCGGGTGTTATTACAAACGACGCTAAATGCGTTGTTAATGAGCGCTTTGTGTGAGACTTCCGACGCGCTTTGCCTTGTACACGGCGGAAGCGGCAAAGTGCGGTATTGGTGGTGGTGGTGGGGGGCGCGCGGGGGGGGGGGTTCTGTGCCATGTTTATTTTCCCCTTGTTGGATCAGAGCCATAGAGCTCCTGCCGGTTTTATCACAACGCTCCTCTGCGATTCCTGGCCCCCCCCGGCGGTTCCCTTCCCCTCCCCCCCCTTTCTCTCCTTCGCCGCTCTGAAAAACAAATTGCAACCCAGGGAAATTCTGCTTGTGCTGGCAAATAGTGAATTACAGCCTGCGATGGGAGGAAGACACCGAGGGAATACAAAGGGAGAAATCCTAAGGAAGAGAGAAAAATATATATTGTTTCTGCATTCAGGGCACAATCCGACGCCCCAGTTATCTCAACTTTTTATTTTTTTATTTTTAGCGCTTATTGGATTTGTAGGTTATGCATCGCGCCTTTTTAATGCGCTAATCCGCCACGCAAAATGATATATGTTTTATAGATCAGACATGCAAAAGGCTTATTTAAAAGCATTGCTTAGGCTCCTGGCGCACCGCGCAGCAGTGCGATGGCGCGCACGTGCGCGCCACTGCGCGTCAAATGTAGGGCAGCCCATTTATTTAAATGCGCAAAAAAAAGTGTCCCTGACCCTTCTGCAAAATCGTGTTGGACAAATCGCAAGGTTGCTTCAGCATCTAGCAAATGAGAGTGCATTGGCGGTCCAACAAAATGCATTGAGCCACCTCAAACTTTTTTTTTTTTAACTAGACTCTTTGGTTCTTTCATGCCGCCTGTGATTGCCTGCAGTCCGGTCCTTTGGTCTTATGGTGTCTGCTTGACCCCCTGAAGCATTATCAATTGCAATATATTTTGGGAAGGCTCTGATATTCATTTGGACAGCGTCCCCCAGAGGAAGCCCCATTTTACGGCGAAACGTGTTGGGAACCAGACTATTGTGCTGTACCATTAGGGACCGTATTGGTATCAGTCTTTTCTAATGCAGCTGCTTCTATCTGCCACTTGATGTCCTCAGCCTGATGGTCAGCACTAGTGATGAGCAGAATATGCCATATTCGATTTCGCAAAATATCTCGAATATATATTCGAATATTCGAGATATATTCGCTAAATACGAATATTCGTTATTTTTTTTTTGGAAATGAAATTATTGCGAATTTTCGCTATTGCGAATGCGAATTGCGAATGCGAATGCGAAATTTCGAGAAATGCGGAATGGAGCACTTTGATTGGCTCAGAATATTCGTGATATATTACAATACACAATAATTGCGAATATTCGAGAAATGCGGAAGGAGCACTCTGATTGGCTCAGAATATTCGTGATATATTACAATATAAAATAATTGCGAATATTCGAGAAATGCGGAAGGAGCACTCTGATTGGCTCAGAATATTCGTGATATATTACAATATAAAATAATTGCGAATATTCGAGAAATGCGGAATGGAGCACTCTGATTGGCTCAGAATATTCGTGATATATTACAATACAAAATAATTGCGAAATTTTGAGAAATGCGGAATGGAGCACTCTGATTGGCTCAGAATATTCGTGATATATTACAATATAAAATAATCGCGCGATATCGCTATTGCCGAATAATCGCATTGCGATTTTTCGGCAATATAAAATGAGCGCTGCAGCTACTCGGCCCAAGGTCTCTAAGCATACCAGCAATGCTTTTAGACATCGATGGGGATCTCTAGGATGTGATCTGTTCTAAAAAAAAAATTGAAAAAATTCGAATATTCGAAATAGCGAATATTCGCCGCGATATTCGTGTTATTCGCGAATACTCGAATATGCAATATTCGTAGCGAATATTCGCAATGCGAATATTCGTAAGCAACACTAGTCAGCACCATTCATTCACTTCCTCTAAATTTAGGTTGTCCCGGACGAGTCCCCAACCTGTGATTAGACAGCGAAAGGAGAAGTAGTACAGCAATGAGTGTTGGCAGTCCAACAAAATACATTGCGCCACCTCAACCTTTTTTTTTTTCAAACTAGACTCTTTAATGCCTCCTGTGATTGCCTGCAGTCCGGTCTTTCAGTCTTATTGTGTCTGCTTGACCCCCTGAACCATTATCAATTGCAATATATTTTGGGAAGGCTCTGTTATTCATTTGGACAGCGTCCCCCTGAGGAAGCCCCATTTTAGGGTGAAACATGTTGGGAACCACACCATTGTGCTATACCTTTAGGGACCGTATAGTAGGAGTCTTTTCTAATGCAATTGCTTCTGTCTGCCA
This sequence comes from Rana kukunoris, assembly GCA_029574335.1. Lineage (NCBI taxonomy): Eukaryota > Metazoa > Chordata > Amphibia > Anura > Ranidae > Rana > Rana kukunoris. The sequence goes on along the minus strand of CM056059.1, from coordinate 10,481,730 downwards.
CTTAATGTCCTCAGCCTGATGATCAGCACCATTCATTCACTTCCTCTAAACTCAGGTTGTCCCGGACGAGCCCCCAACCCGTGACTGGACAGGGAAAGGAGAAGTAGCACATCAATGAGTTCATCCCACTATCACTCCGCTCTCTCACTTCTCACTGATAGACCTTATAAATATCTATTCATAAGCCCCCATAAATCCCACCCTTCTGCATTCCATTTAAAGCAGAACTTCAATAAAAAATAACAAGGTAGAAATACATATACAGTTGCCCTAGGTGCCTAACCTGTGACTAGACAGCGAAAGGAGAAGTAGCACAGCAATGAGTTCATCCCCCTATCACTCCGCTCTCTCACTTCTCAAGTCACAATAAAGGATTGCTTGTAATAAGATTGTATTTTATGATTGGCAGCTCCATCTAGTGGCCATAATGTGGTATTTTCCTGAAATACTTCAATAAAAGAAAAATACTGAACCATGGCCACTAGATGGGGCTGACGCTTATCATCTCAGACAATACAGTGATGTTTTGTGGTGCCTGTGCAAATGCTTAAAACATCTGCATGGTAATTTTTTTAAACATAGACCTCATAAATATCTATTTATTAGCCCCCATACATTTCACTCTTCTGTATTCGACTTAAAGCAGAACATCAATAAAAAAACAAGGTAGAGATAAATATACAATTAAAAGATAAAATGATCAAACCAGCCTTGGCTGCAAAATTCAGCTTCATTCAATTGCAATATATTTTGGGAAGGCTCTGATATTCATTTGGACAGCGCCCCCCTGAGGAAGCCCCATTTTAGCTTGAAACATGTTGGGGACCACACCATTGTGCTGTACCTTTAGGGACCATATAGTATGAGTCTTTTCTAATGCAACTGCTTCTGTCTGCCACTTGATGTCCTCAGTCTGATGGCCAGCACCCTTCATTCACTTCCTCTAAACTCGGGTTGTCCCGGACGAGCCCCCAACCAGTGACTAGACAGCGAAAGGAGAAGTAGCACAGCAATGAGTTCATCCCTCTATCACACCGCTCTCTCACTTCTCACGTCACAATAAAGCAGGGGTCTCCAAACTTTTCAAACAAAGGGCCACTTTATTGTCTTTCAGACTTTAGGAGGGCCGGATTGTGGCCAGCAGGGGCAGAAAATGTCACGGGCCCAAAATCAGTGAGAAAAAATATGGCCTCAGGGTTGATGGTCAATAGGAGGAGTATTCCCCCTATTAGTAGGAGGAATAGTATTCCATCATTGGTACCTATGGAAGATACAGTGCCCCATTGTTGGTGTTAATGGGAGGAATAGAACCTCAGATCATTGGAAGGAATTGTGCCCCAAGGGCCACATAAAGGCTAGCAAAGGGCCACATCTCGCCCTCGGGTCGCAGTTTGGAGACCCCTGCAATAAAGGATTGCTTGTAATAAAATTACATTTAATGATTGGCAGCTCTATCTAGTGGCTTCTTGTCAGAACATGAACTGATCCTGGCTCCTTGTGCTGCTTCTTCCTCTTACACGCAAGCTCTGCTGTACAGGGACTGCAAGAGGCTCATAATTATACACTGCTTGTATCTAAAAAATAAATAATTAACAATGTATTATTGTTTATAATGCTGCATCACCGTCTTTCATTTCCCCGTCCAATCACAGGCTTCTTGCAGGGCTCAGAGGAAGTGGGTTGAATGATGCTGGCCATCAGACTGAGGACCACTAGTGGCAGAAAAAAAAAGTACAGCAAACAAAATTTTTTTTTTACAGTGGTCTTCTGGAGAAGATTAGAGGGGACATTTTTAGGCATCTTTCTAAGACCCCTCACTTTTTGTAGAGATCTACTTTCACTTCCTGTTCCTTCTCCAGGACAGGAAGTGAAGGAAAATCTCCCACCAATGGGACGTAGACAACAAAACATAAACTGACAGGGGGCAGAGGTGTATTTAGGTTTTGTGCTGCCCTAGGCCTGATTAAACTCATGCACCCCCTAATTTAAATATGACCCGCCCTGTTATCATACTGCACAAGATTAACAGAGACTGCGGACATACTGCACTAGATTACCAGAGATTGCGGACATACTGCACTAGATTACCAGAGATTGCGGACATACTGCACAAGATTACCAGAGACTGCGGACATACTGCACAAGATTACCAGATACTGCGGACATACTGAACAAGATTACCAGAGACTGCGGACATACTGCACTAGATTACCAGAGATTGCGGACATACTGCACTTGATTACCAGAGATTGCGGACATACTGCACTAGATTACCAGAGATTGCGGACATACTGCACTAGATTACCAGAGACTTCGGACATACTCCACAAGATTACCAGAGACTGTGGACATCCTGCTCAAGATTACCAGAGACTGCGGACATACTGCACAAGATTACCAGAGACTGCGGACATACTGCTCAAGATTACAGAGACTGCGGACATACTCCACAAGATTACCAGAGACTGCGGACATACTGCACTAGATTACCAGAGACTGCGGACATACTGCACAAGATTACCAGAGACTGCGGACATACTGCACAAGATTACCAGAGACTGCGGACATACTGCACAAGATTAACAGAGACTGCGGACATACTGCACTAGATTACCAGAGATTGCGGACATACTGCACTAGATTACCAGAGATTGCGGACATACTGCACAAGATTACCAGAGACTGCGGACATACTGCACAAGATTACCAGATACTGCGGACATACTGAACAAGATTACCAGAGACTGCGGACATACTGCACTAGATTACCAGAGATTGCGGACATACTGCACTTGATTACCAGAGATTGCGGACATACTGCACAAGATTACCAGAGACGGCAGACATACTGCACTAGATTACCAGAGATTGCGGACATACTGCACAAGATTACCAGAGACATGCGGACATACTCCACAAGATTACCAGAGACTGCGGACATACTGCACTAGATTACCAGAGACGGCGGACATACTGCACTAGATTACCAGAGATTGTGGACATACTGCACAAAATTACCAGAGACTTCGGACATACTGCACTAGATTACCAGAGATTGCGGACATACTGCGAAACGCCTTGTTGGCCTAGGCCAAGATACATCTCTGACAAGGGGTTTAACCCTTCCCTAATCTTACCCAAATGTAGCATATTTGTATTAATTATTGTATTGGTGGGCCAACCAGAAGTGATGATGTCACAGGCATGGGAGAAGGGAAGCTCGGATAAGGTTTACATCATTTCTTTTTTAATAGTACGCGTTTCATGCAGACTCATTGAGAAGGCAGCTGAAAGCTTGCTGAATGGAACTCGTTGCTGTTTGAGGCATAAAACATTTACTATGATTTTTTTTTCATTTTATTAATAAAATAAGGTGTAGGACTTCAGACCTGTTCTCCGCCTCTAGGTGGCGATGTTGCTGCAATCATTTCCATTACGTTCCGCCCGCTTTTGTCTGAATGTAAATTCCCGGTGATGGAAGGTGCAACTCTCCCTGGGACCCTTCATATGTTTTGCACTTCACTGAAAGGAGAAAAAATAAACCCTGTTAGGATACATATTCTCTCTTTAGAATGCATCTGTCAACTGGAGACAATTAAAGACACCATTGGACTAATACGTCTACAGAGAGGCGTTATTCCTTAGGCTTCGATCGCACTTTTGGTGTATTGAAATGTATGAGTCAGTAACACTTCATAACTCCTGTGCCCATTATGAGGGGTTCCCACTATCCCTGTGCTGAGTTCCCAGGTCTGTACACCCGCTGTGCCCATTATGAGAGGTTCCCACCATTCCTGTGCTGAGTTATGGGTTCTGTATATCTGCTGTGCCCATCATGAGGGGTTCCCACCATCCCTGTGCTGAGTTCCCGGGTCTGTACACCTGCCATGCCGATTATGAGGGGTTCCCACCATCCCTGTGCTGAGTTCCCGGGTCTGTACACCCACTGTGCCCATTATGAGGGGTTCCCACCATCCCTGTGCTGAGTTTCCGGGTCTGTACACCCGCTGTGCCCATTATGAGGGGTTCCCACCATCCCTGTGCTGAGTTCCCAGGTCTGTACACCCGCTGTGCCCATCATGAGGGGTTCCCACCATCCCTGTGCTGAGTTCCCGGGTTTGTACACCCGCTGAGCCCATTATGAGGGGTTCCCACCATCCCTGTGCTGAGTCCCAGGGTCTGTACACCTGCTGTGCCCATTATGAGGAGTTCCCACCATCCCTGTGCTCAGTTCCCAGGTCTGTACACCGGCTCTGCCCCATTATGAGGAGTTTCCACCATCCCTGTGCTGAGTTCCCGGGTCTGTACACCTGCTGTGCCCATTATGAGGGGTTCCCACCACCCCTGTGCTGAGTTCCCGGGTCTGTACACCTGCTGTGCCCATCATGAGGGGTTCCCACCATCCCTGTGCTGAGTTTCCGGGTCTGTACACCCGCTGTGCCCATTATGAGGGGTTCCCACCATCCCTGTGCTGAGTTCCCAGGTCTGTACACCTGCTGTGCCCATTATGAGGGGTTCCCACCATCCCTGTGCTGAGTTCCCAGGTCTGTACACCCGCTGTGCCCATCATGAGGGGTTCCCACCATCCCTGTGCTGAGTTCCCGGGTCTGTACACCTGCTGTGCCCATTATGAGGAGTTCCCACCATCCCTGTGCTCAGTTCCCAGGTCTGTACACCGGCTCTGCCCCATTATGAGGAGTTTCCACCATCCCTGTGCTGAGTTCCCGGGTCTGTACGCCTGCTGTGCCCATTATGAGGGGTTCCCACCACCCCTGTGCTGAGTTCCCGGGTCTGTACGCCTGCTGTGCCCATTATGAGGGGTTCCCACCACCCCTGTGCTGAGTTCCCGGGTCTGTACGCCTGCTGTGCCCATTATGAGGGGTTCCCACCATCCTTGTGCTGAGTTCCCGGGTCTGTACACCTGCTGTGCCCATTATGAAGCCACAAGTGACAGCTTGTGGCTTCACAGCCAAGTGACCACTGCGCATACGCGAGTCATGCTATTCATCATTATTGGTGGATGTAGTCTTCTGGGACTGGTCCGTGTCCCAGAAAACTGCAGGGGGGAGGGAGGAGAAATTCTGTTCGGAAGGAAAGTGAGAAGCAGGTATCTGTCAAAATTGGGTACCTGGCCCCCCCCCTCCATCCCCGCTCCTTAAAAGTGCCAATTGTGTAAGAGGAGCAGGGGACGAGTCCTTTTGGGCGGAGCACTGCTTTAAGTAGCTGTTGCAGTGTAAGCAGTCATCATTCATTACGGGGCTAATACAGTACTGATGAGGGTGCAGCCTAAATCTTATAGAGTATCTCACTAAAGTAAGTACACCCCTCACATTTTTGTAAACATTTTCTCCTATCTTTTCATGTGACAACACTGAAGAAATGACACTTGGCTACAATGTTGTGTAGTGAGTGTACAGCTTGTATAACAGTGTACATTTGCTGTCCCCTCAAAATAACTCAACACACAGCCATTCATGTCTAAACCGCTTGGGAGATACTGTATATACATATATATATAATTCTATATTTACTACTAGACATATGTGCATTTCTAATATTTATTATATATATATATAATTATTATTTTTTATTTTTATTTTTTTTAATTCATGCATGTATAGCTTTCCAGATGCACTGTATTTGCTGTATATATAATATTTTTATTACTGTGTGTGTGTACGTGTATATATATATATTATTATTATTATTATTGTTTTCTATTCATACATGTATAGCTTTCTGATGCACTGTATATATAATATTTTTATTACTGCATATATTATATTATATATATATATATATATATATATAAAAATATATATACATTATTATTATTTTTTTCAATTCATACATGTATAGGTTTCCGGATGCACTGTATTTGCTGTGTATATATTTTTATTGCTGTGTATATATATATATATATATATATATATATATATATATATATATATATATATACATACAGTATATATATATATATATATATATATATATATATATATATATATATATATATATATATATATATATATATATATATTATTTATTTTTAATTCATACATGTATAGCTTTCCAGGTGCACTGTATTTGTTGTATATATAATATTTTTGTTACTGTATGTATATATATTTATTATTATTATTATTATTATTTGTATAGCTGTACTAAAAGCAAACCTCCTGCATATAAAATTTTTCACACGCCTATTTGTTTCCTGATAAAAATCTTTCCTGTCAAGGACCATTTATTTATCCCACTCTGAGCCATTTTTTCCCCTCGCCGTTGTCATTATTCAAGCTGTTATACATCTCATTCTTCATACGTATCTCCATAAGTCCTCAGCATCCGCCGCTAACAAAATATGGCGTTCTGATAAGCTCTGTCGCAGATAAAATAAGGTGATCGTTTGTTCTGGTGAGAGACGCTCCTCTAGGTTATACAGAGGATTCCGGAGCTGACAATAGCACAGCGGCCGACGTTGTAGCGGCGACACTGGCCCGACGACGCTGGCCTTAACGAAGGCCACGATGCAAAAGATCGCTTACGTAAAACGCGGTATATATTTATTTTTTGATCGCGTTTCATTTTTTTCCCTCATTTCCAAAAGGATTTGCAGTCACCTAAAGGAGCCAAACGTCTTTGTTTTTTACCCCCCATCATTAAAGAAGGATAAAATACCTCGGCGTCTGTACCGACGGTGAGACGGGATGTTCCCAGAACTCTTTGCAGCGCAGAACAGATGTGGCAGCTGTCCCTGTTTATTAGCTGCCCTGTTCCAACATAAATTTTAATATATAATGATTTTTTTAAATAAAACCTTCCATGCAAATCTACTTCAGGAGTCTTCAGCTCGCATCAGGAACAGAGACTCCGGCCTATTTATAATCGGAAATTACAAGCTACAGCAGGGGACGGAGAAAAGACCAGTCACCCTGCACAAGGAAAGAGAGCAGAGCTGTGGGAGGAGCCCAGCAGGCCACACTCATTATAGAGAGCTACAGAAGGGGCGGAGACAAGACCAGTCACCCTGCACAAGGAAAGAGAGCAGAGCTGTGGGAGGGGCCCAGCAGGCTCCACCCACTAAAGAGAACTACAGGAGGGGCGGAGACAAGACCGAAGACCAGTCACCCTGCACAAGTGCAGAGAGCAGAGCTGTGGGAGGGGCCCAGGCGGCAGAGACCAGACCAATCACCCTGTACAAGGAAAGAGAGGAGAACTGTGGGAGGGTCCTATTAGGTCCACCCATTACAGAAAACTATGGGAGAGGGCAGAGATAAGACCAGTCACCCTGTACAAGGAAAGAGAGCAGAGCTGTGGGAGGGGCCCAGCAGGCCACATCCATTATAGAGAGCTACAGGAGAGGGCGGAGACAAGACCGGTCACCCTGTACAAGGAGAAAGAGCTGTGAAAGGGGCCCAGCAGACCCCACCCATTACAGAGAGCTACAGGAGGGGCTGAGACGAGACCAGTCTCACTGCACAAGGGGAGAGAGTAGAGATGTGGGAGGGGGCAAGTAGGCCACACCCATTATAGAAAACTATAGGAGGGGCGGAGACAAGACCAGTCACCCTGCACAAGGGGAGAGAGCAGAGATGTGGGAGGGGGCAAGTAGGCCACACCCATTATAGAAAACTATAGGAGGGGGGGAGACAAGACCAGTCACCCTGCACAAGGGGAGAGAGCAGAGATGTGGGAGGGGGCAAGTAGGCCACACCCATTATAGAAAACTATAGGAGGGGGCGGAGACGAGACCAGTCACCCTGCACAAGGGGAGAGAGAGCAGAGATGTGGGAGGGGGCAAGTAGGCCACACCCATTATAGAAAACTATAGGAGGGGCGGAGACAAGACCAGTCACCCTGCACAAGGGGAGAGAGCAGAGATGTGGGAGGGGGCAAGTAGGCCACACCCATTATAAAAAACTATAGGAGGGGCGGAGACAAGACCAGTCACCCTGCAGAAGGGGAGAGAGCAGAGCTGTGGGAGGGTCCTTTTAGGTCCACCCATTATAGAAAACTATAGGAGGGGCGGAGACAAGTCCAGTCACCCTGCAGAAGGGGAGAGAGCAGAGCTGTGGGAGGGGCCCAGCTGGCCACACCTATTATAGAGAGCTACAGGAGGGGGCGGAGACAAGACCAGTCACCCTGCACAAGGAGAGAAAGCAGCAGTGAGCGGTCTTTATTACTGGAAGAAAGTCTTACACTGGATTACTGCACAGATCTGGAGGAAATACACAACGCACTCAGAGATTCGAGGAAAAATACACATGACTCTTGTGTTTAGGTCAGGGGGGTCAGTAAATTATGGCCCAGGGGCCACATGTGACCCACTGCAAGATTTTATCCAGCCTGTAGCTGATGTGCAGAGTCTCCGATCAGTAAGGGGGACACCGATGAGGACCTTAATGTAAGAGGAGAATCTGATGGGGAGCCTGATGTAAGTGGGAACACTGATGGGACCCTAAAATGAGGGGGAACTCTGTTTTGGACCCTTAGGTAATGAGGGATTTGATGGGGACTTTGAAGTAAGAGGGGACATAAGGGGGACTCTGTTGGAGGGCCCTGTTCCTTTTGCTCTTTCTCTTTATCTACATACAGTACAAGCCTTATTAGCAATACTAATACTGCTTACATTGGCTACTTTCTGCTATTCAACAGACCTAGACTAGATACATTGTAAATCATTTTAGGAAATTCCTTTATACAATTGTTACTTTAACTGTCAATACAATGGGCCAGATCCACAAAAAACGGCGTATCTTTAGGCGGGCGTAGGGCATTTCATATGCGCTACGCCATCGTAAGTCAGAGTGGCTCGTATGGTATCCTCAAAGAACTTGCTCCCATATGTGCGCTGGCGCAACGTAAATCGGCCGGCGTAATTCAAAGTAGGCAGGTAGGGGGCGTGTTGTATTTAAATTAGGGTTGTCCCGATACCACTTTTTTAGGACCGAGTACAAGTACCGATACTTTTTTTCATGTACTCACCGATACCGAATACCGATACTTTTTTTCATGTACAGGCATACCCCGCTTTAAGTACACTCACTTTACATACACTCGCGAGTAAGTACATGTAAAGTGGCTTACAAGTACTGTACAGACATTTTGCAGTTGCAGTAGAAGGAGCTGACGCTCAGAGAGCATAGCCCGCCCTGTTCCAGTGTGACCCTGACACCCCCACTACAGCCCCTGAGTCCTCAACTACAGCCCCTGACCCCCCACTGCACCCTAGAATTTTAAAAAGGGTATTGTTTCACTTTAAGTACATTTTCGTTTTACATACATGCTCTGGTCCCATTGTGTACTTAAAAGTGGGGTATGCCTGTACTCGCCGATACCGAATACCGATACTTTTTTTAAAAGTGTCCCCAAATGCAGCCATGTCCCCCCACATATATTGCAGCCATGTCCCCCCACATATATTGCAGCCATGTCCCCCCACATATATTGCAGCCATGTCCCCCCACATATATCCAGCCATGTCCCCCCCACATATATCCAGCCATGTCCCCCCACATATATCCAGCCCCACATATATCCCGCCATGTCCCCCCACATATTGCAGCCATGTCCCCCACAGATGCAGCCATGTCCTGTCCCCCATATTGCAGCCATGTCCCTCATACCTTGTAGTAGTAGATGATGCTGCTGCCGCGTTAATCCCCGTGCATCACAGCATGCATTACAGGCAGCTTTAGTTTGAATTCTTCTAATACCCGCCGCGCCATGTATAGACACTCCCCTTCTCGGGATTGGACAGATCCCGAGAAGGGAAGTATTCTATTTAGGTATCGGGGGTATTTGCGGGAGTACAAGTACTCCCGCAAATACTCGGTATCGGGGCAACCCTAATTTAACCACTTCCCGCCCGGCCAATAGCCGATTTACGGCCGGGAAGTGGTTATGAAATCGTGACAGGCCGTTCTCAAACGGCCTGCACGATTTCATGCCGCACGCGCCCGTGCGGGCGCGCAGCGCGGCGATCGGTGATGCGGGGTGTCAGTCTGACACCCTGCACCTCCGATCTCGGTAACGAGTCTCCGGCGGAGCCTCGTTACCACGTGATCAGCCGTGTCCAATCACGGCTGATCACGATGTAAACAGGAAGAGCCGCCGACGGCTCTTCCTCACTCGCGTCTGACAGACGCGTGTAGAGGAGAGCCGATCAGCGGCTCTCCTGACAGGGGGGGTTCGCGCTGATTGTTTATCAGCGCAGCCCCCCCTCGGATCGCCACACTAGACCACCAGGGAAATAAAAAAAATAAAAATAAAAATGACCCAAAAAAATGACAAAAAAAAAAAAAAAAATGACAAAAAAATAAAATGACAAAAAAAAAAAAGGGGGGGCAGTAAAAAAAAATGATGCCAATCAGTGCCCACACATGGGCACTGATTGGCAACATTGATCCATCAGTGCCACCCCTCAGTGATCATCAGTGCCACCCCAGTGTCTGTCAGTGCCACCCCACAGTGCCAATCCATGCCCAGTGCCCACCTACCAGTGCCCACCTGTGCCACCTATCAGTGCCCACCTGTGCCGCCTATCAGTGCCCACCTGTGCCGCCTATCAGTGCCCACCTGTGCCGCCTATCAGTGCCCACCTGTGCCGCCTATCAGTGCCCACCTGTGCCGCCTATGAGTGCCCATCTGTGCTGCCTATGAGTGCCCAGTGCTGCCTATGAGTGCCCATCAGTGCCGCCCATGAGTGCCCATCAGTGCCGCCCATGAGTGCCCATCAGTGCCCAATACCAGCGCCGCCTATCAGTGCCCATCAGTGCTACCTAATCGGTGCCCATCAGAACTACCTCATCGGTGCCCATCAGTGCCACCTCATCGGTGCCCATCAGTGCCACCATATCAGTGCCCATAATTGAAAGAGAAAACATACTCATTTACAAAAAAATTAACAGAAAAAAATAAAAACTTTATTTTTTTTTCAAAATCTTCGCTCTATTTTTAGTTGTTGCACAAAAAAAAAAAACGCAGAGGTGATCAAATACCACCAAAAGAAAGCTCTATTTGTGGGGAAAAAAGGACGCCAATTTTGTTTGGGTGCAGTGTAGCATGACCACGCAATTGTCATTCAAATTGCGACAGTGCTGAAAGCTGAAAATTGGCTTGGGCGGGAAGGTGCGTAAGTGCCTGGTATGGAAGTGGTTAAATGAAGCGTGACCCCATGTAGATGCATGCGCCGTCCGTGGACGTATCCCAGTGCGCATGCATCGGATAGACATGTGCAAAAGGAGAAAATGTGTTTTGTTTCGTTTTAATTCGTTATTTAATTAATTTCGTTAAGTTAGATTCGTTAAATTTGCTAAATTCGTTTTCGGAATTCGATCGTTTTCGACCGAATTCGAAAATACCCAGTCGAATTCGAAAACATTTCTACCAGATTCGATAATATTTCTACCGGATTCGAATTCGATCATATGTTGATCGGATTCGAAAATATTTCAACAGAATTCAATAATATTTCATCCGCTATCGTTAATATTTCAACCAAATTTGATGATATTTCAACCGGATTGGAAATCATTTCAACCGAATTTGATTGTATGTATTTGTATTTGTATTATTGTATTTGATTACATTCTATTAAATTCTATTCTGTTCTTTACTATTCTTTGATTTTCATTCTATTGTTTTATTATTTTATATTCTATTTTATTGTATTATTTTTTAGAAATCGATTTATATTTTTTAGATTTTGATGTAAATTTGCTTTCAATTTTCATTCGAATTGTTTTCTAATTCGATTCGAATTTCAGCCGCGGTTTTTCGATTCGAAAACGTTATTTCGGATTCGGTTAAATTCGTTAATAATACAATTCGGTAATTCGTATGCATCCGAATGTCTGAATAATGGAAAATTCTTCTGAATTTCGATTCGGAACGAAACTGAATGCACATGTCTAGTGTTAGATAGAATGCCTAAGATATGTCGAACACTGCCTACGACGTAAACGTAACTTACGCACATCCCTATTCGCGTACGACTTACGCAAACGACGTAAAATTCGGCGCTGTTCCGACGTCCATACGTTAACATGACTTACACCTGCTTTCATGAGGTGTAAAGTTACGCCCGTCGTACGCCTTACGTAAAAAGCGTATTTTGATACGCCGGGCGCAAGTACGTCCGTGGATCGGCGTATCAAGCTCATTTACATATTCGACGGAAGCGCCACCTAGCGGCCAGCGTTAATATGCAGCCTAGATACGACGGCATACTAATACTTACGTCGATCGGATCTACACAACATTCAGGCGTATCTGGCTTTGTGGATACCTAAAACACATACGACGGCGCATCTTTAAACTTACGCGGCTTATCAATAGATACGCCGGCGTAAAGTATTTGTGGATCTGGCCCAATGTTTTTAGCCCATTACCCACGTGTATCATATTTTTTTTTCTTTTCAATAATGGCAATATTCCAGTAGATTTTACACTTTCTCCAGATATAAAATTCATTCTTGAAGGGTTTGTAAAGGATTTTTTTTTTATCTTAATAGCTTCCTTTACCTTAATGCAGTGCTGTTTTCATGTCCTCATTGTTCGTTTTTTGCTCTCAAGTTGCTGAAATTCTTCTCTGATCTCCACACTTCCTGGTTGTCTGTTTCCTGATGACCACCGTGCTGGGAGCTTTCTCTCTGTGGTCACTAATCAAGGAGGTGTGTTTACTGTGTGTCCAAAACCCCTCAGCACCAATCACTTTCGTTTTCCAAACCATCACTGCCCTGTATTGGCTCTGTACATTACAGAAGCATGCAAAAACGAAACTGAAACTGCAGGCACATTAAATGATTGATTTTTATCTATTATTAATAATTTTTTAAAGGAATCAGTTAACTCTAATGGGCTCCAGATACGCCGTGGTATCTCTGCGTCTGAGCCCTCCTATCTATATGACTGATTCATAGAATCAGTTGCGCATAGATTTCTATTAGATCCAACTGGCGTAAGTCTCTTACGCCGTCGTATCTAACTTGTATAATTAGTGACATACCCGAGGACTGCTCTGCTCCGCTCTCCGCCCCCTCTCCACTCGCTCTCGGTGAAAAAAAAGTATCGGTGAAGCATCGGGAGCATTTGCGAGAGTATAAGTACTTGCGCAAATTGTCAGTATGGGTCTCGATACCGATACTAGTATCGGTATCGGGACAACCCTACCTAAAACATTCCAGCAGCAACAGCCGATGTGTCTCCCGCGGGACTGGGCGTTCCTATCCAGCAGGTAAGTGATTGACATGATGACAAAAACTACCCACCGTCGCATAAGGAGCGTCACGAGTTGCCGAAAGAAGCCGAACTAAGTGTCTGGACTACAAAAAAAAAAAAAATAAGGGGGACTCTAATAGGGATCCTGATGCAAGGGGGACTCTGATGGGGACCTTAAAGTGAGGGGGGAACTTAGATGGGGACCCTGATGTAAGGGGGGCAGTGATGGCACTCTAAAGTAATGGGAGACTCTTATGGGGACCCTGATGTAAGGGGGGAGGACACTGATGGGGACCCTTAGGTAAAGGGGTATTCTGATTGGGTCCCTGAAGTGAGGGGTTATTGATGGGGACTTTGAAGTAAGATGGGACTCTGACGAGGATCCTAAAGTAAGGGGGGAGGGCACTCATTGGGATCCTTAGATAAAGGGGGATTCTGATGGGGTCCATGGAGTAAGGGGGTACTGATGGGGACTTTGAAGTAAGAGGAGACTCTGATGAGGAGTGTGATGCAAGGGGTGGGGGGCTCTGATGGGGATCCTGATGTAAGGGGAACTCTGATGGGGACTCTAAAGTAAGTGGGTTCTGATACGGACCTTGAAGTAAGAGGGGACTCTGATGAGAAGTGTAATTTAAGGGGGGACTCTGATGGGGACCCTAAAGTGAGGGGGGAACTTAGATGGGGAACCTGATCTAAGGGGGCAGTAACGGGGACTCTAAAGTAAGGGAGTACTGATGGGGACCTTGAAGTAAGAGGGGAATCTGATGAGAAGTATAATGTAAGGGGGGACTCTGATAGGGACCCTAATGTAAGGGGGGACTCTAATGGGGAACCTGATGTAAGGGAGGGCAACAATGGGAACCTTGAAGTAAGAGGGGACTCTAATGGGGAGTCTGATATAAGAGGGGAATTTTAAACAGGAGGGGAGAATGTAAGGGGTTACCAAAACACAAAAGTAAACAAGTTTTAGTGACCCTGACGAGGGGAAAATTAAAAAAGAAGCAGGGAGGGTCATGGGGCGTAGCATAAGGGGTTGCAGGGGTCACAAGCGCAACCCCACCCCTAGCTCCAGGGGGCCCCTGCAGCCTCCCTGTCATATTATCATATCCTCCACAGAGTCCAGCTCCGATCTGCCCAAGGGCTCCACAGCCACGCTCCAGTACCGGGCTTCCACTTTCCCCTCCGCGGCCCACACCCCTCATTGGCTGGGGACAAGCTGTGAGCCATTTCCATGAACGGAGAGAAGCACAGGGGGAGAACAGCCCAGGGGCCAGGTCAACTTTTGCATCGGGGCCCACAAGCTTCAAGCTACGCCTCTGGGGAGGGTCGAGCTAGAACTGAACTAACTAGCCTTAAATAGGAGGGGGGAACAGAGGGAGATACCAAAACACAAAAGTAAACAAGTTTCATTGACCCTAAACTGCCACTAGTTGTCAGCATACTACAGAACAAGGTGAGACAGAACAGGTATATTAATAATTTGATATAAAAACACAATTAATAGAAATACAAATAAAAGAAACTCCTCGAAATGTAGAAAACATATCAGCCCAATAATTAAAAATGTGAGATTCTATTTCTACAATTTGCAATTTCTTAAATTTGCAATGCAATCAATTCCACGGAAATGACTCTGCTCATTCCCAATTCTGTTGCATGATAAAACGGGGCTTTTGTTTGCAGGCAACAGCGCCGAATTCGTTAAAATAACTTGCCGATTTTTTAGATTTCAGCCCGGAGGCCTGGAAGTCGGCCAACGCCGTCCCAATGGCTGAGCGCAAACGTGCAAACGCGTAGTGACAGGAGCCCCATCCATCAGCCTCCTCACAGGGAGGCAGCGCTCCCTATTAACCGAGCGCACTCGGAAATGCTCCTACACGCCGCCGCGCCTCGCGCCACCTTACCAGGAGAGAGAGAGCGGGGCTGCGCGGTGGCACGGTGCCATGCCAGCAGATGGCCCTTAATGTAGGCAGTCAAGAGGCATTATGTGTACGGAGGAGATGCATGAGATGCGGGCAGGGATCCCAGTAATAAATGTCCGGGCAGCTGTTGGTCTTGTCATCTCTACCTTCTGCAAAAGGTTCTCTCCGCATGGCCGCGGAGGAGCGCCACATCCACCGCCGTTCCACAGGAATAGAACAAATGTGACAAAAACTCGTCTCCTTACCGCTGAGCTACTCCCATCAAATCCAACTCACATCTGCTAATCATGTTTAATGCAGTTTGAATCCGAGGGATAAAAAGCGGCGATGTGCTGGATGGCGTTAGCTATAGACGTGGAGAGGAATGTGGAAATTATACTTTCTTTGAGGTTCCTTTAATGCCTATATGCAGGGCTGTCTTAATGAATGGGCGCACTTGGGATCTGCCCAGGGGCCCCAGGTGCATGGGGGGGGGGGGGGGCATGATCAGGGCATGGAAAAGGTGGGGTGGGGGGTGGGTGCTGTATACTCTTCTTTGACAGGAGTAGCTGCAGTGTCACTCCTATCAGAAGGAGCACATGGCTAGCTTCTGCTTGAGAGAGGAATCAGCTTTCTCCTTCCTCATGTAGGGGGCAGAAGAGAGCAGGCACTGAGACTGAGAACACACCTCAGTCTCAGCATGTGAGAGAGGAAGAAGGAGCTCCCTTCATTGTAGGTGGGATCAGCATTTGTGATCTGTGAGTACAAGGGGGGCACAACTCTGATGTATGGCATTGCTCCCAACTGTCCCTGCTTTCGAGGGACTTTCCCTGATTTAAAGCAATGTCCCTCTGTCCCTCATTCCCCCTCATTTGTCCCTCATTTTGGTCTGATCTATATAGTTGTATATGAAATGCACTTTTTTATCTTTCAAAAAGGGTTTCCCAGTGCTAAACCTTTCATCCAATTTCTAAATTGCTGCATTTGTAAATTTTAAAAGCCAATATAAAGGAATAGTAGTGGTAAAAAAAAGCACTTGTGGATTTAATTACCCTTTTTTTTGGTTAATTCTCCTTTAAGGGGGTGTGGCAGGAGGCGTGCCCTATGCCTACATACGTTTGCAAGTACTGTAGGTGTCCCTCATTCCCATCTCAAAATATTGGGAGGTATGTGTATGGGGACACAGTGATAGGGAAACATGATGTAAGGGGGTACTGATGCAGACTCGTAGGGGCCCTAGTGAATTACTTTGCCCAGGGGCCAATGATGCTATTAAGATGACACTGCCTATATGCCTATATTTTCCTTGTGATCACTGATCTCCTGCAGCCTCTTCGCTTCTACTTTCTTTCTACGTGTAGTTGTATGCAGTGGCGTATCTAGGGTATGGCAGCCATGGAAACTGCCATGGGCGCCATTTGAAGGGGGCGCTGTTGAGTAGCTGGGCACTTACCAGGGTCTGAGGGTCTCTTCTTTCCTCCTCCCAAGCATAGGCAGGATGTCCTTTTCAGCACCTTTGCTAATGGACAATGACAACGCTATCCCTGCTGCGTTCAGCCACAGCCCTTCCCTGTTCTCCCAGGCTCTCCCATTCCATCTGGTTGGATTGGCAGCGCACAAAGAAGGAGGAACATCAGTTTCTCCCTCTCCTCTGCAAAAACTGAGGCCTTAAGTGATGAAGGTTTCAGCACTTCCAGTATTGGTTCTGCATTTACCTTGCCTTTTCAGGGCAGAGGAGGGATCAGGGGTCTAATAAACCCCAGATTTCTCCAAAAAGAGTTTTTTTTTTTTTGTTAAGGTTATCTGAAAGATGTGTTTCAAATGTTTCAACAGGGGCGCAGTTCCAGTGCTTGCCATAGGTGCTATTTTGACTAGATATGCCTCTGGTTGTATGGCCTAGTCCAGGGGTCTCCTAACTGCGGCCGAGGGCCGGATGTGGCCCTTTGCTAGCCTTCATCTGGCCCTTGGGGCAGTATTGCTCCCAATGATATGAGGCACTATTCCTCATAATGACACCAACAATGGTGCACTATTTCTTCCTCTAATAGCAATGATGGGGCACTATTCCTCCTCCTACTGCCCACCAGCACTGGGGCTGTGTTTATTCTCACTGATGCTCGGCCCTTGGGGTATTTTCTACCCCCACTGGTCAGAATACGGCCCCCTGATGTCTGAAAGACAATAAACTGGCCCTTTGCTTGAAAACTATGGAGACCCCTGGCCTAGTCGAATGTTAGGTTTAGGTGCTAGAATTAGGGTTAAATGCTATGGTTAAAGGTAGGGTTGTCCCGTTACCGATACCAGTATCGGTATCGGGACCGATACCGAGTATTTGCGGGAGTACTTGTACTCACGCAAATACCCCCGATACCTAAATAGAATACTCCCCCCCCCCCCCCCCCGCCGCATCGAAAGCTGCCGCATGGATTAAACGGCGTGCGGGAACATCACAGCTTTCATTTGAATAGCTGTAGTGTTCCTGTGCGTATAGACACTCCCCCCTTGCTCGGGATTGGATAGGTGATCGTGATCTGTCCAATCCCGAGCAAGGGGGAGTGTCTATACGCGCGGGCAAAACACCTATTCAAATGAATGCTGTGATGTTCTCCATGCGGCGGCTTTCGGCGGCAAAGGTTTTGTATGGGGGAAATGGCTGGATGGACATGGCTGCATATGTGGGGGACATGGCTAGAGGGACATGGCTGCATATGTGGGGGACATGGCTGCATATGGGAGAGACATGGCTGGAGGGACATGGCTGGAGGGACATGGCTGGAGGGACATGGCTAGAGGGACATGGCTGCATATGGGAGAGACATGGCTGGAGGGACATGGCTGGAGGGACATGGCTGGAGGGACATGGCTGGAGGGACATGGCTGCATATGTGGGGGACATGGCTAGAGGGACATGGCTGCATATGTGGGGGACATGGCTAGAGGGACATGGCTGCATATGTGAGGGACATGGCTAGAGGGACATGGCTGCATATGTGAGGGACATGGCTAGAGGGACAGGGCTGCATATATAAGGGGCATGGCTAGAGGGACATGGCTGCATATGTGAGGGACATGGCTAGAGGGACATGACTGCATATGTGAGGGACATGGCTAGAGGGACATGGCTGCATATGTGAGGGACATGGCTAGAGGGACATGGCTGCATATGTGAGGGACATGGCTAGAGGGACATGGCTGCATACGTGAGGGACATGGCTAGAGGGACATGGCTGCATACGTGAGGGACATGGCTAGAGGGACAAGGCTGCATATGGGAGGGACATGGCTAGAGGGACATGGCTGCATATGGGAGGGACATGGCTAGAGGGACATGGCTGCATATGGGAGGGACATGGCTAGAGGGACATGGCTGCATATGGGAGGGACATGGCTAGAGGGACATGGCTGCATATGGGAGAGACATGGCTGGAGGGACATGGCTGGAGGGACATGGCTGGAGGGACATGGCTGGAGGGACATGGCTGCATATGTGGGGGACATGGCTAGAGGGACATGGCTGCATATGTGGGGGACATGGCTAGAGGGACATGGCTGCATATGTGAGGGACATGGCTAGAGGGACATGGCTGCATATGTGAGGGACATGGCTAGAGGGACAGGGCTGCATATATAAGGGGCATGGCTAGAGGGACATGGCTGCATATGTGAGGGACATGGCTAGAGGGACATGACTGCATATGTGAGGGACATGGCTAGAGGGACATGGCTGCATATGTGAGGGACATGGCTAGAGGGACATGGCTGCATATGTGAGGGACATGGCTAGAGGGACATGGCTGCATACGTGAGGGACATGGCTAGAGGGACATGGCTGCATACGTGAGGGACATGGCTAGAGGGACATGGCTGCATATGTGAGGGACATGGCTAGAGGGACATGGCTGCATATGTGAGGGACATGGCTAGAGGGACATGGCTGCATATGTGAGGGACATGGCTAGAGGGACATGGCTGCATATGGGAGGGACATGGCTAGAGGGACATGGCTGCATATGGGAGGGACATGGCTAGAGGGACATGGCTGCATATGGGAGGGACATGGCTAGAGGGACATGGCTGCATATGGGAGAGACATGGCTGGAGGGACATGGCTGGAGGGACATGGCTGGAGGGACATGGCTGGAGGGACACATTTAAAAAAAGTATCGGTATCGGCGACTACTTGAAAAGAAGTATCGGTACTTGTACTCGGTCCTAATAAAGTGGTATCGGGACAACCCTATTTAAAGACTAGAGTTAGGATTAAATGTTAGGGTTAGAGTTAGGGTTAGGATAAGTATTAAGGTTAGGGATAACGTTAGAGTTATGCCCCGTACACACGATTGGCATTTCCGATGGCCTAAAATCCGATGTAATTTTTCATCGGAATTCCGTTCAAGCCGTCTTGCATACACACTGTCAGACCAAATTCCGACCGTCCTAAACGCGGTGACGTACAACACTACGACGAGCCAAGAAAAATAAAGTTCAATGCTTCCGAGCATGCGTCGACTTGATTCTGAGCATGCGTGGGTTTTTTCGGAGTTGCACACAGATGATATGAATTTCCTATCATTTTTTTTTCCCCATCAGAAAAAAATAAAACGTGTTCTATTTCTAAACACCAACAGAAAAAAGTCTGATGGGGCCCACACAGGATCGCAATTTCCGATGAAAAAAGTCCATCTGACTTTTTTCATTGGAAATTCCGATCGTGTGTGTATGCTTTAGGGTTAAATATTTGGGTTAGACTTACAGGTAGGTTTAGAGTTAAAGTTAGGGTTAGAGTTTGGGCTAGAGTTACAAGTAGGGTTAGAGTTAGGGGTACAGGTGGGGTTAGAGTCAAAGTTAGAGTTAGGGTTAGTTAAGGTTGGGGTTAGTGTTAAGGTTAGGGCTAACGTTAGTGTTAGGGTTACATTCAGGGTTAGGCCCCGTACACACGGCAGAGAACCTCGACGGGCCGTCAGATTCGGCGACCTGCCCGTCGTGAAGGGCGACGAGCCATTCATCCCGACGGGCCGTCGAGCAAATAGAGGTTAGAGTTACAGGTAGGGTTAGAGTTAGGGGTACAGGTAGGGTTAGAGTCAAGGTTAGAGTTAGAGTTAGAGTTAGGGTTAAAGTAAGGGCTAACGTTAGTGTTAGGGTTACATTTAGGGTTAGTTAAAGTTAGGGTTAAAGTTAGAGTTTGGGTTAGAGTTACAGGTAGGGTTAGAGATAAGGGCAGGGGCGGACTGACAACTCATGGGGCCCCCGGACAATAGAAGATAATGGGGCCCCTGGGCTTACAGATGGCCACCACGCCAGGAAGCAGTGCAGAGGCGGGGCAGCTAAAATCTCTGGATTTTCACATCAAAAGCATGTCGGTTTCGGACATTTCAGGGACAGATGTAAAAAAAACATAGATTTTTTCATACTGTCCCTGGTTTTACTGAGCCTGGCAACCCTGATGGGGCCCCCTAGTGGCATGGGGCCCTCAGGCCGTGCCCGAGTGACTCAATGGTCAATGCGCCCCTGGATAGGGGTACAGGTAGGGTTAGAGTCAAGGTTAGAGTTAGGGTTAAAGTTAGGGTTAGCGTTAGTGTTAGGGTCACATTTAGGATTAAAGTTAAAGTTAGGGTTGAAGTTAGAGTTTGGGTTAGAGTTAAAGGAGGAGTTAGAGTTAGGGGTACAGGTAGGCTTAGAGTCAAGGTTAGAGTTAAGGTTAAAGTTAGGGCTAACGTTAGTGTTAGATTTAGGATTAGAGTTAAAGTTAGGGTTAAAGTTAGAGTTTGGGTTAGAGTTACAGGTAGGGTTAGAGTTAGGCGTACAGGTAGGGTTAGAGTCAAGGTTAGAGTTAGGGTTAAACTTAGGAATAACATTAGTGTTAGGGTTAGAGTTAAGGTTAGGGCTAGAGTTACAGTTAGATTTAGCGTTGGGTTTAGGGCTAAAGTTATTTAGGGTTAGGGTTAGGGATAGGGTTGAAGGTAGAGGTAGGGTTAGGGTAAGTGGTAATTGTTAGGGTGTAAGGAACCATGAATCCGATAAAGACAGAAAATGCAGGAAATACCACCTTTGAATAAAATGGTAAACATGGTACAAATACGTAAATGTAGTCACAACATAGCTAGGGTTCGGTAGCCAAAACGGATAGTCAGAAGAAGCCAGTAAATCAGGAAGCCAGAAATCAGCGTAATCGGAGGCCGCAGAAAGGATCAGGGACCAGAAGGGATGTCAGCCAGGCAAGTCTTTAACAGGAATACAGCATGCTAGTCAGTGTCAGTATAGGAATCAGGAAGGCCAGTTTAGTAGTCAGTATAGGAATCAGGTAGGTCAGTTTAGTGGTCAGTGTAGGAATCAGGAAGGTCAGTGTAGTGGTCAGTATAGGAATCAGGTAGGTCAGTTTAGTGGTCAGTGTAGGAATCAGGTAGGTCAGTTTAGCGGTCAGTATGGGAATCAGGTAGGCCAGTGTAGTGGTCAGTGTAGGAATCTGGTAGGTCAGTGTAGGAATCAGGTAGGTCAGTGTAGTGGTCAGGATAGGAATCAGGTAGGTCAGTGTAGTGGTCAGTGTAGGAATCAGGTAGGTCAGTTTAGTGGTCAGTGTAGGAATCAGGTAGGTCAGTGTAGTGGTCAGTGTTGGAATCGGGTAGGTCAGTGTAGGAACCAGGTAGGTCAGTTTAGTGGTCAGTGTAGGAATCAGGTAGGTCAGTGTAGTGGTCAGTATAGGAAACAGGTAGGTCAGTGCAGTGGTCAGGATAGGAATCAGGTAGGTCAGTGTAGTGGTCAGTGTAGGAATCAGGTAGGTCAGTGTAGGAATCAGTTAGGTCAGTTTAGTGGCCAGTGTAGGAATCAGGTAGGCCAGTTTAGTGGTCAGTGTAGCAATCAGGTAGGTCAGTATAGTGGTCAGTATAGGAATCAGGAAGGCCAGTTTAGTGGCCAGTGTAGGAATCAGGTAGGTCAGTGTAGTGGTCAGTATAGGAATCAGGTAGATCAGTTTAGTGGCCAGTGTAGGAATCAGGTAAGTCAGTTTAGTGGTCACTGTAGAAATCAGGTAGGTCAGTTTAGTGGTCACTATAAGAGTCAGGTAGGTCAGTGTAGTGGTCAGGGTAGGAATCAGGTAGGTCATTGTAGTGGTCAGTGTAGGAATCAGGTAGGTCAGTGTAGTGGTCAGTATAGGAATCAGGTAGGTCAGTGTAGTGGTCAGTGTAGGAATCAGGTAGGTCAGTGTAGTGGTCAGGGTAGGAATCAGGTAGGTCAGTTTAGTGGTCAGTGTAGGAATCAGGTAGGTCATTGTAGTGGTCAGTGTAGGAATCAGGTAGGTCAGTGTAGTGGTCAGTGTAGGAATCAGGTAGGTCAGTGTAGTGGTCAGTGTAGGAATCAGGTAGGTCAGTGTAGTGATCAGGTAGGTAGGCATAGGAATCAGGTTGGTCAGTACTAGTGGAAGGGACTCAGAGAGTGCTACGTCACTGGTGATTATTCACCCTCCAGGCCATCACCAGTGACACCACATAAAAGAGGATCCATTTCCTGGGCAGCAGTCCCATGAGGTCACCCCATTATCCACCATGGCCTTATCAGAAGCGGGCGTTTGTCCTCAGTAGACCCGGGTGTATTATAAGGCCGTACAGGTCTGGCCCTAAGGCCCCAACATTTTGAGAAGCTGCTTCTACTTTAACAATCTCATTACATTTAATTCTTGCAAAAGCCTGCAAGGGGAAAATAATAAAGATTTAATATTCGTTTTATCACTCCGAGGTTACACTCCTCATCTATGGGGCTCCATCACGCCGCCTTGTGTTGGCATTTCAGCATCAGCAAAAAAGATGAAGAAAAGAACGTGAGATTGCTTTATAGGGACCAGCAAGACAAAAGTCTGCAGAGGAAAGAAAGCCCAAGCTTCTGCATCTATGGGTCCCGATCTGGCGGCTTCCCATCCACGTTAAAGGAGATCCTTCAAAAGTGTAGTGTATGGCTGAAAAGGCACGGCAAAACGCATTCCTGTATGGAATTATAAGTGTGTCTGACTTGGGAGAGTCCTAAAGGGTAAGGCAATAGAGGCAGGTGTCCAAGACTCTGAATCCATCGAGAGTATGTTTTTTATGGGGGGGGGGGGGGGGGGGGTCTCTGTCTGTTGAAGTGGACCTTGAAATAGGCAGAGCAGGCTGGCCAGTGTTGACTCTCCCCCCCCCCCCCTAGTATATTAATCACAAGTGAGACGATTACTGAGGAGATGTGTGAGGAGAATACAGGGGAAGGTCTATCTGCAAGCTCCCACCATCCCTTTGCTGAGTTCCTGGGTCTGTACACCTGCTGTGCCCATTATGAGGGGTTCCCACCATCCTTGTGCTGAGTTCCCCGGTCTGTACACCTGCTGTGCCCATTATGAGGGGTTCCCATCATCCCTGTCCTGAGTTCCCGGGTCTATACACCTGCTGTGCCCATTATGAGGGGTTCCCACCATCCCTGTCCTGAGTTCCCGGGTCTGTACACCTGCTGTGCCCATTATGAGAGGTTCCCACTATCCCTGTGCTGAGTTCCCGGGTCTGTACACCTGCTGTGCCCTTTATGAGAGGTTCCCACTATCCCTGTGCTGAGTTCCCGGGTCTGTACACCTGCTGTGCCCATTATGAGGGGTTCCCACCATCCCTGTGCTGAGTTCCTGGGTCTGTACACCCGCTGTGCCCATTATGAGGGGTTCCCACCATCCCTGTGCTGAGTTCCCGGGTCTGTACACCTGCTGTGCCCATTATGAGGGGTTCCCACCATCCCTGTGCTGAGTTCCCGGGTCTGTACACCTGCTGTGCCCATTATGAGGGGTTCCCACTATCCCTGTGCTGAGTTCCCGGGTCTGTACACCTGCTGTGCCCATTATGAGGGGTTCCCACCATCCTTGTGCTGAGTTCCCCGGTCTGTACACCTGCTGTGCCCATTATGAGGGGTTCCCATCATCCCTGTCCTGAGTTCCCGGGTCTATACACCTGCTGTGCCCATTATGAGGGGTTCCCACCATCCCTGTCCTGAGTTCCCGGGTCTGTACACCTGCTGTGCCCATTATGAGAGGTTCCCACTATCCCTGTGCTGAGTTCCCGGGTCTGTACACCTGCTGTGCCCTTTATGAGAGGTTCCCACTATCCCTGTGCTGAGTTCCCGGGTCTGTACACCTGCTGTGCCCATTATGAGGGGTTCCCACCATCCCTGTGCTGAGTTCCTGGGTCTGTACACCCGCTGTGCCCATTATGAGGGGTTCCCACCATCCCTGTGCTGAGTTCCCGGGTCTGTACACCTGCTGTGCCCATTATGAGGGGTTCCCACCATCCCTGTGCTGAGTTCCCGGGTCTGTACACCTGCTGTGCCCATTATGAGGGGTTCCCACTATCCCTGTGCTGAGTTCCCGGGTCTGTACACCTGCTGTGCCCATTATGAGAGGTTCCCACTATCCCTGTGCTGAGTTCCCGGGTCTGTACACCTGCTGTGCCCATTATGAGAGGTTCCCACTATCCCTGTGCTGAGTTCCCGGGTCTGTACACCTGCTGTGCCCATTATGAGGGGTTCCCACCATCCCACACTTCGACTTTCGATAAACAGATCATCAAACAACTGGGCTGAAACACCCCTTTAGACACCCTTCAGGTGAAGTGTGTGGCGAAACGATTTATGAGGGTAATTGTTAGTGATAGTGGCTCCAACTGTTGCTGGTTACTGGGAAGGTATTGAACCCCTCCCTTGACATTTCATCAGTGCTTCAGTGTTTTGCCTGTTAGCCATAGACCCCAATGAGCGGGCACGCTCACTTCTCAAACCGTGCAGACAGTAACCCCCCCCCCCCCCCCCGACAGCAGGCATTTCTCGCAGACAGAAGAAGGCGATCGCACACACACAGGGCTCCATTAGAGGCTTCCGGCGAAATAACAAAAATAAGCAAAAAAGCAATTACCCAGGTGAAAGCGACGATTTCATCACGCCACATTTATTCCCGGAAAAGCTCTCTGATTGCCGAAATAAACATTTTCACAGGACGAATCCTCCCCGTTTTTGTTTTTTTTTCAGCGTCACGCGCGGGGTACCCGAGTAAGATAGATGTCAAAGCGTCCGCGGCGGCAAAGGCGGTAATTGGCTGAAAAACAAAAGCCCTCGCGCGGGTTTATCATAAGTGAATTATTTACTGGTGACCCCGGCTGAACGCTCGCCGCCGAGATAAATTATTAAACGCCGATCTGTGAGAAATATCCCATAAATAAGTAATTTGGTGCCATCTTTAAGGAGAGCGGTAAATTACTCGCTTTGCGTTCTTGGCTAAACGCTCTCTTGGGTAATTTACTCCTCGTCCCGATGACTTATGAATGAGGACCACGTCGTGGCCGGGGGGGGGGGGGGATGGGGGGATTTACGGCCCGCCTTGGCAGCGACGGCATGTACTTTTGAAGCCCAGGACGGCACGTGTGACGCGGTGTGTGTGTGTGTGCGAGGTGCGCTGGGTACAGACTGAGGCTGCTGGCGGTGGTCACAAATTCCACCCCCTCCTCATGAAACACGATTTAAATCCATTAGGCTATCATATACTGAACAGAAGGGATAGCGTGTGTTACAATGTCATCACTTCTATTCATCCCACTTAAAGCAAGATGGAGATTGTTAAAGGGAATAGATAGGTTTTTTAAGTGCTTTTTTTTAAAGATGCTAATAGATATTCACTACTGAAGATCAGCACCATATTTGTTCAGGCATCATCCAGGGCCAGGACAAAGGGGGAGGGGAAGAAGGTGAAGCTGCCCTGGGCACTGTGGATTCAAGTGAGGTGGGGGGCGCTGCAAGGAGATTCAAGGGTGGAAATTTGTGTTGGGAGAGCGAGTTTGGGGGGGGGCAGGAGGGGGTAACAATTGTTTGAGATAGGAAATTTAGAGGCGTGCTAGGAGTTGTAATTTGGTGGGGGTTTGTTGGGAGGAGGGGATGGGGGAAGAGGATTTGTACTAAGAGGGGGGATTTGGGGGGGTTGTGCTATAAGAGATTATATAAGAGGTTATAGGAGGGGAGGTTTTTTTTCTTGGGAGGGCAGGGATTTGTGCTAGGAGGCAAGTGTGGAGGTTTGGGGATAGGATTTGTGTTCAAAGCGGTTATGTTTTTTTTTTGGGGGGGGGGGGTTGTTTTAAAATGGGAGATAGGTGGGGGGGATTTGTGCTGGGAGGGAAGGTGATAATAGGATTTGTGCTTAGAGGGGTAATGTTTTTTTTTTGGGGGGGGGGGGGGCACATAGAATGTAAGATTGGGGGGGATTTGTGTTGGGAGTGGAGGTGATAAGATTTTTGTTTAGAGGGGTCATTTTTTGGGGGGGGGGGCGTGGGGGAGTTTGTTCTAGAATGGAAGATTGGGGGATCTGTGTTGGGAGGGGAGGTGAGAAGATTTGTGTTTAGAGGGGTAATTATTTTTTTGTTGGGGGGTGTGTGCTAGGAGGTGATTTGGAGGGAGGGATTTGTGCTAGTAGGGAAGGTGAGGGATTGAGTTCTGCTGGGAGGCAAGTGTGGAGGTTTGGGGATAGGATTTGTGTTCAGAGTGGTAATGTTTTTTTTTTTTTGGGGGGGGGGGGTTGCTCTAAAATGGGAGATTGGGGGGGATTTGTGTTGGGAGGGGAGGTAATAGGATTTATGCATAGAGGGGTATTTATTTTGGGGGGGGGGGGGGCTTTGTTCTAGAATGTAAGATTGGGGGGATTTGTGTTGGGAGGGGAGGTGGTAAGATTTGTGTTTATAGGGGTAAGTTTTTGTGTGGGGGGTTGTTCTAGAATGGAAGATTGGGGATCTGTGTTGGGAGGGGAGGTGATAAGATTTGTGTTTAGAGGTGTAATTATTTTTTGTTGGGGGGGTGGATTTGTGCTGGGAGGTGAATTTTTTTGGGTGGTCAGGGATTTGTGCTAGCTGGGGAGGTGGGGGGATTGAGTTCAGCTGGTAGGCAAGTGTGACGGTTTGGGGATAGGCTTTGTGTTCAGAGTGGTAATGTTTTTTTTTGGGTGGGGGGGGGTTGTTCTAAAGTTAGAAGATTGGGGGGGATTTGTGTTGGGAGGGGAGGTAATATGATTTATGCATAGAGGGGAAATTGTTTTGGGGGTGGGGGGGGGTTGTTCTAAAATGTTCGATTGGGGGGGATTTGTGTTGGGGGGAGGTGATAGGATTTGTGTTTAGAGGGGTCATTTTTGGGGGGGGGGGGGGGTTGTGCTGGGAGGTTTTGGGGGGATTTGTGTTGGGGGGAGGTGATAGGATTTGTGTTTAGAGGGGTCATTTTTTTGGGGGGGGTTGTGCTGGGAGGTTTTGGGGGGATTTGTGTTGGGGGGAGGTGATAGGATTTGTGTTTAGAGGGGTCATTTTTTTGGGGGGGGGTTGTGCTGGGAGGTTTTGGGGGGATTTGTGTTGGGGGGAGGTGATAGGATTTGTGTTTAGAGGGGTAATTTTTTTGGGGGGGGTTGTGCTGGGAGGTTTTGGGGGGATTTGTGTTGGGGGGAGGTGATAGGATTTGTGTTTAGAGGGGTCATTTTTTTGGGGGGGGGTTGTGCTGGGAGGTTTTGGGGGGATTTGTGTTGGGGGGAGGTGATAGGATTTGTGTTTAGAGGGGTCATTTTTTTGGGGGGGGGTTGTGCTGGGAGGTTTTGGGGGGATTTGTGTTGGGGGGAGGTGATAGGATTTGTGTTTAGAGGGGTAATTTTTTCGGGGGGGGGTTGTGCTGGGAGGTTTTGGGGAGAGACAATTTGTGCTGGGAGAGGGGATTTTAGCAGGGGGCAGATTTGTATTGGGTGGAGAGTGAATTTTTGGGGGTAAGCTTGCTGATTTTTGCTTTGTTTCCTGGGGAGAGTAGGGATACCTTTAAGTTGAATATTCACATGTATGTAAATCCAACCTCTTTATATGTTTTTTTTGCTGTTGTCGGTGCTCTAAAGATACTTTGTATTTGATATCACTGCATATATATTTTCTCTCTATTAGAAGGCTTGTGTTCCAAGTGGACAGAATCCCCTGAGGAAGCACAGATTGAGGGTGAAACATGTTGGGAACGCCATAAAATCTGCTGTACCCATAAGGATTGTACTTTTTGTACTTGTCTTAAAATAGTTTTTAGACAATTTTTTATTCATTGTTTAAATTTTTTTATATTTTTTAATATACCTTCTTGGATCAATTTATTAGTACCTACACCTTAAAAATCCCACAAGTATTCCTATATCTATTCAATTTAGGGATGTGGTGCTAATAATTGTAGAGGTTAAGAATTTGTCATTGGATGCAGTTTTTCCCATTAGCTGCAGCATGCAAAGTAATGCATCAAAGTGGTCACAGTACCACTTTTGCTTCTCCATACAGTTGGCACCATCTTAGTTCAGGCATCATCCAGGGTCACCATCTCCTTTTTGTACTGAGGTTTTAGCTCATGGATGGCCCAATCGTGTAAATAAGAATACTTCAAGTGACACACATCTTAAGGATGCAAAAAGGTCCCGAACCTTAAGGCTTGCGTTCCAGGTGGACAGCATCGCCTGAGGAAGCCCAGATTGAGGGCGAAACATGTTGCGAACTCCATCAAATCTGCTGTACCCATAAGGATTGTTCTTTTTGTACTTGTCGTGAAATTGTTTTTAGACAATTTTTTTAATCATTGTTTAAATAAAATGTATATTTTTTTAATATACCTTCTTGGATCCATTTATTAGTGTCTACACCTTAAAAATCCCACAAGTATTCCTATATCTATTCAATTTAGGGATGTGGTGCTAATTGTAGTGGCTTGTCCGTGGTTAAAAATTTGTCATTGGATGTAGTTTTTCACGTCCTAAGGATCCAAAAAGGTTCCCATCCTTAAGGCTTGTGTTCCAAGTGGACAGCAACACCTGAAGAAGCCCAGATTGAGGGCGAAACATGTTGGAAACTCCATTAAATCTGCTGTACCCATAAGAATTGTACTTTTTGTACTTGTTGTGAAATTGTTTTTAGACAATTTTTTAATCATTGTTTAAATAAAATGTATATTTTTTAATATACCTTCTTGGATCCATTTATTAGTATCTACACCTTAAAAATCCCACAAGTATTCCTATATCTATTCAATTTAGGGATGTGGTGCTAATTGTAGTGGCTTGTCCACGGTTAATAATTTGTCATTGGATGTCGTTTTTCACGTCCTAAGGATCCAAAAAGGTCCCGACCCTTAAGGCTTGTGTTCCAAGTGGACAGCACCACCTGAGGAAGCCCAGATTGAGGGCGAAACATGTTGAACGCCGTGAAGAAAGGACGTTGTGCAACGTCCAGTCTCATCGGCGAGGGGTTGCTACGGACGTAAATCCCCTATGGCGCGGTATTGATGTGTTTTTTTTTCCTTTTTCTTTTTTTTTTTCTTTTTTAAAGTGTATTTTTTGTGCGTGAACTCGAGAGAGAGGAGCCAGACTGCAGGAGTTGGGAGTAGGCAGACCCTCCCCCCGGAGGCAATCGCCATCCTTCTCCATGCCCCGGTGGCAATGGCGGGAGTGGGGGGGGCCTCCCACTCATCCCGCTCCAACCTGCTCCACTTGGGAGCCCAACTGGGGCCCAACGGGACCCCAATGGGGCAGAGGGACTCCCCCTATGAGGGAGTGAGGGGGTCTAGCCCACCCAGCCAGCCCCGTAGGTCCGTCGCTTCTCTTTATTTTTAGGAGACCGCATGGCCAAAGTGCGTGTGTGTTAAACCAATTTCGTGTGCGTGCAAGTGTGGTGGTATTTGTGGGGGGTGGGGGGGTGGGCGTACTAAGCACAGGCGTACCTTGCATAGCACACCCACCGGGAGCCGGGCTGAGACCACCAAACTCAATTCACATGTAGCCGAGACCGGGATCCGAACGCTTGGCTGCAGAGGTGAACGGCTTGTCAGCGCAGTGCCAATCACGTTGAGCCACCACAGCTCCTCAGTATTGATGTGGTTAAAAATCCCACAAGTATTTCTATATCTGTTCAATTTAGGGATGTGGTGCTAATTGTAGTGGTTTGTCCGTGGTTAAGATTTTGTCATTGGATGTAGTTTTTCACGTCCTAAGGATCCAAAAAGGTCCCGACCCTTAAGGCTTGTGGACAGCATCCCCTGAGGAAGCACAGATTGAGGGCGAAACATGTTGAGAAATCCGTTTTATACATAAGGATTGTACTTTTTGTATTTATATTTTTTAATATAGCTTCTTGGATCAATTTATTAGTACATGCGCCTTAAAAAATCCCACAAGTACTCCTATTTCTAAACATCCAATGACAGGTCCACTTAAAAAAACCCGAAGGTGATACCTATTTATAAAAGGATCCTGCTATGTCTCCTGTCTCGGTTTAGCATTTCATTCTGATCATCCACGGGTTGTATCGTAACATTCATCTCATTTTTCTATTCAGCCGGTAAACGGTAGACTTTGCCGATTTAATCAGACGGCTTCTTTTTCGAGCCCACGAGAAACAAAACGCGTACAACACCATGTATGCAAAAAAAAAATAATTGTATATCTATAAATGAGGAGGCTAACATTTAAAATCTCCCCCTCCGAGGCACCACACACGTCGAGGTAGAGATTTTAATATTGCATGGCTCCCCACAGGCTGCAAGAGGTGATGCATTTGTAATTACAGCTATTAGTCATCGTGATCGGTAGGGGTAGGAGACCAGTGAAGCCAGCTTATGGAATATTCTGAAATAATAATAATCATCGCTCGGAATGTTCGGTGTTGGAGACGCCAAGCAGCCCATACGTGGCATTTGAAATAGTTTTCCAACACAGGCTGAGCCCGTCTGTGTTGAGTTTATCCTGTTTTGCCGAGAGATAGGTGGAAAATACTTCTTACAGGTGTGAGAGGAGCTTTAAAATCACATGTGGTTGGTGTAGGCTCTGCAGAGGTGGAGCCTATGAAGAGTGTGGTCTTTCCCAGTTCCCCCCACAAGAAGGTGTGGCTTTTAAGGAGCAACATTTCTGAATCAACGTTCTCCATTACTAGTGAGGAGCCTCTGTATCACATGTGATCAGTGTGGGCTCTGTAGGGTTGAAGCCTCTGTGAAGAGGAGCTTCTAAATCACATGTGGTTGGTGTAGGCTCTGCAGAGGTGGAGCCTATTAAGAGTGTGGTCTTTCCCAGTTCCCTGTTTTAGCCTACCAATGCCAGTTACTGTGATTGCCAGCAATAGATGGGGGCGGTGGACACGTTTTTGTTTCACCTGTTGTGCTTATATTGGTCCAGCAGTACACCAGCACCTATGCAGCCATTGTGCTATATGCTGGGTGTTTGGTGTGCTCCTGTACCTTTTAGGAGGGGTGGCTCCCCTTCAGTCCACCTGCCCTCATCTATCCATTAAAATGCATGTGCCTCTACTATGGGGACACTCACTGTTTAGTGTTAGGACCACAGATTACAGGGTGCCTTGGTGCAGCTCTGTGGCTTACGCATGCGTTTGCAAATGCGTGCGGACAAAACCCCTGTTTTTAACGCATACTGTTAGACAGGTCAATTTGGTTGTTCTGCAGGCTGGTCGGTAAGGAGGCCTGTTTTTTTCCTGGGCATTACCCAGGTTTTGTTTTTTTTCTGTAGGGTTGGAGCCTCTTTGAAGAGGAGCTTCTAAATCACATGTGGTTGATGTAGGCTCTGCAGAGGTGGAGCCTATGAAGAGTATGGTCTTTCCGAGTTCCCCCAACAAGGAGGTGTGGCTTTCACATGTGATCAGTGTGGGCTCTGTGGGGTTGGATCCTAAGATAAGTCTGGTCTTTGCCAGTTACTCCACAAAGAGGTGTGGGTATCATGGAGCAATATTCCCAAATCAACATCCTATATTACTAGGGAGGAGCCTCTGCATCACATGATATCTGTGTAGGTTCTGCAGAGATGGGGCCTAAAGAGGAGACCATCCTTTCCCAGTTCCCCTACAAGAAGGTGTGGGTTTTATAGGGCGACATTCCAAATTTAACGTTTCTATTACTAGTGGGGAGCCTCTGCATCACATGTGGTCAATGTGGTCTCTGCAGAGGTGGAGCCTATGAAGAGTGTGGTCTTTCCCAGTTCCCTCACAAGGAGGTGTGGCTTTTAAGGAGCAACATTCCTGAATCAACGTTCTCCATTACTAGTGAGGAGCCTCTGTATCACATGTGATCAGTGTGGGCTCTGTGGGGTTGGAGCCTCTGTGGAGAGGAGCTTCTAAATCACATGTGGTTGGTGTAGGCTCTGCAGAGGTGGAGCCTATTAAGAGTGTGGTCTTTCCCAGTTCCCTCCACAAGGAGGTGTGGCTTTCAAGGAGCAACATTGCTGAATCAACATTCTCCATTACTAGTGAGGAGCCTCTGAATCACATGTGATCAGTGTGGGCATTGTGTGGTTGGAGCCTAAGATACGTCTGGTCTTTCCCAGTTACTCCACAAGGAGGTGTGGGCTTCATAAAGCAATATTCCCAAATCAACATGATTAATTACTAGGGAGGAGCCTCTGCATCACATGATGTCTGTGTAGGTTCTGCAGAGGTGGGACCTAAGGACAGTCCAGTCTTTCCCAGTTCCCCTACAAGAAGGTGTGGGTTTCATAGGGCAACATTCCAAATTCAACGTTCTCCATTACTAGTGAGGAGCCTCTGTATCACGTGGTAGATATGGGCTCTGCAGAGGTGGAGCTTAGGAAGAGTCTGGTCTTTCCTAGACCCTTCTGCAAAGAGCTGTGGATTTCAAGTAGCGACATTTCCAAATCAAGTTTGTTCATTACTAGTGAGGAGCCTCTGCATCACATGTGATAAGTGTGGGCTCTGCAGAGGTGGAGCCTTGGAAGAGTATTGTCTTTCCAAGCTGCTCCACAAGGTGGTGTGGATTTAAGGGAGTGACATTCCCAAATCATCGTAGATTACATACTGTACCTTCACACTAGTCCCTGCCCTCGTGGACATACTTGTTACAGGTGTGATAAGATCCTCTGCATCACATGTGGTTACAGTAGGCTCTGCAGAGGCGGGGCCTAAGAAGAGTCAGTTTAGGATCCCTCCAGGGAGTTGTGGGTTTCACACAAGTTAGAAAAAGGCCATTGATTCTACCAGTAAATCTTTGAGGTGTGTAACCAGTAGAAACCTACGCAAGTACAGGGGAGAACATGCAAACTCCATGCAAAGGGAGACTCCTCAGGACCGTCTTTAATGTTCCATGGACCCTGGGCAAAAAAATTCTTGGGGCCCGCCCATGCAATTTTGCTCTCCACCTGCTCTGAGACATACAATAAATATCAGCTAGACTTAAAATCAGTTTACAGTATCAGATAAGGCAATTATTTTGATTGGTTGCCAGAGGTTACAGCATATCATTACCACTTACTGACTGGTTGCTAGAGGTTACAGCACACATTACGACTTACTGATTAGTTGCTAGAGGTTACAGCAAATGATTTCTTCTTGTTGATTGGTTGCTAGAGATTACTGTACAGTAATACTGTTTACTGATTGGTTGCTAGAGGTTACAGCATGTTATTACCACTTACTGACTGGTTGCTAGAGGTTACAGCACACATTACGACTTACTGATTAGTTGCTAGAGGTTACAGCACATGATTTCTTCTTGTTGATTGGTTTCTAGAGATTACTGTACAGTAATACTGCTCACTGATTGGTTGCTAGAGGTCACAGCATATCATTACCACTTACTGACTGGTTGCTAGAGGTTACAGCACACATTACGGCTCACTGATTCGTTGCTAGAGGTTACAGCACATGACTTCTTCTTGTTGATTGGTTGCTAGAGATTAATATACAGTAATACTGCTCACTGGTTGGTTGCTAGAGGTTACAGCACATCATCTCTTCACTGCAGAGGGGCATGATATACATATGAATGCCACCTTTATTTACATATGAATGCCGCCGGCCTCGGCTATTTACATATGAATGCTCATGTTATTTACATATAAATGACAGTTATTTACATGTAAACACAGGGGGCCGGATTCAGATACATTTGATGTATCTGTCCGGCGGCGTAGCGTATGGTGTTTACGCTACGCTGCCGCAAATATTATTGGCAAGTGCCTTATTCAGAAAGCACTTGCTCCATAATATGCAGCGGCGTAGTGTAAAGTGTCAGGCGTAAGGCCGCGCAATTCAAATTTATGAAGTGGGGGCGTGATTCATGTAAATGAATCATGACCCCATGTAATTGACGTCCGTGGACGTTCCCAGTGCGCATGCGCGAAATCACGACGCTTTTTGTCAATGTAAACAACGTGAACGTAACTTACGTCCAGCCCCATTCCCGAACCATTTACGGAAACGACGTAACCGACGTACAATTCGACGCTGTCCCGACGTACATACAGTACTTAACATTGGCTACGCCTCCTATAGCAGGGGCCCACAGGGCTTAGACGCCACTGCGCATGCGCCGACTGCCCGAGAATAGCCAATCGTTTTCAGGCTTTCCCGAGCAGCGGTGGCGCATGCACAGTGTGCCTGTCGGGGCCGGCAGCAGCCATTTTTTTTCAGGTGCCGCAGCCGATGCATTGCTCTTCACCCAGTCCAAGGGCAGGGGGACCTGGCAGCGCGCAGGGGGATCTGGCAGCGCCTGCTGCTGTGACTTGTAGGAGTCGGATTCCTGTGAGTAACTGACTGCGACTCACATTCTGCGAGCTGTGATGACCGCACGGCGCCCCTGTTGCCTATGGCACCCTGTGCGGCCGCTCAGCTCGCACACCCCAAAGGCCGGCCCTGTCTACACAATAGCACGGGCAGGCAAATGCCTCGTGACTGCGCTCGTGGGTCCCGGGAACTCGATGTTCCTGGGTGGACCCGCGGTGGCGGTCGGCAAAGGCAGAACAGGGGGATGCCCTTGTAAACAAGACATTCCCCTGTTCTGCCTAGTGACATGTCACTGATCGAATGTTCCCCGTGATCGGGAACAGTGATCAGTGACGTGTCACTGGCAGCTCCTCTCCCTAACAGTTAGAATCACTCCCTAGGACACACTTAACCCCTTCAGCGCCATCTAGTGGTTAACCCCTTCACTGCCGGTGTAATTTTCACAGTAGTCAGTGCATTTTTATAGCACTGCTCGCTGTAAAAAATTACAATGGTCCCAAAATTGTGTCAAAAGTGTCCGATGTGTCCACCATAAAGTCACAATAAAAATTGCAGATCGCTGCCATTACTAGTAAAATAATAATAATAAAAATGCCATAAAACGACCCCCTATTTTGTAGACGCTATAACTTTTGCGCAAACCAATCAATAAACGCTTATTGCGATTTTTTTTTAACCAAAAATATGTAGAAGAATACGTATCGGCCTAAACTGAGGAAAAAAATTTTTTTTTTTAGCCACTTCAATAGTCATATGACGTCCACAGTGGGGATCTCCCATTCTGGGTGGACGTCATATGACGTCCTGGGGTTTGTCTGAATGATGTCTGGGATATCTGAATGATGGGGCACCTAGAGGCATCACATTCAGATATCATTCTTTAGTGCCGGTGATTCTGTGCACCATAAGAACGATCATAGCGGTGGTTCCGCCGCTTGATCGTTCTTATAGGCGGCGGGAGGGGACATCCCCCCTCCCGTCGCCATCCAGTGCTTCTTCGAGCTCCACAGTGCCATCGGGGGCCCGGAGAAGGAATCGTCCGGCGCAGGCAGGAAGCATAGTGATGACTGGTGACCAGATGGTCACCAGTCATCTCTATGATCGTCGGAGGCCCGGGCTCGATGTGATGACGTCACGCCCGGGTACGCGTAAGTAAACAAAGCTGCGATTGCGGCTAGTAAGCATTACTAATCATGAAATCTGTGAATTTTTTTTCACCGATCTCATGCTTTCCAGCCTAGAGGAGAGATGTGAGGTCTTGTTGACCCCCCCGCATCTCTCCATAAAGAGGACCTGTCACACACTATTCCTATTACAAGGGATTTTTACATTCCTTGTAATAGGAATAAAAGTGAAAAAAAAAAAAATTAAATTAAAGAAAAAGTGTAAAAAAAAAAAGAAGTAAAAAATAATTAAAACGCCCCTGTCCCCGGTAGCTCGCGCGCAGAAGCGAACGCACGCGTAAGTCCAGCCGACATATGTAAACGCTGTTTAAACCACATAAGTGAGGTATCGCCGTGTGCGTTAGAGCGTCTGCAACAATTCTAGCCCTAGATCTCCTCTGTAACTCTAAACTGGTAACCTGTAAAAAATTTCAAAGCGTCGCCTATGGAGATTTTTAAGTAACAAAGTTTGGCGCCATTCCACGAGTGTGCGCAATTTTAAAGCGTGACATGTTAGGTATCTATTTACTCCGCGTAACATCATCTTTCACATTATACCGAAAAATTGGGCTAACTTTACTGTTTTGTTATTTTTTTAAATTCATGAAACAATTTTTTTCCCCATAAAAAAATGATTGCGCAAATACCCTGCAAGATAAAACGTTGCAATGACCGTTGTTTTATTCCGTAGGGTGTCTGCTAAAAATATATATATATATAATGTTTGGGGGTTCGGAGTCATTTTCTAGCAAAAGAATGATGATTTATACATGTAGGGGAGAAGTGCCGGAATAGGCCCGATCAGGGGCGGACTGACCATTGAGGAACTCGGGCACTGCCCGAGGGCCCCATGCCACTAGGGGGCCACATCAGGGTTGCCAGGCTCATTAAAACCAGGGACAGTATGTAAAAATCTGTGTTTTTTTTTTACATCTGTTCCTGATATGTCCAAAACCGACATGCATTTGATGTGAAAATCCTGAGATTTTAGCTGCCCCGCCTCTGCACTGCCACCTGGCTTGGTGGCCATCTGTAAGCCCGAGGGCCCCATAATCTTCTATTCCCCGGGGGCCCCATGAGTTGTCAGTCCGCCCCTGGGCCCGGTATTGAAGTGGTTAAAAAAAAATGGGGATCATTATCATAGCAAAAAGTACAAAATATTGCTTTTTTTTTTCAATTGTCGCTCTACAGTATTTTTGTTTATAGCGCAAAAAATAAAAACCGCAGAGGTGATCAAATACCACCAAAAGAAAGCTCTATTTGTGGTAAGAAAAGGACGCCAATTTTGTTTGGGAGCCACGTCGCACGACCGCCCAATTGTCAGTTAAAACAACGCAGTGTCGAATCGCAAAAAGTGTTCTGGTCTTTGGCCAGCCAAATGGTCCGGGGCTGAAGTGGTTTTAAAGGACCACTGTGATGTAAATTTACATTGAACAAAATAATAATTTTTTCAATATTTTTTTTCTGATGTGTCTGTTACTGCCAAATTATACAGAGTTAAATTTTGCAGCGTTGCCATGAGTGGCGGCGTTCATCTATAAGACGTGAACAAGCCCGAGTGACTTATGTTTACACAGACCCGTTATCCTGTAGAAGTGCTTGATCTCTGAGTAATGCAGAAAATTACCATTTTGATCATGCAACCTGCCTGCGGGCCGCATATTGCTCCGGAACGACACATATTTCACGTCCCTGAGTCACCACGAAGGAACCCCGTCATCTCGATGTGTCACAGTCTGATGCAGGCCCTGTTGTGTAAGGATTGTATTCGGAAAAGGCTCTGCTGGCAAGGTTAAGCTTTGTATAATGAATGGTTAAAAGGTCTTCAGCCTCCGGAAGATGGCGAAGCGTTAAACTATCTGTCTTCTTTCATCTCTTAGGCGGCGTACACACGATCGGATATATCCGATGAAAACGGTCCGCGGACCATTTCCATCGGATATGTCCGATCGGGAGTTTGATCCGATGGCGTGTACACACCATCGGATCAAATTCCCCGCCGCCGGACGGCGCGGTGACGTAGTGGTGACGCGGCGGTGACGTTGACGCCGCCGCGTCACCGCCACGTCACCGCACCAGGAAGTAAAACACTTCCGCGCATGCGCCGAATCCATTCGGCAGCGGCGCGGCGGCGGTGGGGACAGCAGACATGTCGGGCGGACAGATTCCCACCGGATAGATTTCAAAGCTTGCTTTGAAATCTGTCGGGTGGAGAAATCTGTCCGCTAGCCCATACACACGAGCGGAGATGTCTGCTGAAACGGTCCATCGGACCGTTTTCAGCAGACATATCCCCTCGTGTGTACGAGGCCTTAGAGATGACCCATTTCCATACGTCTTGTGGCTTTGCAGTACATATGTATCTCTTATCCACTTCAGCCCCGGACCATTACACAGGTTAAGGACCTTGCCGCTTTTTTGCGATTCGGCGCTGCGTCGCTTTAACTGACAATCGCGCGGTCGTGCGACGTGGCTCCCAAACAAAATTCCCGTCCTTTTTTTCCCCCACAAATAGAGCTTTCTTCTGGCGGTATTTGATCGCCCGTGCGGTTTTTATTTTTTTGCGCTATAAAAATAGAGCGACGATTTTGAAAAAAAAATCAATATTTAAAACTTTTTGCTATAAGAAATATCCCCAAAAAATATATATATAAAAAAAAAAAGTTTTTTTCCCCCTCAATTTAGGCCAATACGCATTTTTCGACCTACTTTTGGTTAAAAAAAATCGCAATAGGCGTTTATCGATTGGTCTGTGCAAAATTTATATAAAATAGGGGATAGGTTTATTGCATTTTTATTAATATTTTTTTTAAATACTATTCATCGATTTTTTTCGTGACTGCGACATTATGGCGGACACATCGAACACTTTTGACACATTTTTGGGACCATTGTCATTTTCACAGCGAAAAGTGCGATAAAAATGCACGGATTACTGTGAAAATGACAATTGCCGTTTAGGAGTTAAACACTGGGGGGCGCTGTAGGGGTTATGTGTGACCTCATATGTGTTTCTAACTGTAGGGGGGCGGGGCTGGACGTGTGACGTCATTGATCGTCTTTTCCTATATCAGGGAAAAGACGATCAATGACACTGCCACTGTGAAGAACGGGGAAGGTTTGTTTACACTCACCTCTCCCCGTTCTTCAGCTCCTGTGACCGATCGCGGGACACTGGCGGCGATCGGGACCGCGGGTCCCGCGGGCGCGGTCACAGAGCTTTGGACCGGGTTGCGATGATGCCTCCATAGTTTCCAGCCCAATGCTACCTGACAGAACCACCAAGGATCTTTTTAGCTGTCTGTAAGGGTGGCATTGTGACAACTGTTAGGAAGGCATTCTTTCGACTGGCCACTGATGTAATGGGCATTTTCCTACTGACCAGATATTCTCAAAAAGATTTCCATGAAACCCTAAAGGTCCTCAAGAAGTCACTAGGGCTTCCTTGGGCTGTGGCTAGTTGACTTTCCATTTGATGATGCCTCCAGCACAATGCCACTTGGCAAAACCAAGGATCTCTTTAGCTATCTTTAAGGGTGGCATTCTGACAACTGTAAGGATGGAATTCTTTCGAATGGCCACCAATATTAGGGATATTTTCCCACTGACCACCGATGTAAGGGACATTTTCCCACTGACCACTAATCAATTGGCTTTAATCTCTAAATATCTAAAACCAGGTAGGAGAGAGTAGGGAATGGTTAAGACAGACATTTTCAACAAGAGTTCTATGAAACCCTATTGCCCCGTACACACAGTCGGAATTTCCAACGGGAAAAAAGTCAGTCGGAAATTCCGACGGGAAAATTAAGAACCTGCTCTCAATCTATTTCTGTCGGAATTCCTGAAAGAAAAAGTCAGATGGGCCATACACACGGTCGGAATTCCCGACCAAAAGCTCCCATCTGACTTTTTTTGTAGAGAATTCCGACCATGTCTACGGGGCTTTAAGTTTCCCAGTTTGGTTAGGAGAGAGTAGGGAATGGTTAAGACAGGCATTCTCAACCAGAGTTTTGTGAAACCCTGAAGTTCCCCAAGAAGTCGCTAGAGGCTCCTTGAGCTGTGGCTGATTGACCTTCCATTTGATGTCACCTCC
The DNA here is from genome assembly GCA_029574335.1 of Rana kukunoris. Taxonomy (NCBI): domain Eukaryota; kingdom Metazoa; phylum Chordata; class Amphibia; order Anura; family Ranidae; genus Rana; species Rana kukunoris. Next base: position 10,441,805 of record CM056059.1, on the reverse strand, counting down.
GTACTTTCCTACTGACCACCAATTACTGTTTTTAGTCTCTTAAAGGATATCTAAAACCCCCCAAAAATGATTTTGTTTGGAGAGAGTAGGGAATGGTTAAGGCAGATATTCTCAACCAGATTTCCATGAAACCCTAAAGTTCCAAAAGAAGTCACTAGGGGTTCCTTGAGCTATGGCTGGTTGACCTTCAATTTGATGATGCCTCTGTAGTTTCCAGCACAATGCTACTTGGCAGAACCACCAAGGATCTTTTTAGCTGTCTGTAAGGGTGGCATTCTGACAACTGTCAGGCCCTGTACACACGACCAGACATGTCCGATGAAACATGTCCGACGGACCTTTTCATCGGACCAGGCTAAAGTGGTCTGATGGTCTGATGTGCGTACACACCATCGGACCAAAATACCCTCGGACCAGAACGCGGTGACGTAGAACACAACGACGTGATAAAAAAACGAGGTTCAATGCTTCCAAGCATGCGTCGACTTGATTCTGAGCATGCGCGGGATTTTGGTCCGATGATTTTGTGTACTAACCATCGAACCTGTCCGACGGACAGGTTTCCAGCAGACAGGTTTTTAAGCATGTTTTGAAACTTTGGTCCCCTGGAAAACGGCTGTACACACAATTGAACATGTCCGCTGAAACTGGTCTGTGGATGTTGGATCGTGTGTACGCGGCCTTATGAAGGCATTCTTTCGACTGACCACCAATGTAAGGGAAAAGGAAAATTACCACGCTAAATACCTATAGTGACAAAAAAGCTGCAACAACTGAGTGTTATACACACACAATAGTAAAAGCAAAAAATGTGAAGTTGCGCTGTAAAGAAAATAACAAATAAATAAAATAAAAAAATATAAAGGTGAAATAAATGAGAAAAAATTATTAATAAGATACCAAGTCCGTTAGGAACTCAGTATATGAGTGAAAACAAATAGTGTCCACAAAAATATATTCAATATAAAAGGTGAAGATGTTCATCAGTTCCACAAACCGATCAAATAAAGTCCTTAGTTGAATGGTGATTAAATGCAAATTATTCAATGAAGTCCAATAAGAAGAAAAAAACCATCACCAAGAATACACCAATAATGGATGGAGGCTTACCAGAAGGCAAGCTCAACAGGCTTGCGGCTAAAAACCCTAGGCCGGGCCTTTAAGGAATCCTCAGCAAGTGGTGAACAGTTGCAGGAAACTCCAAAATGACAGTCAGAAACAAAAGAAAACTCACATGGTGAAGTATGTCTGCACAGCTATAAATAGTGACACTGTTAATACCACCACCACCATATCACCCACATAGATTGGAGGCTTACCAGAAGCCAGAAAAAGATCTTCCTATGGCTAAAATACCCTTAGCCTGGGCCTTGAGTGATGCCGCTGATAGCTGGATATCTATAGATCCCCTCAATAACACGTCGGCGGCGATAAATAATAAAGGATAAAAAAGGGAGCCCACATAGTGAAGTATGTAATAAAAGGCTAGAAAATTTAATAAAGGTTGCACTTACAGAAACATCTTGAAATACAGGCAAGAAAAGAAAACAAAGCCGGCCGGCTTAGTTGAACGCCCGTTCCTCTTGGATCGTCACGTATTGCGTCAGCGCGTCACCTTCCCGACGTACGTTTCGTCACACATTTGACGTCGTATTGGGCATTTTCCCACTGACCACCAATGTGGGAAGAGGGAGATAGAATGGAAGAGAAATAAAATGGAGGAGAAGGACAGAGCGAGAGAGGATTTAAAAATGTTTTTAAATATGTAGTATTGCTTATGAATACAATGTAGTATATAATCCTTCCAGCAGGTGGTACTTTAGGCTCCATGTTAAATGTTTTCTTCTATCTCTTGTGTGGCAAATATCCTGCTGTTTACAGAGTTCAAAAGCGCAAGATGAAATCTATGCACACACATGAGTACTGACACCTTCTCCTATCTTTATATCTCTGAGGTTTCAATTAGAGACGACATCTCCTGTTTTGCTGTCACTTTAGCTAAACCAGAGTGCTCTGGGGATCAATTATCATTTACTAAATATGTGGAATTTTCTTGCATATATGTACCAAAACAATAAAACAAAATCAGAACCCTATATCTGTGTTTAAAACCCTCACCCCTGAGTCTCCCTCACATGTTAAAAAAATATGTAGAGTATATTAACGGTACAGTACATAACATTTTCCAAGGTCTTCACACAGGTCCAGTGATGTTATAAGTCCTTCCTCTCTTCTCATCCAGCAGCAGTGGTGGGCAGTCTTTCCTCCTGGACTTAGGAGCATCTACATAATGATGTGAACCACCATTCATAATATTCTGAGCCCAGGAAGTATGATTACACCACCCCAGAAGGAGTGGATTGGCGCTAAATTCTGCTTTAATCTATACAAATTAATGATGTGTGCCATTCATAATAGTCTGAGCCCAGGAAGTATGATTAAACCACCCCAGGTGGCGTGATAGCACCATAACAGGGGGCGTGTCCATGACCGCCTGGATTTAACGGTAGCAGATTGGCCGTTATTCAACTTGGAAGACTGAGGACATCTAGTGGATAAGAGAAATAATTACATTGGACAGCTCCAGATTAAGGATGGTCATGATTTAATAAGATTTGCAAATTAGCAATGTGTGCCATTCGTAATATTGTGAGGTTAACCCAGGAAGTATGATTAAACCACCCCAGGCGGTGTGATGGCACTGTGCCAGGGGGCGTGTCCATGACAGTCTGGGTTTAAAAGAAGCAGATTGGCACTAGCCATTATTCAAATTGGAAGACTGAGGACATCTAGTGGTTAAGAGAAAGAATTACATTGGACAGCTCCAGATTAAAGGCAAGTTTTGCTTTAATAATCTATACAAATGAAAAAATATGTAATTAGCAGAAAACTATTATAGTGTCGCTTTGATTTAAACATTACCAGCAATAGACAAATACGTGTGTTTTTTGGCCTTGTGGTGAAACAGTTAAGACGTGTTAATAGAGATGTGGGGTGAGATGTGGGAGAGGAGGAAATAAAAAGAAAATAAGGGCACCTTTACCACGTCCTCTCGCCGTGATTTAGCACCCTTCACAAGTGTAATAGAACCCTTACACCTTTCATCTGCCTCCAATGATGTTCTGTCAACAGAATGGAGCATCTCCTACTTAATACAATAATGTGATTTCTCACCTACCGCCGTTACGCACCTCAGAAAACCTTTTTACTACGCCAACACAGGAAATCAAACCGGCTGCTCGTCTCACAGCCTTTCCTCCTTCTCTCACTGCTCAATAACACAGAAAAAAAGACCTTCACCAGAATAGAAGGTGGAAGCGTTCCATGAAAGCTCATCCTAGAATTCTTTACACTGGGGTCCCATTTTCTTCAGTTTATTCGTCGATCTTTAAAATTTGAGCCCAGTGCCTGCAGAGCACCCGCTATCTGCCTGGGGACCTAAAGATAGGGGGCCAGATCCACATACAATTGCCCTGGCGCATCGTATTAAGAGATACACTACGCCACCGTATTTTACCTGGCTCTAAGTCGAATCCAGGAAGATTTCGGCCCGTAAGTTACGGCGGCGTAGTGTATTTCTCGCGGCGGAATCGAATTACACGATTAGGGGGAGTGAATCCTTTAAATGAGGCGCGTCCCCGCGGCGATCGAACTGCACATGCTCCGTTCAGAAATTTCCCGCCGTGCATTGCGCGAAATTACGTCGAAACGTCGTTTTTTTTTTTAGTAGCGTAAACTATATATGTATAATGATTGGTCTGCGCAAACGTTATAGCGCCTACAAAATAGGGGATAGATTTTTTTATTATTATTATTTTTTTTTTACTAGTAATGGCGGCGCAATCAGCGATTTTTGTCAGGACTGCGATATTGCGGCAGACACATTGGACACTTTTGACACATTTTTGGAACCATTCACATTTATACAGCGAACAGTGCTATAAATATGTGCTGATTACTGTATAAATGTGACTGGCAGGGAAGGGGTTAACACTAGTGGGCGATCAAGTGGTCAAATAGGGAGTGATTCTAACTGTAGAGGGAGGGGACTGACTGGGGAAGGTGACCGGTCGGTGTCCTTATGTACAAGGGACACACCATCGGTCTCCTCTCTCCCTGACAGGACGTGGATCTCTGTGTTTACACACAGAGATCCACGTCCCTTGCTCTGTAACTGCTGATTGCGGAAACCTGGCGGACATCGAGGCCGCCAGGCAGGAGCATTGGCACCCGCGTGACGTGAAGGGGCACGCGTGCACCCTGTAGCGGCCGGGAGGCCAGAGGACGTCATATGACGTCCACCCAGGATTGATGGAGCCACCTTGTGGACATATTTTGACTTTAGGCGGGATGGGAAGTGGTTAATGCCCCTTTAAGACCCTCCTACTCTTTTCGTGAAAACTGACTGAACGCCCACTATTTGATGTGATTTGGAGGGTGTGTTTATGGCGGGGAGGGGGTTCTGTGGGGCTGTGGTTAAGTTCCAGTACCTATTTTTTGAGGAAAAAAGCCCTGTGTATATAGGTCAGCCCTGAAGAAGAGGGAGTACATTCCCCTGAAACACATTTGCTCGATGTACAGTTTTACACTTTTTATAAACATTATATGAACTAGGGTTGTCCCGATACCACATTTTTAGGACTCAGTACAAGTACCCGATAAGGTAACAGAAGGCACAGGAGTGAGGAGTGGTACAAGTGCCTGGCAGGATCAACAGTGGAGAAAGCAGTATTGCCAACCTACCAGATTGAAATTTACTGGCGCAGCCACGTTTTTACTGGCATTTTACAAAAGTTACTAAATTTAATTTTTAGGTGCAAATTCCAGTATTTAGGCTACAAACAAGTACGCTGGGCAAATAGCAATGTGATTTAAGGTAGATATTAAGGTAAAAAAACATAGTTTTGTTATTTTTGATATAAAAAGGGCAAATTGTTTAGTCACATCACCCCCCTCTGCGATGCCAAAATCTCCCTCTGCCTCCACCCCCTACCTCCATCCCCCTCTGCGGTGCCACCAACAACCCCTGTCTCCATCTCCACCCTCTGCGATGCCACTATCCCCCTCTGTGGTGCCTCCAATCACCCTCTGCCTCTCCATGCGCAGTTTCAAGCCGAATCGATCTGCCATTTTTTACTGACACATTTCCGCAACTACGGACATTTACGAACTGGGGGAAAAAAGTGCCCGTTTTTACGAGCTGTCCGTAAAAATATGGACGATTGGCAACACTGGGAGGAAGTCAGTCCAGGGATCCCTTGCAGGAGATAAGAGACAGGAACAGGAAGGTAGACTGGAACTGAAGTGCTGTACTGGAACCAGGAACTGGAACAGCTGACAGGTTAGCAGGCTGGAACTGGAGTACTAAACTGGAACCAGAAACGGACTGGAGTAGTCACTGATTCCTTGTACCAGGGCCGTTTATAGGAATTTGGGAGCCCCAAGCAAAATGGGGGGCCCCAAGCACCCCCTGCACGCAAAGCCTACATTACAGCTACACTAATTTTTTACACCCATGCTCTTACTCCTCCCCCCCTCCCTAGTCCGTATGTTTTTCTATTCTCACCTCCCCTTCTTCCCTGTAGTCTGCCGTTGTATCGTGGCCGAGCTCCTCTTCCTCCTGCCAGTCCGGTGTTCTATCATTATGGGTCCCCAGTACCCTATCAGATAGTGCCCGGGGCCGAGCCGTGTACACTTCCTGTCAGTCCGGCCGGGAACAGGAAACTGAATCTCCGGTACCCGGCTGGACTGACAGGACTCCAGGAGGAAGGAAGAGGAGCTCGGCCAAGCTACAGCCTGGGAGGGGGAAGTTGGGGGCCCCAGGCCAGCTCGGGGCCCCAAGCAATTGTTTGTTTTGCCTGTCCTGTAGCGACGGGCCTGCCTTGGACACACGACTGTTTTTTTTTCCGTCGGACTAAACTCCGAAGGTTTTTCCGACAGAGTTCCGACTAAATTCCGCTCAAGCTGTCTTGCATACACACAGTCACACAAAATTCCGACCGTCAAGAACACTACGATGAGCCGAGAAAAAATGAAGTCCCATGCTTCCAAGCATGGGTCGACTTGATTCTGAGCATGCGTGGTTTTTAGTCCGTGGGAATTGCATCCAGACGAATGGAAAAATTGAGAACATGTTCTCTATCTAATTCCGACGGAATTTCCGACGGAAAAAGTCCTGATGGGGCATACACACGGATGGAATATCCGATGAAAAGCTTCAGTCTGACTTTTTCCGTCGGAAATTCCGCTCATGTGTAGAAGCATAGGTGTGCGCCTATTGCATTATGGTGTGCACCCCAAAGCTCAAACACATACACCTTTCTCTGCAGCCTCAGCTGCACTGGATAGTGAATGAATGGGAAGTGCTCTGTGGCTTTCCTTTCATTTACAAACTGAAGCATATTAAACACAGTTTACTATTCTTCAGATATGAATGGACACAGTGGGCCAGATTCAGGTAGATTGGAGCATCTTTAATCTGGAGTAACGTTTCTCATTTACTAAGTTACTCTGGCGAAATTTTAGGAGCAAGTGCTGTTATTCATGAAGCACTTGCTCCTAAAGTTGCGGCAGCGTATCGAAAATGAGCCGGCGGAATTCAAATTGGGCGGGTACGGGGCGTGTATTATTTAAACTAGGCGCGATCCCGCGGCGAACGTACTGCGCATGCGTCAACTGTCAATGCATCCCAGTGCGCATGCTCACAACTTCCGTCGGCACCACTTCACGGGAAACGTCAGCGCAATGTGTTCCGTTGGGCGTTTAAATGCGCCATTCCGGCACTAAAGTATATCCTGCTCCCCCTCCCCGCAGTGATGTTACTTTTGTTCTGAGATGGCTGCTCCCGTTCCCCGCAAACACAGGAGAAAGCTGAACTCTAAAGGCCAGGAGCTGTCAGCCGTCATCTCGGCTATGGAGACCTATGATGTCTTCCTCCATGGCTGTAAAAGTTGACAGACAAGCATGGACAGAGGTGTTGTCCTGCAAGTGGGGGTGCTCAGCTAGGTCTTATCGTCGGTAACGCTGCTGTAGCTGCTCTCCTGCTGACCTGAGGCCGTCTGGAGTAAAGATAAAGCAGCTATTTGTAGAAATAACTTTGCGCCGGACGGACGACATATGCGCGGCACATGTAGCCAGCGTATGGTGCTAATCCGTTCGCGAATCGGGAAATCTCCCTCATTTGCATATTTGCAGGGGAAATCAATTGGTGCGACTGATGCGCCAAGCGAAACTATGCGCTGACGATACTCTGGCGTCGGAAAGTTAAGCCGGTCGGGGAAAGCCTGTTTTCTGTCGCATCTAGTTTGGTGGGTACGGCCGCGGAGATACAACGGCGCATCTTGACAGTTACTCGGCGCATATTGAAATACTCCAGCGCAACTCTACCTGAATCTGGCCCAGTGCGTTTATTTAAAAAAAAGAAGGGGTCAGCAAATTACACATTTACTAGCCCCTTCCCTAACTATCCATTCTGAAATATCCCCCACAAGGGGGAGAGGAGGGAAGCCAGCAGCACTGCAGAGCGGGGGGGGGGGGGGGGAAACTTGGGGTGAAGTAGGGGGAATGGGCACTGCACATAATGATTAGGGTGTTCCTAGGCACACCTGGCACACCCCCTGCGCACGCCTATGTGTACAAGACATGAGAGTAGTCAAGCAGGCCAGGTCAGATGTCAGGCGGACAGCAGAGGAACAAGCAGGAGACTCGTCAAACGCAGGCCAGAGGTCAGGTGCAGGCAGATAGCCGGGATAGTCCCAGATAGGATAGCCGGGTATTCACAGGTAAGTCTCAGATCAGGTTAAGGCACACAGACTGCTGTAGAGCAGAAAGCGAAGTTGTATGTGACAGGCAGGTTTAAATATTCCGCCTGGCACGCGCAAGCGCAATGGCGCCGCGCAGAAAGTGAGCCTGGAGCGCCTATTGCTGGCAGGGTTTTCCTGACATGCTGACACTTGTTGAGCAGTCATAGTCCACCTTTGTCACCACTGGGAAACCCACCTGGAGAAATGCCAAGTAGACAAGAAGTGGCTGCAAAGATACTGCAGATCAGATGCATTGAGATGGAACAAAGAACAGAGTACAGTACATCTCTTTTTAAACTATCCAGACACAAAAATGTGGGTTGCGAGGTGGTGCCGGCTTAAAAGTAGTATTACCAAGAAGCGCAATTTAAATCAGAACATTCTGAAACAAAAGAATCTTAGGCTGTGACAGGTTTCGGCACTTCGCTTAACCGCCGTCAGCGCGTCGAAACGGCGACATCAATAAATCTGTGGGACCCGAAGTCAATGGCCTCATCTATTCAGAAATAGGCGAGATATAAATCATTTTGTGAGGTAATTCACCCATGCATTCCACTTAGACGCCTTCCCGGGTAACATAAATTAAACGTTTTATTGTGGATCACTAGTTCCACCGAGACTCGACTGGTAAAATGAAGTAATCGCAGGCTTCTTCGGCTGCGAATCTGATTTTCTGTGAAAGGAGCATCCTCCCTACCCACCATATACGTTTAACCACTTAAGACCCGGACCAATACGCTGGCAAATGACCCAAGGGGTTTTTGCGATTCGGCACTGCGTCGCTTTAACAGACAATTGCGCGGTCGTGCGACGTGGCTCCCAAACAAAATTTGCGTCCTTTTTTTCCCACAAATAGAGCTTTCTTTTGGTGGTATTTGATCACCTCTGCGGTTTTTATTTTTTGCGCTATAAACAAAAATAGAGCGACAATTTAAAAAAAAATGCAATATTTTTTACTTTTTGCTATAATAAATATCCCCCAAAAATATATAAAAAACATTTTTTTTCCTCAGTTTAGGCCGATACGTATTCTTCTACATATTTTTGGTAAAAAAAGTCGCAATAAGCGTTTATCGGTTGGTTTTCGCAAAATTTATAGCGTTTACAAAATAAGGGATAGTTTTATTGCATTTTTATTAATTATTTTTTTTTTTACTACTAATAGCGGCGATCAGCGATTTTTTTCGTGACTGCGACATTATGGCGGACACTTCGGACAATTTTTACACATTTTTGGGACAATTGTCATTTTCACAGCAAAAAAATGCATTTAAATTGCATTGTTTACTGTGGAAATGACAGCTGCAGTTTGGGAGTTAACCACAGGTGGCGCTGTAGGGAATGTGTGCCCTAATGTGTGTGTTTACAACTGTAGGGGGGTGTGGCTGTAGGTGTGACGTCATCGATCGCGTCCCCCTATTACAGGGATGACGCGATCGATGCTCCGGCCACAGAGAAGCACGGGGAAGCCGTGTGTACACACGGCTCTCCCCGTTCTTCCGCTCCAGGGACGGATCGCCGCACTGCAGCGGCGATCGGGTCCGCGAATCCCGCGGTCCCGGTCCTGGAGCTTCGGACCGGGTCGCGGGCGCGCGCCCGCGACCCACGGCTGGGTACTAAAACCAACGTATATATACGTTGATGTGCCCAGCCGTGCCATTCTGCCGACGTAAATCTGCAGGAGGCGGTCCTTAAGTGGATAAGATATGTCGCTTTATATTCAGTTAGGTCAGTGTTTCTCAATTCCCAACAGGTCATGTTTTCAGGATTTCCCTCAGATGAAAAGGCTGTGGGAATTACTAAGGCAGTGAAACTGATCAAATCACCTGTGCAAAATAATGGAAATCCTGAAAACCTGACCTGTTGGGGGGGCCTTGAGGACTGGAGTTAAGAAACACTAAGTTAGGTGAAGGCAAAAGGATTGTTTAACCACTTGCTTACTGGACACATATACCCCCCTCCTGCCCAGGTAAAATTTCAGCTTCCGGCACTCCGTCGCTTTAACTGACAATTGCGCGGTCGTGCGACGTGGCTCCCAAACAAATTTGACATCCTTTTTTGCCCAAAAGTAGAGCTTTCTTTTTGTGGTATTTGATCACCTCTGCGTTTTTTTTAATTTTTTGCGCTATAAACAAAAAAGAGCGACAATACTATAATAAATAGCCCAATTAAAAAAAAAAAAAATTCTCAGCCTAGGCCGATTCTACATATTTTTGTATTTTTATATTTTTGCGCAAAAGTTATAGCGCCTACAAAATAGGGGACAGAATAATTTTTTTTTTTTTACTAGTAATGGCGGCGATCTGCAATTTTTATTGGGACTGCGACATTATGGCGGACACTTTTGACACATTTTTGGCGCCATTCACATTTATACAGCGACCAGTGCTATAAATATGCACTAATTACTGTATAAATGTGACTGGCATTGAAGGGGTTAACACTAGGGGGTGAGGAAGGGGTTAAATGTGTACCCTGCATAGTGTTCTAACTGTAGGTGGAGGGGGGGGGGGGGTGACTGGAGGAGGTGACCGATCTGTGTCCCTATGTACAAGGGGCACAGATCGGTCTCCTCTCTCCATGACAGTGACAGGACTCTGTGTGAGTCGGCAATGAGAAATGATCTCATATGTTTACATTTGAGATCATCTCTCATTGGCTGCACAGATCGCATAGCAAACTGCCACTCTGATTGGCCGTTCGCCGCGATCTGTGATTGGCTGTGTCCAAGGGACACAGCCAGCTTAGAATTTCCCCGCTGCGCGCTCTGTAACGCGGGCGGGGAACGCCCAAAGGGCCGGACGTCAAAAGACGTCCTGTTGGATTTTCAGGTCCGCGCTGTAGCCGTCATTCGGATATAGCGCGGGCCTCAAGAAGTTAAAGGGGTTATCCAATTATCTCATTTTTTATTACTGTGTTATATACAGTGAAACCTTGGATAGCGAGTAACGCAGTTAACGAGCGGAGAAACAATGTTGCAAATATTAGAACTTCTAATTTCGCTTATCCCTAATAATGTCCAGCAGTGGGTAGTCCAAAACAGTGGCGGTGCGTCCATAGAGGGCGCAGGACTGCCCCCCCCTTCTCTCCTGCACCGCTCTATCACCAATAGATAGATTCATGCATTGCATGAATCTATCCATTGTTGCCGCTGCCGCCCCCTATTCAGGTGTCCGTCCCTGTGTCGGGCATCTGAATTACAGCGGCGGGGGTGTTTTTAGAAGTGCTATAATAAGCGTCCTGATTAGAGCCATAGGCTCTACTAGGCATCCAAATTGGGTAAACAGCGGGCGCAATGCTGTGTTAGAGAAGTGAATAAATCGCTTCCCTAACACTGTTCCCTAACACTCCCTAACACTCAGCTGTTCTGGTCTGGTCACTCTGTCACCTAAATGGCTATAGAGACAGACGCTATGATTGGATGCCTATCAGGCGTCCAATCATAGCAGAGGATGGGAAGAGGATGGGAGAAGCTATGGAGGAGCCGAGACAGGTAAGTGCTGGGGGGGGGGGGAGGGGGCACAGTGGCGGCAATTGATGGGGCACAGTGGCGGCAATTGATGGGGCACAGTGGCGGCAATTGATGGGGCACAGTGGCGGCAATTGATGGGGCACAGTGGCGGCAATTGATGGGGCACAGTGGCGGCAATTGATGGGACACAGTGGCGGCAATTGATGGAGCACAGTGGCGGCAATTTACGGGTACAGTGGCTGCATTTGATGGGCACAGTGGCTGCGCTTGATGTTTTTTTTTTCCAGTTTATTTGCGCCATCCCAAAAAATGTTGAGCACCAGCCGCCACTGGTTGGGTAGGCAAAATTAATATTTTTGTAAAAATGTTAAACATACGGTAGGTTGGCTACCAATTTTCTTGGTGTCTTTTTCGAGCGTGAACACGACCCCCTTCTCAGTTATTGCTCCCAAAGCCTTGCATCTGCCTACACTGTAACCAACATATGAGCCTCTATCTGTTTCACACTAATGCCGTCTACAAGCACCTCGGGTCAGCGCTGTCTCATTCAATATCTTCCTTCTGCGTCCATGGCACAAGCTCATCATCTTGGCCAGCTTGTGCACATCCTCCGGCCAGCTTGGCTCTGGGAGCAGCTCCTGGCCGGCAGTTAATTAGCTCAGAATGGAGGTCGCTCCTGAGAACAGGGAGGAGGGGTGGTTGATATGAGATGAGGGACCAGCCAGCTCACATCGCATTGACAAAGCACTAGTGACGAGGGGACGATCGGGTCTCCAATGTCTTCTAAACAGCATTTTGTCATCACTGAGAGATTAATTGACGGAAAACTGCAGCTGACTTTCCTGTAAAGCCATTCATCACAAGGCCCCGTTATTCATTTTCTGGCACACATAAAACATGTAGTCCTATGGTGTTCTCCATGGAATAGGAGCCTATTTTAGGGTCTTTAGCCATCATGTGTTTGAGGAAGCCACTTTATACCTTGATACATTTTTGGATTTTCAGAGTGCGAGGTGGTGCAAAGACAGTAAAGTGGTCAACCCAAAAAAGGCCACCTAGGTTGACTTGCTGAAACACCAAGTGGCCCCTATCAACCAGTTCTGTTCGTGCTTAGTTTCGGAATAGGAGCCTATTTTAGGGTCTTTAGCCATCACGTTTTTGAGGAAGCCACTATATGCCTTGATATAGCAAAGGCAGTGAAGTGGTCAATCGAAAAAAAGGCTACCTAGGGTAGGGTGACCAGACATCCCCAGTTTCAGGGGACAGTCCCCTGATTGAGGACACTGTCCCCGGACCAAGTCTGTCCCTGGTTTTGTCCCCAGATTTCATTTAATAGGGGCAGACAATCAGTGCAGAATTAAAATAAAAAAATTTGAATTACACACCCCCGCTCCGCCGTGGCTACTACCATAGGGGGTTATATTTTTCTCATTATCTGTGCCCCTCTCTGATGATCATGTGCTGGTTGGAGCGGAGGGAATATTTCTTCAGTTTCGGGCGCATGCCCAATCGCATGTTCTTCTGCCTTGGCTCGAATCCTGGCCAGCCACCTGCCTATCTCCTTGCCTTCCCTGGTGATTGATTGATTTAATGGATTTATAGTGCGCCAAATTCTGCCAGGGCAGTGTCAGGGCAGTGTCTAAGCGCAGTGATCTTCCTCCGCTCCCCATCCAGTAGTAGGGACCCGAAGAGTTATGCCACGTACACACGATCACTTTTTGTGATGTAAAATAAACGTAGTTTTATCTCACAAAACGTTTTTCAAACTTCATTTTAAAAAACGACGTTGCCTACACACCATCGTTTTCTGAAAATGCTCCTGCAAAGCGCGGTTACGTACACCACGTTCGACGGCACTCTGTTCCATTAAAGCTCCCGTCTCATAACTTGCTTCTGAGCATGCGTGGGGTTAAAAACGTTGTTTTAAACGTCGTTTTGCCCAATCACGATCATTTTTTGTGAAACAAAAGACGACATTCTGAAAAACGACATAAAAAATTGAAGCATGTACAAATTTTTTTTTTTGGTCGTTTTTCAGAAGACATAAAACGACGTTTTGCCCACACACAATCATTTTAAATGACGTTTTTTAAAACGTCGTATTTCATCACAAAAAAAAACGACCGTGTGTACGCGGCATAAGACTTGAGAGGCTGTGAGGCGGGCGGCGACGAGCAGAGAGTTGCTGATTGTTGCCGTTCGTAGTAAAGAAAAAATATGTCCCCGGATTTCATTTTAAAAATCTGGTCACCTTAACCTAGGGGCCACTTGGTGTTTCAGCAAGTCAACCTATCAACCAGTCCTGTTCCTGCTGAGTTTCGGAATAGGAGCCTATTTTAGGTTCTTTAGCCATCACGAGTTTGAGGAAGCCACTTTATGCCTTGATATAGCCACAGGCACATTTTTGGATTTGCAGAGGGCGAGGTGGTGCAAAGACAAGTGAAGTGGGCAACCCAAAAAAGGCCACCTTGGTTGACTTGCTAAAAACACCAAGTGGCCCCTATCAACTGGTTCTGTTCCTGCTTAGTTTCGGGATAGGAGCCTATTTTAGGGTCTTTAGCCATCATGTGTTTGAGGAAGGCACTTTATGGCTTGATCTAGCCACAGGCAAATTTTTGGATTTGCACAGGGCAAGGTGGTGCAAAGACAGTAAAGTGGTCAAGCCAAAAAAGGCCACCTAGGGCCCATTTGGTGTTTCAGCAAGTCAACCTATCAACCAATTCTGTTCCTGCTTAGTTTCGGAATAGGAGCCTATTTTAGGGTCTTTAGCCATCACGAGTTTGAGGAAGCCGCTTTATGCCTTGATGTAGCCACAGACAAATTTTTTGATTTCCAGAAGGCAAGGTGGAGCAAAGACAAGTGAATTGGCAACCCAAAAAAGGCCACCTAGGTTGACTTGCTGAAACACCAAGTGGCTGAAACACCAAGTGGCCCCTATCAACCAGTTCTGTTCCTGCTGAGTTTTGGAATAGGAGCCTATTTTAGGGTCTTTAGCCATCATGTGTTTGAGGAAGCCACTTTATACCTTGATATAGTCACCGGCCACAGGCAAATTTTTGGATTTGCAGAAGGCAAGGTGGAGCAAAGACAAGTGAAGTGGGCAACCCAAAAAAGGCCACCTACTGTAGGTTGACTTGCTGAAACACAAAGCCCCAGATGCCCCTTTTCTCCCGCCTACTCCTTGCTTTTTCCCTCCACCATCCACCCAGTCTATAAAATTCCACCACCTTCCACAGCCAACGCGATTCACTGGTTTGCATTTGCCTATTTTTAGGCACAGCTTGTCTCATGGTTTTTACACCACAAACCTCGGTGGCCAATTCTTCGCAGATTTTTCTGCTCTTTTCATCACTTATTATTTCTTTACACCATATGTTGATAGGTTGTACACGTAATATGTCCTCTTTAACTTATATCTATTTATATTCTCAAAGTTCTAAAGGTTAACGTACTATAAGGTCTAATCACAGCTTCCAGAATATACGCAGAGCGTACCATGTTAGCGCGGGTTTCTGTTTGCTTTGTATCATTCCAATGGAGGTATTGAATCTTTATGAAGTTTTATAAAAATTGAGGACTACATAAGAACATGCATACATACGGAGGGATGTAAATGATGTCGGGGCTCACTGCAGGCCACTCAAGTTCCTCACCGCATCAAAGGGACGATGGACGGGGCCATGTACCATAATTTCTTGGGTGAGAACCTCCTTCCTTCAGCTAGGCCATTGAAAATGGGTGGTGGATGGGTCTTCCAGCATGACAATGACCCAAAACAAATGGCCAAGGCAACAAAGGAGTGTCTCAAGAAGAAGCACATTAAGGTCGCCTAGCAAGTCTCCAGACCTTAATCCCATAGAAAATATGTGGAGGGAGCTGAAGGTTCGAGTTACCAAACGTCAGCCTCGAAACCTAATGACTTGGAGAGGATCTACAAAGAGGACAAAATCCCTCCTGAGATGTGTGAGAACCTGGTGGCCAACTACAAGAAACATCTGACCTCTCTGATTGCCAACAAGGGTTTTGCCACCAAGTACTAAGTCATGTTCTGCAAAGGGGACTCTAGCTCCTTCTGCCACTGTCTGCCCCCACCAGTTTCTGCTACAAACTCCTCCTGCCACCATCACCTACTCGTGCCACCAGCTTCTCCTGTCACCACCAGCTCCTCCTGCCATCACCAGCTTCTTCTGCACCACCAGCTCCTTCTGCCACCATCACCAGCTCCTGCTACAAGCTCCTCCTGCCGCGGGGCCGCCACCAGGCCAGTTCCTCCTGCCACCACCAGCTCCTGTTCCTAACAGCATCTCCTGCCACCACCAGCTCTTGCCACCTCCTGCCACCATCACAAGCTCCTCCTGCCACCATCACCTTCTGCCATTATCAACTCCTCCTGCCACCAACACCTCTTACCACCATCACCATCTCCTGCCACAATCTCCTCCTGCCGCCACCAGGCCAGCTCCTTCTGCCACCACCAGCTCATGTCCCCACCAGCTCCTCCTGCCACCATCACCTCCTGCCCCCACCAGCTCATGCCACCACCACAAGCTCCTCCTGCCACCACAAGCTCCTCCTGCCACTATCAACTCCTCCTGCCACCAACAACTCTTACCACTATCACCAGCTTTTGCCACAATCTCCTCCTGCCCCCACCAGCTCCTGCCATCTCCTGCCCCACCAGCTCCTGCCACCATCACCATCTCCTGCCACAAGCTCCTCCGCACTTTTGTCCTATCATGGACAATAACGGATATGAAAAAAGTGCCTAATTTTTACTGACTGTCGTGAAAATACGGACGGTTGGCAACACTGAAAGGGGTCAAATACTTATTTCACTCACTAAAATGCAAATCAATTTATAACTTTTTTGAAATGCGTTTTTGTGGATATTTTTGTTGTTATTTTGTCTCTCACTGTTAAAATAAATCGACCGATAAAATTATAGACTGATTATTTCTTTGTCAGTGGGGCAAACGTACAAATTCATCAAGTGGTCAAATACTTTTTTCCTCACCGTACTTTTAGCAAAAAAAGTTTATATGCATTGCAAGCTGACACCTGCATTTCAGTCACTTCCTCCTTCCCATAAGCTGAGTGGGTGAGTCTGCCTGCCGTCATCACGGAGTTTTAATTGGAAAATTAGTGCCGGAATAAAGACACGAGCCAATCACGTGAGCAGGAAATGATATTCCCTGAGGTGTATTGTAAGCTAACAGTGAATAAAAGTGCTCTACTGCTACCATGGTGGCCAGTGCCAGGACAAGGCCATGGGCAAAGATGCCAACCCTCCACCCCCCCCACCTCCCTTCCCTTAGGGTTAGGCTAAGGGTCACCCACATCTCTGCAGTAAACCATTCCGCCCAGGGCAACCGACCTTCCTGCCCAACCCTTGTGCCAGACCTGATGGTGGCGGCTATGGTTAAGAGAACTCAACATTTTTATATTTCTTTGCCATGGCAAGTTTTTTATTATGACATCATAATGTCAGAGCAGAGCAGGGGTCTCCAAGCTTTCGAAATAAAGGGCCAGTTTACTGCCTTTTCAACTCTAGGGGGGCAGGACTGTCGCCAGTGGGAACAGAAAATGCCCTGGCACCGGTGGGTGCCAGTGTGAGGAGTAGTGCCCTATTGGTGCCAGTGTGAGGAGTAGTGCCCTATTGGTGCCAGTGTGAGAAGTAGTGCCCTATTGTTGGTATCAGTGGGAGGAATAGTGCCCTATTGTAGGTGTCAGTGGGAGAAATAGTGCCCTATTGTTGGTACCAGTGTGAGGAATAGTGCCCTATTGGTGCCAGTGTGAGGAATAGTGCCCTATTGTTGGTGCCAGTGTGAGGAATAGTGCCCTATTGTTGGTGCCAGTGTGAGGAATAGTGCCCTATTGTTGGTGTGAGGAATAGTGCCCTATTGTTGGTGTGAGGAATAGTGACCTATTGTTGGTGTGAGGAATAGTGCACTATTGTTGGTGTGAGGAATAGTGCCCTATTGTTGGTGTGAGGAATAGTGCCCTATTGTTGGTGTGAGGAATAGTGACCTATTGTTGGTGTGTGAGGAATAGTGCCCTATTGTTGGTGTGAGGAATAGTGCCCTATTGTTGGTGTGAGAAATAGTGACCTATTGTTGGTGTGAGGAATAGTGCACTATTGTTGGTGTGAGGAATAGTGCACTATTGTTGGTGTGAGGAATAGTGCCCTATTGTTGGTGTGAGGAATAGTGACCTATTGTTGGTGTGAGGAATAGTGCCCTATTGTTGGTGTGAGGAATAGTGCCCTATTGTTGGTGTGAGGAATAGTGACCTATTGTTGGTGTGAGGAATAGTGCCCTATTGTTGGTGTGAGGAATAGTGACCTATTGTTGGTGTGAGGAATAGTGCCCTATTGTTGGTGTGAGGAATAGTGACCTATTGTTGGTGTGAGGAATAGTGCCCTATTGTTGGTGTGAGGAATAGTGACCTATTGTTGGTGTGAGGAATAGTGCACTATTGTTGGTGTGAGGAATAGTGCCCTATTGTTGGTGTGAGGAATAGTGCCCTATTGTTGGTGTGAGGAATAGTGACCTATTGTTGGTGTGAGGAATAGTGCCCTATTGTTGGTGTGAGGAATAGTGCCCTATTGTTGGTGTGAGAAATAGTGACCTATTGTTGGTGTGAGGAATAGTGCACTATTGTTGGTGTGAGGAATAGTG
Source organism: Rana kukunoris (assembly GCA_029574335.1). NCBI lineage: Eukaryota > Metazoa > Chordata > Amphibia > Anura > Ranidae > Rana > Rana kukunoris. The sequence goes on along the minus strand of CM056059.1, from coordinate 10,423,854 downwards.
CACTATTGTTGGTGTGAGGAATAGTGCCCTATTGTTGGTGTGAGGAATAGTGACCTATTGTTGGTGTGAGGAATAGTGCCCTATTGTTGGTGTGAGGAATAGTGCCCTATTGTTGGTGTGAGGAATAGTGACCTATTGTTGGTGTGAGGAATAGTGCCCTATTGTTGGTGTGAGGAATAGTGACCTATTGTTGGTGTGAGGAATAGTGCCCTATTGTTGGTGTGAGGAATAGTGACCTATTGTTGGTGTGAGGAATAGTGCCCTATTGTTGGTGTGAGGAATAGTGCCCTATTGTTGGAGCCGGTGGGACTAATAGTGCTCAGTCTTTGGTATCAGTGGGAGAAATAGTGCTCAGTCTTTGGTATCCGTGGGAGGATAGGTGCCCCAAGGGCCAGATGAAAGCAAGCAAAGGGGCCACATCTGGCCCTCGGGCCGCAGTTTGGAAACCCCTGCGTTAAGAGAATCAAAAAGGCCATTGTTTAAAAACACAAAATGGCACAAATTCCTCGGGCATAAATAATAATATATCGAATTTTTAACAAAAAAAAAAAAAAGAATCCACACGCTAATCATTTATAAGGCGGTTTTTCGGCCCTCGCAAAGTTCCCGTCTGATTTTTATATATTCCCCCCCCCCCCCCCCCCCCCCCCCAACTCTCCGGGTTTCTCCGGCGAGAAATTATTATAATTCACAGCCGGAGACAAGCAAAACACGCAATTCTCCCTCTCTCTAAACGAGCGCGACTCGGCACGTCGGCGACAGGAACGAATCCCATTCCGCGAGAGAAAAAATAATAAAAAAAAGCCCTTCTTGCCTCGACGCCGGCATAATTAAATCTCCCTTTTGCACGCGCGGCGGCTCCCTTCACTCCGACACGATCCTCTTGACTGATAGTAATGGTCTGGGACCCCAAACTCTCCACCGGCACTGGCTGGTAATTAGTGACAATTCATTGTAGCTTCACGAGGAATTACTCCACTTAATCTTCTCCCTGATAGCTCCTGCTAGCAATGAACATTTACGTCTAGAAGCAGACGCGGCGCAGAAATATGGCCGCCACTAAGAAGCGCAGATAGGAAATAAAGATCAGGGGAAATTTAGGGCAGTCTATAAATCAGGGCTGCGGCGAGAGGGCAGCTGGTCGGGCCTCGTTCTTATTGCCAATGTGCATGCTGGCGGAGAGAATTATGGGTAGGCAAGTCATGGTGGTGGGGGAGGGGGGGTGGTAGGACACCCAGGGCTGCCATCAGGAATTATGGGGCCCCTTACACAGCTTCAGGCAGGGCTGTCTTAATGAGAGAGCACACCTGGGCACTGCCCAGGGGCCCCAGCTGCATGGGGGGCCCTGCACTTTCCCCAATGCAGCTGGTCCTTGAGCCCATGCTGCCCCCAAAATGGGGGGGGCCCATGATGGCACTGAGAGTGATGGATACACAGGGGGAACAGTCTGCCTCCTACCTACTTGATGTCTGTTTCCTGCACTGTCATCTTTGTAGGGGCCCCAGAGCATTTCTTTGCCCAGGGGCCCATGATGCTATTAAGACGGTCCCGGCTTCAGGCATGGGCCTCCTGGAGCAGAGAACAGGGGGGGGGGGCTGCCGCCTCAAATTGAGAAGTGGGGAAGGGGTGCTGCCGCTAATTAAGAAGCGGGGGGTGCCACAAATTGGGGGGGTTGCCCTGGGGACCTCTGGGCCCCTTACAAAAAAAAATCAATATATATAAAAAAAAATATGAAAAAGGGGGGGGCGGTAGCCATCCTGGGCCCTTTAATAAAAAATATAAAAATAATAGAGGAATAAACAAAATATTTGCCAATCTGGTGCCCTGGGGACCTCTGGGCACTTTTTAATTATATATATATATATAAGGAAATATATAAAAAAAAGATTTTATAAAAAAAAAAGGGGGGGGGGGGTTGCCATCCGGGCCCTGGGGACCTCTGGGCTCTTTAATAATAAAAAATATATATATATATATATATATATGATTTTATGAAAAAAGGGGGGGGTGGTTGCCATCCGGGCCCTGGGGACCTCTGGGCTCTTTAATAATAAAAAAAATATATATATATATATGATTTTATGAAAAAAGGGGGGGTGGTTGCCATCCGCGGTCCCTGGGGACCTCCCGGGCCCCTTACAGGTGTACTCCCTGTACCACCCCACCCCCCCCCCCGATTGCAGCCCTAGGGACACCTGAATAGTACCCTGTGTCAAACAGCTAAAGGAACTAGTTTATATTTTAAAAAAATGCATAGCTTATAGCATTTATTTTGTTCAAATGGGGCAAAACCGAATGTTCTCAGGCTATTTCCTCTACAGGTCAAATGTTGTTAATTTATTTAAAAAAAAAAAAACAGTACAGTGGAACCATGGTTTACGAGTAACGAGCGTTTGGAATAACGAGCAACTTTTTTTTTTTTTTTTAATTCTGACTCGGTTTGCGAGTGTTGTCTCGAAACACGAGCAGAATTAAAGCTAATGGGGTGGGCATACTTGGAATCATTCGTAGATGACCCAGAGTATTTTCCGAGGCCTATATCTGGTCGATTTAATGAGAGATTAAGTATGAAGACTGGCTATACTTAGGAATTCGTAATGAAACGAGAGATTATACTTGCCCAGCTCTGCGCACCCCCACCTCTGGCCACATGCATTGGTATTGCATGTCATAGAAGTCAATGTGAAAACAAATTATCTTTGTTTCCATTGACTTCTATGGGGAAACTTGCTTTGATTATATATATATATATATATATATATATATATATATATATTATATATAATTCTCAATCAAACTACAGCTCACTTTTAAAATTGCAGACAAGGTCCACTTTAGGAGATTTTAATTGGTTGCTGCAGGTGATACAGATCGTCCATCCTCGTTGCCCCCCCCCCCCCCCCCCCCGACTACTATTATGCACGTTTTCTTGTCCTCTGCCAGTTAATAGTTTAGACCTAAGGGGGGTTCACCGAGCAATCAGAAGAGGAAGAAGAGGGACGTGCTGCCTCTATTACTAAAAATGTCTCCTTTGAACAAGAGAAGGAAATTGCTTCTCTCTTCTCTGTGAAATTGCCACATTTGCTACATGAAAAATATGCCCTTTTTTTTCCCATTAAAATATTACCGAGCTGCTTATTGCCTTCATAGACATCTGCAATAAGTCATGTCTGACTGGATGGGAACGACTTTCTAAAGCCCTGAAGGTATAAAAGTGTGCATTAGCGGGGTGTCGAGACTGCTGTGTTAACACCTTCCTTCCTGTGAGTCACTAGTTGCCAACATCCATCTGATGGATAGGGAAATGTACGCGTCATTACAGATATGGGGAAGTGAGGTAAGCCCTAGCAATTTGTTGTAGTAGAAGCCTGGTTTCTATGTACAGGTTGTGATTGTATATGCATATGTCACCAATAGGGCCAAGAATTGTGGACACGTGACTATCGCACCTTCCCAAGGTGTGGGTACAGAGGCGGCTCTAGGCTTTGTGAGGTCTTAGGCAAAACTTGCCAGGGAGGCATCACTCCCGCCGCATCGTACTAGAGCAAGTGCTTTAATCTCAAAGCACTTGCTCCGTAGTTTTCGCCCGCGTCGCGTAAATCGCCCAGCGTAAGCCCGCGCAATTCAAATGGGGCGGCTTGTATTTAAATTAAGCGCGCCCCCACGTCGAACGAACTGCGCATGCACTGGCCGAGGAAAAAACCCAGTGCGCATGCTCCAGCTCACGTCGGAAAGCGTCGTTGAAACCGACGTCAAAACGACGTGAGCGTCATTTACGCAACTCCCTATTCGCGAACGAGTTAGTGAAGCCCGGAGTGACAAAACAGAGGAAGATAATGCAGGGCTGGCATGACTGGGGTGGAATCAGGGGCAAGAAAGGGTTAAAGAATAGGAGGTGCCTTCAGGGGAGTGGCTGTAGGATTAGCCATGGGAAGGGGAGGAGTGCTATATATAGGGGGGGCGGAGTCGGCGCCAAAAGCTCAGGCAGAATTGAGGGAGACACAGGGAAGCAGTTTTTTATCCTCTGCTCCCTGAAGTTAGGCCAGCATGGACATTGACACGCTTTTGGCGCGGCTGCGGGCCGCGGCGGCAACTCGGGAGCCTGGATGGCTGGAGGCACAGGTGGGGGGCCTGATCGAGGATGTGGCGGGGGGGTCTCGGGAGGGATCGCGTACACCACGCGCTCGACGGTCGCACCCGCCGGAGCGTTATTCGCCGACCCCCACCGCCAGGGCCCAGCGGCACAGTCGGAGCCCACAAGGGGACCCGTCGCCCCCCCCCGGCCAAGCGAACGCATGCTTTGGCTGGGGGTGATGGTGGACGGCATCCGCCGCCCAGCCTGGGCCCAGTGGGCGGGGCTTCGGGCAGCAATGGCGCCCGGACCCCAGCCACGCGTCGGAGCAGCATCGAGCAGCCGATCCCCTCCCTGAGCGTGGGGACGGCGGGGGGAGGATCACAGCGTACAAAGCGCGGGGCAACAGCCGGAGGGTCCTCTAGGATCGGGGCCGCCGGTTCCCAGGCAGGGGGGAGGCCGGAGTCCCCAGAGCGGAGGCCCAGTCGGGGCTGCGGAGCAGCAGAGACAACCACGGCCGGGTCCAAGGGTAGAGGACGATCCGCCGGGAGGCTGGGATCCACGGCCTCCAGGCCTCCGGCGCCTGGGAGGCAGACGTCGCCAGTGTCGCCGGCCTCGGAAGATCCATCCGGGGATGAGGGATCAGAAGCGGAGGAAGTGTCGCCCACGGTGGAATTGCCGGTATCGGCTGTGAGGGACGTGCCCGGCTAGCCTGGTAAGACATCTTTCAATTCTAATAATGAATTTGCTGCTGCTTTGTGTGCACTGTTAGGGGTTGGGGGTGGGGGTCCTTCTGGGTTGCCAGGTAATGCTTTACCCACTGTGAGGTCGCCGACCGGGGGCCCCGGGGTGGCGGGGGTTTCGCCTGCTGCCCAGGGTTCCCCTGGTGGGATGCAGGATTTGTTGGGTGGGTTGCAAGACCTGTTGCACCGTTTCGTTGGTGGGGGTACGCCGCCGCAGGCGGCACCATGGGTGGGAGGTCCAGCTGGGGGGGGGCCCCTGGAGACGGGGGGGGCGCATGCCTCGGCTGGGGTGTCGCCGGATAGTGGGGCTAGCAGTGACACGGGGGGCGAGAAAACGGGGGGGGTCAGGACAGACGTGGTAAGGATGGATGATTCTGCGAAAGGTGAGGTATACGTTTGCTATGAGGGGCCGCTGGGGGCCCACCTGAAGCAGGAGGTCAGGGATAAGATCGAAAAAGGTGAGTACGTGGAGATTTTTTCCCTGTTGCCGTTAGAAAAATTTAATTTGGATAGGGTGAAGCCGGATAGTTCAAAAAAGGATGATGAGGAGAAGAGGCGGTACAGGTTGATTCCCCGGACGTTCAACAATTGGTTGCAGACATTTGCTATCATGGCCAGCGTCATAGGTGAAAAGAGCCCGGAACACTGTTCTGCGCGCTTTTGGCTATATGGACGCCATTGGGGAAGCTTATCGGGTTTATGGGGGGACGGGTTGGTTGAGGTACGACGAGCAATTCCGCCAGCGGCGGGCTGTGCGTCCTACATTGCGATGGGATCACAAGGACATCGTCCTGTGGATGCGGATGATTTCCCCGCGCCCCGGACGAGTACTCACTCCGTTTTTTCAGGGCGGGGCCGGGGGTACACCCACCTCTGGATCGCCGGCCGGAAAATGGATGGGGTGTGTGTTGGCAGTACAACGAAAGTTCCTGCAAATTCGGGGGTACCTGTCGTTTTAAACACGAATGCTCCGGATGCGGGGGGACTCACCCCCTGTCCCGCTGCTTCAAAAAAGGTAAGCGGACGGGGGATGCTGCTAAAAAAGGGGACAACGCCGGTGAAGGGGGAAAGGATGGAGCCTTTTCTAAATAGGTACCCTGACAGGGCCGCGGCGCGGCTGCTCGCGGCCGGGTTTTCCGAGGGTTTTGTCATTCCCTGTTCTCTGTCGAAGGTGCCTCCCTTGGCAAGGAATCTGCGGTCTGCCTTGGAGAACCCGGACGTGGTGTCGGCAAAATTGGCAAAGGAGGTTGAGTTGGGTAGAATGGCGGGTCCGTTCACAGAGATGCCATTGCCGGATTTGGTGGTGTCACCTCTGGGGGTGGTCCCCAAGAAGGAGCCAAACAAGTTTCGCCCTCATTCACCACCTGTCCTTTCCAAGAGGGGGGTCGGTGAACGATGCAATCGATCCGGAGGCATGCACGGTATCCTACACGTCATTCGACGCGGCGGTGCGGTGGGTGCGTCGGTACGGGAAAGGGGCTTTAATGGCAAAAGCGGACATCGAGGCTGCGTTCCGTCTGCTACCAGTACACCCTGACAGTTTCCGACTGTTGGGCTGTCGGTGGCAAGAGGGGTTCTACGTGGATCGCTGCTTGCCAATGGGCTGCTCGATCTCGTGCGCACTGTTCGAGACATTTAGTTCCTTCTTGGAGTGGGTGGTCAGGGATGTGTCGGGCTCAGACTCCGTCATTCATTACCTGGATGACTTCCTGTGCGTGGGCCCTCCGTCATCCAGGGTGTGCGCAATTTTGCTGGCAACATTGCAGCACATGGCTGATAGGTTCGGGGTGCCACTGGCAGCCGACAAGACGGAGGGCCCGGTCACAGCATTGAGTTTCTTGGGAATCATGATTGATTCCGAGGCGATGGAGTGCAGGCTGCCAGTGGATAAGGTGGAGAATCTTCGGCTGGAGATTCGGGAGATGCAAGGGCGGGACAAGGTTCAGCTGCGGGCCTTGCAGTCTTTGCTGGGCAAGCTGAATTTTGCTTGCCGCATCATTCCCATGGGCAGGGTTTTCTGCCGACGGCTGTCGGCAGCTACAGCGGGTGTTAGAGCTCCAAAGCATTACATCCGTATAACAAGGGAACTGAAGGCTGATTTGCAGGTGTGGCATACGTTCCTAGAAACGTACAATGGGAGGGCGATGTGGATGTCTGGGCCCGTCAGCAACTTTGATTTGGACTTGGCCACGGATGCGGCCGGGTCCACGGGCTATGGGGCTTTCTTTAAAGGAAGATGGAGCGCGGAAGCGTGGCCAGAGTCCTGGGTGTCAGCAGGTTTTGGTAGGAATCTTGTGCTGCTTGAACTATTCCCGGTAGTGGTGGCGATAGAGTTGTGGGGGGGCGGAATGCAGAGATCTGAAGATCAGGTTGAACTGTGACAACATGGGTGTGGTGGAGGTCATCAATCGGGTTTCCGGCTCCTCATTGCCGGTGATACGACTGCTGCGCCCACCTCGTGTTGCGCTGTTTACAGTGGAACATATTTCTGTACGCAGTGCACATACCGGGGTAGAGAACAGACTCGCTGATGCTTTGTCTCGATTCCAGTGGGACAGGTTCAGGGAGCTGGCCCCAGGGGCGGATGCAGTCGGGGTCCCTTGCCCGGGTGGATGTGGGGACTTGCGTTGGGAGTAGCAGCAAATTGGATCAGGAAGTCGGTGAGTGGGCAGACATGGACCGCATATTCTAAGGTATGGGAAGAATGGGATGGTTTTAGACGGCTGGCGGACGCTGGGCTGGGGGAGAAGGAACTGGGCTGGTTGGTAATGTACTTTGTGGTGAGGCATATGGAGAAGGGCGGGTCTGTGTCGTCCTTGGAGAAAAAAATTAGCGGCCTTGGCATTTTTGTTCAAACTAGAGGGGCGGGAAGATTTCACGAAAATGTTCTGGGTAAAACAGGCGGTTAAGGGATACAAAAAAGGGCGGCAGTGCAGGGATGCGCGGAGACCAGTGTCGTTTTCTATTCTTTGTAGGATTTTTGAAGTAGTTGGGGAGGTTTGTTCATCGCGGTACGAAATACAGTTGTTTCGGTTTTTTTTCGGTCGCATTTTTTGGGGCGTTTCGGGTGGGGGAAATAGTCAGTCCTTCGAAGCGGGTGGCCGGCTGGCCGGGGGCCTTTTGAGTGAGGACATCAAGTGGGCAGAGGACAAGGTGAGTTTTCGGCTGCGGCGGTCTAAGACAGACCAAAGAGGTAGAGGGGTAGACGTAGTGCTATATCCGCTGCCGGGTTCGGAGGTGTGCCCGGTGCGGGGTGGTAAGGGAATTTCTAAAAGGGCGGCCAGCGGGTGGTGGGGGTGCCGTGCTGTTACATGAGGATGGTTCTTTTCTGTCACGTTTTCAATTTATAACGGTTTTTAGGAAATGTCTGCAGAAGGCGGGGTTGGACGAGCGATTGTTTGCCTCGCACTCCTTCCGTATCGGGGCGGCGACCGAGGCGGCCCGGTGCGGGTTGGATGAGGCGGCAGTGAGAAGGATTGGGAGATGGGAATCGAGGAGATTCCGTTCTTATGTGCGCCCGCATATGGTGGTGGAATAACAGGGTTGGGGGGTGCATTGACTGACATTCCAGGATGGGATTGTGGGGATGAATGTGGTTAGTCATGCTTGCTGTTTTGTTTTTCAGATGGAGAGCAGGCGTGCCTCGTGTGGATCATGGGGCATTCGTACGTTTGTAGGGGGCCCGTAGAGCGGATGCCAGGCCTGGAGAACGGCAGTTGGGCATTTCTAGGCGGGAGGCGACGATCAGGTGGTTGGGCATCCCAGGGATGGGTTGGCGCAGGGTGCTGCCGGAGGTGCAGCGCTACGCTCAGCTCGACCGACCTCCGGATGTGTTACTGTTACACGTCGGGGGGAACGACCTGGGGATTCGGCCCATAGGGGACTTGATGTCCGCAGTCAAGGCGGACGTATTGACATTGCGGGCATCTTTCCCAAAGATGCTGATTGTCTGGTCTGACATTGTTGCGCGAACCACGTGGCGCATGGCAAGGTCAGTCGACAGGGTCAATAAGGGGAGGGTGAAAGTGAACAAGGTTTTGGGGAGGTTTGTAGCTCAGCACGGGGGGTTGGTGGTGCGACACAGGGAATTGGAGATTAATGTGGGTATGTACCTACTCAGTGATGGTGTTCACCTAACTGATGTAGGTACAGATTTGTGGGTGCTAGGTCTGCAGGAAGGGATTCAGAGGGCCCTGCGGGTGTGGAGGGGCCTGTAAGGAAAAGGGAATTTCCTTCCGGGCTGTGGCGGTGTTCTTGGTCTTGATGGTGAAAGTTAACGGAAAATGGAAATGATTGGGAGGCTCATCGGTGGGATGGGCTCCTTATGGGGTTATTGTGGTGGAACGGTGTCCGCTACAATACGGTGACGGTGCACTGCGGTGTTAAAAGGGGTGTCTCAGAGCTGGAGTCGGCTGGAGGCCTGGGTATGGTGATGGTACGCAGTGTTGGTGGTGAAGAAAAGGTTAATGGGGGATTACCGTCAAAGACCAAGTAGGACTGGTGTTAAAAATAATAATAAAAATGTTGGGTATTTATATTGTTAATAAGTATAGTGGAATTGTTGGAAATTCCTAGCACCAAAAAGTGTGGTAAAAGTTTTGGTTAATTATTTAATTTTTGGGTTACAAAATAAATGGCTGTTGTGGCCAATTTTATTCCAATTCTACTGTGTCGGTCTCGTTTACTGGGGTTAGGGGCATGGGGGATGGGGGGAAAAAGGGGGGGGGTGGTTAAAAAGGGATTGATATGGGGGGTAGGTAAAGTTATTGATATGGGGGGGGGGGTAGGTTAAAAGTGATGGGTGCCCATTGAAACTACGCTAGTCAAGTGAAGCCCGGAGTGACAAAACAGAGGAAGATAACGCAGGGCTGGCATGACTGGGGTGGAATCAGGGGCAAGAAAGGGTTAAAGAATAGGAGGTGCCTTCAGGGGAGTGGCTGTAGGATTAGCCATGGGAAGGGGAGGAGTGCTATATATAGGGGGGGGCGGAGTCGGCGCCAAAAGCTCAGGCAGAATTGAGGGAGACACAGGGAAGCAGTTTTTCCCACCCACCCTCCCTTGTTTTGTTCGATGTGGTGTGTTGTGCGTTTGTTTTCTTTCTTTCAGATCGGTAGAGAGATGTCACGACAGCAGAGGCGGTGTTCTTGGTCTTGATGGTGAAAGTTAACGGAAAATGGAAATGATTGGGAGGCTCATCGGTGGGATGGGCTCCTTATGGGGTTATTGTGGTGGAACGGTGTCCGCTACAATACGGTGACGGTGCACTGCGGTGTTAAAAGGGGTGTCTCAGAGCTGGAGTCGGCTGGAGGCCTGGGGTATGGTGATGGTACGCAGTGTTGGTGGTGAAGAAAAGGTTAATGGGGGATTACCGTCAAAGACCAAGTAGGACTGGTGTTAAAAATAATAATAAAAATGTTGGGTATTTATATTGTTAATAAGTATAGTGGAATTGTTGGAAATTCCTAGCACCAAAAAGTGTGGTAAAAGTTTTGGTTAATTATTTAATTTTTGGTTACAAAATAAATGGCTGTTGTGGCCAATTTTATTCCAATTCTACTACTGTGTCGGTCTCGTTTACTGGGGTTAGGGGGCATGGGGGGAAAAAGGGGGGGGGGGGGGGGTGGTTAAAAAGGGATTGATATGGGGGGTAGGTAAAGTTATTGATATGGGGGGGGGTAGGTTAAAAGTGATGGGTGCCCATTGAAACTACGCTAGTCAAGTAAAACGACGGAAAAGGCCGACGCTGACCCGACGCCATACTTAACATGGCATCCGACGGTACTTCGTAAGGTTACTCCACATAGAAGCTGGGGTAACCTTACGCGGACGAAAACGCGTACGCGACCGGCGGGGCGGCGTAAAAGCGATCGGGAATCGGCGTACTAGCCTCATTTGCATATGCAAATGAGAAAACAACGTAAAGGCCACCTAGTGGCCGGAGTTGTCATTACAACTACGATCCGCAAGTGTAATGGTTTTACACTTGTCGGATGTAGAAGCGTATCTATGCCAAAGTGATGCTAAGCATCACTCGCATAGATACGAGGCAAAAAAAACGGCGATACGACGGGGTATCTGGGATACTCCGTCGTATCGCCGCTGAGAATCTGGCCCAGAGCTTTTACTTCAACCCTACTGAACACCTTTACCCAAATTGGTGTGGGAGAACTTGAGTGGCCTACACAGAGCCCTTTCATCAACCCTACTGAACACCTTTAGCTTGGTATGGAGGAACTGGAGTGGCCTTAAATCAGCTTGGTACGAGAGAACTCAAGTGCCCAATACAGAGCCCTTACCTCAACATTACTGATCATCTTTAACCAGCTTTTTGTGGGGGAATTCGAGTTGCCTACACAGAGGCCTGACCTCAACCCTACTGAGCACCTTTATCCTGTCTGGTTTAGAGGAAATCGAGTGGCTTACACAAAGTCAAGACCTCAACTCTACTGAATACCTTTAACCAGTTTGGTATGGATGGTGGAACTCTGGTGGCCTACACAGTGCCCTTACCCCAACCCTCCTGAACACCTTTAACCAGTTTGATACTGAGGAATTCAAATAGCCGAAACAAAGCAAAGACCTCAACCCTACTGAACACCTTTAACCAACTTGGTGTGGGAGAACTGAAGTGGCCTACACAGAACCCTGACCTCAACTCTACTGAACACCTTTAACCAGTTTGGCATGGAGGATCTCGAGTGGCCTACACAGAGCCCTGACCTCAACTCTACTGAACACCTTTAACCAGTTTGGCATGGAGGAACTCGAGTGGCCTACACAGAGCCCTTGCCTCAACCCTACTGAACATTTTTAAATCGGCCTGGTATGAGAGAACTCTAGTGGCCTATACAGAGCCCTCACATAAACATTACTGATCATCTTTAACCAGCTTTGTGTGGGGGAATTCGAGTTGCCTACACAGAGGCCTGACCTCAACCCTACTGAACGACCTTATCCAGTCTAGTATCGAGGAACTCGAGTGGCATACACAAAGTCAAGACCTCAACTCTACTGAATACCTTTAACCAGCTTGGTATGGATGGAGGAACTCTGATGGCCTGCACAGTGCCCTTACCCCGACCCTCCTGAACACCTTTTAACCAGTTTAATATTGGGTAATTTTGAATAGCATACACAAAGCCCAGGCCTTAACCCTACTGAACACCTTTAAGAAACTTGGTGCTGGAGATCTCAAGTGGCTTACACAGAGCCCTGACCTCAACTCTACTAAACCTCTTTAACCAGTTTGGTATGGAGACGCTTCAGTGGCATACACAAAGCCCATACCTTAACTCTACTGAAGACCTTTGTCCAGTTTGGTGTAGAAAACCTTGAATGACCTGAACAGAGCCCTGACCTCAATTTACTTTGAGATGATTTGAAACACCCATTGTGAGCATACAGCAATCAGTGCTATAAAAACGCACTGATTACTGTGTAAATGTCACTGGCAGAGAAGGGGTTAAGTGTGTTCTCTCAGTGTGTGTATGGGAATAGGAGTAACTAGGAGAGGAGACATATCGTTTTTCCTGTTCAGTAGGAACAAACGATATGGCTCCTCTCCTCTGAAAGCACAGGGATTTGTGTGTTTACACACACAAATCCCTGTTCTAGCGCTTGCGATCGCGCCGGCCATCCACATTTTTCCGTGTCCCCCCAACGCATGCGCCCTCTGGTGGCAGAAAACGGGTAGGACGTCCCCGTACGGGATTTTGCCCAGGAGAGCCATTGTGCCGCAGTATATCTGCGTGACATGGTCGGGAACCGGTTAAGGCTACACACCATATTGCATGAAAGCACCTGCATTACAGTCTGTACATTAGGGAATATGTCACTATATGTTAGTGTGTAAATCACCAGTAAGGCTGAAAAGCCTTTATAGGGTGGCACAGTGGTGTAGTGGGTAGCACTCTTGACTAGCAGTAAAAAGGGTTGCTGGTATGAATCCCAACCACGACACTATCTGCCTGGAGTTTGTTCTCCCTGTGCCTGCGTGGGTTTCCTCCGGGTACTCCGGTTTCCTCCCACACACCAAAGACACGCTGGTAGGTTAATTTGGCTTCTGTCTAAATTGGCCCTAGTATATGAACGTGAGTTAGGTAAGCTCCTTGAGGGTAGGGACCAATGTGAATGTATAATGTATATGTAAAGAGCTGCGTAAACTGACGCATGCTATATAAGTACCCTAAATAATATGTAGCGCTCACCCCCGAAGGAGCCGCTGATTAGTTTGGGTTCGGCATGTTAGGTTACCAGAGATTCTTGTCTAGGGATAATATTATTGAGAGTGGATACAGAGAAAGTGTCCAGACGTCAACTTGAGTTTGGAATGCTTTATTTCAAGGCCCAACATGGCTGACATCAACATGGCACACGATCGAGAAAAGGTTGATGAGCAAGGAGAGAATTGTAGTATCAGGCCTTGGATATCAAAGAGAGAGCAAGCCTGCTCTCAGCACAGTCAAGTTTAAATGTCGCCACTCTCACCAGAGTGGGTAAAGTTTCCCCGGACAGGCGATTTACTTGAGCCTGGCAGCTGAAGGGCCACATTTAAACAAGTCACTGTGAGGAAACAGGGCCTCTGCCACAGGCCTGTTGAATTTTTCTTAGATTTGTCAAAGGCTAGAACCAATGAATCTTCCCAGTAAGTCCACTCTCAAGGTCACCGACTGACAGCTGAAGTGTACCTGTCATGTGGCGTGGTGACCGGATCCCCGGTGGTTCGTCCAGGCCTCACAGACAACCTCTGACTCTGGGTTCTCCCGAGCCGATTCCCCCACCGTTCAGCTCCCGGCTTAGGATCTGGGACCCAGCAAGCCGCTGGGGCCCCTGACTGCATTAGAATAAAGTTCCGCCTGGTACGCAACCTCGGCCAGGCGGGCCTCGATGGCGGGGCCCATGGATGCGCGCACCCTGAAGGTGGATGCCACACCTGGAACATGGGCACCGCATAGCACAACTCTCACAGGCGACTGCCCCAGATATACCCTCCCGCCAGCATGTCCAGAGAAAGAACAGCTCCTTTGATTGGCTGCTGGGAGAAGATGGGTCCGTCAGAACCCCTTCTAGCACCGACTGTCACCCAGGGGTAATAACAACCCCCTGGCATGCAGACTGACATATAAGGCAGTTCTAAAACTGGCAGCAACCCAATTTTAGGCAATTCGTGAATGGGAGCAACTTAACTCTCCCATTCCCCACTAACTTTAGCGTAATGCCCTGCAAATAGGGGGGGGGGGCGCTACAAATAACAGAATTAGAAATCATTGTGTATTTACCTGCTACACTAAAAAGCAGCACTTTTTTCTGCCACTAGATGTCCTCAGTCTGATTGCCAGCATCATTCAACTCACTTCCTCTTTGTTCAGCTATGTTATCCCGGACGAGCCCCCAATTTGTGACTGGATAATGAAAGTAGAGGCAGCACAGTGATGAACTCATCTTTGTGACTCTGTTCTGTCCTCCTATCAGCATGCTTCTGAACTAATTGGCTCCTCATGCTGCTTCTTGCTCTCATACACCAGCCCTGCTGTACAGGGTCTGCCATAGGTTGATATCGGGTCACATTCATTCACATTCTTATACTGCTTGTATTACAAAAATACATTTAATGAGGGTTTCCTGATTACAGAGCTGCATTAGTTTGTGTCTTTTTTATATCTGTCTGTAAGACTATTGTATATTGATCGCACATGAAAGGATTATCGTTTTCCCTTTAAGCAGAGGCATTTTTTTTGTAGCTGCTTGTGATTGAGTCAACGGATGGAGGACTGTGAGATGCCGGCATCCCCCACCCCCCCCCCTCCGGGTAATTAAGCAGCATCCTACCTCCCATCTGCTCGATTTGCATCTCATAACGGGAGCCCCAGCTGTGAAGCACATTCCCAGCATCATCCTAATGCTGCCATTCGTCTGTTTTTTTCTCTATCTGGGGACCAGCGAGCACAAGTCAATATCTCCGAGGCATTTTAGCCGGTCAAGTAGCATTGTTGACCCTTCGCCCTCCTTCAGCAGGGTAGTCGCCTCCCGCCGAGACAACTTCATCGCTCATATGCAGCTCCTCGCTAAATGCATTTTAAACTGCGGCCCCACAGTTATAGGCGGAATGCGGGCTTGGGAACAAAACCAGCATAAAATGTCATTAGTGAATTTGTATTCGGTATATGTCTTGGCACTAATTTAGCAAATGTGGGATTAGCTACACGGGTGATTTTAATCTCTCGCTAAGCTGAACTTCAGGCACGAAAAGTTTCTTTTTAAATAGATTTCTCAAAAGCCACAAAGGATATAATTCTAATTTGTGAGCACCAAATGCCTTTACAAACCCAGGTATTAGTTTGTAAAAGTAGTAGTGACATCATCACTGTGCTGTACATAGCCTGTGCAGAGAGCAGTGCTGTGGGAGGGGCCCATCAGGCTCCACCCCTAACAGGCTGCCTGTAGAAAATGACAGGAGTGGGTGGAGCATGAAACAAAATGGCCTTTTCCATGACCGTTACCACAAAACAAGATGGCCTCTTCCATGGCTGCAATGACAGAGAGAAAATTCCCTTGGAGCTATCAAAACAAGATTCATTATTTAATAGCTGGTATCAGAAACAAGATGTCTTCTCCTATGGCTGGTACCACAAATCAAGATGAATTCTTTGTGGCTACTACAACAAAACAAGGTGGCCTCCTATCTGGAACCACAAAACAAGGCGACCCCTTCCATGGTTGCTACCATAAAACAAGATGCCCCTTTCCATGGCTGGAACCACCAAACAAGATGGCTTCCTTTTTGGAGGCTATCAAAACAAGATGGCTTTTTTTTTCATGTTTGGTACCACAAAACAAGATTACTTTGTGGCAGCTACCACAAAACAAGATGGCCCCATGTCTTGACCACAAAACAAGAAAACAAGATGGCCAATTCCATGGCTGCTACCATAAATCAAGATGGTTCTTTCCATGGTTGCCCCATGTCTAGAACCACAAACAAGATGGCACCTTCCATGGCTGCTAACATAAAACAAGATGGCCCTTTCCATGGCTGGAACCACAAAACAAGATGACTTGCTTTTTTGAAGGCTATCAAAACAAGATGGCTTCTTTCATGTTTGCTGCCACAAAACAAGATGACTTCTTTTTGGCAGCTACCACAAAACAAGATGGCCCCATGTCTTGACCACAAAACAGGAAAACAAGATGGCCCTTTCCATGGCTGCCCTGTGTCTAGAACCTCAAACAAGATGGCCCCTTCCATGGCTACTACCATAAAACAAGATGGTCCTTTCCATGGCTGGAACCTTTGGAGGATATCAAAACAAGATGGCTTCTTTTATGTTTGGTACCACAAAACAAGATTACTTTTGTGTGGTAGCTACAACAAAACAGGATGGCCCTGTGTCTTGACCACAAAACAAGAAAACAAGATGGCCCCTTCCATGGCTGCTACCATTAATCAAGATGGTCTCTTTTTCATGACTGGAACCACAAAACAAGATGGCTTCATTTTGGGGCTATCAAAACAAGATGGCTTTTGTTACAGTTGTACTTGGTGCCACAAAACAAATGGCTTCTTCCATGGCCACGGGCACACAGGAAGATGGCTTCTTTAACGGCTGGTACCAGAAATAAGATATCTTCTCAAGGCTGGTACCAAAAGAAAAATGGCTTCTTGGTGTCAACTTCCCTTGTCTGGAACCACAAAACAAGATGGCCCCATGTCTTGACCACAAAACAAGATGGCCCTTTTCATGGCTGATACCATAAACCAAGATGGTCCTCACTATGGCTGCCCTGTGTCTGGAACCACAAACAAGATGGACCCTTTCATGGCTGCTACTATAAAAGAAGATGGCCCTTTCCATGGCTGGGACCACAAAACAAGATTGCTTCCTTTTGGAGGCTATCAAAACAAGATGGCTTCATTTATGTTTGGTACCACAAAACAAGATTACTTTTTTGTGGTAGCTACAACAAAAAAGGATGGCCCTTGTTTTTATGGTAGCAGCCATGGAAGGAACCATCCTATTTTGTGGTTCCAGACACTGGGCCATCTTGTTTGTGGTAGTTGCTAGATATGTGCATTCCCGTTCGTACAAATGTTATTTTCATCCGAAAATGTTCATTTTCGTACCTGCGGGATACTGTGTACATATACGAAAAAATTAAAGCACCAAAATACGAATTGCTGGGTTCAAATGTCTGGCCAACTGATCTCCCTTCAGATGAAAATCCACAGAAAAGTTTATTTGGCTTTACTGTACTACTCACTGTACTAGTGTACTCGGCACAAAAGAGAAGCTGCTTCACTAACTACACTCACTCGCTGCCCATTCAAAAAACCGAAAATTACATCTATAACAAAAGATTTGCATTCTGTATCTTGAATCCCTTTTCTTTTGTTATTTTCAGTCGTATGTTCATATGACATCTATAACAAAAGATTTGCATTCTGTATTTTGAATCCAAAATACGAACAGAAAAAAGGAATTAAAAATACAGAATGCAAATCTTTTGTTATAGATGTCATATGAACATACGACTGAAAATACCAACAGAAAAAAGAATTCAAAATACAGAATGCAAATCATTGACGAAAATTCACGAAAATTATTGTATAACAAGTAACGAACATGAATTAAACAGAATAACGAACCATCCCGCATGTATGAAAATAAAATGGTAACGAAAATGCGAAACGATCGGAATACGAAAAAATCGCATCGTACGAAGAACGAACAGGAAAACGGGCGTCTTACGAAAAACGAACGGAAACGAACTTACGGAACAATATGAAACAGAACAAAAAAAAAAAACTAAAACATTTTCTGTGCACATATCTAGTAGCTGCCAAAAGATGGCCCTGTGTCTTGACCACAAAACAAAAAACAAGATAGCCATTTCCATGGCTGCTACCATTAATCAAGATGGTCCCTTTTTCATGACTGGAACCACAAAATAAGATGGGTTCCTTTGGGGCTATCAAAACAAGATGACTTTTGTTATAGTTGTACAAAACAAATGGCTTCTTCCATGGTCACTAGCACACAGGAAGATTGGTTTCCTTTGAAGTTGATAAAAAAAAGATGACTTCTTTAATGGCTGGTACCAGAAACAATATATATTCTCAAGGCTGGTACCAAAAAACAAGATGGTTTCTTGCTGTCAACTTCCCTTGTCTGGAACCACAAAACAAGATGGTCCCTTCAATAGCTGCTACTACAAAACAAGATTTCCATGGCTAGAACTACAAAACTAAGTGGCTTCCTTTTAAAGGGTATTAAAACAAGATGGTTTATTTAGGCGCTGATGCCAGAAACAAGAGGGCCCCATTCAAGCCTAGAAGTACAAAACAAGATGGCTTCCTTTTGGTGATATCAAAAACAAGATTACATGTTTAATAGTACCAGAAACAAAGTGGATTCTCATATGGCTGGTAGCACAAAACAAGATGGCTTCTTGGTGTCAATTTCCCTTGTCTGGGACAACAAAACAAGATGGCCCCTTCCATAGCTGCTACTACAAAACAAGATGACTCATTCCATGGCTAGAGCTACAAAACAAAGCGGCTTCCTCTAAAGGGTATTAAAACAAGATAGTTTATTTAGAGGCTGATGCCAGAAACAAGGTGGCCCCATTCATGCCTAGAAGTACAAAACAAGATGGCTTCTTTTTGTGATATCAAAAATAAGATGACATTTTTAATAGTACCAGAAACCAGGTGGATTCTCGTATTGCCGGTAGCGCAAAACAAAATGGCTTTCTCCATGGCTGCTACCACAAACAAGTTAATCCCATCCATTGCTGGTATCACAAAATGACAAGGCTTTGTTTTGGCGCTATCAAAACAAAATTAATAATTTTAACAACTAGTACAAGAACCAAAATGGCTTCTGTTAGGGTTGCTACCGAAGAGATGACCTCTTTGTGGTAGCTACCACAAAACAAGATGGTCCTGTGTCTGCAACCACAAAATAGGATGGTCCCTTCCATGGCTGCTACCATAAAATCAAGATGGCCCTGTGTCTGCAACCACAACATAGGATGGCCCCTTGCATGGCTACTACCATAAAAACAAGATGGCCCTTCCATGGCTGGAACCACAAAAAGATGGTCTCTGATTGGGTTATCAAAACAAGATGGATTCTTTAATGGCAATGCAAACAAGAAAAAACGAACAAAAAAATGCAAAATTGGTTTGTCTTTCATAGTGTATATGAACAAATGCAGCATATAAGCCCCGAGCAATGCATTGATTTATTTTCTAGATTTATTTATTTTTAAATTTCAACATGGGACTAAAATTCTACAATGGAGACATCTTTGCTTTATTAATATAGATTTTTTTTTATCTCTTTACCACATATTCAATAAATCATTGTGAGAGGGCCTTGGAGACGGAATGTTTTACTCCATATACCGAGGTCCCTATATACCGCAGAAAGGCGCACAGGCGCTACACTAATCACGAGTCATTAATTTACACTCTCACCATCTCGCTGACTCTCGAAGTTATTTCTGCATACATGCCACAATGTTATCTTATCCTACTCCTCCAAAAGTCTTCTGGCATTCCCAAAATTCCCCATTAATTTAAGTAAAACACAAACCATGAACCTATGGACCTCAACGTTGACCGGGAGATGGATATAGCCATGACCTCTCAGGCCATATATACATCTCTCGCTCCATCAGCAGTAATGAAGATGGTGGACACGTCCGAAAGTGAGTGTATCATGGGTTCTAAAAGGAAAAATGTTACAGAACAGAATAGGGACACAAAAAGGACTCTACATGGACTTGGACTAAGTTCTTTTGCTGCGTTCACACGATCGGAAATTCCGTCAAGAAAAGTTCGATGTGAGCTTTTGGTCGTAAATTCCCACTGTGTAGGCATTTTCTGTTCGAATTTTCGACAACAAAAATTTGAGAGCTGGTTCTGAATTTTTCAGACAAGAAAAGTTCTTGTCGGAAATTCCGATGGTCTGTATGCAATTCTGACGCACAAAAAAACACACACGCTCAGAATCAAGCAGAAGAGCCAAACTGCCTATTGAACTTCATTGATCTTGGCTCATCGTACGTCTTGTATGTCACAGCGTTCTTGACGTTCGGAATTCCCGACAAGATTTGTGTGACCATGTGTATGCAACACAAGTTTAAGCCAACATTCCGTCGGAAAAAAATCCATGGTTTTCTGGTCAGAATTTCCGATTGTGTATACGCGGCATTAGAGGATTTCCTGTCATGCCCAGAGGCGATTAAGTTTGCATGTGCTGCGCTATATAAGTTTTCATTCATTCATTCATTCATTCATTCATGCACCATAACTGGAGCTAAAACTTTGCTCTACAATTCCACCAACTTATACCACAAAACAAGATGGCCTCTTCCATGGCTGTAACCATAAAACTAGGCCCTTTCTATGACTGGTGTCAGGTCACCTGTGGCCAGATGACAAGTGCACCCCGTTGGAGTCAGGGGGGCACTACACGATAGTGAACCCTATAGCAGACTGCTGCGTATGGACCACAGAGTGGATATGGGGGAGAGGTTCACTGGGGCACAAACAGGGACCCTACGGGAAGCTTGAGCCCAAGCTTCCCCAGGGGGCGGAGTCTAAGATCCAACTGGTATTCACCAGAGCCTCTAGTGGTGAGGATGGCCTTCGCTGCAAATGGATCCACTTATCCGTCACTACGGGTCGTAGTGAGGGATAAGCCGAGGTCGGGGCAACAAGCAGACAAGGCTAACCAAGGGACAGGCCAAGGGTCAGGGTCACAGGCAAACAGAAGTAGTCGGAGACAAGCCAAAATCGGTACACAGAGATAATGTAGCACACGGCAAGCAGGAACACAATGCTAACAAACAACGTTGATCAGCAAAGCAGCCCTGCAGTGAACTGGTTAATATAGAGTTCCTGGGATGGCCTGGAGGAGAGATGATAAAGGCAGCCAGATAAGAGTCTGGCCTCTAATGAACACATTGAGAGAAAGGTAAGCTGCCAGACATACTACATATCCATGACAGCTGGAACCACAAAACAAGATGGCCCTTTCCATGGCTGAAACCACAAAACACGATGGCTTCCTTTGGTGGCTTTTAAAATAGGATGACTCCTGTTAGGGTCAGTACCACAACAAATGGCTTCTTCCATGGCCGGTAGCACACAGCAAGATGGCTTCCATTGGAGTTGATAAAACAAGATGGCTTCTTTAATGGGATTTAATTGGCATTAACCATAACTGCAGCCAAAACCTAACTCTACCATTCCACCAATTTATAGGAGTATAATAAGCATACTGTAGGCAGGGACAAGAAAATGTTGGCACAACATCGCATTCCTGGGTACCACTAACGGGCCTATTGCCCAATCTCTACTTTAGTGTGGGTCCCCGCTGCCTGAGGGAGCATTAAAGTATTCAGTTCACCAAAACAAGCACTGTAGCTTGACACAACACTTGAGTCGGTACCATTTTCGGGATAGGCCACCCACAAAATCAGACACAAATCCATTTGGTTTTCAATGCTTCTCGAGCATCAGGATTCCTAAAGCATTCCCTACCTAGTCCTATAGGGACCAGCTATACGACTGTCTCCTCTCTTCAAACTTCCCACTGGACTGACTTACTCTCCAACTCAACCTGCTATTTTTAACTTGGGGAAGGGCGCCACCTAGTGACCAAACTAGGAGCTGGTCTAACACCCCTTTACAAAGGAACCTGTAGACACCTGTATGCCTAGGGCTCACAAACATTTTTGGGCAAATAAAGGAGATAAAAAAATAAAAAAATTGTATCTATTAACACTCTATTTCTCTTTTGACATTTGGATGACATTCACTTTTCACTCTCATGTACTTCAATGATGGAGGGGTTCCTGATGAGGTCTGGAATAGGTTAAACATTGCTCTGGACCTGTTTCCTGATAGTGACAATGGTGAACTCTGCCTGCACAATGCTGTCACCAATTTTGAAAGTATCCTAAAGGCCTTCTTCACACTTGTGTTGTCTCCTGCCATTCCCACTTTCCAACCCCCTGCGTCGTTGTTGAGTCTTGTAGTAACATAGAGGTCGAAGCAATGATCCACATCCAATGGAAGGAGACACAATCTTCCAACACTCCCAGAAATGTTATGTGCCAGGGTGACAACACAGGAGATTTTGGAAACAATTGCGTTGTCTTCTGCCTTACAACCCATACATCATTGTTGAGTCCTGTAGTAATGTCGGGGTCAAAAGGAAGGATCCACACATAATATGGAAGAGGACACAATCATCCAATGCTTCAACAGTTGCACTGTCTCCTGCCTTTTCCAACCCCTACGTCATTGTGAAGTCCTGTAGTAACGTAGGGGTCCAAGAAAGGATCCATATCATGTGGAAAGTCATCCAAATTTTGAGTGCCAGGGTGACAAGGCCGGAGCACATTTTGGAAACAGTTGCGTTGTCCCCTGCCTTCCAACTATTATGTCATTGAGTCCTGTAGTAACATAGGGGTTGGAGGAAGGATGCACATCATACAAAAGGGAACACAGTCATCTAACACTCCCAGAAGTCTTGAATGCAAGGGTGGCAAGGCAGGAGCACATTTTGGAAACATCTGCATTGTCCCCTGCCTTCCAACCCCTACGTCATTGTTGAGTCTTGTAGTAATGTAGGGGTCCAAGGAAGGATCCACATCATAAGGAAGGGGACACAGTCTTCTAACGCTCCCAGAAGTTTTGAGCACCAGAGTGGCAAGGCAGGAGCACATTTTGGAAATGGTTGCGTTGTCCCCTGCCTTCCAACCCCTACGTCATTATTGAGTCCTGTAGTAACGTAGGGGAGGAAGGATGCACATCATACAAAAGGGGACACAATCATCAAATGCTCCCAACATTTTTGAGTGCCAGGGTGACGATGCAGAAACATGTTTTTGGAAAAAGTTATGTGGTCTCCAATCATCCATCCCCTACGTCATTGAGTCCTGTAGTAACGTAGGAGTCTAAGGAAGGATCCACATCATACGGAAAGGGACACAGTCATCAAACACTCCCAGAAGTTTTGAGCGCTAGGGTGGCAAGGCAGGTGCACATTTTGGAAATAGTTGCGTTGTCCTTTGCTTTCCAATCCCTATGTCATTGAGTCCTGTAGTGAGGCAGGGGTCGGAGGAAGGATCCACATCATACGGAAAGGGACACAGTCGTCAAACACTCAGCCAGGATGACCATGCAGAAACATGTTTTGGAAACAGTTATGTTGTCTCCTGCCTTCCAAGCCCTACGTCATTGTTGAGTCTTGTAGTAACGTAGGGGTCCAAGGAAGGATCCACATCATATGGAAAGGGGGACAATCATCAAACGCTCCCAAAAGTTTTGAGTGCCATGGTGACACAGGATCACATTTTGAAAACGGTTGCCTTCCAATCCCTACATCACTGTTGAGTCCTGTAGTAACTTAGTGATCGGAGGAAGGATCCACATGATATGGAAGGGGACACAGTCATCTGACACTCCCAGCATTTTTGAGCGCTAGGGTGGCAAGGCAGGAGCACATTTTGGAAACGGTTGCATTGTCCCCTGCCTTCCAACCCCTACATCATTGAGTCTTGTACTAACGTAGGGGTCCGATTAAGGATCCACATCATACGGAAGGGGATACAGTCATCAAACACTCCCAGAACTTTTGAGTGCCAGGGTGACAATGGAGAAACATGTTTTGAAAACAGTTACGTTGTCTCCTGTCCTCCACCCCTAGGTCATTGTTGAGTCTTGTAGTAACGTGGGGGTGAGAGGAAGGATCCACATCATATGGAAAGGGGGACAGTCATCAAATGCTCCCAAGGGTGACAATGTAGAAACATGTTTTGGAAACAGTTACGTTGTCTCCTGTCTTCCAACCCCTAGGTCAACGTTGAGTCTTCTAGTAATGTAGGGGTCGGAGGAAGGATCCACATCATATGGAAAGGGGAACAGTCACCCAACACTCCCAGAAGTGCCATGGTGACAACACGGGATCACATTTTGAAAACGGTTGCATTCTCTCCTGCTTTCCAACCCCTATGCCACTGTTGAGTCCTGTATTAATTTAGGGGTCGGAGGAAGGATCCACATCATGGGGAAGGGGAACCAGTCATCCAACACCCCTGAAAGTTTTGAGTGCCATGGTGACAACGCAAGAGCACATTTTGAAAACAGTTGTCACTCTGTAACAGGAAGTGTCTGAACTAGGCTCTTCATGGTGGGACCACCAGTGATAATGTTATCAAAAGCTGCAAAGAACATTTAAAATGACATGAACATGTTAAAGCTAATTAGAGCTCTTCTGAAAATTCTAACAATTCCTTTTTTTGTCTTTAACAATTTGACAATCATGCAGCAAAAAAACGACTTTCATTCACTCAATTCGACTTTTATAATCAGTTCCTCTTTCCCGTTAATGTCTGTCGGGACATCGATGCGGCCAATCATTTCATCCCCCTTCCCCCTTCTCATAATATTATCATTTTATAGTTAATGCGCTCGGTTTTATTACCGCCACAAACAATTACCATTCCTCCACTATGTTGGAGTGACATCAATATGCTGAGCAATTATACAATAATGAAATTGCTTCTGCTTGAGATGTTTGTTTTTAATTTTGTACAGGAACCTCCAGACATACAAATGTTCCTTCTCATCAGCTGTCGGGCGCGATCAGCGTGGGGTTCCAGGCGTCCTTTTTCATTTTTTTTTCACATTAGACCTTTCTCCTGACATTACAAATTAACTTTGTGCTAAAGTGGAACTCTAGTTATGACCCTAAAAGTGCTGCGAAGCTTAGAATTCCATGTGTGTTATTTTTTAAGGGGACCAGTGAGAGAGTGTTTGGCATTAAATGGTGACATTAAATATCTTGTACACACGATCACTTTTTGTGACGAAACAAAACAACGTACACACCATCGTTTTTCCAAAATGCTCTTGCAAAGCGCGGTGACGTACACCACGTTCGACAGCACTCTGTTCCATTGAAGCTCCGTCTCATAACTTGCTTCTGAGCATGCGCGGGTTTAAAAACTTCGTTTTCAACATCGTTTTGCCCACACACGATCACTTTTTATGACACAAAAAATGACATTTTGAAAAACGACACAAAAAATTCAAGCATGTTCGAATTTTTTTTGGGTCGTTTTTTTTGAAGACATAAAACAACGTTTTGCCCACACACGATCATTTTAGAGTTGAAAATATGTTTATTGGAATTTCAACATGGTAAACATGGACAGCATGAGGTGTCACAAACAGGGAACAGTCATAGATACGTAGCAGTAAGGAGTCAGCCAAATGGCTATCGCCCACAGCTGGACTCCCATCAACGTAAAACAAAACGAACAGTTATGACAAGAACCTTGAAACAAAAATTGCAAGCGGCCAAGATGGCCTCTTAATAGGTGACAACATTGCAACCAGAGTCTCCAGGAAGGAAACAAAATCAAAAGAAAAAATTATAAAAAGGACAGAGACCAAAAATAAAAAATAACAGGAAAAGTTAAAATAAAAATGGGAGGTCAAGAAACAGGGAAGTGAGAGGGTGGGGAGAAAGGGAGAGAAAGGGAAGAAAGAGAATGGTGGGAAAAAGAAGAATAGAGAAAAGAAAGCTAGAGGGGCATCATAGAGTAGAGTGAGAGTTGCTGATATAGTAATTGGAAAAGACAGCGTAAAGTAAGCGGGGGGAGGGGAACCTGGCCTGCCTCTAGGTGGTGATACATATGAAAGCGAGCAGGAGTGATCATGGTTGGGTGGACAACATGTTCGCCAGGGCACACGATCATTTTAAATGACGTTTTTGAAAACGTCTTTTTTTTTTCATCACAAAAAGTGATCGTGTGAACGCAGCATAACACTTGACTACCACTAAGTTCAAAAGCATCTTAAAGGCCCTTTTCACGCTGTTGCGCTGTGTCTGTTAGGACTGACGACCCTCACAGGTGACGTGGGCTCACCTAAGGTGTGGAATCTATGAGACAGCTTGGTCTTCCATAGAGAAAACCCCAAGGAGTCATGGGCTGGTGACTCTAGTGGCCACCAGGATACTTTGCTATAAGTTTGCTCCAGGTCGTGATCCTAAGAATTGGCCCACCGAGGGGCCACAGGAGCAGGGTGACTATGCTGTTGAGATGACAAGACGTGGTCAGTGTCCAAGCAGAGGTCAACGCAGGTGACAGATAAGATAGTTGGTATTATTCAGGCAGAGTTCCAGACAGGCAAGAGAGTAGTCAATGTCCAGCAGAGGCCCAAGCAGACAGCAGGTAAGAGTAGTTACTGTCCAGGCAGAGATCAAGGCAAGCGGCAGGCAAGAGAATAGTTGTCCAGGCAGAGGTCGATGCAGGCGGCGAGTAAGAGAGTAGTTACTGTCCAGGCAGAGTTCCAGGCAGACAACAGGCAAGAGTAGTCAATGTCCAGACAGAGGTCCAAACTGGCAGTAGGAAAGAGAGTAGTTACTGTCCAGGCAGAGATCAAGGCAAGCGGCAGGCAAGAGAGTAGTCGGTGTCCAGGCAGAGGTCGATGCAGGCGGCAAGTAAGAGAGTAGTTACTGTCCAGGCAGAGATCAAGAAAAGCGGCAGGCAAGTGTAGTCGGTGTCCAGGCAGAGGTCGATGCAGGCGGCAAGTAAGAGAGTAATTACTGTCCAGGCAAAGTTCAAGGCAGGCAACAGTTAAGAGAGTAGTTACTGCCCAGGCAGAGATTGTGGCAGGCAGAAGGCAAGATAGTAGTCGGTGTCCAGTCAGAGGTCACTGCAGGCGGCAAGTAAGAGAGTAGTTACTGTCCTGGCAGAGATTGTGGCAGGCAGAAGGCAAGATAGTAGTCGGTGACCAGTCAGAGGTCGATGCAGGCGGCAAGTAAGAGAGTAGTTACTGTCCAGGCAGGGTTCCGGTAGGCAACAGACAAGAGAGTAGTTACTGTCCAGGCAGAGATCAAGGCAGGCGGCAGACAAGAGATTAGTCGGTGTCAAGGCAGAGGTAGAAGCAGGCAAGATGTAGTCAATGTCTAGGTAGCGGCAGGTGACAAGCAAGAAAGTAGTTAGTCCTCAGACAGAGGTCTAGGCAGGCACCAGGCAAGAGATTGGTCTGTGTTCTGGTAAAGGTTAAAGGAGTTGTAAAGGATTAATCTATGAATTAAGGTGAAAAAACATCTGCTGCTGTAGGCCCCCCCCCCCCCTGAGCCCCCCTTATGCTTACCTGACCCCTCGAAAGTCCTGCGCGCGGTCCTGCAATCCCCTTTGCTGCTCAGCCTGGCCCCAGATTGGCTAGAGCGGGAGGATTGAGAGCAGCACAGCTATTGGCTGGTGCTGCTGTCAATCACATCCAGTGATGCGTGCCCTGAGGGGCAGGGCTGAGTGATACAGTGAGCGGCTATGGCCGCTCGCTGTATCACGGGAGCGCGCCCGCAATTGGTGACCACTATGCAAGCTCTCGCATGACTAAGGTGACTAATTGCGGGAAGGACACCAGAGACAGCCGCCGAGGCACGCCAGAAGACATGGATCGGGACCACTCTGTGCAAAACGAACTGCAGAGTGGAGGCAAGTATGACATGCTTGTTGTTTAAAAAAAATAAAACATTTCCGTTAGTAACGCTTTAAGGCAGCCGGTAGGAAAGAGAGTAGTCAATGTCCACAGAGGTCAAAGCAGGCAGCAAGAGTGTAGTCAGTGTTCAGGGAATGGTAGAGACAGGCGGCAGCCAAAAGTAGTCGCTGTCCAGGCAAAGATCAAAACAGGTGGTAGGAAAAGGAGTAGTGAGTGTCTAGGCAAAGGTTTAGGCAGGTAAGAGAGTAGCTAGTGCAGAGGTTGAGGCAGGCAGCAAGCAAGAGAGTAGTCAATGTCCAGGCAGGGGTTGAGGCAGGCAGCAGGAGTGAAATCAATGTTCAGGAAGAGGTAGAGACAGGCAGCAAGCGAGTAGTCAGTGTTTAGGCAAAGAGGTAGGTAAGAGAGTAATCATTGTCCAGGCAGAGGTTGAGACAGGCAGCAGGCAAGAGAGTAGTCAATGTCCAAGGAGAGGCTGAAGCAGGCAGCAGGAAATACAGTAGTCAGTGTGCAGGCAGATGTTGAGGCAGATGGCAGGCAAGAGAGTAGTTAGTGCCAAGGTAGGGGTCGAAGCAGGCAGCAGATAAGTAGTTGTGGTCCATGTGGCAGGCAATAGAGTAGTCAGTGTCCAGATAGAGGTCAAGGCAGGGGGTAGATATGAGAGAAGTTGGTGTCCAGGCAGAGGTTGGGCCAGGTGGCAAGAAAGAAAGTAGGTCGTGTCAAGGCAGAGGTCAAGGCAGGCGAGAGAGTAGTGAGTGTTTAAACCGAGGTCGAGGCAGGTGACAGGCAAGAAAGTAGTAGGTGTCCAGGTAGTGGTAGAGGCAAGCAGCATAAATAACACGAACGGGCAGAGTTGGCAACAAGGGTAGGAGAAACTAGCAGATTCAGGTAATCTGGGTCAACAACAAGCAAGGCACAATATCAGTGGTCTCATGCCCTAAGTAGGTGCCAAGAAGACCCAGACATACAGAAAATCCACCAATACCCGCCCCTGCTGAAGCATTTCAACCAAACAGTGCCTAACCTGTCCATCGGGACATGAGGGAGATGGTGACGTCAACACGTTGCTCTGCCTACGTGTTTCCATGATTAAATTCTGTTTAGGTTAAATACATCATAATTCCATATCAACTGCAGTGTATAATGCTTAAATTTTTCTTTCTTCAATAAAAATCTTATGGAGAAAAACAAAAGGAGGAGAGTTTGCCTGAATTCTGTTTTCTTGTGTACCTATTCTGGTGTAATCAGATTGCAGCCATTTACATTGCTTTTGACATATGGGGATCAAGGACAAGCTCCAGCGGCCGACAATTGAGGCCACAGACCTGGGCAGAACTTTAGACTTGGAGCAAAGGTTTGTAAGATTATATTATTATCCTAAAGGGTTCCTGTCCCAGGACGACGTCATTTGTGACGAAACACATAGGGCGGAGCGACGTGTTGACGTCACCATCTCCCTCATGTCCCGACGGACGGGTTTGTTTGGTTGTGTATCACTCTAAACAACAGTTTGTTTTTTATTTTTTTTTAAGCAAAGCAGCTAACGTTAGACTGGTAAACATGTACGAAGAAACATTGAACAACTCCCACTGGCTGGAAACGTCAATCATAAAAATTCACAGACAGCATTTGATATTTAACTGCAGCTGGTTGTATTTGACTATTGTTTTTCCTAAATAGCGCTCACAATTTGACGCCAAGCGAGAGAAATTTAAGTCAAGCTGCTTCGTGAGCGGAAACTGGGAAATAAGGAAAAAAATAAAAAATAAAGCGCTCAGAGGGATCCCCGGGATCTTTATTGATACAACTTTGAAAAACTGCAACCAATTATTTCACCACCAAAGATGAAAGCGAAGAAAATTACATAATGATTTTTCTTGCTTTCCCGCTTTCCGAGCTTAGCCCGTCAACCGCCAAACCCGCTCTAAATATTATCCGTTTTTACGTTACCTTCCCATGAGCAAAATCTGTCTTTTATATAAAAGCGTTGCTTTTGTTTCACATTGTGCGTCCCCCATCCCCCCACAACCCCCCCCCCCCACAACGCCACCATCAGCTTCACGCGAAACAATAATTCTTTCTTTCTTCGCCTCACGTTGTCCCATAATGAGCGGAGGACAAAAAAAAAACTGCGCCTGTTGCTCGTCGCCGCGCTTCCGTCGCAGGCGACGAGACATTGAACCTTTTGAATAAATAACATAATAATGACGTTTATTATTCCGATCCGTACTGATGGATCTTCAGGACGCTGTGCTCGCCGCGGGAGCTTCCACAAAGCCTTTGGCGTTTTTCCTAAAAAAAAAAAAAAATATTAAAAATAGAGCGAAAGTCGCGGCGGTCTGCTGCTGCGGATCTGCAGAGAAAAATCCATGTGAAGCCTGGGGAAGGGGATCTTTAATTCCGCCTGAGCCTGGCGCCCCAGGGGAGGAACGCGCTGCAGGCTCGCGGGGGTCGAAGACGTATTTTCAGCGGCAGTGCATCTTATCTCCGACGCCATGCTACATATGCAAAAGCCACGCGTTGGACTCTTTTGTCAAAGTGGCAGCCTGGCTCGGCTGGATTTATGGCAGCGCGCCGAGCGGACTGCGCTTTATACCGCCTAATACATCTATTATTTAATATGCCTGTCTTTTAGTATCTATATTAAAAGTAACAAATTTGTTACCGTGATAGGACCGCTTGGCGGTCCTTTTTTACCTCTGATGCACGAGGAATAGTGCGTATTTATTTCTAAGCGCGGTAGTACGTGGAGGTGAATCTACTAAGATCATTTCCAATTGTCTCCTTATTTAAGAGAATTTGTAGGATCTTAAGGCTCCTTTTCGCAGCGTGCGGGAAAACTTGCAATTTTGCGCATGTTCCCCGCAACGCACAGGTGTGAATGAAGCCTTGAAGTCAAGGAAGGTTCAACAGTAATACCAGTACAAAAATTATTTTCAAAGGATCTCCTTAACCACTTAAGACCCGGACCAAAATGTAGGTAAAGGACCTTGCCCCTTTTTGCGATTCGGCACTGCGTCGTTTTAACTGACAATTGCACGGTCGTGCGACGTGGCTCCCAAACAAAATTGGCGTCCTTTTTTCCCCACAAATAGAGCTTTCTTTTGGTGGTATTTGATCACCTCTGCGTTTTTTATTTTTTGTGCTATAAACAAAAATAGAGCGACAATTTAAAAAAAAATGCAATATTTTTTACTTTTTGCTATAATAAATATCCCCCAAAAATATATAAAAAAACATTTTTTTTCCTCAGTTTAGGCCGATACGTATTCTTCTACGTATTTTTGGTAAAAAAAATCGCAATAAGCGTTTATCGGTTGGTTTTCGCAAAATTTATAGCGTTTACAATATAAGGGATAGTTTTATTGCATTTTTATAAAAAAAATTTTTTTTACTACTAATAGCGGCGATCAGCGATTTTTTTCATGACTGCGACAATATGGCGGACACTTCGGACAATTTTGACACATTTTTGGGACAATTGTCATTTTCACAGCAAAAAATGCATTTAAATTGCATTGTTTATTGTGGAAATGACAGTTGCAGTTTGGGAGTTAACCACAGGTGGCGCTGTAGGGGATTTGTGACCTAATGTGTGTGTTTACAACTGTAGGGGGGTGTGGCTGTAGGTGTGACGTCATCGATCGCGTCCCCCTATTACAGGGATGACGCGATCGATGCTACGGCCACAGAGAAGCACGGGGAAGCCGTGTGTACACACGGCTCTCCCCGTTCTTCCGCTCCAGGGACGGATCGCCGCACTCCAGCGGCGATCAGGTCCGCGAATCCCGCGGTCCTGGAGCTTCGGACGTGGCCCATGGCTGGGTACTAAAATCAACGTATATATATACGTTGATGTGCCCAGTCGTGCCATTCTGCCGACGTAAATGTGCAGTAGGCGGTCCTTAAGTGGTTAAACAGGCACTAAAGGGTTCCTGTCCCCAGAACGACGTCATTTGTGACAAAACACATAGGCCCAGATCACAGAGAGTGGGCCAGATTCTCGTAGATCGGCGCAGTGGGGCGTAGCGTATCCTATTTACGATACGCCGCCACAACTCAGGACGCAAGTGCCGTATTCTC
Source organism: Rana kukunoris (assembly GCA_029574335.1). Taxonomy (NCBI): domain Eukaryota; kingdom Metazoa; phylum Chordata; class Amphibia; order Anura; family Ranidae; genus Rana; species Rana kukunoris. The sequence continues at coordinate 10,392,425 of CM056059.1, read as the reverse complement.
AAAGCACTTGCGTCCAGAGTTACGGCGGCGTAGCGTAAATGGCTCGGCGTAAGCCTGGGTAATTCAAATGTGGATTAGGTGGGCGTGTTTTATGTAAAACATTCGTGACCCCACGTTTCTTAACTGCGCATGCACCGCCCATGGACGTATCCCAGTGCGCATGCTCCAAATTACGCCGCAAATACATTGGTTTCGACGTGAACGTAACTAACGCAAAGTCCTATTGCGAACGAGTTACGTAAACGACGGAAAAAAAACTCTATCCAGACGTCCATACTTAACATTGCGTACGCCGCACCTACGTAAAGTTACCCCTCATATAGCAGGGGTAACTTTACACTTACACAAACGTCATAAAAAACGACGAGCGGGCGCAATTATGTTCGGGAATCGGCATATCTAGCTCATTTGCATATTCGACGTGGCAAATCGACGGAAGCGCCCCTAGCGGCCAGCGTATAATTGCACACATTTATACGCTGGTGTAGCCAAGTTATGTCAGCGGAAGAAGCCTATTTTTTACACGTATCTGCGTTTGAGAATCGGCGTAAGGCAACGCAGATTTGAAATTACGTTGACGTATCTGGAGATACGCCGCTGTAATCCTTTTAAGAATCTGGCCCTCTGGGCGCACATTTACGCTGGCGTAGCGCACACACAGTTTGCTACGCCGACGCAGGGCAGAGAGGCAAGCACTGCATTCAGCAAGCCATTGCTCACCAAGATGTGCAGCGTAGCGTATTTTCGAAGGCGCAGGCCAGCGTAAGTGGAAGTGGGCGTGATCCATGCAAATGAGGCGTGACCCCATGCAAATGATGGGCCAAGCACCAGACAAGTACATATAACAAATTGCGCATGGCCGCGCATGCTTACAACCATGTCGGAACAACTGCCTAAGATACGCCGGATCACTGTGTACGTCTTTAAAACGTAACCTACGCCCAGCCAGACACACGTCTAGCGTAAAATATGCAGGCTTGTGTTCCCTGGTGCAGACCTGAGCATGTCTGTTGCTGAGTTACACCTCCTTTATGGGGAATAACTTTACACCAGACGTACAACTTACGTGCACCGCGCGTAGCCTGCGTCGGGCGCACGTACGTTTGTGAATCACCGTATTTACCTCATTTTCATGTTTGAATGGCTAATCAATGGGAGCTGAACCATGCACCCAGACTAAATGTACGCCCATCCTACGCCGGCGTAAGTAAGTTACGTCAGCGGGGTGTAGCCTGGTTTTAGGTGTATCTCTGTTTGTGGGTCTGGCGCACAGATACGACAGCGCACATTTGCACTTACGTCGGCCTAACTTCTTATACGTCGCGTAAGTGCTCTGTGAATCCAGGCCATAGGGCGGAGCGACGTGTTGACGTCACCATCTCCCTCATGTCCCGACGGACAGGTTTGTTTGGTTGTGTGCTGGCCGACACACCAAACTTAAGGTGTTTTACTTACTTACTGGCCGCTCTAGGAAGAGTCCTGGTGGTTCCAAACTCCTTACATTTACCACTTCCATTTCCAGATGATGGAGGCCACTGTGCTCATTGGGACCTTCAATGTTGCAGAAGGTTTTCTGTACCCTTCCCCAATTCTGTGCCTCCATACAATCCTGTCTCGGAGGTCTACAGACAATTCCTTGGACTTCATGTCTTGGTTTGTGCTCTGACATGCACTGGTGGGACCTTCTATAGACAGGTGTGTACCTTTCCAAATCATGTCCAATCAACTGAATTTACCACAGGTGGACTCCAATCAAGTTGTAGAAACATCTCAAGGACGATCAGTGGAAGCAGGAGGCACCTGAGCTCAATTCTGAGTGCTTTGGCAAATGCTGTGATACTTATGTACATGGGAGAAGCCTGTGATACTGATTTACATGGGAGGAGCCTGTGATACTTATGTACATGGAAGGAGCCTGTGATACTTATGTACATGGAAGGAGCCTGTGATACTTATGTACATGTGAGGAGCCTGTGATACTTATGTACATGGAAGGAGCCTGTGATACTTATGTACACGGGAGGAGCCTGTAATACTTATGTACACGGGAGGAGCCTGTGATACTTGTGTACATGGGAGGAGGAAGAGTCTGTGAGAGTCTGTGATACTTATGTACATGGGAGGAGCCTGTGATAATTATGTACACGGGAGGAGCCTGTGATACTTATGTACATGGGAGGAGCCTGTGATAATTATGTACACGGGAGGAGCCTGTGATACTTATGTACACGGGAGGAGCCTGTGATACTTGTGTACATGGGAGGAGGAAGAGTCTGTGAGAGTCTGTGATACTTATGTACATGGGAGGAGCCTGTGATACTTATGTACATGGGAGGAGCCTGTGATACTTATGTACACGGGAGGAGCCTGTGATACTTATGTACACGGGAGGAGCCTGTGATACTTATGTACACGGGAGGAGCCTGTGATACTTATGTACACGGGAGGAGCCTGTGATACTTATGTACATGGAAGGAGCCTGTGATACTTATGTACATGGAAGGAGCCTGTGATACTTATGTACATGGGAGGAGCCTGTGATACTTATGTACACGGGAGGAGCCTGTGATACTTATGTACACGGGAGGAGCCTGTGATACTTATGTACATGGGAGGTGCCTGTGATACCTATGTAGATGGGATTTTTTTCCTTTTTTTTTTTTTTAAATAAATAAGCAAAGATTTCAAACAAACTTCTTTTACGTTGTCATTATGGGGGATTGTTTGTAGAATTTTGAGGCAAATAATGAATTTAATACATTTTGGAATAAGGCTGTAATATAACAAAATGTGGAAAAATCTGCAAATAAAGAAAGAAAATCCAAAAATTTGAAAATCCGAAAGAACAAAAATCCGAAAATTCAATGGAAAGAAAATCCAAAAAATTTGAAAGAACGAAAATCCAAATATTCTAAAATCCAAAATAATAATTAACTATGAATACTTTCCGAATGCACTGTACCAACAGTTTTATGACCAATAGACACGTCCCTGCAATAAGCCCACTGTAGTCCCGCGTTGGGGCTCCTGTATCCCCCCCCTGATGGCCATTGGAGAACCTTAGGGCCTCAGGAATGCCGAGACATCTGATCTGTCTTTTGAATTCTTCTGCAGAACATTCCTCATTTGGCAATTGTTGACAATCCCCGAGCTTTATAAAAGTCAGCGATCCTCATAAAACTGTAAGAGAATCAGAAGGGGCAATCCAGGCGAAGGATCCAATAAAGAGCACCTGTCTGCTGAAAAGAGAACTTTGCTGCCATTTAGCCGATCCCCCCCCCCCCCCTTGAGAACGCGGCCGATCCGTTCCCCATCCGTCTCCTAAAAAAAGAACTTCACGCCTGCCTCGCCTTTTCTCTTTATGAATCGTCCAGATGCACGCTCGTGAAATTCGTATTCAGGCTACGCCATCGTGGCGCAGATGCTGCGAGCTGAGCGGTGCGCCGATAGGTGAAGGCTAAAGTGGCGTGACCCCGTCTATTCACCGCTCCGGGCACGAGGTCTGCGAGCTGAGAACGTGTCAGAGAAAGAAAAAAAAAAAGACCATACAACGCGAACCTTTGTCTACGTCCCCAACAAAGGCCGAGGCCAGTAAATCCATCTCGTCACTTGTCAACATCTGCCCCTTCCCCACCCCCTATATTCATGGCTGATCTTCTTTGATCAATAGCAAAAACTAACATGAAAATCAATTAAAAGTATTCATTGTTACTAATTAAATTATGGAAAAAAAAAACTTTTGGTTTTCATTGAATACCTTATTTTAGACCTAGTGATGTCATCCCTGGGACTCTGTGCTTCTGTGTGCAATGCAGTCAGTGGATATGCGTCCTGACGAAAAATGTGCTTGTTTTATTCGCTTTTGTTTGTTTTTCGGGTTATTTATGTTATTTCAAATAAAGGCATAACTTCTTCGGAAAATTTTAATTAGTTACATTCCACTGGTTTAGACGCGGTATTCGTTATTTCAGTAATTCGAAAAAATCGAACATCCGAAAATAAGAGCGAAAATTACAAAAATTCGAAAGAACGAAAATCTGAAATAATAACAAACTAATAATAACTAACTATAAAATGATAGGTATTGGAATTTCCTTTTAAAATTGGCTGTTCGTGATGGAAGGGGGGGGGGGGGGGCTCTATTGTAATGGGAGGCTTTTGATACCAAAGGGGGGCTCTTACCAGGCCCAGACTGGAACAAAAAATAGGCTCTGGCATTTTAGACTGAGCAGCCCGGGGTGGGGGGCGCGGTGGTGGGGTTTTGCGGCATCTGTTAATGATGGGATGTGGGGTTCCAGCACCTTGTACCTCTGGACCCCTTTACATTACACAGCACCCTGCACCTCTGGACCCCTTTACATTCCACAGCACCTTGTACCTCTGGACCCCTTTACATTACCCAGCACCCTGCACCTCTGGACCCCTCTACATTACACAGCACCATGCACCTCTGGACCCCTTTACATCACACAGCACCCTGCACTTCTGGACACCTTTACATTACACAGCACCCTGCACCTCTGGACCCCTTTACATTACACAGCACCCTGCATCTCTAGGGCCCTTTACATTACACAGCACCCTGCACTTCTGGACCCCTTTACATTACACAGCACCCTGCACCTCTGGACCCCTTTACATTACATAGAACCATGCACTTCTGGACCCCTTTACATTACACAGCACCCTGCACCTCTGGACCCCTTTACATTACATAGCACCCTGCACCTCTGGACCCCTTTACATTACACAGCACCTTGCACCTCTGGACCCCTTTACATTACACAGCACCCTGCACCTCTGGACCCCTTTACATTACATAGAACCCTGCACTTCTGGTCCCCTTTACATTACACAGCACCCTGCACCTCTGGACCCCTTTACATTACCCAGCACCCTGCACCTCTGGGCCCCTTTACATTACACAGCACCCTACACCTCTGGACCCCTTTACATTACATAGCACCCTGCACCTCTGGACCCCTTTACATTACACAGCACCTTGCACCTCTGGACCCCTTTACATTACACAGCACCCTGCACCTCTGGACCCCTTTACATTACACAGCACCCTGCACCTCTGGACCCCTTTACATTACATAGCACCCTGCACTTCTGGACCCCTTTACATTACACAGCACCCTGCACCTCTGGACCCCTTTACATTACACAGCACCCTGCACCTCTGGACCCCTTTACATTACACAGCACCCTGCACCTCTGGACCCCTTTACATTACATAGCACCCTGCACCTCTGGACCCCTTTACATTACACAGCACCTTGCACCTCTGGACCCCTTTACATTACACAGCACCCTGCACCTCTGGACCCCTTTACATTACACAGCACCCTGCACCTCTGGACCCCTTTAAATTACATAGCACCCTGCACTTCTGGACCCCTTTACATTACACAGCACCCTGCACCTCTGGACCCCTTTACATTACACAGCACCCTGCACCTCTGGACCCCTTTACATTACATAGCACCCTGCACTTCTGAACCCCTTTACATTACACAGCACCCTGCACCTCTGGACCCCTTTAAATTACACAGCCCCCCACAGTTTGTTACACAGACACCCCTTAACAGTTCTGGTTGACAGACGTCCATACAGTGCAGACCCCCTTCCTACAGTACAGACCCCCCTACAGTACAGACCCCCCTATAGTATAGACCCCCTTACATTACAGAGACGTGACCTGCGGCCCACCAGGTATATGCCCGGTATGCCCTTTGGCCAGTCCGGGCCTGGCTCTTACACATTGGGGACTTTTAACCACATGCTGACCGCCGCACACAGATATACATCGGCAGAATGGCACAGGCAGGCACAAGGACGTGTATATATACAGAAGCGGCACTGTGGACGCGCGTGCGTAAACAAGCATTTCTCCAGTCTTCCTAGTGACAGGACACCGATTACAACTCTCTGTAATCGAAAGCTGTGATCAGTGTCGTGCCACACCAAGCCCACCGCCCCTACAGTTAGAATACATCCTTAGGACACACTTAACCCCTTCAGCACCACCTGATGTGAAAGGGGGACTCAGATGGGGGGCTCTAATTTACTGGGGGGGCTTCTGATGTAAAAGGTGGCTTCTGATGTTAAAGGGGGACTCTAATAGATAGAAGGGGGGCTCTGATGTGAAGAGGGGCTGTAATGTAATGGGGGGCTTCTTATGTGAAAGGGGGACTCTGATAGATGGGGGCTCTAATTTATTGGGGGTCCACTGATGTGAATGGGGGGCCTCAGATGTGAACGGGGCTGTAATTTTATTGGGGGCTTCTTATGTGAAAGGGGGACTCTGATAAATGGGGGCTCTAATTTATTGGGGGTCCTGTGATGTGAAGGGGGGCTGTAATGTAATGGGGGGCCTCTTATGTGAAAGGGGGACTCTGATGGGGGCTCTAATTTATTGGGGGTCCTCTGATGTGAATGGGGGCTGTAATGTAAGATCTCATGTGAAAGGGAGACTCCGAATTTATTTCTCGGAGCGTGTGTTTTTTTTATTCATTTTTTTGGCCCCCAAAAATTGTAACATACACGCTGTGGCCCTCATATTGAACAGATCAGAGCCCCCCCCCTTTATTGGATGACTATAAGAGAAATTGTAGCAGCTCTGGAGGTACGAAGTCCTTTCATAGAGCAGCTGAATGTGTTGTATACAAGCCATCGGCTTCTGCTCAGTAATTCGGGGCCCCTTTGTGTGCTCGATGTTGGAAGCAGAGCCCATTAACCTAAAGATGGCGTAACTCCATCCAAAGGTGCTTTCCACTCCAGCACACAAGAATAGGACTGCTCTCCACTGCTACCCATCTTGAAATTGGGACTCTGTAAAAGTCCACCCCCCCAGCCCCCCTCTTCCGCTCATTGCCCTCTTTATAGTTGACCCTTTCACTAGTTGGGCGTCCATGTGCTCCTCCGTCCTTAATTAATAATTGAGTTTACTCAGACGAGTCTCCCAGGACAAAGCCTAGAAGCTTTACAACACAGCGTACAACAGGGTTTAAACTAGGAAGAGTAGACTTGTACACTACATTCGACTTGCTCTACTCAATAATGTATGGCTTGCTATTAGCCCTACGACCCCTAAGCTTTCAGAATCATATATAGAAAAGAGCTCCTGGACTGGTTTTCAGCCTAACTCCACCTACATTTCAAGATCTAAAGGCATTGTTTTTTCTTTTGGATGGTGTATGGGAGGGTGTTTCAGGTGTTTTTTTTTATTTTGTTTTGTTTTTTTAACCATTTGTGTCCCATTGGGGAGATTTCTCTTCAAGTCCCGCATTATAGCCATAACAAGAGGGAATTCCCCCTTTGTGTGCTAAATGTTGGAAGCAGAGCACATTAACCTAAAGATGGCGTAACTCCATCCAAAAGTGCTTTCCACTCCAGCACACAAGCCGTCCAGCCCAGTTGCTCTCTGCCTTTGCCTTGGTCAACATCACAGAGACTATCTCCTGCGTTACTGTTGAAGACTTGCTTGACTGACGTTCTTTCTGGCTCCAGATCCTGCTTGCTGTTCTACTGTGTTTATCTCTGGCTCTTGCAAGATTTCTCCTCTATTCCTGTTTTTTTGACAGCCCCAAAAAATTCTGATTTTACCAGACAAGAAGGGAGGGGAAATCTACAACAGGGTCAGTAATAATATAAATCTAAAGGGAGGTGTAGGTGCTGGAGATCTTTACCCATCAGAATAAATCGTTGGTTGAATTTGGCTGTCCCCCCACAAGCCAAACTGAGAAAGGGTGAGTTGAGTCACAAAGAGTGTCAAGTGATCGTCTCAGGAGCCCAAAGGTCCTTCATTAATATCACAAGTCAGACAGAAACACAAAAGCTATCCATCTAGTTTCGGGGCCAATATCCCCTTTATCAAGTCCTGGGCAATGTAGCAACAGGTATCTATTGGTCTTAAACCATAACTCTTGAGTACAAAATTCTGAAAGGAGGAGAAGTTAATATGGTACAGTAAGGACCATAAAAATGAACTTCCTCTCCTGGGGGGGGGGCAGCCAAATTCAAGGGAGGTGTAGGTGCTGGAGATCTTTACCCATCAAAATAAGGAATTTGTATTCAGGAGCTATGCTTCAAGTCTAGTAGATATCCTTTGCTACATTGGCCAAGCCGTGGTGACTGGGGATTTTAGGCCTTAAAACAAGATGGGTACCTTTTTAAGTTTCTTTACCTATCAAAATAAGGGATTGGTTGAATTTGGCTCCAAGCCAAAAGGGGCACCCAAGCTGAGAAAGGGTGAGTCAAAGAGTGCCAAGTGATCGTCTCAGGAGCCCAAAGGTCCTTCAATAATATCACAAGCTAGACAGAAACACAAAAGCTATCCATCTAGTTTCGGGGGCTGATATCCCTTTTATCAGGTCCTGGGCAATGTAGCAAAAGTTATCTATTGGTCATAAACCATAACTCCTGAATCCAAAATTCTGATAGGAAGAGAAATTAATATGGTAAAGTAGGAGCCATAAAAAGTAACTTCCTCTTCTGTCCAAGTTTGTATTCAAGGGCTTTACTTTAAGTCCAATAGACTTTTACTACATTGGCCAAGTCCTGAGGATTGGGGATTTTAGGCCCTGAAACGAGATGGATACCTTTTTGGGCCAGATTCAGGTAGATGAGAGCATCTTTGCTCTGGAGCAGGGATCTCCAAACTACGGCCCTCCAGCTGCTGTGGAACTACACTTCCCATGAGGCATTGTAAAACTCTGACATTCAGAGACATGACTAGGCATGATGGGAATTGTAGTTCCTGAACACCTGGAGGGCCGTATTTTAGAGACTCGTGCTCTGGAGTAACGCTTCTCATTTACGTTACCCTGCCGGAATTTTAGGAGCAAGTGCTGTCATTCATGAAGCACTTGCTCCTAAAGTTGCGGCAGCGCATCGCAAATGAGCCGGCGGAATTCAAATTGGGCGGGTACGGGGCGTGTATTATTTAAACTATGCGCGATCCCGCGGCGAACGTACTGTGCATGAGTCGAGTGTCAATGCATCCCAGTGCGCATGCTCCAAATTCTGTCAGTGAACGTCAATGACGTCACATCCCCATTCATGAACGTTTTACGCAAGCGATGACGACGCCTATACTTAACATAGGATACTCCACTAGGGGGCTGCTTTATCTTTACGTCGCGTATCGCTTCCGGAAACGTCGTACAGTCAATGCGTCGCGCCCGAAAAAGATCGTGAATTTCCGACTCCCGCTGATTAACATATTTTTTCAGCGTTAATCAGCGGGAACGCCCCCGGCGCCATTTTTAAGTTGAAGTAACGATGCGATGGAGAAATTCAATTGCGCCGATCGCATCGGAACTCCAACCCGGCGTTTCTTGTTTTCTGGTTACAGAAAACAAAAACGCCGGCTTAAAGTGACAGTTAGGCTGGCGGATCAATGGATACTCCAGCCTAACTCTACCTTAGACAGGCCCTTTGTGTTTCTGTCTAATTTGTGATATTAATGTAGGACCTTTGGGCTCCTGAGTCGATCACTTGGCAATCTTTTTGACTCACTCACCCATGCCTTTCCTAGTTTGGGTGCCCCTGTTGGTTTGTGGGGGGGGGGGGCACTCTTTGGCACCAGGAACCCTCCCAAAAATATTGTAGATATCACTACTGGTGTTCTCAGAGAAGATGCAGCATGATCTAACCCCGCTGCCAGCATACTGAGTTTTGGGTTGACTTCCAACCGTCCAACCGTCCAATACCAACATTTTACCAGATAGAAAGTGAGGGGAAATCTGCAACTGGGATATAGACAATAGTGTTGCTCACGAATATTCGTATTGCGAATATTCGGCTCGAATATGGCATATTCGAGTATTCGCAATATATTCCGAATTTCGCGGTGAATATTCGCTATTTCGAATATTCGTATTTTTTCAATTTTTTTTTAGAACAGATCACATCCTAGAGATCCCCATCGACGTCTAAAAGCATTGCTGGTATGATTAGAGACCTTGGGCCAAATAGCTGCAGCGATCATTTTATATTGCCGAAAAATCGCAATGCGATTATTCGGCAATAGCGATATCGCGCGATTATTTTCGAGAAATTCGCAATATTGTTTTTAGCTAAAATAACACATATATTCGATTTCAGAGTGTTACTGTCGAAATTCCGCAATCAATTTCTCATTCGCATTTCTGCGAAATTACGATAAAATATCAAGAATATTCTGAGCCAATCAGAGTGCTCCTTCCGCATTTGCCGAATATTCGCAATTATTTTGTATTGTAATATATCACGAATATTCTGAGCCAATCAGAGTGCTCCATTCCGCATTTCTCGAAATTTCGCAATTATTTTGTATTATAAAATATCACAAATATTCTGAGCCAATCAGAGTGCTCCATTCCGCATTTCTCGAAATTTCGCAATTATTTTGTATTATAAAATATCACGAATATTCTGAGCCAATCAGAGTGCTCCTTCCGCATTTGCCGAATATTCGCAATTATTTTGTATTGTAATATATCAAGAATATTCTGAGCCAATCAGAGTGCTCCTTCCGCATTTGCCGAATATTCGCAATTATTTTGTATTGTAATATATCACGAATATTCTGAGCCAATCAGAGTGCTCTATTCCGCATTTCTCGAAATTTCGCAATTATTTTGTATTATAAAATATCACGAATATTCTGAGCCAATCATAGTGCTCCTTCCGCATTTCTCGAAATTTCATTCGCATTCGCAATAGCGAAATTTCGCAATCATTTCATTTCCAAAAAATATCGCGAATATTCGCATTTAACGAATATATCTCAAATATTCGACTATATATTCGAGATATATCGCGAAATCGAATATGGCATATTCTGCTCAACACTAATAGACAATAATACAAAGCTGATGGGAGTTGTCGATGCATACCTATCAAAAAAAGTAATTAGCTTAGAATTGGCTAGTTCTTCACAAAACTGGAGGACCCCCTCCCCCAAGACAAAGGGGTCAAATCACCCACATTGAAAAATCACAAGCGAGTGTACCCAAAAGAGCAACAAACAATCATCTTAAGAGCCCAAAAGTCCTTCATTAATATTACTAGTATGACAGAGCACCAAAAGTATCCAACGTGTTTCAGGGCCAAAATCTCCCTTCATCAGGACTTGACCAATGGAGCAAAAGGTATATAAAGGGCTTAAAGCATAGCTCCTGGATACCAACCTCTGACACACAGAGATGGTGATATGGGGGCCAGAACCAAGAACGTCCCCTCCTGTCAGTTTTGTATCAGGAGCTATGCCTTTGGTACCTGGCCAATCCCTGATGAAGGGCGATTTTTGGCCCTGAAACGCATTGGATACCTTATCTGTTCCTGATGTACTTATGATCTTTATAAAAGACTTTTGGACTCTTAAGCTGATCATTTGGCGCTCCTTGGCACCAGGAACCCTCCCAAAAACAACGTAGATATCACTACTGCTGTTCTCAGAGAAACTGCAGCATGATATAATTCCAACGCCGGCACACTGAGTTGTGGTTGGACTTTCTTCAATCTAAAATACTTTGAAACTGTCAAGGAATGCTTTGGGGATTTTAACCGATTTGCACCCCTTGACCAAATCCTAATCTATTGCCTTCTGCTCTTTTTTTTTTTTTTTAACCGATTTGGGGCGCTCGCCGACTTTTCAAACCCTTTTCTGGGGCTCTGAGGTTTTTATATCTTCTCCTCTCCTCCAGGCCCCCATCTAAATCTGGCTGAGCTGTAATTCCGAAACTGAAATACCGTCCATTGTGCGACAAAAGCCTTTCTGCTCTGCTGAGCCAAAAGAAGATGGTTTTAACCGTCGCCCCAGGAGGTGCCGGGCTGTTTAAATCATAAAGGATGAGAGGCAGGCTTGAGACGGGGAGCAGCGGAACGCCGGATAATAAGAAAAGGGACCGCAGGAACGTAGAAAAGAACTGGACTCCGCTGGCGTTAACCCCTGCCGCCCAAAAGAGATCACGCTGAAAAACTGAGCCATTGCCTAAATTATAATAAATTATGGCTGCTTTAAAGTGAACCGGAACTTGGCCTTTGGAAAGTACGCTACAAGGCCCCCTTAGTATCTGGACCCCCCTCCAGATGATGGTGTTTCCATTACACCATAGACATCATCATTGTGCCGTGCAAAGCTTGTGCAGAGGACAGGGCAGTGGGAGGGGCCCAGCAGTTTCCACCCACTAGAGAAAACTAGAGGAGGGGGTGGAGACTAGACCGGTCACCCTGTACAATGAGAGAGAAAGAGCAAAACTGTGGGAGGAACCTAACAGGCTCCACCTACTACAGACAACTAGAGGTGGGGGTGGAGACAAGACCAGTAACCCTGAACAAGGATAGAAAGCAGAGTTGAGGGAAGGGCCGAGAAGGCTCTACCTACTACAGAAAACTAGAGGGGCGGAGACGAGACCAGGCACCCTGCACAACTAGAGAGAGCAGAGCTGTGGGAGGAACCTAACAGGCTCCACCTACTATAAACAACTAGAGGTGGGGGTGGAGACAAGACCAGTAACCCTGCACAAGGATAGAAAGCAGAGTTCTGGGAGGGGCCCAGAAGGCTCCACCTACTACAGAAAACTACAGGAGGGGGCGGAGAATAGACCGGTCACCCTGCACAAGGAGAGAGAGCAGAGCTGTGGGAGCGGCCCAACAGGCTCCACCTACTACAAAAAAATACAGGAAGGGGCAGAGACGAGACGAGTCACTGCACAAGGAGAGAAAGCAGAATTGCGGGAGGGGCCCAGAAGGCTCCACCTACTACAGGAGACTAGAGGAGGGGCGGAGACGAGACCAGGCACCCTGCACAACTAGAGAGAGCAGAGCTGTGGGAGGGACCCAACAGGCTCCACCCACTACAGAAAACTGGAGGTGGGGTGGAGATAAGACCAGCAACCCTGCACAAGGATAGAAAGCAGAGTTATGGGAGGGGCCCAGCAGGCTCCACCTACTACAAAAAATTACAGGAGGGGGTGGAGACGAGACTGGTCAGTCACCCTGCACAAGGAGAGAGAGCAGAGCTATGGGAGTGGCCCAGCAGGTTCCACCCACTACCGGAAACTAGAGTTGGGGCGGAGACCAGAAAGTTCACTCTGCACAAGGAGAGAGAGCAGAGCTGTGTGAGGGGCCCATTTGCTTATTTTGGAGTTTAACTTTAAAGTGATTGTAAACCTTAGTGTTTAAAAAATAACAAGCATGTCATAGTTCGTTTTGCACAGTTTGGCCCCTATCATCATCCTCTGGGGTCCCCCGGGTGCGCTCGCGGCTCCTGCCCACATTGGTAAACCCCCCTGGGAGAAGCGATTTCCTTGGGGGTTACCTCCTCCTGAGTCCAGCATTTGCGTCCATAGACACAGAATGCCGGACTTGGCCCCGCCCTCCGGCGCCCGCGTCATTGGATTTGATTGACAGCAATGGCTGCACTTCTATCAACCTATCCAATCAAGAGCCAAGAACCCCAGGCAGAGAGGTAAGCCACGTCCCTGTCGAGGGAACAAGGAACTCAGGTGAGTAATGCGGGGGGGGGGGGGAGAGTGGGGGGTCGGTCACTGTCAGAAGTTTTTTCCCCTTAATGCAGAGGTTGCATTAAGGTGAAAAAACATGAGGGTTTACAACCCCTTTAAGTGAGTCACTGAGCATGGAAAGCTCCCTCTAGAGGCTAACCTGGGATCTTTATATTTTTTCATGAAAAATATGCAAGTGATGTCATCACTAAGTCTCTGTGAGTCAGGAACAGTCAGGTTGGGGAGGAAAGGTGTATTGGAGAGTCTACCGTAGATTTACTTGGTGCTGGAGTACTTGGTGATGGCCTTGCTTGGTGCTCTCGGATACCCCGACCTTGCATGGTCAGCTCTCTGTTCAGAAGAAGGAGGACATTGGTCTGGATCTCCCGAGACGTGATGGTGGAGCGCTTGCTGGATCTCCCGGAGAGGTGATGGTGGAGCGCTTGCTGGATCTCCCGGAGAGGTGATGGTGGAGCGCTTGCTGGATCTCCCGGAGAGGTGATGGTGGAGCGTTTGCTGGATCTCCGGAGAGGTGATGGTGGAGCGCTTGCTGGATCTCCCGGAGAGGTGATGGTGGAGCGCTTGCTGGATCTCCCGGAGAGGTGATGGTGGAGCGCTTGCTGGATCTCCCGGAGATGTGATGGTGGAGCGCTTGCTGGATCTCCCGGAGAGGTGATGGTGGAGCGCTTGCTGGATCTCCCGGAGAGGTGATGGTGGAGCGCTTGCTGGATCTCCCGGAGAGGTGATGGTGGAGCGCTTGCTGGATCTCCCGGAGAGGTGATGGTGGAGTGCTTGCTGGATCTCCCGGAGAGGTGATGGTGGAGCGCTTGCTGGATCTCCCGGAGAGGTGATGGTGGAGCGCTTGCTGGATCTCCCGGAGAGGTGATGGTGGAGCGCTTGCTGGATCTCCCGGAGAGGTGATGGTGGAGCGTTTGCTGGATCTCCGGAGAGGTGATGGTGGAGCGCTTGCTGGATCTCCCGGAGAGGTGATGGTGGAGCGCTTGCTGGATCTCCCGGAGAGGTGATGGTGGAGCGCTTGCTGGATCTCCCGGAGAGGTGATGGTGGAGCGCTTGCTGGATCTCCCGGAGAGGTGATGGTGGAGCGCTTGCTGGATCTCCCGGAGAGGTGATGGTGGAGCGCTTGCTGGATCTCCCGGAGAGGTGATGGTGGAGCGCTTGCTGGATCTCCCGGAGAGGTGATGGTGGAGCGCTTGCTGGATCTCCCGGAGAGGTGATGGTGGAGCGCTTGCTGGATCTCCCGGAGAGGTGATGGTGGAGCGCTTGCTGGATCTCCCGGAGAGGTGATGGTGGAGCGCTTGCTGGATCTCCCGGAGAGGTGATGGTGGAGCGCTTGCTGGATCTCCCGGAGAGGTGATGGTGGAGCGCTTGCTGGATCTCCCGGAGAGGTGATGGTGGAGCGCTTGCTGGATCTCCCGGAGAGGTGATGGTGGAGCGCTTGCTGGATCTCCCGGAGAGGTGATGGTGGAGCGCTTGCTGGATCTCCCGGAGAGGTGATGGTGGAGCGCTTGCTGGATCTCCCGGAGAGGTGATGGTGGAGCATTTGCTGGATCTCCCGGAGAGGTGATGGTGGAGCGCTTGCTGGATCTCCCGGAGAGGTGATGGTGGAGCACTCAAAGATGCCATTGACTAAGGAGTTAATGATGGCCTTGGGTGAGATGCTGGTGTCGTGGGGGACCTACTTGAGCACCTTGTACACGTAGATGGCATAACCCTCCTTTCTGCCTTTGCCTTCTCCCTTTCTTGCTGTCCTTCTGGCTCTTGGTCATGGTTTTCTTGGAGCTCTTCTTGGGTTGACTGCACGCGCACAGTCCAGGCGAGCGCGATAGCACTGGCCTGTCACGCAGCTGAGGGATCTGGGGCTGGACAGAGCTGGTACCCTGACACTCGTACACGCGATCGGACTTCCATCTGACTTTTCTGTGGATTTTGGTCCGAAGGACGTTGGCTGTGAACTTGTTCTGCATATACACGGCAGAATATTTTCAGCCAACATTCACCAAACCACGTGTTTTTTTAGCTCTTTACCGCCACCCTTTGGGCAACTTCTTCTATTGTTGTCTGATTAGCATTGGTGTTTGTACTTTGGATTTTAATCCTATGGACTTGTGTATACACGATCAGATGACCCAATATAACAGATTGAGTTTGAAAGTTTGAGAGCATGCACAACGAACAATTGTCCTTGGAATTCCCGGCAACAATTGTCCCATGGAGCATACAGACTGTCGGATTGTCTGATAAAACACATCCGTCGGACCGTTGTCAGAAAGTCTGATCGTGTGTATGGGCCTTAAAGGAGTTGTAAAGGAATTATTATTTTTTTCTGCCTAAAATGAGTGTCTGCAAGGTAGACAGACAGAATAGTGTAATGATTCTGTTAACAAACGAGTAAATACCTATTAAATTCCTTCATCTATATCACCTTTGGCGTTCTAGTTCCTGCTCTCTCATTCGCTTCCTGGTTTGCGACACTCGTTCATGTAAGAACTACATTTCCCAGTATGCATTGCGGCACGCCCAGTAATTCACAGCGTCCTGCCACACAGATATAGTTCCCAGGAGGGGGTGAGCGCGTCACTGACCACCGCAGTAAAGCCTCCCTTCACAGTGGTGAGTAACAATCAGACAAGCAGGAAGTGAACAGAACAGAGAAGAAATAGAGCAACGTCTGAGCAAAAACGAACAATGAGGAAGTGAAAAGAGGAATGTCTGCAGGTAAAGGATGCTTATTATGAAAACATTTTTTTTTTCTTTACAACCCTTTTAAGGGTTAGTATCTCTCTGCTAGGATAGAAAAGGAAATGGCTAGATTGGGGGTCCTCCAATCTTTTCAAACAAAGGGCCAGTTTTATGTTCTTCAGACTTTAGGGTGGCCGGCTTGTGGCCATTTGGGGTAGTAAATGTCCTTGGCCCAGCATCAGTGAGGCTCAGTGGCGACTGGTGCTCAAAATTTTTTGGGGGGGCGCAAATGAGAAAAAAAAAATTGCAGCCTCACTGTGCCCATCAAACGCAGCCACTGTGCCATGCCATCAAACGCAGCCACTGTGCCATCAATTATCACCACTGTGCCATGCCATCAAACGCAGCCACTGTGCCCATTGTCGCCACTGTGCCCATTGTCGCCACTGTGCCAATTGATGCCACTGTGCCCTTTAATTGTCACCACGGTGCCCATTGATGCCACTGTGCCTATTGTCCCCACTGTGCCCATTGATGCCACTGTGTCCATTGTAGCCAATGTGCCCATTGTCGCCGTTGTGCCCTGTAAAATGCCCCTCCCCTCGCCCAGCACTTACCTGTCTGGGGTCGGCCATCCTCCTTCCATGTCACTCGATGTCTTCTCCCGCCCTCTGACGCTTCAGCCAATCAGGTTACCGGTAACCAGAACCGGTGAACCTGATTGGCTGAGACGCCTGCCAGTCTTATCTAAGGAACGCACCCCCCATACGTTCCTTAGATACGTTTCCGGAAGGCTGAGGGCTGTACTTGAAAAGCCTATCAGAGCCGCTGGCTCTGATAGGCACTTCCACACAGCCAACCAGCTGCCGTATATTCAGGTGGCTGGTGCTCACCATCAGGCCATCTGAATAGTGGGTGGCAGCAGCAACAATAACATAGATTCATGCAATGCATGAATCTATGTTATTGTAATCAGTGGCGGACAGTGTGAGAGCCAGAGGGGGCGGCGCTCCAGCGCCCTCTATAGACGCACAGCCACTGGTGAGGCTAAACACGAATAGTGCCCCAAGGGCCAGATAAAGGCTAGCAAAGGGTCTCATACGGCCCTCGGGTCACAGTTTGGAGACCCCTGGGCTAGATTATGCTGGATGTCCTCCAGTTAGGAAATGAGGAGCGCTCTATTGGACTTGCTACAGCTTCTATTGCACATTGTAAGATATAAAGTAAGCGGAGAGGAACCCGGACAACCATGCTAGACTTAAGGGAAGGCCGCTATTGAGGCTCGCTGAACGCACGCTGCACATTCCCTTTAACTTGTTGCTGTTTGGATTTGGGGATAATGATTTACAACGTGCGTCTCATTAATAACTCAATTAACTGATTAATAAGACAAGCAGGGATGAAAGGGCTGTCTGTGGGCTTCACGCCTCCAGGTTATTAATTAAACCGCCGCTGTGCACATGCTAAATGCGGAGGGGGGGAAGGGTCACATCTTATTAGAAATGTGAGGGGGAAGGGACGCGACACTGCAGGAGGACCGAGTTCCTCCAATCTCTCTAAAGTTCTGTGAGCAGTTTAGTCCTCCAATGTCACTTGTCATTGAAACGTCACTTGCATGCTCGCCGGGGGATAATTGTACACATGTGCTTTTTTTTCTGTAGGATTTGTTTCTTTAAAAGTGTTTAAAGTGGATGCATTATCAGATATCTTTTTCATGTTAAATCGGACCTTCCCCGGCTGCCCAACCCCTCCCCTTAAAAAAAAAAAAAAACAGAAATATTATTATAGTACTCATGCACATGTGACGCCACGCGCTCCGTATAACATTACATTCATGTGTTGAAATAAAACAACTTCTGCATAAGATCTCCTGAGATCTTGGGAGGGGTCTCCTGAGATCTTGGGAGGGGTCTCCTGAGATCTTGGGAGGGGGTCTCCTGAGATCTTGGGAGGGGTCTTCTGAGATCTTGGGAGGGGTCTTCTGAGCTCTTGGGAGGGGTCTTCTGAGATTTTGTAGGGTGTCTTCTGAGATTTTGTAGGGTGTCTTCTGAGATTTTGTAGGGTGTCTTCTGAGATCTTGGGAGGGGGTCTTCTGAGATCTTGGGAGGGGGTCTCCTGAGATCTTGGGAGGGGGTATTTTGAGATCTTGGGTGGGGTCTCCTTGGATCTTGTGAGGGGGGGGGCTGAGATCTTGTGAGGGGGGTCTCCTAAATTCTTGGAGGGTGTCCTGAGATCTTGGGAGGGTGGGTCTTCTGAGATCTTGGGGGGGAGGTCTCCTGAGATTTTGGAAGGGTGTCTCCTGAGATCTTGGGAGGGGGCTCCTAAAATCTTGGGAGGGGGGCTCCTGAGATCTTGGGAGGGGGGCTCCTGAGATCTGGGGAGGGGGTATCCTGAGATCTTGGGAGGGGGACCACATGTGATGCCACACGCCGGTATAACATTACATTCATCTGTTGAAAAAAAAAACCTCTGCATAAGGTCTCCTGAGATCTTGGGATGGGTTCTCCTGAGATCTTGGGATGGGTTCTCCTGAGATCTTGGGATGGGTTCTCCTGAGATCTTGGGATGGGTTCTCCTGAGATCTTGGGATGAGTTCTCCTGAGATCTTGGGATGAGTTCTCCTGAGATCTTGGAAAGGGGGTCTCCTAACATCTGGGTAGGGGTCTCCTAACATCTGGGTAGGGATTTTCTGAGATCTTGAAAAGGGGTCTCCTGAGATCTTGGGAGGGGGGTCTCCTGAGATCTTGGGAGGGGGTCTCCAGAGATCTTGGAAGGGGGTCACCAGAGATCTTGGGAGGGGGTCTCCACAGATCTTGGGAGGGGGTCTCTAGAGATCTTGGGCGGGGGTCTCCAGAGATCTTGGGCGGGGGTCTCCAGAGATCTGGCTAGGCCGTCCCCTGAGATCTTGGTAGGCCGTCCCCTAAGATCTTGGTAGGGGTCTCCTGAGACCTTGGAGAGGTCCCCGAGATCTGGGGGTCTACTGAGATCTTGGGGGGGGGGGTTTCTTTTTTACAGTGCGAGGTGGGGCACATGACATCATCATGTGGTTCATAGCCCTGGGACGTCTACATCACTCGGGCCTCCCAGGGAGATCATTTTCCAAGATCTCGCAGGATCTTGGGCAGAATGCTTTTTCTTTAAACAGGTGAATCTAATAAGTGTGCCGCATGCGGGCGACGGGGTGTATGATGTCATGTTTTTATTTTTATTTTGTACATGAGCAGTATGGTAATATTGTGAGGTCTCTGCAAACTCTCCTAATTAAAGAAAGAGATCTTCCTGGGTGGAAGTAGTGATGTAGTGACAGAATGACAACCTTCTAGCTTCCTTTTTGCTCCTCGTTCGCAATCTGCATTGTAAGAGGTGCAGAAAGTGTATCAGTGAGAGGCTCAGGAAGTGCAATAATTTTCTTAATTCATTCATTCTCCCAAGAAGGGATATCACATTGAATGAAGTGTCATGCATGTGATAGAATGACGACCTTCCAGCTCCCTTTGTGCTCCTCGCTCACAATCTGTATTCGCTCCGTCAGTCAAATGTTAAGGCCTGCGATTTCACGTGACGCTCCGCAGGGTTCCAGGGGGAAGTGGACGCCGCTGATAAGGAGAAAAATAAATACCCGGCCAAAGCCGTGTGTAAACAGCATGGAGGAGAGGAAGCCAGTCCTTCCCACCTTCTCCATCACAGAGAAGAGCGATAACCGGCGGATTTCATTTAACACAGAATTTGCGCAAACGTGCGGCGGATCAATAGGAATGAAAGATAAGCGCAATCTTCTGTTATCGGAAGGGGACCTGCATGTAATGCTTTCAGCTTGTACATTGCTAGAACTGTCATCTTTTGGGTATGTTAATACTGCAAATAAGGTCCATTACAGATTTGGTTTTACATCCCTTTGAGAATGCTGCTGTGCTGCCATCTTGGATGTGATGACAGCAGCCACGGTAGACTTAAGTGGCTCTTTATGGTATTTCCCTTTATGCCTTCCCTAGTTAAATGTGAGGGTAAAGGGAGGGGCAGAATAGCTGGGCCAGCACAGACAGTAATTAGACCCTCCCAGAAGAGGAGAGGTCTGTGATGTAAAAAGAGGGAGGGGGCTGTGCGAGGGAATTGTTGTTCAGTGTAAATGATTTAAAACCTTCCTGGGGTGGCCGAGGGGATCTAAAAGTGGTGGGTGTCATGATCACTTAGTGCCCCTGTTCCTCATTCCAGCACCCGGGTGTTGATTGTTGCTTTCCCCCTGTCTGTGTTCACCTGCAAGCTGATTGATCTTGTCAGTTACCTGATATAAGCAAACAGTACACTCTACCCCTTGCTTGTGATGGAGACAGACTTGCCTGCATTGCTCTAGACCAGGGGTCTCCAAACTTTTCAAACAAAGGGCCAGTTTACTGTCCTTTAGACTTAGGGGGGCCAGATTCTGGCCAGTGGTGGTAGAAAATCCTCCGGGCCGAGCATCAGTCAGAACAAACACGGCCTCAGTGTTGGTGGTCAGTAGGAGGGGGAGTAGTGCCCCTTCATAGGTAATAGTGGAAGAAATAGTTCCCCATTGTTGATGTTAGTGGGAGGAATAGTGCCTCATTGCATTGGGAGCAAAATTGCCCCAAGGGCCGGATGAAGGCTATTAAAGGGCATCCGGCACTCGGGCTGCAGTTTGGAGACCCCTGCTCTAGATCAAGCTTCTTCTTAGTCTGCCATGCTTGCTGTTGGATCCCCTGTGTATGACCGGATTGGATACTGGACTATCCCCTGAACACAGCCTGCCTTTTACCAAAACTGCCTTTGAACCACGCCATCTGTCTGCTAAACTGCAAGTACCTGTTTGCTCTGCTCAGTTCGCATCTGCCCTGGCGTGGTGGCCAGACACTATAGCATTGTGTATAAGTCCTGGGGGCAACCAAGTACTGGTAGGTCTGCTTGTCTTAAGGGAAAGGGGGCTGCTATAGGTTAAGCACACAGTAGCCAGCTATAGTGTCTGACCACCTGCGTTGGGGTAGACGTGACATTCCTAAAAGTGGGAAGCAAAAGGTAAACCAGAACTCCAGCCAAAGAAAAGATAAAGACAAGCCTCAAACCTGCGACAGAAAAAGGAGAAGCAGCAGGGGAAGGACAGAGGAGCTTGGCCAGCACAGAAAGTAAATTAGACCCATAAGAGGAGAGGTCTGTGACATAAAAAGAGGTAGGGGCTGTGCTAGGGAATTGCCACTTCCTGGAGAAGCTTCAATCTAGAGATTTCTCCCCACAGTACTTCTTTTCTGCCACTAGATGGTGGCATCATTCAACTGAGTTGGGATCATCCCGGACGAGCCCCCAACCGGCGACTGGACAGTAAAAGGAAAAGCAGCAGGGGAGAGGCAGAGGAGCTGGGCCAGCACAGACAGTAATTAGACCCTTCCAGAAGAGGAGAGGTCTGTGACGTAAAAAAGGTAGGAGGCTGTGCTAGGAAATTGCTACTTCCTGGAGGGTCCAAATGAAAAAATGGTGTGTTATTCAGTGTAATTGACTGAGACCTTCCTGGGGTGGCTGAGAAATTTCCACCACAGTACTTCTTTTATGCCACTAGATGTCCTCAACCTGATGGCCAGCATCATTCAACTAAGTTGGGATCATCCCGGACGAGCCCCCAACCTGTCACTGGACAGTAAAAGGAGAAGCGGCACAGTGATGAGCTCATCTCTGCTCTTACCTCCTGTCAGCACATGAGGCTCCTTGTGCTGCTTCTTCCTCTCCCACGCCTGCCCTTCTGTACAGGAATTGATAATGGGCCACATACAGGTACTTAAGCTACTTGTTTTAAAAAGAAAATACATTTGATCATGTATTCATGATTATGTCTGCATTAATTTGTGCCTTGTCACCATGTTGATGAGGACAAGGGCCTCTTTCCAACAACCCTGGCTGTTTTTTTTGTGGGGGTCTGCTGGTAGGGGGCTTATCAGAATCTGGAAGCCCCCAGATCCCAGCCCCCCCCCCCATATGAATGAGTATGGGGACACCCGGTGGCACCGCCCCTTTGTGACATATCATGCATTGGGGAAAGAGAAAAACCTGACCGCTTCCTGTTATGTAGACCACCATCACATGAAGTAAGTGAACCAACCCCCCCCCCCCCGCAGCAATAGAAGCCTAACATATTTTAATGCTTTCCCTCTCCATGTAATAAATAGACACAATTTTGGTGGGAATCACCCTTTAACCACACAGTTCCCGGAGAAGCTGGTTGATATTCATGAACAGAAAGCAGAATGCCACCTCTTCCTTCCAGGCAATGAACAGAAACGTACATATAATTATGCTCGCCATGTGTTCCACTATCCCCCCCCCCCCCCCCCATCCCTTTTAGCCAAGAAATACGCTTCGCCGATACGATACAGATTACATTCCTAATGCCTTTTAAAATTCAGCGCTCCACATGGGGGGGCGACTCGAGCAAGAGTCTGGCGGACGTGGCGCGAAAGCTGCCATCCATCGCCGCGCCATCTGCTTGGAACCTGTTATCCTTTTACTGGCTTCCATGCACCGTACCGGCAGCACCTGTGCCACTTAACCCCTCCGGTTCCGAGCCGGGGCTTCCCCGTGGCTCGACAGAACATGCGCCGTCCAGCGGGCCAAACCAGAGCGCGGCTTTCCAGGGCTGGCACGGAAGGGAGGCTGGAGGCCGAGCCTTGTGTGGCACAACATGGAGGGGAAGTCAGGAGTTGGCAACCGGCGGAACCTGCTGCTTATCTAATGCCGGGGATTTGTAAAATAGGTCACAACTCATATTGGTTTGTCAATAAAGGCCGAAAACAAGCTGTGCACCAGATTTTAGGCCTGCAAGTCTTTTTTTATGTTTATACTCAGAAGTGGAAGTTACCAGCGGATGAAAACCGCGTGTCAAAATCATCGGTACGTCCAGAAATATAGGGAGCTAGAGTTACGTGCAGATCTTAAAGATGATAGATCTGCACATTTTTTGGCCTTTTCTGGTTCCCCCCCATTATTATTATTATTATTATTATTATTTTTTTTTTTAAATTACATTTTTCTGACATACCTTATTTGAGACCCAGTGATGTCATCACCGGGCCTTTGTGCTTCTCTATGATACAGGACAAATGTATTTTGATGATATTTACCTATCCCAGAGTTCAGCTTTAAGAGAGGCATTGACAGCATGGAGAGCCTAATTTCTAATCTTATCTTCTTTTCCCTCTCCTCTCCTCTCCTCTTCCCTTTTTCTTCTTTCCTTTCCCCTCTCCTCTCCACCACTCCCCACCCCTCTTCTCTTCCCTTCCCTCCTCTTCCTTAGTTCCTTTCCATTCTTTTCTGTTTTTTTCTCCTCTCCTCTCCGCCAGTCCCCACCCCTCTTCTCTTCTCTCCTATTCTCTTCCCTTCTCCTCCCCTCCTCTTCTCTTCATTTTCTCCCCTCCCCTCTCTGCCCCTCTCTACCTCTCTTCTTTCTCCTCCCCTCCCCTCCCCGCCTCTCCTCTCATCTTTCTCCTCCTCTCCTCTTCTCTTCTTTTCTTTCTCCTCCTCTTCCCTCTCTGCTCCTCTCCACCCTGCTCCTCTTCTCTTCTTTCTCTTCCCCTCCTCTTTTCTTCTTTCTCCTCCCCTCCCCTCTCCACCCCTCCCTGTTTCTCTTCTCTTCTCCTCTATCCCCTTCCCTTCCCTTCTTTCTCCTCCCCTCCCCTCTTCTCTCCCTTTCCCTTCCCTTCCGTTCTCCTCTTCTTTCTCCTTCCCTCTCCGCCAATCCCCACCCCCTTCTCTTCCCTTCTTGTCTTTCTCCTCCCCTCCCCTCTCTGTCCCTCCCCTCCCCGCCTCTCTTCTTTCTCTTCCCCTTGTCTTCTTTCTCCTCCCATCCTCTTCTCTTATTTCTCCTATCCTCTTCTCTTCTTTCTCCTCCCCTCTTTTCTCCTCCTCTCTTCTTTCTCTTCCCCACCCCTCCCATTCTCTTCTCTTCTTTCTCCTACCCTCCTCTTCTTTCTCCTCCCCTCTCCTTTTCTCTTTTCTTCTTTCTCCTTCCCTCCCCTCCTCTTCTTTTCTTTCTCCTTCCCTCCTCTTCCCCCCCCCTCCTTTCCCTTCTTTCTCCAGTTTCTCTTCATTTTTTCTCTTCCCCTCCTCTTCTCTTCTCTTCTTTTTCCTCCCCTCTCCTCTTCTCTTTTTTCCCTTCCCCACCTCTCCCCTCCTCTTCCCTTCTTTCTCCTCCTCTTCTCTTCTTTCTCCTCCCCTCCCCTTCTCTTCTCTCTTCTTTTCTCTTTCCTTCTCTTCTTTCTCCTCCTCTTCTATTCTCTTCTTTTCCCTTCTATCCCTCCCCTTCTCTTTTTTTCTTTCTTCTCTCCTCCTCTGCCCCCCCCCCCCCATTCCCTTCTTTCTCCTCCCCTCCCCTCTCCACCCTTCCATCCCCGTTTCTCTTATTTTCTTTCTCCTCCCCTCTACTCTTCTCTTGTTTTTCCTTCCCCACCTCTCCCCTTCTCTTCCCTTCTTTCTCTTCCTCTTCTCTTCTTTCTCCTCCCCTCTTCTCTTCTCCCCCCCCCCTTTTCTTCTCTGTTCTTCTTCTCTTCTCTTCTCTTCCTTTCCCAACACTCCCCTCCCCTTCTTCTCTTCTCTTCGATTCTCTTCTTTTTCCCTTCTCTTCTTTCTCCTTCCCCTCCCTTCTCTCCATTCTCCTCCCCTCCCTTCCTCTCATCTCTTCTCTTCCCTTCCCTTTCCCGCAGTTCACCTTTAAGAAGGCACTGACAGCACAGAGAGCTTCCTCTAGAGGCTGATTTATGATCTTAAACCTTTATTTTTTAAAGAAAAATATGGAACTAACATAGATCATGTCTGGGGGGGAGGAGTCGGGAAATCTAAGAATATATGAGAGAGGGCGGCTCAAAGGTGGGCAAGAATTCTCAAAAGCTAGGCAGGAACCATTGCCATGGGGGGTTCCCAAATAATTAAAAAAAAGAAGCCATTGGGTGACTCAACCCGCCGGACTCCACCTATAGCTGAAACCTCACTTGCCAGTAGGCTGCCCTTTTTAAATCCCCCGACTCCGGCAGTATTACGGGTCTCCCTCGCAGAGATTTACACATCTCCGTTTGTACGTGACGTAGATTTCAATTCGCCTTTCCGTGGGCGAAAGTGTTTGCTTGCGTTTTTCCCTCGCCGGCCAGCAGGGGGCATTGCGCAATAACAGTTTTTTTATTTTTTCTCGCATTACTCCGAGCATCCCGCCGGCACCAAATAACTATTTACCTCGGTGAGGAAGGCAAAGCAACAATTGACAATGAAAATGAAATGATTCCTCCTTTGTGTACGCATCCTTCGCTGAATTTCAATGGTGTTTCCCCGCTTTCCCTCCTACGTGTCATCGCGTGCCGCTATAAATATCTGGAAGCGATATCGTTCCATGGCTGGATCTTCAGGCGTCGGTGCGGTGCACAACCCCCCCCCCCTCCCATAGATGGTGATGGGGACAATAGTAGGGTATTTGTAGTAGTATCTTGTCAAAAGTATTGGGACACCTGCCTTTACACGCACATGAACTTTAATGGCCTCCCAGTCTTAGTCCGTAGGGTTCAATATTGAGTTGACCCCACAAATGCGCTTCTGGTAGAATGGTCAAACATTCCCATAGACACACTCCTAAACCTTGTGGACGGCCTTCCCAGAAGAGTTTGTAGCTATAACAGCTTCAACTCTTCTGGGAAGGCCATCCCAATACTTTTGGCAAAATAGCATAAGTCTCAGATACTCCAACAGA
This sequence comes from Rana kukunoris, assembly GCA_029574335.1. Taxonomy (NCBI): domain Eukaryota; kingdom Metazoa; phylum Chordata; class Amphibia; order Anura; family Ranidae; genus Rana; species Rana kukunoris. The sequence goes on along the minus strand of CM056059.1, from coordinate 10,366,502 downwards.
GAGAGCTCCCTGACCTAATCCCCAACTCTGCTCTTGGCCCTCTGGGAGTTTTGTCTGTCTCCGCCCACCTTGGTGTGTCCAAGCTCCTCCTCTTCCTAATATAAAGTGACATCATCACTGGGTCTCTGTGCTTCTCCTTTTCATTTTCATGACATACTTTATTTTAGGCCCAGTGATGTCTTCCCTGGGTCTCTGTGCTTCTCCATGCAATGTAGGCGGGCTTTGGCTGGTGGGAGGAGCCAGCAGGGGGCTGTACACAGCTTCCTGAAAACTTTACCACCAGTACTCCTCTCCAGCCCTGATGCAAGCAGTGGGAGGAGTTATGCAAATATCAAGACGCCCTGATGGGCGGGTGTCTCTACGTAAGCAGGCAAGGTAACGCCCATTGAATGAAAAGGGGCGGGTCAGGGACACGCAGGCTGGGGAGGATGGTGCTGGGCTAGGAAATGAGGCAGGGCTCTAATTTTCTGCAGCTTCAGATGCACATTGTGAGAAGCTCACAGTGTGCAGAGACATCAGAGGAAGACATTTCAGTCCAGGAGAGGAGCCGGTACAACTGTGCAAGACTGGAGGGAAGGACGGAGTTCCCCTTTAGGTAGAACAATGATGGTGAGGTCTGTTGACCAGGGACCCCGAATAAGGTCTGTTCTCCTGGGACCCCCAGCTCCGCCCCTTATGTTGCAGCCTCATTCTTAACATGGCATAAATGTTTTACCCAGTGCAGCAAGAGGAGTGAGACTCCAGGGCGCTTTGTGGAAGGAGCTGGGCACCCAACAGAAGTCACAGCTGAATTCCAGAGATAAGGAATCGGCTTAGGAATCTATCCACCGGAATCCGCTCATAGCTGAGATAAAACTTCTGATTGTCTCATTCCTTCTTGTGTCGGACGGTCGTTGCGGGTTATCGAACGCGGCGCTCGTGTCCCATCGGTCGCACTCTGCCCTCTTCTTATTGGTCCATCTCCCAGGCTCCCAGTCTTTTGTGTTGTAGCCAGCGCCGGCTGAGTCAATGCAGACGCCTGAATCAGAGGAACAAAGGCATTCTTTGTGCTGTAGGTGTAAACCACCTGGCCCCAGGGGTCTGCTTATACAGCTGTTCATTCATCGAGGTGTGGGGGTGCAGGGTCAGGGTGGGTCCATTCATTAAGGTGTGGGGGTGCAGGGTCAGCGCATTCATTAAAGCGTGGGGGGTGCAGGGTCAGGGTGGGTGCATTCATTAAGGTGTGGGGGTGCAGGGTCAGGGTGGGTCCATTCATTAAGGTGTGGGGGTGCAGGGCCAGGGTGGGGCATTCATTAAGGTGCGGGGGTGCAGGGTCAGGGTGGGCGCATTCATTAAGGTGTGGGGGTGCAGGGTCAGGGTGGGGCATTCATTAAGGTGCGGGGGTGCAGGGTCAGGGTGGGCGCATTCATTAAGGTGTGGGGGTGCAGGATCAGGGTGGGTGCATTCATTAGGGTGCGGGGGTGCAGGCTCAGGGTGGGTCCATTCATTAAGGTGTGGGGGTGCAGGGTCAGGGTGGGTCTATTCATTAAGGTGTGGGGGTGCAGGGTCAAGGTGGGTGCATTCATTAAGGTGCGGGGGTGCAGGGTCAGGGTGGGTCCATTCATTAAGGTGTGGGGGTGCAGGGTCAGGGTGGGTACATTCATTAAGGTGTGGGGGGTGCAGGGTCAGGGTGGGTACATTCATTATTGTGTGGGGTGCAGGGTCAGGGTGTGCACATTGATTAAGGTGTGGGGGTGCAGGGTCAGGGTTGGTCCATTCATTAAGGTGTGGGGGGTGCAGGGTCAGGGTGGGCGCATTCATTAAGGTGTGGGGGGTGCAGGGTCAGGGTGGGCGCATTCATTAAGGTGTGGGGGGTGCAGGATCAGGGTGGGTGCATTCATTAAGGTGCGGGGGTGCAGGGTCAGGGTGGGTCCATTCATTAAGGTGTGGGGGTGCAGGGTCAGGGTGGGTCCATTCATTAAGGTGTGGGGGTGCAGGGTCAAGGTGGCTGCATTCATTAAGGTGCGGAGGTGCAGGGTCAGGGTGGGTCCATTCATTAAGGTGTGGGGGTGCAGGGTCAGGGTGGGTCCATTCATTAAGGTGTGTGGGTGCAGGGCCAGGGTGGGTACATTCATTAAGGTGTGGGGGTGCAGGGTCAGGGTGGGTACATTCATTAAGGTGTGTGGGTGCAGGGTCAGGGTGGGTACATTCATTAAGGTGTGTGGGTGCAGGGTCAGGGTGGGTACATTCATTAAGGTGTGTGGGTGCAGGGTCAGGGTGGGCACATTCATTAAGGTGTGTGGGTGCAGGGTCAGGGTGGGTACATTCATTAAGGTGTGTGGGTGCAGGGTCAGGGTGGGTACATTCATTAAGGTGTGGGGGTGCAGGGTCAGGGTGGGTACATCCATTAAAGTGTGGGGGTGCAGGGTCAGGGTGGGTCCATTCATTAAGGTGTGGGGGGTGCAGGGTCAGGGTGGGTACATTGATTAAGGTGTGGGGGGTGCAGGGTGAGGGTGGGTACATTCATTAAGGTGTGGGGGGTGCAGGGTCAGGGTGGGTACATTGATTAAGGTGTGGGGGGTGCAGGGTCAGGGTGGGTACATTGATTAAGGTGTGGGGGGTGCAGGGTCAGGTTGGGTACATTCATTAAGGTGTGGTGGTGCAGGGTCAGGGTGGGTGAAAAAAAAACCTGCCCGGGGTTCTAACCCCTCCCACTGGGTCGAACTTCATCCATAGACAGACAGACGGACGGAGGGACGGAGGAAGTGACGCCGAGGTGAAGCGCGCTCCATGCTGCCTGTAATTAAAGTCACATTTCAGACACGTTCAAAGAGGCCGCAACTCGCTCCCGGCGTCGTTAAAACGAGCGCCATAAAGACGATGAGAAGCATGCGAATATTTCTTTGCCGCTCGCCATTTCTTTGTCTCCCAACCAGGAACTCTGGACAAAAATAACAGATAAATGAACAGACCATTAAATGATGCAAAAAAAAAAAAACAGCCTTTGCTACGATATTCACCTCCGGTTCAGAGATGTCCCCTGCAGTACTTTTGTTCTGCCACTAGTTGTCCTCAGCAATATTCACCTTCAATCCAGAGACGTCCCCTGCAGTTTTTTTTTTTTTGCTGCCACTAGATGTCCTCAGTCTGCTGCCCAGCGATATTCACCGTCCATCTAGAGATGTCCCCTGCAGTACTTTTCTTCTGCCACTAGATGTCCTCAGTCTGCTGCCCAGCAATATTCATCCTCAATCCAGATATGTCCCCTGCAGTTTTTTCTCTTCTGCCACTAGATGTCTTGAGGCAGCTGGCGAGCAATATTCACCTTCCATCCAGAGATTTCCCCTCTAGTTCTTTTCTTCTGCCACTAGATGTCCTCAGCCTGTTGGGCAGCAATAATTACCTTCAATCCAGAGATGTCCCCATGCAGTACATTTTTTCTGCCACTAGATGTCCTCAACCTGTTGGGCAGCAATAATTACCTTCAATCCAGAGATGTCCTCTGCAGTTTCTTTCTTCTGCCACTAGATGTCCCCAGTCTGCTGTCTGGCAATATTCACCGTCCATCTAGAGATCTCCCTTGTGTTTTTTTTTTCTGCTTTCACTAGATGTCCTCAGTCTGCTGCCCAGCAATATACACCATCAATCCAGAGACGTCCCCTGCAGTACTTTTCTTCTGCCATTAGATGTCCTCAGTCTGCTGCCCAGCGATATACACCGTCAATCCAGAGATGTCCCCTGCAGTACTTTACTGGATGTCCTCAGCAAAATCACCTTCAATCCAGAGACGTCCCCTGCAGTTTTTCTTCTGCCACTAGATGTCCTCAGTCTGCTGTCCATTAATATTCACTGTCAATCCAGACATTTCCCTTGCAGTACCTCCCATCTGCCACTAGATGTCCTCAGTCTGCTGGTCAGCATCATTCTACTGAGCCAGGGAGCCACCCACAGACTGTGATTGGACAGTGAAGGGGGAGGAGCACAATGATGGGGGTCACTCTGCTCTCTCCTCCTATCAGCATGCTTCTTGTGGCTCCTTGTGCTGCTGCTTCTTCCTCCCAACCGGCTAGCCCTGCTGTACAGGGCCTGCAAGAGGCTGATACTGGGGCTGTGAGGGGAGGTTCCACCATTGACCTGCAGGCGGAACGGGAGAAAACCGAGACGGCTATGGCTACAGGAACAACGCATTGATAAGACGGTAGATCAAAACCTGGTCTGTACACGAGACAATCTGATTGTACAATCTCTGAGCGATGGTCTATAGGTCTACCAAAACGATGACCTAGCCAATCCATCCAATGGGCATCCAATCAGGTGGAACTAAAGGAGATTGTACAATCAGATTGCATAGCGTCCGATCCCCTGAGATTGTACAATCAGATTGCATAGCATCCGATCCCCTGAGATTGTACAATCAGATTGCATAGCGTCCGATCCCCTGAGATTGTACAATCAGATTGCATAGCGTCCGATCCCCTGAGATTGTACAATCAGATTGCATAGCATCCGATCCCTGAGATTGTACAATCAGATTGCATAGCGTCCGATCCCCTGAGATTGTACAATCAGATTGCATAGCGTCCGATCCCCTGAGATTGTACAATCAGATTGCATAGCGTCCGATCCCCTGAGATTGTACAATCAGATTGCATAGCGTCCGATCCCCTGAGATTGTACAATCAGATTGCATAGCGTCCGATCCTCTGAGATTGTACAATCAGATTGCATAGCGTCCGAGCCCTTGAGATTGTACAATCAGATTGCATAGCGTCCGATCCCCTGAGATTGTACAATCAGATTGCATAGCGTCCGATCCTCTGAGATTGTACAATCAGATTGCATAGCGTCCGATCCCCTGAGATTGTACAATCAGATTGCATAGCGTCCGATTCCCTGAGATTGTACAATCAGATTGCATAGCGTCCGATTCCCTGAGATTGTACAATCAGATTGCATAGCGTCCGATCCTCTGAGATTGTACAATCAGATTGCATAGCGTCCGATCCCCTGAGATTGTACAATCAGATTGCATAGCGTCCGATTCCCTGAGATTGTACAATCAGATTGCATAGCGTCCGATTCCCTGAGATTGTACAATCAGATTGCATAGCGTCCGATCCCCTGAGATTGTACAATCAGATTGCATAGCGTCCGATCCCCTGAGATTGTACAATCAGATTGCATAGCGTCCGATCCTCTGAGATTGTACAATCAGATTGCATAGCGTCCGATTCCCTGAGATTGTACAATCAGATTGCATAGCGTCCGATTCCCTGAGATTGTACAATCAGATTGCACTGTGTACGGTCAGATTGTAGGACGACCGGCCGGTCGGACCAATCAGTCGATATAACTTTTATGACTGATAACCGATCACGATAAGTTTCGCGTTGCGCACAAATCTCACGCCGCGACCGCCGCATCCTCCGATCGCTTTCCCTCTCCACAATCACGTTTCTTTGTTTAACGTAGAAAACAAAATGTGATCCTTTTAAATGTCTCTTCCAGACATGATATGGAATGTGGGGGGGGATAGGGGGGAGCATTTCAATTGGGGGGGGGGGGGCATTTAAGTTGGGGGGGCAGAGTATTTAAGTTGGGGGGGGGGTGGAGCATTTAGGTTGGGGGGGTGGTGGAGCATTTAAGTTAGGGGGGAGCATTTAAGTTGGGGGGGGGACAGAGCATTTAAGTTGGGGGGGAGCATTTAAGTTGGGGGGGGCAGAGTATTTAAGTTGGGGGGGTGGAGCATTTAAGTTGGGGGGGGGGGTTGAAGCATTTAAGTTGGGGGGGGGGGACAGAGCATTCAAGTTGGGGGGGTGAAAGAAATATTTAGGTTGGGGGGGAGCATTTAAGTTGGGGGGTGAAGCATTTTAGTTGAGGGGGGGGCCAGAGCATTTAAGTTGGGGGGGTGGTGGAGCATTTAAGTTAGGGGGGAGCATTTAAGTTGGGGGGGGGACAGAGCATTTAAGTTGGGGGGGAGCATTTAAGTTGGGGGGGGGCAGAGTATTTAAGTTGGGGGGGTGGAGCATTTAAGTTGGGGGGGGGGTTGAAGCATTTAAGTTAGGGGGGGGGGACAGAGCATTCAAGTTGGGGGGGTGAAAGAAATATTTAGGTTGGGGGGGAGCATTTAAGTTGGGGGGTGAAGCATTTTAGTTGAGGGGGGGGCCAGAGCATTTAAGTTGGGGGGGTGGTGGAGCATTTAAGTTGGGGGTGGAGCATTTAAGTTGGGGGGGGATGGAGCATTTAAGTTGGGGGGGAATTAAGCATTTAAGTTGGGGGGGGAGCATTTAAGTTGGGGGGGGGGCATTTATATCGGAGGGGGATGAAACATTTAAGTTGGGGGGGGCGGAGCATTTTAGTTGGGGGGGGGGATGAAGCATTTTAGTTGGGGGGGGGGTGAAGCATTTTAGTTGGGGGGGGTGAAGCATTTTAGTTGGGGGGGGGACCGGAGCATTTAAGTTGGGGGGGAGGGTAGTGAAGCATTTAAGTTGGGGGGGGGTGAAGCATTTTAGTTGGGGGGTGAAGCATTTAAGTTGGGGGGGGGGGACCGGAGCATTTAAGTTGGGGGGGGAGGGTAGTGAAGCATTTAAGTTGGGGGGGGGTGAAGCATTTTAGTTGGGGGGGGGGATGAAGCATTTTAGTTGGGGGGGGGTGAAGCATTTTAGTTGGGGGGTGAAGCATTTAAGTTGGGGGGGGGGACCGGAGCATTTAAGTTGGGGGAGCATTTAAGTTGGGGGGGGGGAGAGCATTTAAGATTTGGGGGGTAAAGCATTTAAGTTGGGGCGAAGCATTTAAGTTTGGGGGGGAGGGACGGAGCATTTAAGTTGGGGGAGGGGGGAGGAAAAAAGAAAATTCTCATCATAAACTAAAAACTTCCAAAATTCCTTTTTTTTCCACATCAGCAATTCCCAGCAGACCCCCCCCCCTCCCCTCCCCCCCGCCCTCCCCCCCCCCCCCCCCCCCTCTGTCTTGTCCACTCAGCTCCTCATTCCATACAACTTTTTTTTCCTTGTTGTTCTGTTGGAGGGAGAGAGAAAAAAAAGGGAGTTTAAAAAAAAAAAAGTCTGTCCCTCCCCCTCTCCTGCCTGCGGAATGGTTTCTTCCGCCGCTGGATTCATCATTCTCTCATTCCAAGACTTTTTTTTTTTTTTGTGTTACAGAGAAGAGAAGAGAAGAGAAGAGAGAGAAGAGAAGAGAAGAGAAGAGAAGAGGAGGAAGTGGAGCTTCTACCGTGGGAGCCAAAAACTCACAACCTTCTCCGGAACCCGGGATCTACTTTTTCCGATTGTTTCCAATTTTCGGGGGGAATTTTGGATTTGTGTCGCCGTTTCGCTTTACTAAAAGAAAAAAGGAGCATCGAACAAAATCACGTCGAAATCCTAGAAGTCATCCTAAAAAAAGGAGAAGAAGGATCAAGAGCATGTTCTTCCTCGTCCTATGGATCTTCACCCTGCCAGACTCACTTTCCCAAGGTAACATTTGATACATTGTTTCGGAGTCGAAAAAGAGCAACATGTTGTCTTGTGGGGGGGGGGGGGGGTGTTGCCACATCTGTATTGTATTAGGCTGTGGAACCCCCCTGAGATGCCACCAGATCTTGCCTTTTGGGCTTTTTTCCGGTGGGGTTGGCTTCGTCGTGATGTTGTGTTTTTATATATTTTAGGCTGTTTTTTGATGCTTTATGTTGGTTTGATTTTTTTCGCAACTTTGGTCCAGCCTGATGTGATCCAAGAAGAAGGAGGAGGAGGAAGGGGGGGGATGCTGGATACTAATCATGATTGTGCCATGACTCAGGACCATGGCTGGGATGGGTTAACCCGTTGTTTGTAAACCGATCTCTTTATTATTTTCCTCAATATCTTTGTGTTTTTGTTACATTGTGGGTTGTTGTTGCCTTGCGTGACAGTCTTGTGCTACACAATGCATCGTTCTCCCGGAGCTGCAGGCTTTTTCGGGGAGTTTGGTAGATCCGTGAGCCTGGGTTTTGGATCTGTTCCGTAGCCTGGGTTTTGGATCTGTTCCATAGCCTGGGTTCTGGATCTGCTCCACAGGCTAGGTTCTGGATCTGCTTTGTAGCCTGGGTTCTGGATCTGGCTCCACAGGCTAGGTTCTGGATCTGCTCTGTAGCCTGGGTTCTGGATCTGCTCCACAGGCTAGGTTATGGATCCACTCCGTAGCCTGGGCTTTGGATCTGCTCTGTAGCCTGGGCTTTGGATCTGCTCCGTAGCCTGGGCTTTGGATCTGCTCTGCAGCCTGGGTTCTGTATCAGCACCGTAGCCTGGGTTCTGTATCAGCACCTTAGCCTGGGTTCTGTATCAGCACCGTAGCCTGGGTTCTGTATCAGCACCGTAGCCTGGGTTCTGTATCAGCACCGTAGCCTGGGTTCTGTATCAGCACCGTAGCCTGGGTTCTGGATCAGCACCGTAGCCTGGGTTCTGTATCAGCACCGTAGCCTCGGTTCTGGATCAGCACCGTAGCCTCGGTTCTGGATCAGCACCGTAGCCTCGGTTCTGGATCAGCACCGTAGCCTCGGTTCTGGATCAGCACCGTAGCCTCGGTTCTGGATCAGCACCGTAGCCTCGGTTCTGGATCAGCACCGTAGCCTCGGTTCTGGATCAGCACCGTAGCCTCGTTTTGGATCAGCACCCTAGCCTAGGCTCTGGACCTTCTCCGTAGCCTGGGCTTTGCTCTGTAGCCCAGGCTTTGGATCTGCTGTGTAGCCCAGGCTTTGGATCTGCTCTGTAGCCCGGGCTTTGGATCTGCTCTGTAGCCCGGGCTTTGGATCTGCTCTGTAGCCCGGGCTTTGGATCTGCTCTGTAGCCCAGGCTTTGGATCTGCTCTGTAGCCCAGCCTTTGGATCTGTAGCCCAGCCTTCGGATCAGCTCCATAGCCTCGTTTTGGATCAGCTCCGCAGCCTGGGTTCTGGATCAGCTCCGTAGCCTTGGTTCTGGATCAGCACCCTAGCCTAGGCATTGGACCTTCTCTGTAGCATGGGCTCTGTATCGGCTCCGTAGCCTCGGTTCTGGATCAGCTCCATAGCCTTGGTTCTGGATCAGCACCCTAGCCTAGGCATTGGACCTTCTCTGTAGCCTGGGATCTGTATCAGCTCCGTAGCCTTGGTTCTGGATTAGCACCCTAGCCTAGGCTCTGGACCTTATCTGTAGCCCGGGCTTTGGATCTGCTCTGTAGCATGGGGTTTGGATCAGCACTGTAGCCTTGGTTCTGGATCAGCACCCTAGCCTAGGCATTGGACTTTCTATGTAGCCTGGGCTCTGGATCTGCTCTGTAGCCTTAACCTGTTGAATGAAGATGAGCCTTGATGGGATTGCTTGCACTGCAGCCATGTGGTGACCTCACTGGAGCTGTCAATCGCTTTGTTGGTTGAAGGGTGAATGGATCGGCGGTGGTTCTGGGGCAGCATGGGGGCTTTTCTGGGATGGGAATGGCGGCCTGTCTGTTGAGTAGTTAGCGATATTTCCTATGTTGCCTGAAAAAGATACTTTGTGAGGATTGAAGGGATTGGGAAAGAGGCATGTGGATCACTTTAGAATTTTAGATCATCATAGAAATCTTTCTTAATCCTTTAACCCCCAAAAAAAATCCTTGATCAGGTCCTGGGGAACCCCCGATATAATTAATTCATTGGTGATCAGTGAGAAGAATGTCCCTTACATTGGTGATCAGTGGGAAGAATGTTCCTTACATTGGTGATCAGTGAGAAGAATGTCCCTTACATTGGTGATCAGTGAGAAGAATGTCCCTTATATTGGTGATCAGTGAGAAGAATGTCCCTTACATTGGTGATCAGTGGGAAGAATGTCCCTTACATTGGTGATCAGTGGGAAGAATGTTCCTTACATTGGTGATCAGTGAGAAGAATGTCCCTTACATTGGTGATCAGTGAGAAGAATGTCCCTTACATTGGTGATCAGTGGGAAGAATGTCCCTTACATTGGTGATCAGTGAGAAGAATTTCCCTTACATTGGTGATCAGTGGGAAGAATGTCCCTTACATTGGTGATCAGTGAGAAGAATGTCCCTTACATTGGTGATCAGTGAGAAGAATGTTCCTTACATTGGTGATCAGTGAGAAGAATGTTCCTTACATTGGTGATCAGTGAGAAGAATGTTCCTTACATTGGTGATCAGTGAGAAGAATGTCCCTTACATTGGTGATCAGTGAGAAGAATGTCCCTTACATTGGTGATCAGTGGGAAGACTGTCCCTTACATTGGTGATCAGTGGGAAGAATGTCCCTTACATTGGTGATCAGTGGGAAGAATGTTCCTTACATTGGTGATCAGTGAGAAGAATGTTCCTTACATTGGTGATCAGTGAGAAGAATGTCCCTTACATTGGTGATCAGTGGGAAGAATGTCCCTTACATTGGTGATCAGTGGGAAGAATGTCCCTTACATTGGTGATCAGTGGGAAGAATGTTCCTTACATTGGTGATCAGTGAGAAGAATGTCCCTTACATTGGTGGTCAGTGAGAAGAATGTCCCTTACATTGGTGATCGGTGGGGCGAATGTTCCTTATGTTGAGGGCCAGTGGGACGAATGTTCCTTATGTTGAGGGTCAGTGGGACGAATGTTCCTTATGTTGAGGGTCAGTGGGACGAATGTTCCTTATGTTGAGGGTCAGTGGGACGAATGTTCCTTATGTTGAGGGTCAGTGGGACGAATGTTCCTTATGTTGAGGGTCAGTGGGACGAATGTTCCTTATGTTGAGGGTCAGTGGGACGAATGTTCCTTATGTTGAGGGTCAGTGGGACGAATGTTCCTTACGTTCAGGGTCAGTGGGTCGAATGTTCCTTCCATTGCCAAGTGGCCTTGGAGCTGGAATTATGAAGACAGGATCAGGTGAGGGCTCCAGGAACCTCTGAAGGAACCTTAAAGCCCAAGAGATCTCTGGTACACAATGGCGTGCTATGGAGATGACCTCTTCAGGATTATGGGGGAAAGCCTCGTTGGCCGGGGGTTGAATTCTTTAGTCGCACAGAACAATCGGTATTGTATTTTATCGCTGGTGACAGTGGAGTGATGGAAGGGTTAACAGTAGAGATGGTGAGAACCCGTCTTAGCAGCTGATCAAAGCTTGTTCTGCTTTTTCCGTAGAAGACGGAATCTTCCCGTTCTAGTAAAGTGGTGAAGGGTCTCGGCGGGTGCAATCTAAAGGGGGCTTTACAGCTGGGAGATGGGCTCCTTTATGGACGAATATTCTACAACCGGTCATTAAAAAAAAACCTCAAATGATTTTCCCCACCAGGAATATTTTTACGAAAAGCACAAATTCCAGTTCTAGAGATGATCGACTTTTATGGCGGTTGCCGGTCTGTCGCCAGGAACTAAAAATGTTGCACAAATTTTGAACCTCGAAATTGTCTTCATATGTGTATGGGTGGGCTATCGTTGAAAAAAAACTGAGTGATTATCTTAAACCAGTGGCGTTGCTAGGGGGTGGCTTTTGAAGCTGTAGCCCCGAGTCTCTCAGAGACTGCCAAGGCCATGGCCTCTTTGCAGCCGAGCTGCGAGTGTGGGGGGCAGCACGGAGAGTGGGCAGGGGAGAGAGCAGAGAGATGACATTAACCTGATGTAAGGGGGAGGCTCTCTGGGGACCCTGATGTAAAGGGGGGCTCTCTGGGGACCCTGATGTAAGGAAGGAGATATCTGGGGACCCTGATGTAAGGAAGGAGATATCTGGGGACCCTGATGTAAGGATGGGGTTCTCTGGGGACCCTGGTGAAAAAGGGAGGCTCTTTGGGGACCCTGATGTAAGTAGGGTTCTCTTTGGGGAACCTGATGTAAAGGGGAGGCTCTTTGGGGACCCTGATGTAAGTGGGGTGCTCTCTGGGGACCCCGATGTAAGGGGGAGGCTCTCTGGGGACCCCAATGTAAGGAGAGGCTCTCTGGGGACCCTGATGTAAGGGGGAGTCTCTCTGGGGACCCCGATGTAAATGGGAGGCTCTCTGGGGACCTTGATGTAAGAAAGGGGCTCTCTGGGGACCCTGATGTAAAGAGACTCTCTGGGGACCCCGATGTAAGGGGGAGGCTCTCTGGGGACCCCAATGTAAGGAGAGGCTCTCTGGGGACCCTGATGTAAGGGGGAGTCTCTCTGGGGACCCCGATGTAAATGGGAGGCTCTCTGGGGACCTTGATGTAAGAAAGGGGCTCTCTGGGGACCCTGATGTAAAGAGACTCTCTGGGGACACTGATGTAAGTGGGGGAAGCTTTTTGCGGACCCTAATGTAAAGGGGGTCTCTCTGGGGACCCTGATGTAAGGGGGAGGCTCTCTGGGGACCCTGATGTAAAGGGGAGACTCTTTGGGAACCTTGATGTAAAGGGGGGCTCTCTGGGGACCCTGATGTAAGGAAGGGGCTCTCTGGGGACCCTGATGTAAAGGGGAGGCTCTCTGGGGGCCCTGATGTAAGAAAAGGGCTCGCTGGGGACCTTGATGCAAGGGGAGACTCTCTGGGGAGTCTGAGGTAGGGAGATCTATGAGGACCCTGATATAAGGGGGAGGCTCTCTGGGGACCCTGATGTAAGAAAGGGGATCTCTGGGGATCCTGATGTAGAGGGAAGGCTCTTTGGGGACTCTGATGTAAGGGGGAGGCTCTCTGGGGACCCCGATGTAATATTAATATGTTTTCTATATATATATATATATATATACATATGTGGAAGTACGAGTCGAGGGTCACAAGAACATCAACAGTTCAAGCAACGTAAAGCCGCCTCTCTTCGGCACGCCAAGTGCGCAAGGGGCTTTGTAGTTGCCAACAACCCCCCCCCCCCCTGCGGCCCATTCACAGGCCACGCGGTGCTGTTGTGTGTTTGGCACACGCTTTTAACAACTTGTCTTCCGCACCACGAAAGGCCGGAGAGAGGGGAAAACGGGAAGAGGGAGGGATTTTTTTTTCCCCTTCCAAAATTTCCCAGGAAGAGGAAGAGACCGTTGCTGGTCCATGGAGCCCCCTCCACCCCTCCCCCAGATGTGCCTCTCTGCGTCCCGTCCTCCTAAACTAGAAGGCCACATTACTGACCATGGAAAACAAGAACTCCCACGAGCACAGCTGTCTGCCTGCTCAGCATCTTGCCACATCCAGTGCCGGGGCAGAGTCATGTGCCGCCGGTGACGGCCGACTCCGCTCTTCACATTTAAAGGGGTCAGGAAGGCAGGAAGTGGTGTTTTGGTCAGGGCAGGACTTAGGGTGGTGGGGGCCCCTGGGCTTAATAATCAAAGGGGCCCCCTGGAGCAAAGAAGCGGGGGGGTGGATTGTTACCGCCGACCGATCATAGTTGTTGAGCAGGGGGGCAGTGCACCGACCGATCATACTTGTTGAGCAGGGGGAGGGGGATCCGCCGTCCGAACGATCAAGGTTGGACGAAGGGCCACCTTCATTAATTTTGGGGCCCCTTACACAGCTGAAGATAAGGGGCCCCCTGGAGCATCGAAGTTGTTGAGCAGGGGGGCTGGGGGCTGCCGAGAATTACATCTATCCGCCGAAGTTGGGATTGCTGCAAAATTGCAGGAGTAGTTGCCGCGATTGCCGCAAAATTGTGGGAGGGGATTGACCCAAAAGTGCAGTAGGGGATTGCTGCGATTCCCGCGAATGGGGGGTTGCCACGACTGGACCTGGGGCCCCCTATTGGGCATGGCCCATGGGCTTGAGCCCAGTCAAGCGCAATGGTAAGTCCGGCCCTGATTTTGGTTATCGGTGGAGCCCCGAGGTTGGGTGGGCCAAGTCGGCCCCCCCTGGCTTTGCAATGGTTTTGGGATATTGCCTGGTCGTAATTCCCAGCTCTACTGCGGTCCACCTGGGAGTTGTTTGTGTTTCCACCCAACGTTGTGTGTCCCGGCACCAGAGGCGGCTCTAGGCTTTGTAAGGCAAAACTTGACATGGGGCCCCACGCACACCCATGGAGGGGAAAAATAATTTGACGACAAGAGCCTCTTTCCCGCAACCCTGGCCAGTGGTTGTGGGGGTCTGTGGGCAGGGGGGGGCTTATCAAAATCTGGAAACCCCCTTTATCAAGGCGGCCTCCAGGTCCTGGTCTTTAATAACTAAGGGGGCGGGGTCTACCCGGTGATGTCACCTGGTGAATACCGCCCCCTTGTGATGTCATTGACTGAGGGCATGCTGGGTCATTGACGTCACAAGGGGAGGGATCACCGATATTCACTGGTTGTTAGGGATGCTGGCGGCCCCCGCTCCTGAGTCTGGGCTTTTAACACTGCCTGAGCACATCAGCATTGAGGTCCCCTGTCCCTCAAAACTGGGGCAATGCATTGGGTAAGTTAGGCGGCAACGAGTCCCCTGTGAGTGCGAGGCCTTAAGGGACTGCCTAATTAAACATTCTCCTTCTACATTCTCCATTAAATAAAGTAAAGATAAATCCAGCACAGGGATGGTGGGAACCCCTCATAATGGGCACAGCAGGTGTACAGACCCGGGAACTCAGCACAGGGATGGTGGGAACCCCTCATAATGGGCACAGCGGGTGTACAGACCCGGGAACTCAGCACAGGGATGGTGGGAACCTCTCATAATGGGCACAGCGGGTGCACAGACCCAGGAACTCAGCACAGGGATGGTGGGAACCCCTCATAATGGGCACAGCAGGTGTACAGACCCGGGAACTCAGCACAGGGATGGTGGGAACCCCACATAATGGGCACAGCAGGTGTACAGACCCAGGAACTCAGCACAGGGATGGTGGGAACCCCTCATAATGGGCACAGCAGGTGTACAGACCTGGGAACTCAGCACATGGATGGTGGGAACCCCTCATAATGGGCACAGCAGGTGTACAGACCTGGGAACTCAGCACAGGGATGGTGGGAACCCCTCATAATGGGCAAAACGGGTGTACAGACCTGGGAACTCAGCACAGGGATGGTGGGAACCCCTCATAATGGGCACAGCAGGTGTACAGACCTGGGAACTCAGCACAGGGATGGTGGGAACCCCTCATAATGGGCACAGTAGGTGTACAGACCTGGGAACTCAGCACAGGGATGGTGGGAACCCCTCATAATGGGCACAGCGGGTGTACAGACCCGGGAACTCAGCACAGGGATGGTGGGAACCCCTCATAATGGGCACAGCGGACGTACAGACCTGGGAACTCAGCACAGTGATGGTGGGAACCCCTCATAATGGGCACAGCGGGTGTACAGACCCGGGAACTCAGCACAGGGATGGTGGGAACCCCTCATAATGGGCACAGTAGGTGTACAGACCCGGGAACTCAGCACAGGGATGGTGGGAACCCCTCATAATGGGCACAGCAGGTGTACAGACCCGGGAACTCAGCACAGGGATGGTGGGAACCCCTCATAATGGGCACAGCAGGTGTACAGACCCGGGAACTCAGCACAGGGATGGTGGGAACCTCTCATAATGGGCACAGCGGGTGCACAGACCCAGGAACTCAGCACAGGGATGGTGGGAACCCCTCATAATGGGCACAGCAGGTGTACAGACCCGGGAACTCAGCACAGGGATGGTGGGAACCCCACATAATGGGCACAGTAGGTGTACAGACCCGGGAACTCAGCACAGGGATGGTGGGAACCCCTCATAATGGGCACAGCAGGTGTACAGACCCGGGAACTCAGCACAGAGATGGTGAGAACCCCTCATAATGGGCACAGCAGGTGTACAGACCTGGGAACTCAGCACAGGGATGGTGGGAACCCATACAAATATCAAAATGCCTTGATGGGTGGAGGTCAGTCTGGAGGAGGGGGCGTTCCTAGACAGGCTGCTCTTACATGAAAAGGGGTGGGGCTGGTCAGGGTGGGGAGGAAAGGGCTAGATGCTGCCGGATGTGCTCCAGACAGAAAATACTGGTGGGGGGGGGGGGCTCTATCTGACGTGTTGCAGCTTCTGATGCACATGGTGAGAAGCTCGCAGTGTGCGGTGAAATCAGAGGAAGCCGTTTCAGTCCAGGAGAGGAGCCGCTACAACTGTGCAAGACCGGAGGGAAGGCCGGAGTTCCGCTTTAATGGCGTAACAACGCTCGGGCGTGCTGACACTTGTAGTTCCACAGCAGCCAATAGAGGCGTTTTATTGGTGCCCCCGGGCCGGTGAAGACACGGAGTCGCTGCCATGAAAGCCCCCCATTGTTCCCGGGACCCCCGAGGGCTTCGCAACACGAGAGACATCCAAACCTTCATGCAAATGAGATGCAATTAACTCTAATTAAAAGCAGAGAGTGTGCGGCGGGCGCGGGGCCGCCTGTGTGGAGGAACGGCGGCGGGCTGGACAGGGGCGGGGGAGGGGGGGGCGGTAATGAATTTCTATTGATTTTCTCGTGTTGTACACAGAGAAGTCGTTCGGTGATCTGGCGCTCCGTCTGAGGAATGTGTCACCGGCCACCGCGCTTTGTGCTGACGCCGTCATTTCGCCTCCCCAACTCCCAGCTAATCATTTCGCCTTCATTGGCTTTCTGCCGTAATTACATCTATGGGGGCCACCGCCACCGCCGCCGGGCCCCGGAGATCATCCGCAGGATGACAGCTCAAGATGAACCGCGGCTCCTCTCCTGGACTGAAACGGCTTCCTCTGATTTCACCGCACACTGCGAGCTTCTCACCGTGTGCATTAGAAGCTGCAGCAAGTCAGAGCCCCGCCCCATTTCCTGGCTGGAGGACACCCAACATCATATAGCCCTTATCTTCCCCAGCCTGGCCAGGCCCCCTTTACTCATTGGACTCATAAGGGCTGAGCGTCACATGTGGGTATGAAAATAACACGACCACCTCGCCAGACTGACACCCACCCCTCAGGGCAATTATTACACACCTTATTTTATACCCAACATGTCATCACTGGGTCTCTGTGCTTCTCTATGCAACGCAAGGCAGATCATGGCTGGTGGGGGGAGCCAGCAGGGGGCTGTACATGGCTTCCTGGAAACATCACAGTCCCCTGCGTCAGTCCTCCTCTCAAGAGCCCAGATGCAAGTAGTGGGAGGAGTTAGGCAAATATTAAAATGCCTTGATGGGTTCTTTCCTCCTCCTTTTTTTCTCCTCTCCTCTCCTCTCCTCTCTCCACTACCTTCTCCTCTCCTCTCATTTTCTCTTCCTCTCCTCTTCACTTTTTTCTCCTCTCTTATTTTTCTCCTTCCCTCTCCTCTCCTCTTTTTCTTCTATTTTCTCCTTCTCTCTCCTCTCTTTTTTTTCTCCTTCTCTCTCTTCTCCAATTCCTCTCCTCCTTTTTTTCCTTCTTTCACCTCTTTCCCTTTCCTCTCCTCTCCCTTTTCTCCTCCCCTCTCCTTTTCTCTTCCTCTTTTTCTTCCCTCCTTCCCTCTCCTCCCCTTTCTCCCTCGCCTCTCCTCTTCTCTTTTTCTTCTCTTTTCTCCTTCCCTCTCCTCTCCATTTTCTCTTCTCTTTTTTTTCTCATTCCTTCTAATCTCCTTCCCTCACCTCTCCTCCTTTTTTTCTTCTCTTTTCTCCTTCCCTCTTCCTCTCCTCTTTTTCTCCTTCCCTCTCTTTCTCCTTCTTTCTCCTCTCCTTCCCTCTCCTCTTTTTTTTCTCCTTCCTTCTCCTCTCCTCTTTTTCTTTTTCCCTTTCCTCTGCTCTCCTCTTCTTCCCTTTCCTCTCCTCTTTTTCTGCTTCCCTCTCCTCTTTCTTTTCTTCTTTCCCTCTCCTCTTTTTTTCTTTCTTCTTTCCCTCTCCTCTTTTCTTTCTCCTTCCCTCTCCTTTCCTCTCTTCTCTTCTCTTCTTTTTCTCCTTCCCTCTCCTCTCCATTTTCTCCTCCCCTCTTTTTCTCCTTCCTTCTAATCTCCTTCCCTCACCTCTCCTTTTTTTCTTCTATTTTCTCCTTCCCTCTCCTCTCTCTTTTTCTCCTCCCCCTTTCCTCTCATTTTCTCTACCTCTCCTCTTTTTCTCCTTCCCTCTCTTTCTCCTTCTTTCTTTCTCCTCTCCTTCCCCCTCCTCTTTTTTTCTCCTTCCTTCTCCTCTCCTCTTTTTCTTTTTCCCTTTCCTCTGCTCTCCTCTTTTTCTTCTTCCCCTTCCTCTGCTCTCCTTTTTCTCCTTCCTTCTCCTTTCCTCTTTTTCTTCTTCCCTCTCCTCTCCTCTTTCTTTTCTTCTTTCCCTCTCCTCTTTTCTTTCTCCTTCCCTCTCCTTTCCTCTCTTCTCTTCTTTTTCTCCTTCCCTTTCCTCTCCATTTTCTCTTCTCTTTTTTTTTCTCCTCCCCTCTTTTTCTCCTTCCTTCTAATCTCCTTCCCTCACCTCTCCTTTTTTCTTCTATTTTCTCCTTCCCTCTCCTCTCTCTTTTTCTCCTCCCCCTTTCCTCTCATTTTCTCTTCCTCTCCTCTTTTTCTCCTTCCCTCTCTTTCTCCTTCTTTCGCCTCTCCTCTTTTTTTTTCTCCTTTCCTTTTTCTTCTTCCCTTTCCTCTCCTCTTTTTCTGCTTCCCTCTCCTCTTCTCTTTCTTTTCGTCTTTCCCTCTCCTCTTTTCTTTCTTCTTCCCTCTCCTCTCCCTTTCTCTTGGTCTTCCCTTTTTCTCCTCTTTCCCTCTCCTCTCTTTTTCTCTTCCTCTCTTCTCCATTTCCTCTCCTCCTTTTCGCCTTCTTTCACCTCTTTCCCTTTCCTCTCCTCTGCTTATTCCCCCCCCCCCCTTAATGAAAATGCTAATGAGAGGAAGTTCCACTATTGGATGGTACTCCGCTTTAAGGTGAAGCACTGAAGGCACGGAGAACTCCCTCTAGTGGGCACCCCCCATGATGTAGGCAGTGGGAGGGGTTATTGAAATTTCAAAATGCCTGGATGGGTGGGTGTTAGTCCGGAGGAGTGGGCGGGGGGGAATTTCTATAGGTAACGCCCACATGTGGCGCTGAGCCTCCATGACTGAAAGCACGAAAATCCAATGAATGAAAAGGTGGGGACAGGGACTGTCAGGCTGGGGAGGAAAGAGCTAGATGATGCTGGACGTCCACCACCCTGGAAATGAGACGGGGCTGTATCTTGCTTGCTGCAGCTTCTAATGCATATGGTGAGACGCTCACAGTGTGCAGTGAAATCAGAGGAAGCCGGTCCAGGATAGAAGCCGGTCCAGGAGAGAAGCCGGTCCGGGATAGAAGCCGATCCGGGATAGAAGCCGGTCCGGGATAGAAGCCGGTCCGGGATAGAAGCCGGTCCGGGATAAAAGCCGGTCCGGGATAGAAGCAGGTCCGGGATAGAAGCCGGTCCGGGATAGAAGCCGGTCCGGGATAGAAGCCGGTCCGGGATAGAAGCCGGTCCAGGATAGAAGCAGGTCCGGGATAGAAGCCGGTCCGGGATAGAAGCCGGTCCGGGATAGAAGCCGGTCCGGGATAGAAGCCGGTCCGGGAGAGAAGCCGGTCCGGGAGAGAAGCCGGTACAGGAGAGAAGCCGGTCCAAGATAGAAGCCGGTCCGGGAGAGAAGCCGGTCCGGGAGAGAAGCCGGTCCGGGAGAGAAGCCGGTCCGGGAGAGAAGCCGGTCCGGGAGAGAAGCCGGTCCGGGATAGAGGCCGGTCCAGGAGAAAAGCCGGTCTAGGCTAGAAGCCGGTCCAAGTGTGTAAGACTGGAGGGAAAGCCCGGAGGCCGGATTGAAGTCCGAATGGATCCTCCAGGCTCTCAGTACGCCCCGTGAACAAACCCCTAATTGGTCATTATTCCAGAGTTATGCAGAAAAAGTCTAGTCTGGGGTCCGGGGAGGAAGGGGTTACCTGCGGCGGGCGCCATGCTTTTGGCGGAGGGGGGCGGGGAGCGCTGGAACATGTGGATTTAATTGCAGCGGCGGAGTGGGCAGGAGAAGCAAATTTTTTCTGTGGAAAGTCGTATGACGAGATGAACCCGATCCAAGACGCCGAGCATTCCTCCGGGCTGTTGGGGGCGCAAAAAAATAACCCACTCGGCTCTTCACCGACCCGTCTAAAGTCGTAGAACTACAAGTCCCAGCATGGCGTGAAATGGGGTACACAGAGAGAGGGGTGGGCATACTGGGGGCGAGGTCGTTCCAAAAATGTGAAAAGTGGCTGGCTGAGATACAAGCTGTACTGGTATTTGTAATCCCACCATGGGGGGGGGGGGGGGCAAGGACCCTGGCACCTTTTCTGGTGTGGCTGGGACTTGCAGTTCCTGAAGCTGAACTCCAGTATAGGCAAACGTTGTCTATATACGTTCATCGTGTGTGTTCTTCCCCAACCCGCAGAGACCCAGTGATGACATCACTTCCATATTTTTCAGGATTTCAAAAGATATAAAGATCTTACATTGGCCTCTAGGGGGAGCTCTCCATGCTGTAGTGACTCTGGTAAAGCCAAACTCCAGGATAGGCAAACGTTGTTTATATACAGTCATCATGTGTGTTCTTCCCCGACCCACCAGAGACCCAGTGATGACATCACTTCCATATTTTTCAATATAATAAAATATAAGATCTTACATTGGCCTCTAGGGGGAGCTCTCTATACTTCAGTGACTTAAAGCTGAACTCCAGGATAGGCAAAAGTCTATATACATTCGCAGAGACCCAGTGATGACATCACAGTGATGACATCGGCCCAGATTCACCGACTTAAGTGCAAATGTGCGCCGGCGTACCGGACCCACAAACCAACATACGCCTAAAAACTGGCCACCCTACGCTAGAAACTCAGTGGAATCCAACCCACAAAATATGATGTGTGGCCCTTTGGTGATGTCAGGGGCCACAGTGGCCCCCCTATATAAAAGGAATAGACCAACACTGATATAGGAAGAACAATTATTAGCTATACCCAAAAGCTTTACTTATAGCCAAAGTTTGCGATTTCGGCCCCCAAATCCTTCTCCCGCGTCGCTCGCTGCAGCGCGAAAACGGCGAGGCGCCGAACTATTTATTGCGCCGTTTCTGCTACGATAGAAAATAATTCTGCAGATAATAGGCGAGGTAATCACAGGAGGAGAGGAGGCAATAATAGGACAGGAGCGTACCCCATCCAGGCTCCACCGAGCCGCCAGAGAAAGGAGGCGCCGCCGCCTGCGTATTCGCTGATAAGTGTGCGCAACGCATCACACGCACAAAGGGGGTCATTTACAGTCAAGTGAATGGCGGAGATGTAAACGGCGCCCTTTTTTTTCAGCTTATTGTTTCCTCCGATAGCTGTCTGAGGATACTTGCATGCCCAGTGCGCTTTGGGTGACCGGTGCCTTTTAGCGGCCGCAAATTTTAGCACAAAACTTTTTTTATTTTAATATATATAAATCTAAAGATATATAATATATATATATAAAAATAAATTATATAAAAAAAAGTGTAGTTAATATACATACAGTATATAGATATATAAATAAATTATGAAAAAAATGGATATAAGTAAATTATTAAAAAAAAAATGTGTAGAGTTATAATAATCATAACAGTCACGTTCTTTTATCTAGCACAAAAATAAATATATAGGGCCAGATTCAGGTAGATGGGCGCATCTTTATTCCGGCGTAACGTTTCTCATTTACGTTACTCCGCCGAAACTTTAGGAGAAAGTACTGTTATTCACAAAGCACTTGCTCCTAAAGTTGCGGCGGCGTAGCGAAAATGGTCCGGCGGAATTCAAATTGGGCTGGTAGGGGGGCGTGTATTATTTAAACTAGGCGCGATCCTGCGGCGAACGCACTGCGCATGCGCCGGCCGTCAATGTATCCCAGTGCGCATGCTCCACATTAGGACGGTGTTTTCTACGTGAACGTCAATGACGTCAATCCCCATTCACGGACGAGTTACGCAAACGACGTGAAACTTTTTCAATTCGACGCGGTCACGACGGCCATACTTAACATAGGACGCGCCTGCTTTTTGTTGCTTTATCTTTACGCCGGGAAACCCCTTACGGAAACGTCGTAAAGTGACTGCGTCGGGCCCACGTACGTTCCTGAATTGGCGTATCTCGCTGATTTACATATTATCGGCGCAAATCTGCGGGAACGCCCCTAGCGGCCATTTTAAAATTGCAGTTCCGATACGGCGGCGAAATACAATTACGCCGCTCGTATCTGAACTCAATCCCGGCGTATCTTGTTTTCTGAATACAGAACACAGATACGACGGCGTAGGTTAGAAGTTACGCGGCTTATCTACAGATAAGCCGCGTAACTTCGAACTGAATCTGGCCCATACAGTATATCTTAAGGCCATGTTGTGTGTGTGTGTATGTGTATATAACGCTCCTATGTGTATTTTAGACGTATATATTTTTGTGATGTATAAATGAAAATGATTATTATTGTTATAATTTTCCTAATTACCGCTACTGCAATTATTGCTGTTATTATAATTATTACTGCGAGTGTCGTGATCATTACTAGTATTAGAAGTTTGCTCTAATTGCTCTCATTATTAGTATTGTTGCAACTATCATTTGTAATTATTAAGGTCAGTAGTGTGTTATAGATTTTATATATATATATCACATTTTATTTTTTTATTACATATTTTAAATACTTTTTTTTATTATCTTTTTCATAAAGAATAAGTAAAAAAATAAATAAATATATATATATATATATATATATATATATATATATATATATATATATATATATACACACACACACTTATTCTTTATTAAAAAGATAATAAAAAAAAGTATTTAAAATATGTAATAAAAAAATAAAATGTGATATATGTGTATATATATATATATATATATATATATTTATATAATCACATTTTATTTTTTTATTACATATTTTAAATACTTTTTTTTATTATCTTTTTCATAAAGAATAAGTAAATAAATAAATATATATATATATATATATATATACACATACACTTATTCTTTATTAAAAAGATAATTAAAAAAAAGTATTTAAAATATGTAATAAAAAAATAAAATGTGATATATGTATATATATATATATATATATATATATATATATATATATATATATATATATATATATATATATATATATATATATATATATATATATATATATATATATATAAATCACATTTTATTTCTAAAATGTGATTATATAAATATATATATATATATATATATATATATATATATATATATATATATAGATATATATATATATAGATATATTTATATTTATTTATTTATATAATCACATTTTATAAATAAAGTGTGATTATATAAATATATATATATATATATATATATATATATATATATATATATATATATATCACATTTTATTTTTTTATTGCATATTTTAAATACTTTTTTTTATTATCTTTGTCATAAAGAATAAGTAAAAATATATATATATATATATATATATATATATATATATACACACACACTTATTCTTTATTAAAAAGATAATAAAAAAAAATACGTAATAAAAAAAAAAAAATGTGATATATATATATATATATATATATATTTATATAGAAAATATATATTTTTTTTAAATGTTTGTTATCTCCCAGTGTACATGGTAGTGAAGTGCTGTGATGACATCTGTTGGAGGTAGATTTTGTCTTCGGAGTGATCCCGCTCTAACGCCGGCCGCGCACACACATGCGCCATTTTTCAGGCAATTTAAACCGAAATACAAAAAAATAAACAAAATTGGGTGAAGAGTTGGAGGCGGACGGATTGCGTTGAGCCCTGGAAGGGACTTGAACCCGTTGCGGTTTTCTTTGATCTATTCGGCCATTTTTAGCATTTCAAAGCCGGCTGAACGCGGCCCAGTTTTCAACTTTGACAGGAAGCGGCGTTGCGGTGCGTTGCGGAGTTCAGCCGCCCGTCTCTACACATCTATTGATCATTTCAAGATTAAAGCTCAGCTCTGGGATTTAAGCAACAACAAAAAAAAAAAAAAATACCTGTGCAGTGCCCCCTCCCCCCTCCCCCCAACACTGCAAGGGTTAATGCTTGTTAAGGGCTCATTTTCTGCGTGCAGCCGGGGTCGTGTGCGCTCCTCTGAAACGCGTTGCCCTATTAATTGTTACTGGCACCCCATGCGTGTGCGTTTTCTGGTGCCATGTGATTCCGTGCCAGAACGGGGGTCAGGGACTTTTTCCCCACATTTCTCATGCATTGAATAGGCTGCCCTATTCGCTTTGCGCTGGCTCGCAAACGCGTGACGCCGCGCGCCTAGCCTAAGCCTAAGGGTATAGGAAAAGGCTAATGTGAAGATTCAAAAGGGATGGACAGCCGCACTACAAAAAAACTTCTGAAGTTGCCTTTATTGGTAAAGTCAATGGGAATGCATCACAAAATACAGCCAAAAGGATCGGGAAAAAATAGCAGCCGACGCGTTTCACACTAATCAGTGGCTGGGCTAGGGAAAGGCTCCAATGCCACCAGTCTACTGCAGGCAGAAGGAAACGTTTCCTCAGTCTCCTCTCTCATTCAGTGATCACTCAGACTTTGCATTGTAACTTTGTAGCAAGGTGAAAGGCTGCAGCAGGGGGCTGATCTGTGTCAGACATTTGTGAACACAGCCAAGATCTGTCATGATCCGATCCAACCGCTGCTTTTTCTTCATTTAGGTTGCCAACGCACTAAATCAGGGGTCTCCAAACTTTTCAAACAAAGGGCCACTTTAGTGCCCTTCAGACTTTAGGAGGGCCCGATTGGGGCCAGCAAGGGAAGAGAAAGTCACGGGCCCAGGATCAGTGACAACATATATGGCCTCAGGGTTGGTGGTCAATAGGAAGAGGAGTATTCCCCCTATTAGTAGGAGGAATAGTATCCCATCATTAGTATCAGTGGCTAATATAGTGCCCCATTCTTGGTGTCAATGGGAGGAATAGTGCCTCATGTCAGTGGGAGGAATTGTGCCCCAAGGGCCGGATAAAGGCTAGAAAAGGGCCACATCTGTTTGGAGACCCCTGCACTAAATAAACGTTGTTTTCCAAAAACTGTTAAAAAAACGTAAATATTAAGACATATTAATTTAATTTAAATAATAATAATAATCATAAACTATATTAAATTAGAAAAAGCACCTTTAGAAAAGAGCACCATATAATAATGTAGTAATAATAATCATCAGTTTATATAAACTTAAATATAAATACATATCGATATACATTTTTTATAATAATAATCATAAAAAAATATTAAATTAAAAGTCTGTTGTTTACAAAACTTAAATATGAATAAATATTGATGTTGATATCAATTAAATAATAATAAAATATTTAAAAATATATATATTTTCTAAATATTATTATAAAATAATTGTAATTCTTTAAAAAAATATATATATATATAAAAAAAGCCAGTTGCTTACAAAATTCAGTAGCTCAAGCTTACAATTGATTGACTCCCTACCTACCCCTACATGTCGACTTTGATCAGGGAATGCCATTCAATGACAGAGAGACGGTATAAAAGCGGCTGTTGTTTCACAACACCCTTCATGCTCTCTAATAGATTTGTTTGTCATTGGGGCACCTTGTAATAATATAATATGTATTGTTGTTATTATTATATAATATTCACCATTTTATATAAACCTAAATATTAATACATCTTAATATAAATTGAATAATAATAATAATCATAAACAATATAAAATTACATAAAATATATATATAAT
This sequence comes from Rana kukunoris, assembly GCA_029574335.1. Taxonomy (NCBI): domain Eukaryota; kingdom Metazoa; phylum Chordata; class Amphibia; order Anura; family Ranidae; genus Rana; species Rana kukunoris. The sequence goes on along the minus strand of CM056059.1, from coordinate 10,340,988 downwards.
ATGCGCTAGATATTAAGATATTAGTGCTGTAGTACATATATTTTTTGCATTCATATATATTATTATATATTATTATATATTATAATATATATATATATATATATATATACAGTGCAGAAAATAAGTATTTGAACACCCTGCTATTTTGCAAGTTCTCCCACTTGGAAATCATGGAGGGGTCTGAAATTGTCATCGTAGGTGCATGTCCACTGTGAGAGACATAATCCAAAAAAAAAAATTCCAGAAATCACAATTTATGATTTTTTAACTATTTATTTGTATGATAGAGCTGCAAAGAAGTATTTGAACACCTGTCTATCAGCTAGAATTCTGACCCTCAAAGACCTGTTAGTCTGCCTTTAAAATGTCCACCTCCACTCCATTTATTATCCTAAATTAGATGCACCTGTTTGAGGTCATTAGCTGCATAAAGACACCTGTCCACCCCATACAATCAGTAAGAATCCAACTACTAACATGGCCAAGACCAAAGAGCTGTCCAAAGACACTAGAGACAAAATTGTACACCTCCACATGGCTGGAAAGGGCTACGGGGAAATTGCCAAGCAGCTTGGTGAAAAAAGGTCCACTGTTGGAGCAATCATTAGAAAATGGAAGAAGCTAAACATGACTGTCAATCTCCCTCGGACTGGGGCTCCATGCAAAATCACCTCATGGGGTCTCAATGATCCTAAGAAAGGTGAGAAATCAGCCCAGGACTACACGGGAGGAGCTGGTCAATGACCTGAAAAGAGCTGGGACCACCGTTTCCAAGGTTACTGTTGGTAATACACTAAGACGTCATGGTTTGAAATCATGCATGGCACGGAAGGTTCCCCTGCTTAAACCAGCACATGCCAAGGCCCGTCTTAAGTTTGCCAATGACCATTTGGATGATCCAGAGGAGTCATGGGAGAAAGTCATGTGGTCAGATGAGACCAAAATAGAACTTTTTGGTCATAATTCCACTAACCGTGTTTGGAGGAAGAAGAATGATGAGTACCATCCAAGAACACCATCCCTACTGTGAAGCATGGGGGTGGTAGCATCATGCTTTGGGGGTGTTTTCCTGCACATGGGACAGGGCGACTGCACTGTATTAAGGAGAGGATGACCGGGGCCATGTATTGCGAGATTTTGGGCAACAACCTCCTTCCCTCAGTTAGAGCTTTGAAGATGGGTCGAGGCTGGGTCTTCCAACATGACAATGACCCGAAGCACACAGCCAGGATAACCAAGGAGTGGCTCTGTAAGAAGCATATCAAGGTTCTGGCGTGGCCTAGCCAGTCTCCAGACCTAAACCCAATAGAGAATCTTTGGAGGGAGCTCAAACTCCGTGTTTCTCAGCGACAGCCCAGAAACCTGACTGATCTAGAGAAGATCTGTGTGGAGGAGTGGGCCAAAATCCCTCCTCCAGTGTGTGCAAACCTGGTGAAAAACTACAAGAAACGTTTGACCTCTGTAATTGCAAACAAAGGCGACTGTACCAAATATTAACATTGATTTTCTCAGGTGTTCAAATACTTATTTGCAGCTGTATCATACAAATAAATAGTTAAAAAAATCATACATTGTGATTTCTGGAATTTTTTTTTTGATTATGTCTCTCACAGTGGACATGCACCTACGATGACAATTTCAGACCCCTCGATGATTTCCAAGTGGGAGAACTTGCAAAATAGCAGGGTGTTCAAATACTTATTTTCTGCACTGTATATATATATATTATAATATATTTTTTTACATTTATTTTTATATTACTAGAAAAACAAAAAATTTAAAATAGAAAAAAAAGTTCGGGCCAAATTCAGAAAGAATTAGATTCCCGCAGAGTATCGTCGTTACGTCATTTTTTTTTGAGTAGCGTCGTTTACGGACATTCCTATTCCCGGACGACTTACGCAAAAAATAAAAAATAAATTGAAAGTCGACGCGGGAACGACGGCCATACTTAACACGGGCCGCGTAACGTTAGACCAGCTAAAAGCTGGTTTAACTTTACGTAGCGAAAAAATGACGTACGCGATTGCGAACGACGCTCGTAACTTCGTGGATCTCCGTAAAAAGCTCATTTGCATACCCCGACGCTGAAAACGACGCGAAGTCCACCCAGCGGCCGCAAAAAGATCGCAGTGTAGATCCGAAGGCGTACGAAGACGTAAGCCTCTCGGATCGAAGCCCAACGCCGCCGTATCATGGTTTGAGGATTCAAACTAGTGATACGGCGCGCAAAATTCGAAATTACTCCTGTCTAACACCAGTTAGACAGGCGTAATCGCTCTGTGAATCTGGGCCTTTGTTTTTTATATCCTTCTTTTAGCGTTTAGCTTTAAGAATTCTGGGGCAGATTCACGTAGATCGGCGCATTATCATTCCGGCGTAGCGCACCACTTTTCCGTTAGACTTGCGCAATCTAGCCGCGTAATCCGGCGATTCACGTAGCTTTTACGCAAGAGCTTGCGCAAACGTAAGGTTTTTTCCGTAGGCGTAAGGAGGAGTAATACAAATTGGGAGGGACGTGGGCGTGTTACATTGAAATGAGCCGTGACCCCATGCAAATGAAGGGCCGGCCGACTCGCGCATGCGCGCGTGAAGGAAACCATGTCAGCTCCGTTGTGCGCATGCTCACAACTCGGGAGCGGCGCAATCATTGAAATTGGAAATGGACTAGGGCAATGTTGTGAACTACGCAGACAGCATAAATAGACACACACAAACGCCCTTCCATTGCAAAAGTACATCCCTTTGTGTCCCTTCCCATTGAATCAAGTGCTTTTGCTCTGTTGTTCGTTAGAGTGTGTTTTGTAGTTGTGAGATTAGTGTTCTGTGTGATCTTGTGCTTGTTGGTAGTTTTGTGAAAGTGTATTTTGATAAGTGTTTGAGACTGTTTGTTTGATTGATAGATTTCTGAGCGTTTGTTTTCTTGCATTTTTTTTTCATCTGATTTTTTTGTGTGTGTTTCTTGCTGAGTGCTAGTGTGATTTTTGGCTGTTCTTTTTCTCTTTGTGTGTGTTCTTGTCTGATTGGTTGTGCTTGTATTTGTGACAGATTTTTGGTGACTGCTAGTGAGTTTGTTTGGAAGTATGACTGAGAGAAAAAGAAAGCTCAATTTTACTGTGGGGGAAAAAAGAATTCTTGCCCGGGCCATTACCGACTATGGGCGTTTTCTCCACGGCCCGCAGAGTGCCACCACCACCCCGGCCAGGAGGAGGGAGATATTGGATATAATCACGGAGCAGGTCAATTCATCGGGGGAGGGGGAGACACGGACCCGCTCTGGGATAGAAAAGAAAATAAATGACCTCCGGCGTGAGGTGAAAAAAAAACTGGCCGCAATAAATGCCCATGCCAGGGGCACAGGAGGGGGCCCACCATGCCGGGTTAGATTTTCAGAGACGGAGCGTGTGGTGGCCCTGACCTTTCACCGGCATGAAGTGGAGGGCCTGCCAGGCTTTGACACAAGTCCGGTCCCCGCGGTGCCAGGTAAGGTTTTTATTTCTCTCAGGTGTGTAGCATGTGTGGGGGAGGGGGTGAAAGGGAATATGTGGCAAGTGTGTGGATCCTCCAACCTGTGAATGTTTTGTGTCATCCACAGCTGTGCAGGAGGGTGCAGGGCCATCTGGACTGACCGCTCCAACCCCAGGACAGCAGCCTAATGAGGCCCCCCCAACAAGGCCAGAGTCCGCAGAGGAGGAACAAGAGGAGGGGGAGGATCATGCGGAGGACGATCATGAGGAGGAGCAGAATCATGAGGAGGAGGAGTCCATGGAAGGCACTGGCCCTTTGGTTTCTGCGGACTCTTCCCCTCTGGCTGCAAGAAGCCTGCCCTCCCTAAGGGTCAGCCCCCCCCCCTCCTCCCCCAACATGGCTCCCCTCACAAGGGCCTCCCCTTCTCCCCGGCCACAACCATCAGCAAGAGCCAGGAGGTCATCCCCAAGCACCAGGGGGGCGCCCAATCTCATGCCCGCCTGTCTGAGAAGGAACCTGGCCACCCAGACCCGCCTTCTGAGACAGCTCTGCCAGACTATGGGGCGGGTGGATCAGAGCCTGTCCTCCATTAATGATAGCCTGGGTAACCTGGACTCCCACTCCCGGGCCTCCACAACCTGCCTAAATGACCTGCAAACTACAGCAGCAGGCGTTGGGCAGGATGTGAGGGCCCTTACCCAGGCTATCCAGGGCAACACGGCAACACTTGGTGCTGCCCTGGACAGAATAGCCGTGGCCTTGGAGGGCAGGCCGCCAGGTGGGCAGATCTCAGGGGCTGCTCCTCCTTCCCCGGCTTTTCCCCTCCCCCATGCGTCTCCCCTGAGGGTCCGGGGCCGTGGCCGGGGGCGCCCCAGGCGTGGCTCAGGCAGAGGGCAATAATTTTTTTTTCCCCCTTTTGTTTGTTTTGAAAGCTTTTTTATTTTTGTTCTCTGCTTTTTTTTGTTTTTTCTAAGCATTTTTTTTTTCAATGCATTTTTGTTTGTTTGACTTTTTTGGCATATTTTGGGTTGTGAATGATGTTTGAATGTGGGGGTGACATTCCTGCTGGAAAAGGGGTGTCACCCTCAATTTTGGTGGAGAAGGGTTCCCCAGGACCAGGGAGAAGTGATTCCCAGGTCCGTGTGAATGGTGTATGAATGTACAGTGACATAATTGGAGCCTTGACGTGGCGTTACTGCTCACCAGTCTTGCATGGTGGACTGGTGCCAATCCAATTTGATGAGGATGTGGGGTGTGTGTGCTAGGGACCATAGTGGTGTGCATGCATGCATTCTCATTGTGCCATGATTAATGTGTGTGTTTAACGTGCAAAGATGCCCAATATGAGCTACCTCCTGACTGCTCTTCCCTCAGAAGACGGGGTATCCTCGGTTAGGGGTTGATTTTCTGGTTGGGGGGTCAGATCATCACGTAGCTCAACCTGCAGGCCCTTCCTCACTGCGAGATTGTGTAGCATGCAACATGCAGCGATGATATGGCACACGAAGTTTGGGGAATACAACAGTGTACCCCCAGACTTATCCAGGCATCGGAAACGTGACTTCAGGAGGCCAAAGGTGCGCTCCACCACTGCACGGGTTTTGATGTGTGCTTCATTGTATCGTTCCTCTCCTGGGGTTTGGGGGTTCCGGATAGGAGTCATGAGATGGGGTCCCAGTGCATATGCAGAGTCACCTGTAAAGGAAAAGACAGGAGAATGTTAGTCATGCATGTGCCACTTCTGTTGTGCATCACGGGAGGGGATAGTCATGCCTGACTCCCATGTCACTCACCAACCAGCCAGGTGTTCCCATACACGTTCTGTTCGAATTCTGTTCGGATGTGGCTTTGATTGTAGATGTAGCTGTCATGGCTGGACCCTGGGTGTTTGGCACGGACGTGCCATATGAGGCCTTGGGCATCAACTATCACCTGTACGTTGATGGAGTGCCAATTCTTCCGATTGCGGTACATGTGCTCGGTCTCATGGGGGGGCTGGAGTGCCACATGTGTGCAATCTATGGCCCCGATGGTGCGTGGGAATCTGGCAATTCGGTAGAAATCTGCCATTGCCTTGATTCAAAGCTCCTCAGTGGTGGGTTTGATGATTTGGTTGGCCAAGCGTGTGAGGATTGCAGGGACAACCTGGTGCACACATCTGCTCATGGAGGATTGTGACATCCCAGCCACCACTCCACTTGTACGCTGAAAAGAGCCACTGGCAAGGACATGGAGTGTTGCCAGGACCTTGACCAGTGGCTGCACTGCATGTGAGCGTTGTGTTGGGCTGGTGATGTCCTCCTGCAAGGTTGTGGTTAATTCCAGGATGGCATGAGGGGGGAATCTGAAGATGCGAAAGACCTCTGAATCATTCATGCCAAACAGGTGTATGCGGGTGCGGTATACCCTCTCCCGTGCCATCCTCCGTGCCCTCCTCCTTCTTTGGTCATCTATATTCACTAGTGCAGCTATGAGCGACGATGCCCCTAGCATGTTGGCAGTCAAATTGTAGTGCAACACGTGTGTGTGGTCTGCTCCTCAGTAACGGTGTTGCTTTATCTGACAATTAGACTTTTTTTCAAAAGTTAGATCAGCTTTTATGGGCTCTAACTTTAGACAGGACATTTTGCACTTGCGCACATCGCGTAGCCTGCGCAGCAACTGCGTTTTTTTGTGGATCCCCGTAACTCCCTCATTAGCATATTTGACTAGCAAATCAATGGTGTGTCTAGCGCAGTTTTGCGCGAAGGGAAGCGAATGTCTAACTCAATTACGCCGGACCAAAAAACGTAGATTTCTGGCGTATATTGTTTTGTGAATCGCGTCCAACTATACGCACGCGCACATTTAGACTTACGCACGCGCAACAGCAGTTGCGCACGCGTAATCGCTCTGTGAATCTGGCCCTCTGTGTATATTCAAATATATATATATTTTTTTTTATATTCCTAGAAAATTAAAAAAACATTTATTTATATATAATCTTTTTTTTTTTTATATTCCTAGAAAATGTGAAAATCAGAAATAAAATATATATATTTTTTAATACCATTCATCTACTTAGAGTTTAGCTTTAAGTGTTCTATGTATATTCATATTTTTTTTTTTCCTTTTTATATTTGTAGAAAAGTTTTTGTTTTATATTCTACTAGAGCAGGGGTCTCCAAACATTCTAAACAAAGGGCCGGTTTATTGTCCTTCAGACTCTTGGAGGGCCAACAGGAGTGGAAATTTTCCTGGCATCATTGTAAGTAAACATCTGGTATTAGGGGGAGGAATAGTGCCCCATTGCTGATATCAAAGGGAGGAATAGTGCTCTAATAGCTCTGTTAGTGGGAGAAATGGTGCTCCATTGTCAGTGTCAGATGGCAGAATAGTGTCTCGTATCAGTGGGAGGTATGGTGCCCCAAGGGCCGGATAAAGGCAAGCAAAGGGCCACATCCGGCCCTCGGGCCGCAGTTTGGAGACCACTGTACTAGAGGGTTTTGTATTTATTTTCGGTCACGTTTCCCAATTCATGTCAGCGGGGGGTTCCCTCCGTTTACCCAACTAGCCAATTTTTTTTTATTATTATTTATTTTATTTTATTTTATTTTGTTGCTTTATTTATTATCAGGCACTTGGCCTTTTTTTTTTGCGCCAGCCCCCAAAGCGTTGCACATTTTTCTCAGGCAGCTAAAGGGTTTCTCCGGGGAGAGCAACGTGTCCTCCCACTCCTTTTTCCAAACACTGAAGCGGCGGCGGCGGCGGGGTGAAGCGCGCCGAAAGCGTACAAAAACAGCACAGCGGAAGGCTGGCAGCGCCTATTGTAGCAGCTACTTTAACGAGAGATTTGCACAATGCGGTAATCACCTGTTACAATTACATAATTCATATCCTCACCCTCCTGGAGAAGTTACCAGCCGCGAGGAAAAATAAGATAAATGCAGACTCGCGGAAACGCGCCGGCTGTTAGTTGTACAATTTGGGAAGTGTCGGTGACGCCCCGTCCGCCCGCAGACAAAGAATGGGAATCCTAGGAAGGGGAAAGACTCCGAGCGTGGGAGGCATGGCAGGGGCTACGCGAGGGTAATAAGGGGTAATTGGGCTGGGGGGGGGGGCGCCTGTCTTTACACTCAAACTTTAATGGCCTCCCAGTCTTAGTCTGTAGGGTTCAATATGGAGTTGGCCCACCAGACATGGATGAGCGAGTTTAGGGGGGAAGGAACTTCACTGACCTGCACAGAGTCCTGACCTCGACCAGATAGAAGGTCTGACCCTTTAACTTAATTTGCTTTTTTTTTTTTTGTTGTTTGTTTGTTAAACCAACGGCAGGTGGCTGGAGGAAAAAAAATTGGCGCCCTTCACACCGTAAATACGCTGACAATAAAGTTTCTCTAGGAGGGAAGCCGTCAGTCCGGAAACCCTCCCGGACCGCTCAGGCTGGAGCTGTTCAATGGCTTCCTGCGGCCGTCCCACACAAGGCCCGACTGATGTCACCTTTGTTTTATAATCAGCCGCATTCACAGGCCCCTCAATGGCTCATTACCAGCAGCTGCCTTCAAGAGCCTCTCGCACTCCTTCCCTTATACTTATTTTACTCCTTTTTTACTTTTTTCGTATTTTTTATTTTTTTGGGATCCTTTGCATTTTTAAAGGGAAGTTATAATATCAGAGTCATAATTTAAAACATATGTAAAACCAGTGGCGGCTGGTGCTCAATATTTTTTTTTGGGGGGAGGGGTGCAAATTCTAAATAAAAACACCCATCAATTACAGCCTCACTGTGCCCATCAAACACAGCCACTGTGCCATCAAATGCCATTACTGTGCCCATCCAACTTAGCTACTGTGCCCATCCAACGCAGCTACTGTGCCCATCCAACGCAGCTACTGTGCCCATCAAACGCAGCCACTTTGCCCATCCAACGCAGCTACTGTGCCCATCAAACGCAGCTACTGTGCCCATCAAACGCCGCCACTGTGCCATCAAATGCCACTACTGTTTCATCAAATGAAACCACTGTGCGCATCAAACACAGCCACTTTGCCCATCAAACATTGCCACTGTGCCCCAAATGCTGCCAATTTGTCCATTAAACGTTCCCAGTGTGCCCCAAATGCTGCCAATTTGTCCATTAAACGTTCTCAGTGTGCCCCAAATGCTGCCACTGTGCCCAAACTCTGCCACTGTGCCCCAAATGCTGCCACTGTGCCCATCAAACGCAGCAGTGTGCCCATCAAGCGCAGCAATGTGCCATCAAACATTGCCACTGTGCCGTGAAACATTGCCACTGTGCCCCAAATGCTGCCACTTTACCCATTAAATGTTGCCACTGTGCCCCAAACCCTGCCACTGTGTCCCAAATGCTGTCACTTTGCCCATAAAACATTGCCACTGTGCCCTAAATGCTGCCACTATGCCCAAAAATGCTGCCACTATGCCCCAAATGCTGCCACTATGTCCCAAATAATGTCACTATGTCCCAAATGATGCCACTGTGTCCCAAATTATGTCACTATGCCCCAAATGCTGCCACTGTGCCCAAAATGCTGCCACTTTGCCCATTAAACACTGCCACTGTGCCCCAAATGCTGCCACTTTGCCCATCAAATGTTGCCACTGTGCCCCAAACACTGCCACTGTGCCCAAAATGCTGCTACTGTGCCCTCCCGTCTGTCCAGCAGTTACCTTGTCTCGGGTGGGCAGCGGGTGACATCGGCAGGCGGCGAGCGGTGTCCGCCATCCTCCATATCTTCCCCAACCCCGATGTCTTCTCCTGCCCGCTTCTCCTCTGCTATGATTGGACGACTGATAGGCGTCCAATCACAGCGCCTGTCATTCCAGCCAATCAGGTGACAGGAAACACAGACCCGGCGCACCTGATTGGCTGAAAGGGGGTTTAATGTTAACAAAGCGAATTCCTTCAGCTTTGCTAACATTGAGCTGAGTGAGAAGCGAACGCACCCGCTTCTCACATTATTGGACACTTAGAATAAAGGGGTAGGGGTGTTGGTGACATCATTGAGCCAATATGGTGACACGCCCACACTTAGACAAGGTCAAGTTTCCCAAAGTTCAAAAAATTGGTGGTCGCAGGAGAATATCCTATCCCTACATGTTTCGCCAACGTGGCTTCCTCATCACTATACAACGTGAATTTGTCAACTGAAATCGTTTTTGTTCATGTTCATATATGGTATGTACTATACTAATATTTGTTCTTGTATTGTATGTCAGAGCTGGGTTACGGACTGGTGGCCCCAGAAAAAAATCCCCTGAGGAAGCCACATTGGCGAAACGCGTAGGGAGGGATATTGTTCCAGTCACAACTGTCTAAAATGAGATTGTGAGCATTGTCCCGGTACAGAAAATGATGGGAAATTCAAACATTTTGAGCTTTAACAGAAGGAACAGGCAGGGAACAGTGTGTGACAGAGCTGTGCAAATCTCGGGACTGGATACACAGAAATACATATCCTTTGGCGGGTAAAAAAAATCCAAATCGCTATTTCATCTGTGTATTTATCAGCTAGCTGGGAGTTCAGCTCTGAAAAATATCCGCTGAACTCTTTTGCGCTACATTTCGAGTGGCAGTGCGAGCAGCCATCTTGAAACATTGGTTTGACGGTTTAAAATAAAAAGACGCCAACGGGTAATACACAGAAAATCACATATAAGAGGAGGGAAAATCAATTCCGTGCAGCTTGTATGCTTGTAATCCTATTAGCACAGAGTAATCTTACAGGCCCAAAGTTTGCCGGGGGAAAATGCGGCAAGTGTGAACAACAAGAGTGAATAATTGTTTCTGGGAGGTCTTCTTCCCCCGATCCTCTACATGTATCCTCCATGGGTAGGGACGCCAACCTGCAGCCATGTTACCGCATCATTCATGAGATAGATCCTTTATTTGTTATGGTAGATCCTTCATTTATAAGATAGACCCTTCATTTATGATGGTAGATGCTTCATTTATGAGATAGATCCTTAATTTATGAGATAGATCCTTCATTCATGAGATTGGATCCTTCATTTATGATGGTAGATCCTTCATTTATGATGGTAGGTCCTTCATTTATGATGGTAGGTCCTTCATTTATGATGGTAGGTCCTTCATTTATGACAGTAGATCCTTCATTTATGATGGTAGATCCTTCATTTATGATGGTAGGTCCTTCATTTATGATGGTAGGTCCTTCATTTATGATGGTAGGTCCTTCATTTATGACAGTAGATCCTTCATTTATGAGATAGATCCTTAATTTATGATAGTTGATCCTTCATTTATAAGATAGATCCTTCATTCATGAGATTGGATCCTTCATTTATGATGGTAGATCCTTCATTTATGATGGTAGGTCCTTCATTTATGATGGTAGGTCCTTCATTTATGATGGTAGGTCCTTCATTTATGACAGTAGATCCTTCATTTATGATGGTAGATCCTTCATTTATGATGGTAGGTCCTTCATTTATGACGGTAGGTCCTTCATTTATGATGGTAGGTCCTTCATTTATAAGATAGATCCTTCATTTATGATGGTAGGTCCTTCATTTATGATGGTAGGTCCTTCATTTATGATGGTAGGTCCTTCATTTATGACGGTAGATCCTTCATTTATGATGGTAGATCCTTCATTTATAATGGTAGGTCCTTCATTTATGATGGTAGGTCCTTCATTTATGACGGTAGGTCCTTCATTTATGACGGTAGATCCTTCATTTATGATGGTAGATCCTTCATTTATGATGGTAGGTCCTTCATTTATGATGGTAGGTCCTTCATTTATGACGGTAGGTCCTTCATTTATGATGGTAGGTCCTTCATTTATAAGATAGATCCTTCATTTATGATGGTAGGTCCTTCATTTATGATGGTAGGTCTTTCATTTATGATGGTAGGTCCTTCATTTATGACGGTAGATCCTTCATTTATGATTTAGATCCTTCATTTATGATGGTAGGTCCTTCATTTATGATGGTAGGTCCTTCATTTATGACGGTAGGTCCTTCATTTATGGCGGTAGGTCCTTCATTTATAAGATAGATCCTTCATTTATAAGATAGATCCTTCATTTATAAGATAGATCCTTCATTTATGATGGTAGGTCCTTCATTTATGATTGTGTTTTTTTCATACATGACATAGTTTCTTCATTTAAGATGGTAGATTCTTCATTCATGACGTAGATCCTTCTTTTATGAAGGTAGATCCTTCTTTGATGATGGGACCTCTTTTATTAATTGCATAGATCCTTCATTTATGATGGTCGATTATTTATGATGGCAGACCCTTCATTCATGATAGTAGAGCCTTCATTCACTACATAGATCCTTAATTTATGATGGTAGATCCCTAATTTATGATGGTAGATCCTTCATTTATGAATGTAGATCCTTCATGTATGTTGGTAGATTCTTCATTTATGATTGTGTTTTTTTCATACATGACATCGTTTCTTCATTTAAGATGGTAGATTCTTCATTCATGACGTAGATCCTTCTTTTATAAAGGTAGATCCTTCATTCATGATGGAACCTCTATTATTCACAACATAGATCCTTCATTTATGGTGGTAGGTCTTCTATTTATGATGGTAGATCCTTCATTCATGACATAGATCCTTTATTTATGATGGGAGAACCTAATTTATGGTGGTAGATCCTTCATTTATGGTGGTAGATCCTTCATTTATGGTGGTAGATCCTTCATTTATGATGGTAGATCCCTAATTTATGATGGTAGATCCTTCATGTATGATGGTAGATTCTTCATTTATGATTGTGTTTTTTTCATACATGACATTGTTTCTTCATTTATGATGGTAGATTCGTCATTCATGACGTAGATCCTTCTTTTATAAAGGTAGATCCTTCATTCATGATGGAACCTCTATTATTCACGACATAGATCCTTCATTTATGGTGGTAGGTCCTCTATTTATGATGGTAGATCCTTCATTCATGACATAGATCCTTTATTTATGGTGGTGGTGGTAGATCCTCCATTTATGGTGGTAGATCCTCCATTTATGGTGGTAGATCCTTCATTTATGGTGGTAGATCCTTCATTTATGAGGTAGATGCTTCATGATGTTTTTGAAAAGAACAAGCTCTTCTGCATGTGTAGCAGTTACAAGGCTGAGACAAACCATTTACCACTGACAGGGGTGTTTATAATGATTAGATTTGATTTATTTATGTAAAATCTTTATCCCAAAAGGGGAAAAAATGCTGTAACTGCCTTTATTATAATATAATATATATATATATAGTATTAACTGGAGTTTGATAATGTATTTAAATCTGCTAGTCCATCTAACACTACCCTACCCCTAGACTGCTGTCCAAGGGTGCCCCCTGTGCTCCTTCATCCAGAGTGAGGGGACGCTCTAATACGACAGTGTGTTACTGGCAAGATCACCAGGTGAAAATAGAAGGGGAAAAGGCTAAAAAAAGAAAACAAATGCAGCCACCACAGCTAATAATTGATAAGCTGCAATATTTTACATTTGTGATTTTGGGTTTAATACTGCTTAAATAAATAAGGGGGTGGGGGGGGGCATTGTATCCAGCGCTTGTTTTTCTTTCTGGCAGTTTCCTGCGCGCTTCATTATCTACCATAATTAATCACCAGTCGCTCTCTTGTGCTTGGGCTCTTCATCCATCTCCCCCCGGCCCGTCAGACCTGGCAGGAGGCTCTCGGTGGCACTCCACAACGCGCCAGTGTCTTTAATACCGCCCGCCTTCACATCTCGGAAGCTCCCCGCTGCTTCCCCTGTGTTTATATTAAGACGCTTTTGTACAAATAAAATCAACTGTAATTAGGACTCTTTTTGTCCCCAAACAAAGGCGGTTTAATGATAGTCTTGATAAGGATTGCTTATTAATATCCCATCCTTGAGGGGCTCCTATCGCCCTCCCTAATCGCGGGAAATATGCCGCTAATTAATCAATTTGAAGACATCCCGTGCTTTGTTTTAGGGGAGAATAGACTGATTTTTTGAGGAGGATGCTCGAAAGTTTGGCCCAAACAAGCTAATCTGTCTTCCGATTGAAACGAGGGCCCCGAGAACGATGAGGAGGTTTATAAAAAGCCGAAAGGGATGTTTTGCTATTTAGTTTTTTTGTGTCTTTATTACCTTTTTTTTTTAGGTCAGTAACTGCTACTCTAGGTACTTTCTTGGCACATTTTTTGCAATAATTCAAAAAGTTAAAACTTTTAAAAACGTCGGTCATACCACCCAGATGGGGGGAAAAAGGGCGACTTTTAGCACGCAAAGGGGACTTGCGATTGGAGACTGCAGCCATATCCAGCCCCAGATACATTGGTAAAGTATAGAAAAACACAAATAGTTAAGTGGGTGGCAGGGTCCTTAATGGGTGCTAAACCACACCATATTTAAATAAAAAAATTACAAAACTTTATTATGACAATGCAGATAAAATACATCAGGTCATCAAATTTGCTTGCCCACGTTTCAACACTTGGCTCTTGGCCCCAAATACACTGGATCCTGGATGCTGGACCCCGGGATCCCTGTGGCCTTACCCAGCCCACAATGCCACCGGTAGGCTTCATCACCTTGACGCCACAACAAGACCCAATGCGGTCCCCCTCCCTCCTTGGTCCATTATCATGGACTTCCCGTGGAGGTCACATGTGGCTTCACACATATGTCACAGTATGGGCTCCCGCTCCAGGAGCCCTCTACTTGAAACACATTCCTTGTATTCAAGAAGGTACCATCCACACACGCGCGCGCCCACTAGTCGCCACACGGGACCCTGTGGGATTTTCTAGACATGCTTCTGATGAAGTGGCTACATCCGCGAAACTAGTCAAGATTGTCATGACTCTCAACCCACTGTTCTTCTCCCCCTCCTGGGAATTATTATACTGGTGTTGTGTTGGTCGTTAATTCTTTTATTTTTCACCCCCTGTTGTGTTTTTACTGATGTTGTATTCAATAAAAAAAATGTTTCTTATATTTTTACATCTGTGCTTGTACATTCTATATCCATATTACCAGTACTGCGATAGTCCAACAATGGCCCCACCCCCTCTTCTTTGGCTCTCTGGTTTGGGGACCTCAGAGCCAATCTCTCTATATATTTAAACTCTGGATGATGGTACAATTTTTTTTAAGTGTTTATTGATTTTTACCTTCAAAGGTTGCATTTCAAACTGGTACAGCATAGTAAACCACAAATTGTTAAACGAGTGGCAGGGTCCTTAATGGGTTCCATGAAAACCACACCATATTTGGCAGACTTTTAAAGACGGGGCATCTCAGTCATACCACCCAGATTTCTGAGATGGTAAGAAGGGCGACTTTTAGCACGCAAAATATACAGATACACTAGTACAGTATAGAAAACTACACATGGTTAAATGGGTGGCAGGTCTTTAATGGGTACTAAACCACACCATATTTATATAAAACAATACAAAACTGAGGAAGAGCTAACTGTAGAAACACGTCTGGATTTGGGCAGGCAAATTTGATGGCCTGGTGTAATTTATTTGTATTGTTTTAGAAAAGTTTTGTATTTTTTTATATAAATATAGTGGGGTTTGAAATAGTACCCATTAAGGACCCTCCTACTTGTCTTAATAATTTGGCTTTCTTTACCAGTGTTTTTCAACTCCAGTCCTCAAGGCACACCAACAGGTCATGTTTTCAGGCTTTCCATTATTTTGCACAGGTGATTTGATCAGTTTCACTGCCTTAGTAATCACCACAGCCATTTCATCTGAGGGAAATCCTGAAAACTTAAACTGTTGGTGTGCCTTGAAGACTGGAGTTGAAAAACACTGTTCTATACTGTACACAGTGGTGTGCTGCAACATACGTGTGTTGGAATTGCATTGCCTTAGAACAGTGGTCTCCAAACTGTGGCCTAGGGGCCAGATATGGCCCTTTGCTTGCTCTCGGGGGGCACTCCTTCCACACTGAAATCAACAATGGGGCATAATTAACTCCACTGGTACCAATTAAGAAGCAGAATTTCTCCCAATTACACCAACGATGAGGCACAATTCCTCCCAATGACACCACCAATGGGGCCCAGTGACACCAATGATGATGCTCATTGTGTATTCACACTTTGCTTGCTGGGGGGGACACAATTTTCACCACTGATATTAACAATGGGGCATAATTACCCACACTGGTCCAATGTGTAACCCCTGAGGACGAGCTAACTGTAGAAACACGTCTGGAATTGGGCAGGCAAATTTGATGGCCGGGTGTATTTTATTTGTATTGTTTTAGAAAAGTTTTGTATTTTTTTTTATATAAATATGGTGGGGTTTAAATCATACCCATTAAGGACCCTCCTACTCGTTTTAATAATTTGTGGATTTCTATTCTGTACACAGTGGTGTGCTGCAACATACGTGTGTTGGAATTACATTGCCTTAGAACTATCTCCAAACTGTTGACCAGGGGGCAGATATGGCCTTTTGCTTGCTCTCAAGGGGCACTCCTTCTACACTGACATCAACAATGGGGCATATTTAACTTTACTGGCACCAATGAAGGAGCAGAATTCCTCCTAATGACACCAACGATGTGGCCCAGTGACACCAATGATGATGCTCATTGTGTATTCACACTTTGCTTGCTGTCGGGGGGGGGGCACTATTTTCACCACTGATATTAACAACGGGGCATAATTCCCCCCACTGGTCCAATGTGTAACCCCTGAGGAAGAGCTAACTGTAGAAACGTGTCTGGATTTGGACAGGCAAAATTGATGGCCTGGTGTATTTTATTTGTATTGTTTTAGAAAAGTTTTTGTAATTTTTTATCTTTTTTTATATATAAATATGGTGGGGTTTAAATAGCACCCATTAAGGACCCTTCTAGTCGCACTAATGTTCTTAATGCGCATTGCGGTAATTTGTGCGTTAATATGCCAAATGCTTATGGCAAAGCACCACAGTGTTTTGGCCCTTGCAATCAGATTGTGAAGTAAGTGGTTGGCTTGGGTCGCGTGACCACTTTAGCGACGTTCCCTTGTAGACCACTTTAGCGACGTTCCCTTGTAGACCACTTTAGCGACGTTCCCTTGTAGACCACTTTAGCGACGTTCCCTTTTAGACGAACGCACAACAAAAGACAGTAGAAATGTCTCGGCTGTCGACTTAATGGAAGTCTCTCTATTCGCCACCATCTAGCGCTATACGTTCAGAAAAATACTCTGTATACATATATTCGGGGGTCAGGCCTGACTTGACAGAAGAGCGGCGCGGGGGCCCGATATTACTGGCGACCCCCGTTGACCTTCCATTGCGACGCTGACAGCCTTCAATCTGCGAAACCCGTTAGAATTCAGCCATCACCTTTGGGTCCAGATTGAAAAGCTCCGGCGCCTTCTATTATAAAGTCTTCATATTATTTTTTCTTTCCCCCCCCCCCCCCGCTCCCTTGTCTGCCTCTTTCTAAACCTCTTATCAACTGCAAACATGCTTTTATGAGTCTTTGCCATGAGTCCGCTCTCCCCGGTGACTTAACCCCCAAGCATTGTTTGTGAGCTGGAGGGTTTATAAAAGCCTCTGCTCAATGGATATGGAGATTGGGATTGGACTGGTGGGGGGTTGGGTTGGGGGGGGGGGGGGGGGTTGGTGGTAGATAGAGAGGAAAAGGGCCAACTGTTTGTCACAGAAGGTCACG
Organism: Rana kukunoris; assembly: GCA_029574335.1. NCBI lineage: Eukaryota > Metazoa > Chordata > Amphibia > Anura > Ranidae > Rana > Rana kukunoris. The sequence goes on along the minus strand of CM056059.1, from coordinate 10,323,858 downwards.
GCAAAATGTATATTGACTCATAGGGAGCGCAGCTTACATCGCGGCTGAATACACAGACCTTAGAGGGTGTCTAGGACTCTTTGAAGGTTATTTTTTAGATATTCATGTAACTTATCGGGAAAAATCTTATCAGTGTGTGTTAGATTTCAAAAGCCCTATTTGCTTATTAATTCGTACTTCCTGACTAATAATGTGCGGTGATTGCGCTTCGCTGCTCCTTTTTATTTAAAAAAAATATGTAAACCCAATCGCTGAAATCTCATATGAGGGGGGTGTCTACATGAGCTACACACTTACATGTGGATTTTTAGGCGTTATTTTATTAAAATTCCTTTAATTGACACTAACAGTGGGGCACTATTCTTCCCACTGACACCAATGATGGGACACTATTCCTCCCACTGACACCAATGATGGGACACTATTCCTCCCACTGACACCAATGATGGGACACTATTCCTCCCACTGACACCAACGATGGGACACTATTCCTCCCACTGATACCAATGATGGGACACTATTCCTCCCACTGACACCAATGATGGGACACTATTCCTCCCACTGACACCAACGATGGGACACTATTCCTCCCACTGATACCAATGATGGGACACTATTCCTCCCACTGATACCAATGATGGGACACTATTCCTCCCACTGACACCAATGACGGGACACTATTCCTCCCACTGACCCAATGACGGACCAATATTCCTTCCACTTATACCAATGATGGGGCACTCCAACTGATAATAAAGACTGAGCGCTGTTCATTCCAATGACACCCAAAATTGGGGCAGATGAGACCAACAATTTAGCGACATTTCTCCTACTGAGGCTGATCATGGGACACTATTCCTCCCACTGCATCAATGATGAGATATTATTCCTCCCTTGACATCAATGATGGGGCACTATTCTTCCCACTAATATCAATGATGGGACACTGTTCCTCCCCTTGATACCAACAACAGAACACCATTCCTTCCACTGACACTAATGATGGGGCGGTATTCATCCCACTGACACCAATGATGGGGAACTAGTCCCTCCACTGACACTAATGATGGAGCATTGTGTTCTCCCACTGACCACCTGACACCAATGATGGGGCGCTATTCCCCTCACTGACACCAAAGATGGGGAAATATTCCTTCCTTTGACACCAATGGTGGGACAATATTTCCCCCCACTGACACCAATAATGGGGCACTATTCCTCCCACTGAGACCAATGATGAGGCACTATGTTCTTCGCTGACACCAATTATGTGGCACTATTCCACCCACTGAAACTAGCCATAGGTGCTCGGTTTATTTTACTCCCACTGACCAACCCATCTTGGGGAATGATGCGCGGTTTATTTTACTTCTACTGACCAATGATGTTCTCCCACTGACCACCTGATACCAGTGAGGGGTCACTATTCCTTCCATTGACACCAATGATGGGACACTATTTTCTCCACTGACACTAATGATGGGGCACTATTTTCTCCACTGACACTAATGATGGGGCACTATTCTGCCCACTGACACCAACAATTCCTTCTTCCACTAGCCATAGGTGCTCGGGTTATTTTACTCCCACTGATCAACCCCAACCTTGGGGGATGATGTTTTCCCACTGACCACCTGATGCCAGTGAGGGGGCATTATTCCTTCCACTGACACCAATGATGAGACACAATTCCTTCTGCAACTAGCCATAGGTGCATGGTTTATTTCTAATGACCCCCCAACCTTGAGGGGGATGATGTTTTCCCACTTACCACCTGATACCAGTGAGGGGGCACTATTCCTTCCACTGACACCAATTATGGGGCATTATTCCTTCCAATGACACCAATGATGGGGCATTATTCCTTCCACTTACACTAATGATGGGGCAATATTCCTTCTTCCACTAGCCATAGGTGCACGGTTTATTTTACTTCTACTGACCAATGATGTTCTCCCACTGACCACCTGATACCAGTGGGGGGGGGGGCATTATTCCTTCCACTGACACCAATGATGGGACACAATTCCTTCTGCAACTAGCCAAAGGTGCATGGTTTATTTTACTTCTAATGACCCCCCAACCTTGGGGTGATGATGTTCTCCCACTGACCGCCTGATACCATTGAGAGGGCGCTATTCCCCTCACTTACATCAATGATAGGACATTATTCCTTCCACTGATGCTATGATGGGGCACTATTCCTCCTTCCACTGGCCACACGTCCTCGGTTTATTTTACTCCCCACTGACCCACCAAACCATGTCATTTTTTCATTAAAAAACCTTCCTATATAGAGTATGGGCCAGATTCAGCAACACTTGCGCTGGAGTATTTCGATATGCGCCGCGTAACTGTGATGATGCGCCGTCGTTTCTATGTGGCCATACCCACCAAACTAGATGCGCCCAATAACGGGCCATTTGCGACCGGCGGAACGTTCCGACGCCAGAGTATCGTCAGCGCATAATTTCGCTGGGCGCATCAGTCGCGCCTATTGATTTCCCCTGCAAATATGCAAATGAGGGTTTTTTCCCGATTCGCGAACGGATTAGCACCATACGCTGGCTACATGCGCCGCGCGTATCTCGTCCGTCCGGCGCAAAGTTATTTCTACAAAAGGCTGCTTTATCTTTACTCCAGACGGTCACAGGTCAGCAGGAGAGCAGCTACAGCAGCGTTACCGACGATAAGAGCTAGCTGAGCACCCCCACTTGCAGGACAACACCTCTGTCCATGCTTGTCTGTCAAATTTTACAGCCATGGAGGAAGACATCATAGGTCTCCATAGCCGAGATGACGGCTGACACCTCCTGGCCATTAAAGTTCAGCTTTCTCCTGTGTGTTTGCGGGGAACGGGAGCAGCCATCTCAGAACAAAAGTAACATCACTGCGGGGAGGGGGAACAGGATATACTTTAGTGCCGAAATGGCGCATCTACGGGCGCATTTAAACGCCCAACGGAAGGCATTGCGCTGACGTTTCCCGTGAAGTGGTGCCGACGGAAGTTGTGAGCATGCGCACAAAGGGGGCGAGTGGAGCCTCACTCACTGCGCATGCTCCGTGGTTGATGCGCTGAACGTAAGCCTCTGCGCTGGGCTCCGCCCATCATTTACATATGATCACACCCACTTCCCCTTGCGTCGGGTTACGCCAGCGCATTATCGTTACTCTGGCGCAAGTTTACGCGCAACTGCTATGTGAATAACAGTACTTGGGCCGAAAGTGTCGGCGGAGTAACGTAAATGAGAAGCGTTACTCCAGAGGAAAGAAGCGCCCATCTACCTGAATCTGGCCCTATGTGTCTCTCCCGCCACTGTAGACTTTTCCTGGCTCTCGTCTTTGGTGATCGTCCAACTGTCTAAAAACAGGTTAAAATGCATCTCTTCCAACCCACGCCGGAGAAGATGGAGGAGGGGGGTGGGGTGGAGCCCAGACCCCAGTAGCCCGGTTATTAGTCAGAGCTGGGAAAAAAAAGAATAAATTCTAGAAGATGAGCGAGTGCAAATGGCGCTGTGTGGCGGCTCCTTTCCGCGTTCTGCCGCCTGGCAGGGTGGCCCATTATTGTTTTTATTACCAAAAGTCTACAGATAAATGCATTCACTTCTGTGTGTTTTGTGTATCAGAGGAAGGCAGCGTCTTCGAGAGGTGCCCAGCGTGGGAGCGTGTCTTTCGCTGCGGCTGTTAGCGGGTTCAGCGCCGAGAAATGCCTTTAATCATAGATTCTTCTGTCTTCCTTTTTATTCGCTTTTGAGGATTGCTGGGAAAGGGCCCGGCCACCTGTAGCAATCAGCCCCCCCCCCCTCCCCGCTAGCAACAATGTGTCTTCCTTCCGGCACGGGTCCTCCAAAGCCATTTCTCGGTCGCTGTCATCAAAAAGATTACCTTTTTTTGGGGGATCGTGCAATGATGAGCGTCTTCCCATTGTGTATAGATATGAATGGGGGTTAAAAGTGGACGTCACTATAGGCAGTGGCGGCTGGTGCTCAAACTTTTTGGGGGGCGCAAACAAACAAAAAAAAAACAAACATCAACTGCAGCCTCCCTGTGCCAATCAATTGCTGCCACTGTGCCCATCAATTGCTGCCACTGTGCCCATCAAATGCAGCCACTGTACCATAAAATTGCCGCCACTGTGCCCATCAAATGCAGCCACTGTGCCATAAAATTGTCACCACTGTGCCATAAAATTGTCGCCACTGTGCCATAAAATTGTCACCACTGTGCCATAAAATTGTGGCCACTGTGCCATAAAATTTTCGCCACTGTGCCATAAAATTTTCACCACTGTGCCATTACATTTTCACCACTGTGCCATAAAATTGGCACCACTGTGCCATGCCATCAAATGCATCCACTGTGCCCATCAATTGTCACCACTGTGCCATGCCAAACGCAGCCACTGTGCCATCAATTGTTGCCACTGTGCCATGCCATTGTCGCCACTGTGCCATGCCATTGTCGCCACTGTGCCCATCAATTGTCACCACTGTGCCATGCCAAACGCAGCCACTGTGCCATCAATTGTCGCCACTGTGCCATGCCAAACGCATCCACTGTGCCATGCCATTGTCGCCACTGTGCCCATCAATTGTCGCCACTGTGCCATGCCAAACGCAGCCACTGTGCCATCAATTGTTGCCACTGTGCCATGCCAAACGCAGCCACTGTGCCATGCCATTGTCGCCACTGTGCCATGCCATTGTCGCCACTGTGCCATGCCATTGTCGCCACTGTGCATGCCAAATGCAGCCACTGTGCCATCAATTGTCGCCACTGTGCCATGCCAAACGCAGCCACTGTGCCATGCCATTGTCGCCACTGTGCCATGGAATTGTCACCACTGTGCCCATCAATTGTCGCCACTGTGCCCATCAATTGCCGCCAGTTTTCCCCTATAATGCCGCCAGATTGCCCCCCTGCCTGCCAGATTGTCCTCCACGATCCCTCGAAGTAGTTCTGTCCCCGATATCACTTCAGCCAATCAGGTTACCGGTAACCGGTGGGCCTGATTGACTGAGACGCCTGTCAGTGTTAACCAGGGAACGCACACCCCCTGCGTCCCCTGGTTAACTATTTGGAAGCCATCCTCGGAAGGCCAGATGATTTATCAGCGGTATCGGTGGTGGTCAAGGCGTAAGAAGCGGGTCAGCTGACGCGCCCGGCGTCAGCGATGAAGAAAGACCGGTGATTGACAGTATGAAAAAGACGGCTAAGGATGAGAAGCTCAGAGTCATCTTCACACTTAGCAGAAAGTAGGTCATTAAATCTGCGTTCCCCGCTACGTATCGCACCAGATCCATCTGCCGGGAGTCCGCCAGGAGAGCCACGGAGGGGCAGAGCGGAAAACGCATTACCTTAACCCCCGCAGGGGAGAGCTCCGACTTATTATCACTTATTTATGATTTCCCGGCATATTCCGCCTGTCAAGTCCGCCATCATTTAGAATGCGTTACGTCAGCCTCCAGACAAATCGGGTTATATAGTAAGCCAGCGGAAAGCGCCACGGTGATTTTGCAAAACGCTGTTACCCCTAGCAACTAATCAACGTTTTTTTTTTTTAACGAATCGCCTTTCGGCGCTATAAATGACTGCGCTTTGAAAGTCTTTACTTTTGTCCCAGCGCCCCCTCAAGGATGGTTTGCTGTTGGCTTCTGAATACCGACTGGAAACTGCCATTGGTGCTTCCCGCGCCCCAATTTTTTTTTTTTTGCAACTGTCTCTTAAAACGTAACTACAACCAAAAAAAGGAGCCCATTAGCCCCTCACCGCTGGCTTATACTGGCCCTTTAAGAGATTCAAAAGTCTGGGCATCACAGACGGAACTTCCTGATCACTGTGATTGGCTGTCATGCCGGTTACATTATCATGTGCCCATTCAACCGGCTCCAGAAGGTAAGCAGTGAACTGGTGCTGTTGGTGATGGTAGAGCGCAATCTATGCGCATAAACGCGTAGTCAGCTGGAGGCGTGTATGTGGCGGTTTGGCGTAAAAGGCGACCGGCTGTGTTACACCAGTGAGAACGTGTTAAAGGTAAAGACGGCAATATTCAGCTTAAGTTCAGAGAGTTCCCCCCGCAGTACTTTTATGCCGCCACTATATATCCTCAGTCTGATGGCCTACATCAGGCATATGCAAGTAGCGGACCTCCAGCTGTTGCAGAGCTACAAGTCCCATGAGGCATAGCAAGACTCTGACAGCCACAAGCATGACACCCAGATGCAGGGGCATGATGGTTTTGCAACAGCTGGAAGTTCTCTAATTGCATATCCCTGGCCTACATCATTCAATCCTTTCCCTCTAAAGCCAGGTCATTCCGGACGAGCCCCCAACCTGTGAATGAACAGTGAAAGGAGAAGCAGCACAGTGATGAGTTCCTCTCTCTCTCTGTCACTCTGCTCTCTTCTATCAGTATGCTTCTTGTATTCAGAAACAACTTGCGCCCCAAGTTACGGTGGCGTAGCGTATATGGGCCGGCGTAAGCCCGCGTAATTCAAAGTAGGCAGGTAGGGGGGCGTGTTGTATGTTAATGAAGCGTGACCCCATATAGATGCATGGCCGAACGAACGGCGCATGCGACGTCCGTGGACATAACCCAGTGCGCATGCTCAGAATCACGTCGGATAGAATGCCTAAGATACACCGAACACTGCCTACGACGTGAACGTAACTTACGCACAGCCCTATTCACGTACGACTTACGCGGCCTTTTAACCGATGCTTTTGCATACTAACGATCGGTTTTGACCCATCGGTCAGGCGTCCATCGGTCAAATTTTAAAGCAAGTTCTCTTTTTTTTGACCAAAGGATAACTGACCGATGGGGCCTACACACGATCGGTTTGGACCGATGAAACGGACCTTCAGTCCGTATTCATTGGTTTTGACCGATCGTGTGTACGAGGCCTAACATAAATTTAGGATGGCTTGTTGCAGCTAATGCAGATGTCATCGTACAGGTACAGTAAGTACATTCCTTATAATTGTAAATTATATTAAAAAAAAAAAAAAAAATACTTTCAATAGAATAATTTACTTTCAATAGAATTCTTGTAAACAGAAAAAAAAAAAAAAAGTAATAAAAAATCTTATAAAAATTTAGAATGGCTTCTTTTGGTTATTAGGTGGTCCTCTCTTTTTTTTTTTTTTGTCATCAGATACTTGAAGTCAGTCATTGGAAGATTCCAGTGGCAAAATATATCATAGTCGGTTTCCAAATTATTGAAAATTAAAGAAAAAGGTAAAAAATAAATAAAAAATCTTAAAGGGGAGTTCCACCCACAATTTCACTTTTTAAATATAAAATACCCCTGTAATACACAAGCTTAATGTATTCTAGTAAAGTTGGTCTGTAAACTAAGGTCCGTTTTGTTAGGTTGTTACAGCATTTAGATTATAATTTAGAAATAGACCGTGGCCATCTTAAGTGTGGGCATCATGAAGCCAGACTGTATGACTTCCTGGATTTCAGCCTTGCATATCTCGCACATGCTCAGTGCTGCACAAGCAATGTAATAGGTTTCAGTCAGGTTTGCAAGGACTACTGGGAAACATGATGCCTATCCCAGAAACCCTTGCAAATAGCCTTGTGACTTAATAGCCTAGGCCAATGAGGAGGAAGTAATGAAGGACTACAAAATAAAGGTATTTACAAGCAACAAAATAAATAAAAATTGTCCATTCTGAACACTATGGGCCAGATTCAGAGACCCGTAACTCCTGTCTAACTGGTGTTAGACTGGAGTACTTTCGAATTACGCGCGTTTTTCAGCTAGTCTGAAATCTCAAACCATGAATAGACGGCTGCGGGCTTCAATTCGACTGGATTACGTGTTCGTACGCCTTCGGATCTACGCTGCAATAAAATTGCGGCCACTGGGTGGACTTCCCGTCGTTTTCCGCGTCGGGGTATGCTAATGAGCTTTTGCCGGCGATCCACGAAATTACGATCTTCATTTGCAATCTCTTACGGCACCTTTAGTCATCTTTTTTTTGCATAACACTATACCAGCTTTTTGCTGGTCTAATATTAGACAGCCCATCGAATATCAACATTTTCCGACGTCTTTTTTTTATTTTTTACGTAAGTCGTCCGGGAATAGGAATGTCCGTAAACGACGCTACTCAAAAAAAATGACGTAACGACGTGATTTCGCGCAATGCACGGCGGGAAATTTCTGAACGGAGCATGCGCAGTTCGATCGCCGCGGGGACGCGCATAATTTAAATGCTTAACGCCCCCTAATCGCGTATTTCGATTACGCGGCAAGAAATAGACTACGCCGTCGTATCGTACGGGCAAAAATCTACCAAAATTCGATTTAGAGCCTGGTAAAATACGGCAGCGTAGAGTATTTCGAAAACGCTGCGCAAATTTACGTGTACCTGAATCTGGCCCAATGAGATTAGGGCATGCAGCACAGACAAACATAAAAAAATGGGTGGAACTCCACTTTAAATTTAGGATGGCTTGTTGCAGCTAATGCAAATGCCAGTGTACAGGTACATCCCTTATAATTGAAATCATTTAAAAAATATTGAATTTACATTTTATTTGTGATAAAACCCAATAAAATTATTGTAAACAGAAAAAAAAATCTAAAATCTTATATAAATTTAGAATGGCTTCTTTTGGTCATCAGATGGCCCTCAGCTTTGTTGTTCATCAGATACATGAAGGGGAAAGGGGAAGGAAAAAAAAAAAAATCTTAAATAAATTCAGGATCAGCTAATGCAGATAACAGCGCACATGTACATCCCTTATCATTGTAAATTATTTTAAATTTTTGAAATCTATTTTAATTTATTTTTATATATTCTATTTGTGATAATCCAATAAAATTCTTGTAAACAAATAAATAAAAATGTTTATATAAATTTAGGATGGCTTATTTTATATATATATAAATAAATAAATAAATAAAGTATTCTATTTTTATTTTTTTTTTAAAGATATTTTTATTGAAATTTTCACAAAACCAACAATACAACACATACAATTTTTTTTTTTAACAACACAGAACAGACAACAAAAAACTTGTTTGCTCCTCAATCACATCACAACATTATAGACAGCAAAGGTATTCTATTTGTGATAAAAACTCAATCAAATTCTTGTAAACAGAAAAATAGAAAAAATAGAAAAAATAAAAAAAATCTTATATAAATTTAGAATGGCTTCTTTTGGTCATAAATAAATTCAGGATCAGCTAATGCAGATAACAGCACACATGTACATCCCTTATCATTGTAAATTATTTAACATTTTTGCAATCTATTTTAATTTATTTTTATATATTCTATTTGTGATAATCCAATAAAATTCTTGTAAACGAATAAATATTTTTTTTATATAAATTTAGGATGGCTTATTTTTATATATATATATATATATATATATATATATATATATATATATATATATATATATATATATATATATATATATATATATATATATAATAAAATATTCTATTTGTGATAAAAACCCAATCAAATTCTTGTAAACAGAAAAATAGAAAAAATAAAAAAATCTTATATAAATTTAGAATGGCTTCTTTTGGTCATCAGATGGCCCTCAGCTTTGTTGTTCATCAGATACATGAAGTCGGTCATTGGAGGATTCCGGTGGCAAAATATATCATAGTCAATTGCAAAAAATGAAAGGGGAAGGAAAAAAATTAAATAAAATCTTAAATAAATTCAGGATCAGCTAATGCAGATAACAGCGCACATGTACATCCCTTATCATTGTAAATTATTTAAAATTTTTGCAATCTATTTTAATTTATTTTTATATATTCTATTTGTGATAATCCAATAAAATTCTTGTAAACAAATAAATAAAAAAATTTATATAAATTTAGGATGGCTTATTTTATATATATATATAAAAATAAGCCATCCTAAATTTATATAAAAAAAAATATTTATTCGTTTACAAGAATTTTATTGGATTATCACAAACAGAATATATAAAAATAAATGTTATATTCTATTTGTGATAAAAACCCAATCAAATTCTTGTAAACAGAAAAATAGAAAAAATAAAAAAATCTTATATAAATTTAGAATGGCTTCTTTTGGTCATCAGATGGCCCTCAGCTTTGTTGTTCATCAGATACATGAAGTCGGTCATTGGAGGATTCCGGTGGCAAAATATATCATAGTCAATTGCAAAAAATGAAAGGGGAAGGAAAAAAATTAAATAAAATCTTAAATAAATTCAGGATCAGCTAATGCAGATAACAGCGCACATGTACATCCCTTATCATTGTAAATTATTTAAAATTTTTGCAATCTATTTTAATTTATTTTTATATATTCTATTTGTGATAATCCAATAAAATTCTTGTAAACAAATAAATAAAAAAATTTATATAAATTTAGGATGGCTTATTTTATATATATATATAAAAATAAGCCATCCTAAATTTATATAAAAAAAAATATTTATTCGTTTACAAGAATTTTATTGGATTATCACAAACAGAATATATAAAAATAAATGTTATATTCTATTTGTGATAAAAACCCAATCAAATTCTTGTAAACAGAAAAATAGAAAAAATAAAAAATTCTTATATAAAAATTTAGAATGGCTTATTTTGGTCATAAATAAATTCAGGATCAGCTAATGCAGATAACAGCACACATGTACATCCCTTATCATTGTAAATTATTTAACATTTTTGCAATCTATTTTAATTTATTTTTATATATTCTATTTGTGATAATCCAATAAAATTCTTGTAAACGAATAAATATTTTTTTTTATATAAATTTAGGATGGCTTATTTTATATATATATATATATATATATATATATATAAATATATATATATATAAATAAAATATTCTATTTGTGATAAAAACCCAATCAAATTCTTGTAAACAGAAAAATAGAAAAAATAAAATCTTATATAAATTTAGAATGGCTTATTTTGGTCATCAGATGGCCCTCAGCTTTGTTGTTCATCAGATACATGAAGTCGGTCATTGGAGGAATCCGGTGGCAAAATATATCATAGTCAATTGCAAAAAATGAAAGGGGAAGGAAAAAAATTAAATAAAATCTTAAATAAATTCAGGATCAGCTAATGCAGATAACAGCGCACATGTACATCCCTTATCATTGTAAATTATTTTGAATGTTTTCAATCTATTTTAATTTGGTATTATATATTCTATTTGTGATAAAAACCCAATAAAATTATTGTAAACAAATAAATAAAAAATCTTATATAAATTTAGGATGGCTTATTTTGGTCATCAGATACTTGAAGTCAGTCATTGGAGGATCCCAGTGGCAAAATATATCATAGTCGGTTTGCAAATTGCAAAAAAAATGAAAGGGGAAGGAAAAAAAAACAAAATAAAAAAAAATCTTACATAAATTTAGGATGGCTTGTTGCAGCTAATGCAGATGACAGCGCACACGTACATCCCTTCTAATTGTAAATTATTTAAAAAATTTGCAATATATATATATTCTATTTGTGATAAAAGCCCAAAAAATTCTTGTAAACAGAAAAATCTTATATAAATTTAGGGTGGCTTTTTGCACCCATTGCAGGTGTCGGCGGTGGGGTATCCACAGAGAAATTTCCAGCCACACCCATCGGTCACCGTCTGTTTTTTAAAGTCTGTTGTTTTTAGGATTCCATCGGCAAAATATATCATAGCCGCTCTCCAAATTGGAGAAACACGAGATTCTAGCCTCGAATATTTGTGTTCAGAATCCTTCATCTTCGATATGTATTGCGTTCCGTAAGCCATTTGGCTGCGTGCGTTCTTCTTCTTCTTCTCTTTTTTTTTTTTTTGTAAAATTAATGTCAATTTGACAATTCTCCCGGGCCTCCTAATGGAAGAATATTAGTCGAACAATTTTTCTTTACTCTGTAGGTGTCACCGAACAAAATACAATTTAGTGGAAGGAAAAAAAATAAAATAATGACATTTACAGAAAGTAGACAAACTGTTCAATAAAGAGAAGCATTTATCAAAAATAGAAAAAGGAAAAAAATAAAATAAAAAAAGCAACATTTTGAACATGGGAATTATATCGCCTTTAAGATGTCACAATTCTGTACTGGCGTTGTAAATGATTAAAAAAAAAAAAAAAAGATTTAATTTACTCTGAAAGCCTTTTAGATCATCTTAATAATTAAAAGTTTTTCTATAAGTATAATGGATGTCAACTCTGCTTTGTTTTTTTTCCAAGCTTGCAAAAATCCCCTTGAGTAATTAAGATGCTGTTTTGGTTATTAAAGCTTAAGGGCCCCATTCCCACTTCACGATTTGCTGCAATTCCAAATCGCGTGGCAATCCCTGCGAAACGCGTGATGCACTTTTTTTGGATTGCCGTTATCCTTCAATGGCACCCCAAACCCGCAAACCTTATTTAAAAAAAAAAAAAGATTGATACTCTTGTGCATTCCTTTCTCTTGATTGGTCCTTGGTCTTTGCTCTTGTCCATTCCTTGCTCTTGATTGGTCCTTGTTCTTTGCTCTTGTGCATTCCTTGCTCTTGATTGGTCCTTGGTCTTTGCTCTTGTGCATTCCTTGCTCTTGATTGGTCCTTGGTCTTTGCTCTTGTGTAATAATTTCTCTTGATTGGTCCTTGGTCTTTGCTCTTGTCCATTCCTTGCTCTTGATTGGTCCTTGGTCGTTGCTCTTGTGTATTCCTTTCTCTTGATTGGTCCTTGGTCGTTGCTCTTGTGTATTCCTTTCTCTTGATTGGTCCTTGGTCGTTGCTCTTGTGTATTCCTTTCTCTTGATTGGTTCTTGGTCTTTGCTCGTGTGCATTCCTTGCTCTTGATTGGTCCTTGGTCTTTTCTCTTGTCCATTCCTTGCTCTTGATTGGTCCTTGGTCTTTGCTCTTGTGCATTCCTTGCTTTTAATTGGTCCTTGGTCTTTCTGTTGTGCATCCCTTGCTTTTGATTGGTCCTTGGTATTTTCTCTTGTCCATTCCTTGCTCTTGATTGGTCCTTGGTTTTTGCTCTTGTCCATTCCTTGCTTTTGATTGGTCCTTGGTCTTTGCTCTTGTCCATTCCTTGCTCTTGATTGGTCCTTGGTCTTTGCTCTTGTGTATTCATTTCTCTTGATTAGTCCTTGGTCTTTGCTCTTGTCCATTCCTTGCTCTTGATTGGTCCTTGTTCTTTTCTCTTGTCCATTCCTTGCTCTTGATTGGTCCTTAGTTTTTGCTCTTGTCCATTCCTTGCTCTTGATTGGTCCTTGGTCTTTGCTCTTGTGTATTAATTTATCTTGGTCATTGCTCTTGTCCATTCCTTGCTTTTGATTGGTCCTTGGTCTTTGCTCTTGTGCATTCCTTGCTCCTGATTGGTCCTGGGTCTTTGCTCTTGTCCATTCCTTGCTTTTGATTGGTCCTTGGTCTTTGCTCTTGTCCATTCCTTGCTCTTGATTGGTCCTTGGTCTTTGCTCTTGTGTATTAATTTATCTTGATTGATCCTTGGTCTTTGCTTTTATGCATTCCTTGCTTTTGATTGGTCCTTGGTCTTTGCTCTTGTGCATTCCTTGCTTTTGATTGGTCCTTGGTCTTTGCTATTGTGCATTCCTTGCTTTTGATTGGTCCTTGGTCTTTGCTATTGTGCATTTTCCAGCTGCTCAGCAGTTAGTAGGTTGCACAAAGGCGAGCATGTCTGACATAAGGCGTGCTCTGTCCAATCTGCATAGTATTGGCGGTCACTCCATGGGAAGTGCCGGAGTGTGGACCAGCTTGGTGGAGAGCTGAATTATCCGGAGGAGCGTTTTACTCAACATCATTAAACGCCATTATCAGGGACTCGGAGTGCATTTAGGAAGCTCTCCTGGCGGAGACTAAAGCTGTCTGATTTGATTTATAGAGGCCTTAAAATTAATTTTAAAAAGTAGGTGTCAGTAATTCGGTAACCCTTTCAGAGTGGAGGGTGGGGGAGGGGGAGGCTACCCGCAATGCAATGGGCTTCCCACGTCTTGGATGTGAAATGAAAAGTGGATGATATGAAAGAAACTTAAAGCACAACTCCACCCACAAAAACTTTGTTTGAGATCTATTCCTCAATAGCCTCAAAGGACATAAATCCACTTTGCCTTTGCAAACCTTTATATTACCTAGTAAAAGTAGTGGTGACATCATCACTGTGCTATACATGTGCAGAGCTGTGGGAGGGACCCAGCAGGCTCCACCCACTTTAGAGAACTACAGGAGGGGGTGGAGACAAGGCCAGTCACCCTGCACAAGGAGAGTGCAGAGCTGTGGGAGTGGCCCAGCAAGCCCCACCCACTGTAAAGAACTACAGGAGGGGGCGGAGACAAGACCAGTCACCCTGCACAAGAAGAGGGAGCAGAGCTGTGGGAGGGGCCCAGCATGCTCCACCCACAGTAGAGAACTACAGGAGAGGGCAGAGACAAGACCAGTCACCCTGCACAAGGAGAGAGAGCAGAGCTGTGGGAGGGGCCCTAGCAGTAATGCGGTTAACAAACGTTTTGCGAGTGTTGTCAGGATTCAGGTGGCCAAGGCGGTGTGCAGTACCGCGTTTGATCTAAGGGGGGGGGGGGCACCCGAGCCAAACAGCGACGATCAGCGCCATTTGGAAACGGCCGGAATGGCCCGAGGACAGTTTGGCTGACCTCAGAAAGGCTTGCGAACGGAGTGCATTCCTAGGCAGGCTGCATTTGCATAGGTAACGCCCACATGTGTTGCTAAGCCTTTATGATCTGTCCAATGAATGAAAGGGGCGGGCCAGGAAATGAGGCGGGGCTCTGTCTGACTTGCTACAGCTTCTAATGCACATGGTGAGAAGCTCACAGTGTGCGGAGAAATCAGAAGAAGCCACTGCAGTCCAGGAGAGGAGTCGGTAGAGTAGTGCACTACTGAACAGAAAGGTTGGAGTTCTGCTTTAAGAGGTATCACCCCACCGCCACAGTCTACGCGAAGGTAGAGCGAACGGCCAAATTTTATGTTTTATTTTTTTATATTCCGTACATTTTCTTCTATTGGAGAACGGCCTATTTTTCTTCCTTTTTGCTGAGCCGACTTTCTGATCTAATATTTGGCTTCCCCCCTCGCTTCTTATATCATCCATTTAAAGTGATGGCCCTTTACTGATCTCCTAATATACGGCACTAAGGTGGCGGCCAAATTATAATGGTGTGTGTGGAGGGGGCGGGGAGCTGCCGCGGTGCGCCGCGCCGGCCCGGCTGTTCTTGTCTAACAATCATTTTAAAATCGAGCGCCGGAGGGGGCGCTCCTCATCCAAACTGAGATTTCCGGAATCGCCTGCTGCTGCCGCCATTACTAGTGGGGGGGGGGGGCAGACGCGGGTTTCCTTAAAGTTAGACACCAATCGCATTCGCACCTGTGCGTATTCTTAACATGCGACAAAGACTCACAAAAATTTGCATTTTGACTTGCGTTCCAGAAACACGCTGCAGTCGCGGTGTCAAAAATTGTAAACGGCACCCCAAGAGTGGGTAGCGGACACGTGTTGCGCCACGCGTTTGTCATGCAACAAAATGTGCCAGAACGCCCGCTGAATCAATCGCCCGGCGTTCCAACACCGAAAAGATTTTGGAGCTACTTTCGTTCACATAAATGGGTAGCTCTAGGGCGCGACGCGCATTAAAAAAATGCGAGCAGGATTGCTAGTTTCCGCTATGCTCAGGTGTGAACGGGGCCTAAAAGGTGCAAGTGAGTGCAAGGTTCTGGAGCTACTTTGGGGCATTTGTTGTGCAGCCCATTCAAGTGATTGGGCGTCCTTAGGCGCGAAATGCATGAACGCGTGAAAAATGCGCAAATAACGTGAGTGGGAATGCTCGTTCCTGCGACTCTCGGGTCTCAATGGGCCTAAAGGTGAATGCAAGGTTCTGGAACCACTTTGGGGCTTTTTTCACACGTGGGGCGTGAAAAATGCGTAAAAAAAACGCAAGCGGGAATGCTCGTTCCCACTATGCTCAGGTCTGAATGGGGCCTAAAAGGCGCAAGTGAATGCAAGGTTCTGGAGTTCTGTTTTTGCCTGTGGCAGACTGATGACATCATCTCGCTTCTGTGTTGCCTGCGGGAGACTGATGACACAATCTCGCTTGTATTTTTCCTTGTGGCAGACTGATGACGTCATCTCGCTTCTGTTTTGCCTGTGGTAGACTGATGACATCATCTCGCTTCTGTGTTGCCTGCGGGAGACTGATGACGTCATCTCACTTCTGTGTTGCCTGCGGGAGACTGATGACATCATCTCACTTCTGTGTTGCCTGCGGGAGACTGATGACATCATCTCGCTTCTATTTTTCCTTGTGGCAGACTGATGACATCATCTCTCTTCTGTGTTGCCTTCGGGAGACTGATGACATCATCTCTCTTCTGTGTTGCCTGCAGGAGACTGATGACATCAACTCGCTTCTGTGTTGCCTGCGGGAGACTGATGACATCATCTCGCTTCTTCTTTGCCTGTCGCAGAATGATGACATCATCTCGCTTCTGTGTTGCCTGCGGGAGACTGATGACATCATCTCGCTTCTGTTTTACCTGCAGCAGGCTGATGACATCATCTCGCTTCTGTGTTGCCTGCGGGAGACTGATGACATCATCTTGCTTCTGTTTTACCTGCAGCAGGCTGATGAAATCATCTCGTTTCTGTGTTGCCTGCGGGAGACTGATGACATCATCTCGCTTCTTCTTTGCCTGTCGCAGAATGATGACATCATCTCGCTTCTGTTTTGCCTGCAGGAGACTGATGACATCATCTCGCTTCTTCTTTGCCTGTCGCAGAATGATGACATCATCTTGGCCTAGACAAAGTAACTGGACTGAAGAAAAGAGGGTGGAAAAAAAAAAAGATTATTCTTAAGAGATCCACTTTAAAGAACAAGTTAGGAATATAGAAAATCCTTAAACAATTTCCAGCTCCCCCCCTTGAGTATAGCTCCCCTAGACACCCGCCTAGTTCTCCGGTATCGTTAATCCAACCTTCTTAGATGTGCCACCTAGGGATTCCGGCTTTTCATGCGCCCATTGTGTGTTTTCATTGTACCTAACAGATGTCCTTTTCCCGTCCTTATACCAGCGCCCGGCCCCGCTCGCTCACCGCGTGCAAACTTGCGGCTCCCCCGGTTGAAATATTCCGGCGCGGAGATAACTTGTGGATTATAGCTAACGCTTGATAAAGATTCTTCTAATTGCTTGGCTTACCTCGGGTTTTATCATCAAAGCAAGGCGTTCTTGCCTCTCTCGCCTTCCCCTCTCTCTTTATTATCTCTTAATTAATCACTCTGGCTTCCACACTTAGCAGATAATTAGTGTCTCCTGGGCATAAGGCTCATTTTCATAACCTCCTGCTTCCAGCCACAGAACGGCAGGGCCACGCCAAGGTAGAAGCCGGAGGAAAAGGATCCAAGATGGGGGGGACCTGCTCTTTTTCTTCCTTGTGATGGGGATAGAGAGCAGGGTGGGGGATGAGTGCAGGAAGATTGGAAGGTATCGGAAAAGGATTATGAGAGCTGGGAAGAGGTAAAACAGCCTTTCTCAACCAGGGTTCTTCAGGAACTATGAGGCTTCTCCAGAAATTGCTAGGGGTTCCTTGAGTTGTGAGCAATGGCAGATGTATCTTCAACCTGATGGTGTTGGCATAGTTGTGGCACCAAGGTCCAGGGATGGACTGGTCATTGGGACTACCGGGAGTTTCTCACTTTCTCACTTCTCACTTCTGCCTACTCTTGTTCCATAAGGGGGGCACCAAACTGATTCTTTGCCCCGGGTGAAATAATGTCTAGCTTCCCCACTGGTACTGCCTATAAGAGTACCAGTACCAGCCACTCTACTCTAATAAAGTAGAACGGATAGTGGCTAGTGAAAAGGGGGGGGGGGTGCGGGAGTTGTCCAGCCGCCGTGGGAGAGACTTGTCAAAGTGGGCCAGTCTGGATGAAGTCCGGGGCCAAATTTTTGTCCCAGTCCACCCCTGGGCAGATGTATCTTCGACCTGATGGTGTTGGCATAGTTGTGGCACCAAGGTCACTCGGCAGATTCAGCGGCATGGGACTAGTGGACAGGCCATCTTTAATATTGATTGGACCCTGGGCAAAAACAATCGTGGGCCCCTCCCCCTCCATGCAGTTTCGCTCTCGATCGATCTATGGCAATGCTGATTTTTTTACCGACTACCAATTCGCAATTTATTTTTATTTTTTATAAAATATCACGAATATTTGATATTAACGAATATTCGCGAATATTCTTCGAAATATTCGCGAAATATCGTGAAATCGAATATGGCGTATTCCGCTCATCACTACTGGCCACTAATAGGGGTTTCCACTGGCCACTGATGTAATAAGGGTTTACACTGGCCACTGATGTAATAGGGGTTTACACTGGTCACCAATGTAATAGGGGTTTACACTGGCCACTAATGTAATAGGGGTTTACACTGGCCACCAATGTAATAGGGGTTTACACTGGCCACCAATGTAATAGGGGTTTACACTGGCCACTAATGTAATAGGGGTTTACACTGGCCACCAATGTAATAGGGGTTTACACTGGCCACTAATGTAATAGGGGTTTACACTGGCCAATGATGTAATAGGGGTTTACACTGGCCACTAATGTAATATATTTGCTCACCTTTGCAGAACATGCTGATGGTGGGCTTAATGACCACATTTGTAGGCAGGACTTTCAAGCATGCCCCTTTATTTCCCCAGTGGGCAGCATTCAGAATAGGTGATGGTGAATATGACCTCAGGGGGGCATGATATACATATGAATGCATGAACACAGGGTCTGCAGGGGAGTCATCTGTACACAATGATAGGCCCAGAGCTGTGCAGCAGTAGTAACAGAACTGCACGCTGAAATATCCGGACACAGCACAGGACTAAAACATCAAGGGACAAAGGGAATTTAAACTGGGGCAGTTGGAAGGTATGAGGCAGCTGCTTTGGGCCCCTCAACAATGACAGGGCCCAGGGCAGCTTCCCCTTTTGCCCTACCTACCCTCCCAGTGAACTTCTCTCATATCTCAGATAAGTATTTATTGATACTTTATAGAGGCGCCTCCGCTGATGGGAGCTGATCTCAGATAAGGGCTCAGACTTTATATAAGGTTTGCTCCTTAACCTCCACAGGAAAGCTGATGATGGTGCTAATTTGAGCCCTTATCTGAAAACAGTTGAGATTTGTTGGCTCTGTATACAGTATATACTACAGTCCTAATCACCACGGCTGATTACAGATAAATTCTCTAACTTCATACAGCCCTCAGTTCTCCTGGGGAAGTAATGACCTCAGAGATAATCCCTTATCTGA
Source organism: Rana kukunoris (assembly GCA_029574335.1). Taxonomy (NCBI): domain Eukaryota; kingdom Metazoa; phylum Chordata; class Amphibia; order Anura; family Ranidae; genus Rana; species Rana kukunoris. The sequence continues at coordinate 10,304,556 of CM056059.1, read as the reverse complement.
AATCAGCTCTGTTGAAACAAGCTGGAGGTTGGGGGTTGTTCTCTCAAATGTCCCACCGCAGTCATACCCTTTACTTGCCATATACATTCTTATAGCTCTGACATATTCCATAGTGCTGTACAAAGACCCCTAGGCAGTCACATGTGTATTTGCACTAGAGGAGCTTGAACTCCGATGTCCCGCCGCAGTTCAACACTATTATTATACATTTTATATAGCTCTGGCTTATTCTGCAGTGTTGTACAGAGAACACTGGACCAGTCAAATCAGTCTCTGCCATTGGCGTGCGCACAGGGTGTGCCCAGGCACACCCCAATCACCCTGTGGAGCATAGATTTCCCCTACTGCCCTAGCTCCCCCATTGGGGGGACTCTGTTGGAGGTTGGTGCAGTATGGGGTGCTGGAGGCTCTTCAGTAGGCTGAGTGGCACTGTGGGAGCTTGGGGAGCGCTGTAGGACTCTGTTGGAGGTTGGGGCACTATGCGGTGCTGGAGGCTCTTCAGCAGGTTGTGGGAGGCTGGGTGGCAGTGTGGGAGGCTAGGGGGGGGGGCACTGTAGGACTCTGTTGGAGGTTGGGGCACTATGGGGTGCTAGAGGCTCTCCAATTAGGCTGTGGGAGGCACTGTGGGAGCTTGGGTAGCGAGGTAGGACTATGTTGGAAGTTGGGGCACAATGGGGTGCTAGAGGCTCTTCAGCAGCCTGTAGGAGGCTGGGGGGGGGCACTGTAGGACTTTGTTAGAGGTTGGGGCACTATGCGGTGCTGGAGGCTCTTCAGCAGGCTGTGGGAGGCTGGGGGGGGGGGGCACTGTAGGACTCTGTTAGGTTGGGGCACTATGCGGTGCTGGAGGCTCTTCAGCAGGCTGTGGGAAGATGGGGGGGGGGGCACTGTAGGACTCTGTTAGAGGTTAGGGCACTATGCGGTGCTGGAGGCTCTTTCAGCAGGCTGTGGGAGGCTGGGGGGGCACTGTAGGACTCTGTTAGGTTGGGGCACTATGCGGTGCTGGAGGCTCTTCAGCAGGCTGTGGGAGGCTGGGGGGGGGGCACTGTAGGACTCTGTTAGAGGTTGGGGCACTATGCGGTGCTGGAGGCTCTTTCAGCAGGCTGTGGGAGGCTGGGGGGGGGGCACTGTAGGACTCTGTTAGGTTGGGGCACCATGCGGTGCTGGAGGCTCTTCAGCAGGCTGTGGGAGGCTGGGGGGGGGCACTGTAGGACTCTGTTAGGTTGGGGCACTATGCGGTGCTGGAGGCTCTTCAGCAGGCTGTGGGAGGCTGGGGGGGGGGGCACTGTAGGACTATGTTAGGTTGGGGCACTATGCGGTGCTGGAGGCTCTTTCAGTAGGCTGTGGGAGGCTGGGTGGCAGTGTGGGAGCTTGGGGAGCACTGTAGGACTCTGTTAAAGGTTGGGGCACAATGGGGTGCTAGAGGCTCTTCAGCAGGCTGTGGGAGGCTGCGTTGCAGTGTGGGAGGCTGGGGGGGGGGGGGACTGTAGGACTCTGTTGAAGGTTGGGACACGATGGAGTGCTGAAGGCAGGGGGCTGGGGGGCACTGTAGGGGCTGAGAACTCTTAGGGAGCTGGGGGGGTTGAGGGGCACTGTGGGCAATTATAGAAAGTTGGGGTCACTATGGGAGCTGGGAGGCATTGTGGTAGATTGGGGGCTCGGCGGTTGGCTGGAGGCACAGAATGAGCGAGGCCCAGTGGATCACGGCCTGGTGTTTTAGAACCAAGATCACATTCTTTTTTAGTTTCTTTCGACGTACTTTCCGTTCCCTTAGGCTCCAAAGTAATACTTCGACCACCGCCAGCCATGGCGGCAAACACCAGGCATCAAATTATTATGTTCCCATGTTTGTGGAGTTTAATGGCGCTATGCGCCCCCCCATTCCTCTCACAGCGGCTGTATACAATGTAATTCTCACTTTTTAGAATTTCTTCTTTCCCTCCACTCTCTCTCTCCTCCGGTCATTACGGGAACTCAGCGTCTCCACGCCATCATCTCATTTACATGTTAATAGCCGGCATGGTGAGGCTCTAGCGCGCTGCGGGGGTAACGCGGCGTTAGAGAGAGACCTCTTACGCTGTAATGGCCTCCAACAGAGGCTCCAGTCTTCTGATTGATTCGGAAAGCTTTTAAACGCAGATAAGTGGGTTTGCCCCAATGCTCTTTAACCATTCAACCATTGGAGAGTGCGTGTGTGTGCGTGTGCGTGTGCGCGTCTATGAGGGTCCGTCCGAGGTTGCTATGGCAACAGAACCACTCTTACCTCCGCTAATAAATGCCAAACTCAGTTCTGTATCTGTTTTTTTTGTATCGTCTGCAGAGAGACCACTTCTTCTTCACAGAGAGCAAGAGTTTTTTCTCTATAGCATGCTTCAGAGAAGAACCCTTGGTCTCTGTGGGGAGGCAGTGGTCTCTCTGCAAGGGTCCGACACGGCCCTAAATAGTCGGATCTATAGGTCTGCAATCAGAAAATCATGGGACCTCTGCAGAGAGACCACTGCTTCCATTTTCTGAGTCTGCAGTAATGTCTTTGCCTGGATTTGAATCTCACCCTCAACAAATCTCATGGTCTCTTCTGATTAAGCTGCTCTAGTTCCAGCTACGGAATAGGGGCACGTCGGACCCCTGCAGAGAGACCACTTCTTCTTCACAGAAAGCAAGAGTCCTTCTCTACAGCATGCCGATTAAGCTGCTTTAGTTCTGATTAAGGAATGGGGGCATGTCGGACCTCTGTAGAGAGAGCATATTGTAGAGAAGAACCCTTGCTCTCTGTGGGGAAGCAGTGGTCTCTCTGCAAGGGTTCGACACAGCCCCTAATGAGTCTGATCTATAGGTCTGCAATCAGCAAAGCAGGGGACCTCTGCAAAGAGACCACTGCCTCCATTTTCTGAGTCTGCAGTAATGACTTTGACTGAATACGAATCCAATCCTCAACAAAGCTCATGCTCTCTTCTGATTACACAGCACTCTGGACCCCTTTACATTACATAGCACCACACCTCTGGACCCCTTTACATTACACAGCACCCTGCACCTCTGGACCCCTTTACATTACATAGCACCACACCTCTGGACCCCTTTACATTACACAGCACCCTGCACCTCTGGACCCCTTTAGATTACACAGCACCCTGCACCTCTGGACCCCTTTACATTACACAGCACCGCACCTCTGGACCCCTTTACATTACACAGCACCCTGCACCTCTGGACCCTTTAACATTACACAGCACCTTGCAACTCTGGACCCCTTTACATTACACAGCACCCTGCACCTCTGGACCCTTTAACATTACACAGCACCCTGCACCCCTGGACCCCTTTACATTACACAGCACCCTGCACCTCTGGACCCCTTTACATTACACAGCACCCTGCACCTCTGGACCCCTTTAGATTACACAGCACCCTGCACCTCTGGACCCCTTTACATTACACAGCACCCTGCCCCTCTGGACCCCTTTACATTACACAGCACCGCACCTCTGGACCCCTTTACATTACACAGCACCCTGCACCTCTGGACCCTTTAACATTACACAGCACCTTGCAACTCTGGACCCCTTTACATTACACAGCACCCTGCACCTCTGGACCCTTTAACATTACACAGCACCCTGGACCCCTTTACATTACACAGCACCCTGCACCTCTGGACCTCTTTACATTACACAGCACCCTGCACCTCTGGACCTCTTTACATTACACAGCACCCTGCACCTCTGGACCCCTTTACATTACATAGCACCCTGCACCTCTTAACCCCTTTACATTACATAGCACCGCACCTCTGGGCCCCTTTACATTACACAGCCCCCCACAGTTTTTTACACAGATCCCCTGCATGTTACACTGGGGGGAGAAGTGACATGCGGCCCGCGGGCCGCCGTGGCCAACCAGGCATATGCCCGATATGCCCTATGGCCAGTCTCCGGGCCTGCTGGCAGGGGACAGGCTTTTCTACAATAAAGGCATTAATGCAGCACATGGTCTTATGGGCCTTGTAGCCAAAAGGCACCCGGTGTAGGAGCTCAGGGCACAGCTCTGCTCCTAAATGTCGCGGTTAATTATCGGATGCGGCCAGGCCAAGTATGACTATAGCTTAGTATTGCAAAATTGCTCCAAACTTGATGAGTAAAAATATGTTCCATTGTCTAATTAGCGAACTGCCTGCTAAAACAGATTTCCATTAAATATTCTCTCTCCTGTCCTCTCTCTCTCCCTCTCTGGCACGCGCTTATGCACGCTCCCCGCGCTGCCCACTTGCTGCCCTCCATCATTAATCCCCTCTCTCTTTTTTTTTTTTTTCCCCTGCACAGTGGTAGATAAGAAATAAAATAACTTAAAGAAATGGAAGACTCTTCTATTTTTCCTTTTTTTTTTTTTATAAGGTCTAGTTTGAAGAGTAATGTCCTGTCATTGTTGCCTTGGAAACAGGCAGATTATACAAACCGAAATGGAAATCAAAATAGGAGCCAAAGAGGCGATAAAGACAGCTGGTAGGGGGGCAGCGGAGAACGACGCAGTCAGCAGAAGAACAAAACTCGTACTTCGAGGGGGGAAAAAAAGAAAAAAAAATCCAAACTTTTTATTTGAAATCTTGGAGACCGCTGAATCTGGCGAGGGTGGTGGGGGTTTGGGGGTATGGGGGGGGGGTTTGTGAGAAAGAGAGGTTGTCATGGAAACAGTGAAGATGAGGAAACGAGAAAACTGACTCCGAATGTGCAGGCTACAAGACGGCGACCCAAAAGGGGGTACTTGTGTTAAAAGCGACAACAGAAAGAACATTGGAGGGTAATTAGGGGCCGGAGGAACGCGGCGTGCCATTGTCTGCGAGAATCCATTAAAGTTTGCATTACAAGGCAGTAAACCTCGGTGGGATGATCCCCGACCTCCTCTGCAATTGTCTCCGCCTGAGTCAGACAACAAAACTTCATGTTTGACAATGAAGCCGGAAAAAAAAGAGGGGACTCGGGTCTTGGTTTGCTTTGTGCTGCCAACATTCTAGTTGAACACGTGCCTTGGATATTTGATAAAAGACATTTTTTTTTTAACAAATTGTGGCAAAATAATGAAAATTTACGTAAGCAAATGAATAGAATATCTTTTTCCCCAAACTGGGATTATACCCAACTCCTCTCCAGCCTTGCAACACCCACAACTTTTCTCTTTAGGGCCATCTGCTTTAGGGTTCCAGATCTTCGGCCCCCTTGATTGGCCATGCCGAGATGACGCAACTTCTGTGCATGCATGGGAGGTCATTCATTCTGGCACACTGAGCTGCCCATTCTAGTTGCATATGTGCCATGGATATTTTATAACAGAAAACAAATTGTAACAAATTTTGGCAAGTTAGTTGGCAAAATTTACGTAAATCTTCGGCCCCCTTGATTGGCCATGCCGAGATGACGTAACTCCTGTGCATGCATGGGAGGTCATTCATCGTGGCATTCTAGTTGCAAGTTGTCTTGGATATTTCATAAAAAGCAAAACAAATTGTGACATTTTGTTGCAAATTATTTGAAAATGTACGTAAATAAATTAATAGAATATCTTTTTTCCCAAACCGGGATTATACCCAACTCCTCTCTAGCTTTGCAACACCCACAACTTCTCTCTTTGGGGTCATCCGCTTTCGGGTTCCAGATCTTCAGCCCCTTTGATTGTGCAAAATAATGAAAATTTACGTAAATAAATTAGTGGAATATTTTTTTTCCCCAAACCGGGATTATACCCAAGTCCTCTCCAGCCCTGCAACACCCACAACTTCTCTCTTTGGGGCCATCTGCTTTTGGGTTCCAGATCTTCAGCCCCCTTGATTGGCCATGCCGAGATGATGTAACTCCTGTGCATGCATGGGAGGTAATTCATCCTGGCACACTGAGCTGCCCATGCTAGTTGAATGTTTGATATTTGATAACAGAGAAAAAAAATTTAACATATTTTGGCAAGTTAGTTGAAAATTTACGTAAATAAATTAATAGAATATCTTCTTTCACAAACCAGGGTTATACCCAATTTATACCAAACTCCTCATAAGCCTTGCTACATCCACGACCTCTCTCTTCGGGGACCATCGTCTTTTGGGTTCCAGATCTTCAGTCACCTTGATTGGCCGTGCCGAGATGACGTAAGTCCTGTGCATGCATTGAGAAACAATGAAGGGAGAGGGGAATGGATACAAACAAGGGGGACTTTATATGGAGCACTGTGCATGCATTGGAGGTCATTCATCTTTTACACATGGTCGGAATTTCCGATGGAAAAAGTCAGATGCAAGCTTTTCATCGGATATTCCGACCATGTGTATGCCCCATCTGACTTTTTCTGTCGGAATTTCCGATGGACTTAGATAGAGAGCAGGTTCTCTATTTTTCCTTCGGAAATTCCAACAGAGTTTTATCAAAAGTCTGACAGTGTGTACGCGTAAGCTGCTTATTCTAGTTGTAAGTTGTCTTGGATATTTCATAAAAAGAAAAAAATTGTGACATGTTGTTGCAAATTATTTGAAAATTTATGTAAATAAATTAATAAAATATTTTTTTCCCCAAACTGAGATTATACCCAACTCCTCTCCAGCCTTGCAACACCCACAACCTCTCTTTTTTGGTCTATCTTCTTTCTAGATATTCGCCCACCACGATTTGCCATGACGAGATGACGTAACTCCTGTCCATGCATGGGAGGCCATTTATCGTGACACATTAAGCTGCTTATTCTAGTTGTACGTTGTCTTGGATATTTCATAAAAATAAGAAAAATTGTGACAAATTGTTGCAAATTATTTGAAAATTTACGTAATAAATTAATAGAATATATTTTTCCCCGAACCTGGATTATACCCAACTCCTCTCCTGCCTTGCAACACTTACAATCTCTCTCTTTGGGGCCATCTTCTTTCAGGTTTCAGATCTTCGCCCACCGTTATTGGCCATGCCCAGATGACATAACTCCTGTGCATGCATGGGAGCTCATTCATCCTGGCACACTGAGCTGCCCATTCTAATTGCATATGTACCTTGGATATTTGATAACAGGGAAAAAAATTGTAACAAATTTTGACAAGTTGGTTGAAAATTTACGTAAATAAATTAATAGAATATCTTCTTTCGCAAACCGGGATTATACCCAACTCCTCATAAACCTTTCTACATCCGCTACCTCTCTCTTCGGGGCCATCGTCTTTTGGGTTCCAGATCTTCGGTCACCTTGATTGGCCGTGCTGAGATGACGTAACTCCTGTGCATGCATGGGAGGTCATTCATCGTGGCATTCCAGTTGTAAGTTGTCTTGGATATTTTATAAAAAGAAATAAATTGTGACATATTGTTGCAAATTATTGGAAAATTTACGTAAATAAGTTAATAGAATATATTTTTTGGGGCCCTCTGCTTTCGGGTTCCAGATTGATTGGCCATGCCGAGATGACGTAACTCCTGTGCATGCATGGGAGGTAATTAATCGTGGCATTCCAGTTGTAAGTTGTCTTGGATATTTCATGAAAAGAAAAAAAAAAAAGTGACATATTGTTGCAAATTATAAGTGGGTGGTGTCTTGGTGGTTGTGGGGTGGTAGTGGTGGTAAGGGTGGGTGGTGTGTTGGGGGTGGTGGTAAGGGTGGTGTTGTGTGTGGGTGACAGGGGTGGTGGTGGTAAGGGGTGTGTTGGTGATGGCAGTGGTGATGGTAAGGGTAGATGGTGTCTTGTTGGTCAGAGGGTGGTAAGAGTAGGTGGTAGTGGTAAGGGTGGGTGGTGTGTCGGTTATGGCAATGGTGGTAGTGGTAAGAGTGGGTGGTGTCTTGGTGGTTGTGGGGTGATAGTGGTGGTAAGGGTGGGTGGTGTGTTGGGGGTGGTGGTAAGGGTGGTGTGGTGTGTGGATGACAGGGGTGGTGGTGGTAAGCGTGAGTGGTGTGTTGGTGACGGCAGTGGTGATGGTAAGGGTAGATGGTGTCTTGTTGGTCAGAGGGTGGTAAGAGTAGGTGGTAGTGGAAAGGTTGGGTAGTGTGTTGGCTATGGCAATGGTGGTGGTGGTAAGAGTAGGTGGTGTCTTGGTGGTTGTGGGGTGATAGTGGTGGTAAGGGTGGGTGGTGTGTTGGGGGTGGTGGTAAGGGTGGTGTGGTGTGTGGATGACAGGGGTGGTGGTGGTAAGCGTGAGTGGTGTGTTGGTGACGGCAGTGGTGATGGTAAGGGTAGATGGTGTCTTGTTGGTCAGAGGGTGGTAAGAGTAGGTGGTAGTGGAAAGGTTGGGTAGTGTGTTGGCTATGGCAATGGTGGTGGTGGTAAGAGTAGGTGGTGTCTTGGTGGTTGTGAGGTGATAGTGGTGGTAAGGGTGGGTGGTGTGTTGGGGGTGGTGGTAAGGGTGGTGTGGTGTGTGGATGACAGGGGTGGTGGTGGTAAGCGTGAGTGGTGTGTTGGTGACGGCAGTGGTAATGGTAAGGGTAGATGGTGTCTTGTTGGTCAGAGGGTGGTAAGAGTAGGTGGTAGTGGAAAGGTTGGGTAGTGTGTTGGCTATGGCAATGGTGGTGGTGGTAAGAGTAGGTGGTGTCTTGGTGGTTGTGGGTGATAGTGGTGGTAAGGGTGGGTGGCAGTGGTGGTGGTGGGAACCAGATGTGTTTTAAAACACGCAGTTATCCTAAACAGCTGTAATCACAACATCCGACTTCTCTAGATGCCAACAAACATCCTCGCTTTAAACCTTTGTAAAATTCCCCCAAAAACGAATAAAAATATCTTCAGACAAAACAGATTTGTATTTAATACAGTGGAGGTCCCCGGGGGGGAGGAGGGGGGCGGGCTGCTCAGGATAAATAAGGAAATTAAACTTGTAGCTAGTTTTCAGCCAAAAGCCGCAGCCGGAATGTTAATTCCAAAGGCGGAAGGGGGGGTATTGAGGTCCGTCGACGCCCATATCTGTCATGGTCGACTTCCCCCCGCGAATGAGCTTTGGGAATTGGGAGGAGGAAATCGTATTAAAATGTAAAAAATTCCATCCCGTAAGTGTGATCATTTATTAAAGATGAACACGCCGTGCTGTATCTCTTTATTCCTCAATCTCTGCATATCTAATCTCCACAATAGCCCGACATCAAAGTGCTTATTTTTAAAAGGGGGGATTACGGGGCCCTTGGGGGCCATTCGTTGTAAAATAGAACTCTTTTCATGCTTTCCCAACTTTGTGGGAACAGTTTTGGGGACGGCTCCTTCCTGTTCCAACATGACTGCCCACCAGTGCACAAAGCAAGGTCCATAAAGACATGGAGGAGCGAGTTTGGGGGTGGAGGAACATGACCTCAACCCCCGACAGGACACCTTTGTTATGGATTCAAAGATTTATATCCGCTCGCGTTTTATGCTGTTTATAGGAATGGCGTCAATACATTCAGTTTGCAGATTTCGGAGAGCTGTGGGTATAAAGCTGGCACCATGGAGGGAACATATGTCTGCTGATAAATATTTTCTCATAATACCCACATCTTCCATGTGTCTTGAGCTTACCAGTCCAGCTCCCAGTTTGCGGGCGGTACATTTTTTTTTTTAATTGAATTGGCTAGACATCCATCACCTGGGCGCAAATAATTACTTCTACTACCCGAAAGCTCAATCACGTAAAAAAGCTTTAATGTGTAAATGTAATTTCTAATGGCTATAAATCTACAGCATCCATTAAAATATTTCTGGTGATCCTGCCATGATGGTTCCTCAAAGGCGGAGACCTTAGGCAAAACTTGACATGGGGCCCCACTCTCGCCCATGATGGAAAAAATAATTCAAGGACAAGAGCCTCTTCCTCGCAACCTTGGCCGGTGGTTGTGGGGGTCTGCGGGCAGGGGGCTTATCGGAATCTGGAAGCCCCATTTTAACAAGGCGGCCTCCAGATCCTGCTCTTTAATAACTAAGGGGGTGGGGGGCACCCGGTGATGTCACCTGGTGAACCCGCCCCCTTATGACATCATTGTCCGCAGGACACAGTCCACCCGTCTTCTTCAAGACACAGTCCACCCGTCTTCTTCAAGACACAGTCCACCCGTCTTCTTCAAGACACGGTCCACCTGCCTTCTTTAAGACGCGGTCCACCCGTCTTCTTTAAGACACGGTCCACCCGCCTTCTTCAAGACACGGTCCACCCGCCTTCTTCAAGACACGGTCCACCCGCCTTCTTCAAGACACGGTCCACCCGCCTTCTTCAAGACACGGTCCACCCGCCTTCTTCAAGACACGGTCCACCCGCCTTCTTCAAGACACGGTCCACCCGCCTTCTTCAAGACACGGTCCACCCGCCTTCTTTAAGACACGGTCCACCCGCCTTCTTTAAGACACGGTCCACCCGCCTTCTTTAAGACACGGTCCACCCGTCTTCTTTAAGACACGGTCCACCCGTCTTCTTCAAGACACGGTCCACCCGCCTTCTTCAAGACACGGTCCACCCGTCTTCCTCAGGACACAGTCCATCCGTCTTTTTTTAATACTTCTTTTTTTACTGCACGTGTTTTTTTTGTTTTTTTTACTCTTTCCCGTTAATATATGCTTGGTAGCAGAATCCGTTTGACATATTTTCTTAATACAGCCTTCCCTGCTGGATATATTCATGGTAGAAGGTGTACTCACCCTGCAGCTCTGGAACATTACATTATATATCAGGTCGGAGTGATACAAACTGATGTCAGGTTACATTAGGTAGCTCATCTCAAGCTCCTGCAGTAGAGTATAATTTATTTCAGAATTTTTTATTTTTCATGTTTTTTTTTTTTTTAAGAGTGGAAGTTCATGGACTTTTTTATTTATTAATTTATGTGTTTTTTTTAAGAGTGGAAGTTCATGTACTTTTTTTATTTTTTTTATTTGTTTTAAACAAAATTATATGTAACTATAGTAATTATTATTATGCAGGAAAAATAAAAATAAAAAAAGACTGATGTGAATGTACAATATATACAGAATGTAAAGCGCTGTGTAAATTGACGTAGATTCCGCAGACGCCGCGTTTTTATTTTCGGTCTCCATCCTCCCTTTATTTCTTAATCGCTGCCCCTTGGAGGAGTCAGTGAAGTTCCTTCCAGTAAACACCGTTCAGCAGCTGTTATGCAACAACATGACTGTCCTCTTCCCAAACGATCCTCGGGGAGGACAGCGCTGCCTGCCTGGCAGAATCCGCCGCGTCCCGCGCCGCGCTAGGAAACACACGCTCGCAATCTGTTGAATTGCGAAGACCCGGGGGTTTAATTGCTGTGCCGTTACCTCCCCCCCCTCTTCCTAGACTGTTAGAAGTTTTTTTAGCCTGTCCCCCCCCCCCCGCAAAATCTCGCCTGCCCACGCTTTGCGGTAAAAATATCAACCGGTAATTTGATGGAATTTTTTATTTATTTTTTGTTAATTAAGAGCGACGGATGAGAATGGAAATCTAGAAATAGAATGAGCCGCGCAGTTAAAGGGGACCCACGCCGAGTTACAATGGAAACAACAACCTCTGGGCCCCGCCCCCGGAAACCGTGTGTCCGCCATGTTGGATTTTGACCGATACAGTCTTCTGGCCTTTAAATTATGTGTTAGAAAACCCCTCCCCCTCCCGCCCCTCCCAAACGAAACAGCACTAATCACTGTGTCCTCCCAACACAAATCGCCCCCCCCCCCAGCACAAATCTTCTCCCCCCCCCCCTCCGAACACAAATCTCCCTAAATTCCCCCACCTAGCACAAATTCTCTTTCCCCATACCCCTTCTCAACACAAGTCCCCTAAAATCCCCCCTCCTAGCACAAATCAGTCCCCCCCTCCCAGCACAAATCATTGCCCTCTGACCCCCCTAAATCCCCAGAGCACACTTGCAGCTACCCCCCCTATTGAAAAAAAAATCCCCTCCCCCTCTACCATATGACCTATGTCCAAATTCCCCTCTCTTAGCACAAATTCTCTTTCCCCATCCCTCCTCCTAGCACAAATTTTCTTTCCCCATCCCCCTCCCAACACAAATCCCCCTAAATCTCCCCCGCCTAGCACAAATCCTCTTCCCCCTCCCAATACGAATCCTCCTAAATTACCCCACCTAGCACAAATTCTCTTTCCCCATCCCCCCTCCCAACACATATCCTCCTAAATTCCCCCCTCCCAGCACAAATGCTTGCCCATATGACCTATGTCCAAATCCCCTTTCCTAGCACAACTTCTCTTCCCCCCATCACCTCTCCCAACACAAACCACCCTAAATCCCCCCTCCTAGCACAAATTCTCTTCCCACCATTACCTCTCCCAACACAAATCACCCTACCCCCCCCCCCCCCCACCAGCACAAATCCTCTTCCTCCCTCCCAACACAAATCCCCCTAAATTCCTCCACCTAGCACAAAATCCTTTTCGCCACCCCCCTTCCCAACACAAATATTCCCAATTCCCCCCCCCCCACCTACCACAAATCCTCTTCCCCCAACAAAAATCCCCCCTCCCCCAAATTTACCCCTCTAGAACAATTCTTACTCCTGCCACCCACCACAAATCCCTTCCTCCCCCTATCTACTTGTGGCACCCCCCCCCCCCCAACCTCACTTAAAAACCACAATGCCCGTTGAATTTCAGTTCTTTCAATGCGGAGCCTCGGCATCAAATACGGGCATCAACTAGGGCAGCCTGCACTCCTCCAGACTGACACCCGCCCTTCGAGGCATTGTGATATTTGCATAACTCCTCCCACTGCCTGTATCAGGGCTTAGATGGCTACGGAGGCGGGGTCCTGCAGTGTTTTCAAGGAAGCGATCTACCTTACAGGACCCTCCCACCAGCCACGATCTGCCTGCATTGCATAAAGAAGCATAGCGTCCCAGTGATGAGATTCCATTATAAAAACGGACTGGACCTATTTCAAAAAAATATTCTTTATATGCAATTAATAGAGCTCAACGCTTACACTGTGATTAAATCTGCGCACTCGGAAAAGTGCGTAACGTGCAATTACAGTTCACACAAAGGCGTCCTCCTGGTTTTCCTATAACGGCGAAGTCCACAAATTATAATAATAAACCTCCAACGCGTTTGGAGTGGAAATATGGAGTGTATATGTTCATGTGATGTCCCCTCCCCCGTGGACTGTCAGTCCTGATCCATGTGATATCCCGTATCTTGTGTCCACACAGAGAACTCCACAGACATCCGTGACCTTTATAAGGATAAAAGGTCTGCAAGGCTTATATATCCCTTCTCCATCCCTCCCACATCTCCTCTGATCCCGTCTGCTTCTTCACCCCCCCCCCCCCCAACCCAGAATGGTGGAACAACATTCTTATATTTTATTATAATTAAATATTGTATCCACTCACTTGCATCAGTGGTAAAAACCATCCAAGTATAAAATGTGTCTATTAAATTGCACAATTGTCTTCATTAACCCCCAGAATGTGTCTAACGTGTGTATCTCCTATGAGCGTCGGCTCCATCTAGTGGCCATAATGCCGCAAACAGGACAGTTTAAGTTTCAGGGTCTGAACACATACCATGCCCTATTTTGAGGGTTCCCACCATCCCTGTGCTGAGTTATCAGGTCTGTACAGCTGCTGTGCCCATTATGAGGGGTTCCCACCATCTCTGAGCCAAGTTCTTAGGTCTAAACCTCAACTGTGTTCTTTATGAAGGGGTTCCCACCATCCCTGTGCTGAGTTCTCAGGTCTGTACACCTTCTGTGCCCATTATGAGAAGTTTCCACCATCTCTGAGCCGAGTTCCCAGGTCTGAACCCCTACTGTGTTCATTATAAGGGGTTCCCACCATGTCTATGCTGAGTTTCCAGGTCTGTACACCTTCTGTGCTCATTATGAGGGGTTCCCACCATCTCTGAGCCAAGTTCCCAGGTGTGAACCCCTACTGTGCCCATTATGAAGGGGTTCCCACCATTCCTCTGCTGAGTTCCTGGTTCTGTACACCTGCTGTGCCCATTATGAGGGGTTCCCACCATCCCTGTGCTGAGTTCCTAGGTCTGTACACCTGCTGTGCCCATTATGAGGGGTTCCCACCATCCCTGAGCTAAGTTTCCAGGTCTGAAACTCAACTGTGTTCATTATGAGGGGTTCCCACCATTTATTTGTTGAGTTCCCAGGTCTGTACACCTGCTGTGCCCATTATGAGGAGTTCCCACCATCCCTGTGCTGAGTTCCCAGTTCTGTACACCTACTGTGTTCATTATGAGGGGTTCTCACCATGTCTATGCTGGGTCCTCAGGTCTGTACACCTGCTGTGCCCATATTGAGGCTTTCCCACCATTCCTGTGCCGAGTTCCTGGATCTGTACACCTACTGTGCCCATTATAAGAGGTTCCCACCATCTCTGAGCGAAGTTCCCATGCCTCAACTGTGTTCATTATTAAGGGTTCCCATCATTCCTGTACTGAGCTTTCAGGTCTGTACACCTGCTGTGCCCATTATGAGGAGTTCCCACCATTCCTGTGCCGAGTTCTTGGATCTGTACACCTGCTGTGACCATTATGAGGAGTTCCCACCATTCCTGTGCCGAGTTCTTGGATCTGTACACCTGCTGTGTTCATTATGAGGGGTTCCCACCATTCCTCTGCTGAGTTTATGGGTCTGTACACCAGCTGTGCCCATTATGAGAAGTTCCCACCATCTCTGAGCTAAGTTCCCAGGTGTAAACCCCTACTATGTTCATTATGAGGGGTTCCCACCATCCCTATGCTGAGTTTTCCAGGTCTGTACTCCTGTTCCCATTATGAGAGGCTCCCACTATCTCTAAGCCAAGTTCCCAGGTGTGAACCTCTACTGTGCCCATTATGAGGGGTACCCACTATGTCTGTGCTGAGTTTTGCAGGTCTGTACACCTTCTGTGCCCATTATGAGAGGTTGCCACCATCCCTATGCTGAATTCCAAGGTCTATACTCCTGTGCCCACTAAGGGGGGTTCCCACAATCCCAACTCTAAGTTGGCAGGTCTAGGCACCTGTTGTGCCCATTATAAGGGGTTCCCACCATCCCTGTGCTGAGTTCCCGGGTCTGTACACCTGCTGTGCCCACCCAGCTCCCACCAGCTCTTTAATAGATAGAATCCTACAGATAGGTAGATATACATCATACTTGTTTCTGCCTTGTTCTGAGGGAACATCAATTCCCAAGTTCAGAGAAAAGATTTATTTAGGCCAACCGGGTGCTGGAATTTTCTTCGTTTTTTTTTCCTCCCATGCCAGCCTTGTACTACCTTTATAATTTATACCTCGGAGTACGTTCACCACATGTATTTTCTATTTAAAGGTGCTCACAGCGATGTTTTCCTGACATCAGACCACCATCTGCACACTCTTGCCCTCTGGGAATCGCCTCATAAAGCTGGCTTTGGCACACCGTGGGTCCTTCTTTTTAAACAACATGAAAGCGATTTTTGAATCGCCCATGAAAAAAAAAATAATGTTTGGGCAGCTTGAAATAAAATTCTACAAGGGCGTAAAATTAAAACGGGAAGGCCGGTCCTCTGATTTTTTTTTTCCTTCACTCTTCCTTTTTTTTTTTTTTGCACTTCCCTCTCATTTTTAAAACACGTCTTCTCCTTTGATCTGTGAGGCAGCCAAGAGATGTTCGCAGGGTTGGGAAATGAAAAATGAAGGTATTGTGAACAGAATTTTCTAAGATGCATTGGATGAGATGGATCAGAAGGAGAGGGAACGACGAGCAGGAGAAACACAAAAGTGAGAGAGGTTGAAAACGAAGTTGGGGCAATTGAAGTTGGCTGTTACACCAGTGGCGGCTGGTGCTCAAAATCTTTGGGAGGGCACAAACAAACGAAAAAAAAAAAACACATCAAACGCAGCCTCACTGTGCCCATCAAATGCAGGCTCACTGTGCCCATCAATTGTCGCCACTGTGCCCATCAATTGTCGCCACTGTGCCATCAAATGAGCCAGTTTTCCCCCTCAAATGCAGCCACTTTCCCACCTCAAATGCAGCCACTTTGCCCCCTCAAATGCAGCCACTTTGCCCCCTAAAATGCAGCCACTTTGCCCCCTTAAATACTGCCAGTTTCCCCCCTCAAATGCAGCCAGTTTGCCCCCTCAAATGCAGCCAGTTTTCCCCCTCAAATGCAGCCACTTTGCCCCCTTAAATACCGCCAGTTTCCCCCCTCAAATACAGCCAGTTTTCCACCTCAAATACCGCCACATTGCCCCCTCAAATACCGCCACATTGCCCCCTCAAATACTGCCAGTTTGCCCCCTCAAATACAGCCAGTTTTCCCCCTCAAAATCAGCCAGTTTGCCCCCTCAAAATCAGCCAGTTTGCCCCCTCAAAATCAGCCAGTTTGCCCCCTCAAAATCAGCCAGTTTGCCCCCTCAAAATCAGCCAGTTTGCCCCCTCAAATACAGCCAGATTTCCCCCTCAAATGCCGCCAGTTTGCCCCCCCAAATACCGCCTGTTTGCCCCCTCAAATGCAGCCAGTTTGCCCCCTCAAATACCGCCAGTTTTCCCCCCTCCCCCACCCGGAACTTACCTTTCTCGGGTCAGCCTTCCTCCTCCATGCTCCATTGAACTCCAACACATCAAACGCAGCCTCACTGTGCCCATCAAACGCAGCCTCACTGTGCCCATCAATTGTCGCCACTGTGCCCATCAAATGTCACCACTGTGCCATCAAATGAGCCAGTTTTCCCCCTCAAATGCAGTCACTTTCCCACCTCAAATGCAGCCACTTTGCCCCCTCAAATGCAGCCACTTTGCCCCCTTAAATACTGCCAGTTTCCCCCCTCAAATGCAGCCACTTTGCCCCCTTAAATGCAGCCACTTTGCCCCCTTAAATACCGCCAGTTTCCCCCCTCAAATACAGCCACTTTTCCACCTCAAATACCGCCACATTGCCCCCTCAAATACTGCCAGTTTGCCCCCTCAAATACTGCCAGTTTGCCCCCTCAAATACAGCCAGTTTTCCCCCTCAAAATCAGCCAGTTTGCCCCCTCAAATACAGCCAGATTTCCCCCTCAAATGCCGCCAGTTTGCCCCCTTAAATGCAGCCTGTTTGCCCCCTCAAATACCGCCAGTTTTCCCCCCTCCCCCACCCGGAACTTACCTTTCTCGGGTCAGCCTTCCTCCTCCATGCTCCCTTGAACTCCATGCTTGGGTTGAAGTCAGGGCTTTGTTTAGGCCACTTAAGTTCCTCCACACCAAACTCGTTAAAGGTGTTGAGTAGGATTGAGGTCAGGGCTTTCTGCAGGCCACTTGAGTTCCTCCCACCAAACTGCTTAAAGGTGTTCAGTAGGATTGAGGTAAATCCTTTGAGTAGGCCACTAGAGTTCCTCCACACCAAACCTGTAAAAGATGTTCAGTAGGCTTGAGAATCAGGGCTTTGTGTAGGCCACTTTAGTTACTCCACACTAAACTCGTTAAAGGTGTTGAGTGGGATTGAGGCCAGGGCTTTCTGCAGGCCACTTGAGTTCCTCCACACCAAACTGCTTAAAGGTGTTCAGTTGGGTTAAAGTCAGGACTTAGTTCACGCTACTTGAGTTCCTCCACACAAAACTTGTTAAAGGTGTGAGGTTGAGGCTTTGTGTAGGCCACTTGAGTTAGTCCACACCAAACTGCCTAAAGGTGTTAAGTAGGATTGAGGCCAGGGCTTTCTGCTGGCCACTTGAGTTCCTCCACATCAAACTTGGTAAAGGTTTTTAGTAGGGTTACAATCGCGGCGGCGCTTTGTGGTGGCTGTTAAGGATGGGATGTGGGGTTCCAGCACCCTTCACCTCTGGACCCCTTTACATTACACAACACCCTGCATCTCTGGGCCCCTTTACATTACACAGCATCCTTCACCTCTGGACCCCTTTACATTACACAGCACCCTCCACCTCTGGGCCCCTTTACATTACACAGCACCCTGCACCTCTGGGCCCCTTTACATTACACAGCATCCTGTACCTCTGGACCCCTTTACATTACATAGCACTGCACCTTTGGAGCCCTTTACATTACACAGCACCCTTCACCTCTGGACCACTTTACCCTACACAACACCCTACACCTCTGGGCCCCTTTACATTGCACAGCACCCCGCACCTCTGGACCCTTTTACATTACACAGCACCCATCACCTCTGGACCACTTTACCCTACACAACACCCTACACCTCTGGGCCCCTTTACATTACACAGCACCCTGCACCTCTGGGCCCCTTTACATTACACAGCATCCTGCACCTCTGGACCCCTTTACATTACATAGCACTGCACCTCTTGGGCCCTTTACGTTACACAGCACCCTTCACCTCTGGACCACTTTACCCTACACAACACCCTACACCTCTGGGCCCCTTTACATTGCACAGCACCCCGCACCTCTGGACCCTTTTACATTACACAGCCCCCACCTCTGGACCCTTTTACATTACACAGCACCCTGCACTTCTGGACCCCTTTACATTACACAGCCCCGCACCTCTGGACCCTTTTACATTACACAGCACCCTGCACCTCTGGACCCTTTTACATTACACAGCACCCTGCACCTCTGGACCCCTTTACATTACAAAGCACCCTGCATCACTGGACCCCTTTACATTACACAGCACCCTGCACCTCTGGACCCCTTTACATTACAAAGCACCCTGCATCACTGGACCCCTTTACATTACACAGCACCCTGCACCTCTGGACCCCTTTATATTACACAGCCCCCCACAGTTTGTTACACAGACACCCCCTAACAGTTGTGTATTCCTGCATGTTACACCAGGGGCAGGCATGACATGCGGCCCACGGGCCACCCCGACGTATATGCCATATATGCCCTATGGCCAGTCAGGGACTGCTTGAAGCCCCTCCATGGTTTTCAATTGTAACGCGACAAAGTGCATGAGCTTCTTTTGAGCTACAAGCTTCTAGCATTTTTTACCTCAATTGTTTTCGAAGAGAGCGCCTGAAAAACACGCAAACGTTGCTCAGCTTAAATGTGATTGGAACCTAAAGGAAAATCTTACATTTTGAGTTTGAAAAGGAAATCATTCATTGGGGACATTTGTTTCCGGAGACAACGAAGAGGGGATTTCCCTTCGCCTCTGATTGTGTCTCCAGGGCAAGATGTAAATCTAAATTTCCTCAATAGGATACAGACAAGTGTTTCGACTATTTCCTACTGTACTCAAAAGAAAAAAAAAGTTTTGGCTTAACTCCAGACCCCTTAAATTTTCCGAAATGAAAAAGGGATTTCCAAAACTTGTTGCTTTTATTGTAAAAATAAAAAACACAGGATACATGCCACAGCAAACAGTGTACAAGCTGACGCGTTTCACAGTCAACTTTAGTGCTTAATCATAGCTATGATTAAGCACTAAAGTTTACTGTAAAAGGCATCGGTTACATTTTGCATTATCATATGCATTGCCAGCACCCGTGGCTTCGGATTTGGTGAAGGGGTCTATAATTCGTATCCTTAAGCGGTGACTCTCTTTCTTTATCCTTACCTTTTCCACCTTCAATTAAAAAAATAAGGGAAAATTCCCTCGGCCGCCAAGTTTAACCCCTTTTTTGTTGCCAAAGCTGGGAACGAATACACACCACACACACATGCTGGGAGGGGCGGGGAAAAAAAATATACGTTTAATTGAAAGTGTTGCTAAAGAAGTGACGAGAGCCAGTATTTCTAGCCATCGCCTTGGAAACAAAGCGAAACGCTGGAAAGTACGGGAGCGAAATTACTTCCACGATGAACTTTCAAGGTTACTTTTCCAACCACACAAAGCGAGTTTATTTTTTTTTACTTTTTTTTATTTTTTAACCCTGTCAGACGGCGTAAAAACGAACCCGTAATGCGTTCTGTAGTGCGGCTGTCAGGCCTTATACCAGTTAGCACGTTTTTTTGTTTTTTTTTCTCCCAGAAGCCTTTGCTTTTCGCCCGCCGCCAGTCATTTTCTGGTTTTTTTTGGCAAAAAAAGAAGGAAAGTCAGATGTTTTGAGCTCCGGGTCGCCTCGTAAGTTGGCGAGCTGAAGGGCGCCGTTGACCCGAGAGGGGCTGAGCCTCTCAAGCCCCAGGGAAGGACGGGATGGGGGAAAGTTTGGGGTTAACGAGGAGTCTTGCAGCAGGAAATTCCTGGGATTCTTGGCTTGTGGGGTCATTGCTGAGCTGAAGCTGCAGGAGAATAGAGGGAAGGGGGGGGGGGGGGAGAGAGGAGCCAGAATAACAAGAAGAAAATTACAGCGGCCTCGGCACATACAGCACACTCCGTGCCGCGATAAATACCCCTGATGCGCTCGATCTACATTCCACTCTTCATATTGTACACAAGCAACGTCATCGCCGCTGCTTATGGAAAAAGTCTGCGCAGTGTTAACGGGAACAGCCCGCGGTTTTTTGTTTATTTCACGAAAAAGCTTACTTGAAACGTATTGCTTCTACTCAAAGTAGATGTAAACCCCAACGGAATGTCAAAAAAATTATTATAAAAAAAATATTGTAAAAAATTTTTTATTTTTACCTAAAATACTTGTTTTTACTGTTTAATCCTTTGTTGCATCTTGGTGCTGCTGATCTCATCCAGCCTCTTTGCAACCACTTCCTGTCCACATGGACTCCAGCGATGACTGCATGCCATTTCTCAGTGTGGGTTTTCTACGGGTCCATACATGTGCGTGATATCCTGCTTAACCTGTTGCCGACCCTGTTTTTGTCCCAATGTGTACTGTATGTAGAAATGTAGCCACCCTGTCTTGGTGGCACAGTGTGTAGGAATGTAACCACCCTGTCTTGGTCCCACTGTCTGTAGGCATGTGGTCACCCTGTCTTGGTTCTACTGTATGCAGGAATGTGGTCACCATTTCTTGGTTCCACTGTATGTAGGAACGTAGACACCCTGACTTGGTCCCACTGTATGTAGGAATGTAGCCACCCTGTCTTGGTCCCAGTGTATGCAGGAATGTGGTCATCATTTCTTGGTTCCACTGTATGTAGGAATGTAGACACCCTGTCTTGGTGGCACAGTGTGTAGGAATGTAACCTCCCCGTCTTGGTCCCACTGTCTGTAGGCATGTGGTCACCCTGTCTTGGTCCCACTGTATGCAGGAATGTGGTCATCATTTCTTGGTCCCACTGTATGTAGGAACGTAGCCACCCTTTCTTGGTCCCACTGTATGTAGGAATGTAGCCACCCTGTCTTGGTCCCAATGCATGTAGGAATGTGGTCACCCTGTCTTGGTTTTACTGTATGCAGGAATGTGGTCACCATTTCTTGGTTCCACTGTAGTCCACTGTGAACGTACTCAACCTGACTTGGTCCCACTGTATGTAGGAATGTATCCACCTTGTCTTGGTCCCACTGTTTGTAGGAATGTAGCCACCCTGACTTGGTCCCACTGTATATAAGAATGTACCCACCTTGTCTTGGTCCTACTGTATGTAGAAACGTAGCCACTCTGTCTTGGTTCAACTGTATGTAGGAACATAGCCACTCCATCTTAGTCCCACTGTATAAGGGAAAGTAGTTAACTTGTCTTGGTCACACTGTATATAGGGACGTAGCCACCCTGCCTTGGTCACACTGTATATAGGGACGTAGCCACCCTGCCTTGGTCACACTGTATATAGGGACGTAGCCACCCTGCCTTGGTCACACTGTATATAGGGACGTAGCCACCCTGCTTGGTCCCACTGAATGTAGAAATGTGGTCACCCTGACTTGGTCCCACTGTATGTAGGAAAGTAACCACCCCGTAGCCCCGCCCACTTTCTCTCCCGCTTGTCTGTATTGGAGGATGATAAGGAAACCCGCCATGGCCTTAGTCAGAGTGGTTATGAATACACAATAAATAATTTTCCGATGTTTCCTCTCCCTGCAGCTCCTCCATATTTTGACGTTAAATGGCAATCCTTATCTAAAATGGATCAGATAAGCCGCCGCGTTGTTGTATGTCACATAATCCATCCCGCCAAATTGAATTGTTACCGATTAATCAGCAGGAAATAAAGTGCATGTGGTGACATTTACCGCTTATCACATGAGAGCAAATGTGGGAGCGTGACAGGTGAATGGCGGGGACCATTACCGCGCCGAGGGCCCAAAATGTGCCGCACCGCCAAAACTTTACACATAATTGTGCCTTAAAGTGTATCTAAGGATGAAATATTAGAAGATATATTATACAGGAGTGACATCACCGCTCTCCAGATATGTTATATCACGGTTTGACAAATTTGTTTGGAATCTAGAAGCCAGCTAAAAAAGTTAAGAGCCAGAAACGCACCCCGTCCCG
Source organism: Rana kukunoris (assembly GCA_029574335.1). Taxonomy (NCBI): domain Eukaryota; kingdom Metazoa; phylum Chordata; class Amphibia; order Anura; family Ranidae; genus Rana; species Rana kukunoris. The sequence continues at coordinate 10,282,360 of CM056059.1, read as the reverse complement.
CCAACCTTGCATGCAGAAGTGAACGCATACGCGAGTAGCGCCGGCATATGAGAGCGGTGTTCAAACCACACATGTGAGGTATCGCCACGATCGTTAGAGCGAGAGCAATAATTCTAGCCCTAGACCTCCTCTGTAACTCAAAACATACAACCTGTATAATTATTTAAACGTCGCCTATGGAGATTTTAAAGGGTAAAAGTTTGTCGCCATTCCACGAGCGCACGCAATTTTGAAGCGTGACGTGTTGGGTATCAATTTACTCGGCGTAACATTATCTTTCACAATATAAAAAAAATTGGGCTAACTTTACTGGTGATTTTTTTTTATTAAAAAGGTGTATTTTTTCCCCCCCAAAAAGTGCGCTTGTAAGACCGCTGCGCAAACACGGTGTGACAGAAAGTATTGCAACGGCCGCCATTTTATTCTCTAGGGCAGTGATAGGGAACCTTGGCACCCCAGATGTTTTGGAACTACATTTCCCATGATGCTCACCTACACTGCAGTGTAGTTGAGCATTATGGGAAATGTAGTTCCAAAAACATCTGGGGTGCCAAGGTTTGCCATCACTGCTCTAGGGTGTTAGAATAAAATATATATATAATGTTTGGGGGTTCTAATTAGAGGGAAGGAGATGGCAGTGAAAATACAAGGGAAGCTCCATTAGTCTTGTCATGCCAACGCCACCGCAAGATGGCGCCAGATCACAGAAGGAAGCTTAGGCCTGCAGAAGGCCGCAAAGCCGCGGCCTCAATTACCGGCCTGACGCGATCGCGCGGCAGGGGAGGTGGGGTCGCACAGAGACACAGGATACCCCAACCTGTGTCTCCGTGAGCCCCCACTTCCCACGCTGCGCGATTGCGTCGGGCCGGTAATTGAGGCCGCAGCTTTGCGTTCTTCTGCAGGCCTAAGCTTCCTTCCCCAGGCGCCAGGTCGCTAATTCTAGTCGCAATTGCGACCTGGCGCCCGGATTTTGTCAAGCCCTGTGTTATATTATACAGGAGTGACATCACCGCTCTCCAGATATAAGATATATGATACATGAGTGACATCACCGCTCTCCAGATATAAGATATATTATACGGGAGCGACATCACCGCAAGACATGTTACTTTCCCAATATAATAAAGTTACATTGTGTCGCGCCTCTGCACGCCGTGGGCGTAGAACTCACATTGTTTTATACATACATCAGAAATAATGAGCTTGTGTTTGTGGATAATCGCGGTGATAAATTGCGCAGATCACCTGTCGGGGGAATATATATGTAAAAGACTGACGCGTTTAGCGTGATCCCAGCCCGGGGACCCTGTTTACGCGGACAGACGTCGCCGTTCCTTCCTGGCACCAATTAGCAACAAGTTCCTAAAATGATTGTGCGTTTGCTGCTGCTCATTAGCTGGGAGTCGAGCCGCAGTTACTAATGACTGATGTTTATTACGCCGCGGGTTGGGGGCCGCAGAACAAGGCCACGCAGCGCTTACTAATCCCTTCAGGCTCCTACAGAGCCATTGACTTACAGGTAGAAGTCGTCATGGAGGCGGAACTGGCAGGAGAGTTTCTCTATTGTTCACTGATAGGGATTGCCCGGGACAGTCTCGTATTGCCTGGGACAGTCCCACATTGCCCGGGACAGTCACGTATTGCCCGGGACAGTGCCACATTGCCCGGGACAGTCACGTATTTTGCAGGTCTGTCCCGGGCAACTTTATTCTGGGACAATACAGTGTCCCGTAATGAAACTGACACCTAGGATGACCACATTTCCAAACTGCCATTCAGGGACACCCTCCCCCCCTTCCCAAAAATCAGCTTGTGTGGTAACGAATCACAGCACAGTGATTGGACACAAGAGGTGGGATTCATGATTTCTCCAATCATAAGCAGGGGGCGGGGATTGTGCTCCTCCAGGCATTCCCGGCCAGAACAAGTACTCACAGTGAGTAAAGTCGTGATGTAGCGCCCTTTTTGGGGGCATCAGATTGACCCGGGGGGTGGCTGTGTCAGTTTTATCCTGGGACACTGTATTGTCCCGGAATAAAGGTGCCCGGGACAGACCTGCACGTGGTCACCCTAAGCCCACCCTGCACAGTGTATTCTGCTCCCTGATTGAGCACAGCACCAGGATTGACAGGTGTGCAATCAAATCCAAGTAAGCCATTTCAACCCAGGAGAGGACTGAAGGGAAGGCTGGCGGTCGGCTGTAAGCGGCTACCCCGCTAAATTAAAGGGGTGGGGTTAATAAAATCACCTTGTTTTATTGGACACCTTGTCTAAAATTGGCTCCCCCCCCCCCCCGGGTCCTCGTTTGACTTCTGAACTTCCAGAGAGAGAGACGTTTTTCGATTCCACCTCCTCCCCTGATAAATTGAATATGGCGACCGGCTAACTGGCTACGTCGGAACTAATTAGAGTCCCGCGCCGGCACCTGATAATTGATGTTGACGGGGAGGCTTTTCTTCCTGTGAAATATGCAGATTTTCGGCGGCGATGGTGTCGGGGAGGTGCGCAGATACACAAATCAACGCCAGGCTTAATGGATTCTGTTATGAAGGCAATTGTGGCGGGTGGCAGGTAGACAGCTGAGATTCTGTTATTGATTGCTCAGCGGATTCATCATTAATGCCATTTATTGTTTGCTTTTTTTTTTTTTTTTAACCTCCTCTTCACTCAACGGAATGTTTGTTCTGTAGGCCGCCATGTATGTTGGTTGCCGCATAGCCGAGGCCAAGTGGGGTTAAAATAGGCCTGTGCTTTGGCCCTGCCTATTTCTCCTCTTAACACCAATGATGGGTCACTATTCCTCCCACTGACACCAATGATGGGACACTATTCCTCCCTCTGACACCAATGATGGGACACTATTCCTCCCACTGACACCAATGATGGGACACTATTCCTCCCATTGATACCAATGATGGGACACTATTCCTCCCACTGATACCAATGATGGGACACTATTCCTCCCACTGATACCAGTGATGGGTCACTATTCCTCCCACTGATACCAGTGATGGGTCACTATTCTACCCACTGATGCCAATGATGAGACACTATTCCTCCCACTGATGCCAATGATGGGACACTATTCCTCCCACTGATACCAATGATGGGACACTATTCCTCCCACTGATACCAATGATGGGACACTATTCCTCCCACTGATGCCAATGATGGGACACTATTCCTCCCACTGATGCCAATGATGGGACACTATTCCTCCCACTGATACCAATGATGGGACACTATTCCTCCCACTGATGCCAATGATGGGACACTATTCCTCCCACTGATGCCACTGATGGGACACTATTCCTCCCACTGATGCCAATGATGGGACACTATTCCTCCCACTGATGCCAATGATGGGACATTATTCCTCCCTCTGACACCAATGATGGGACACTATTCCTCCCACTGACCCCAACGATGGTTTACTATTCCTCTCACTGACGCCAATGATGGGACACTATTCCTCCCACTGATGCCAATGATGAGACACTATTCCTCCCACTGATGCCAATAATGGGACACTATTCCTCCCACTGACACCAATGATGGGTCACTATTCCTCCCACTGACACCAATGATGGGTCACTATTCCTCCCACTGATACCAATGATGGGACACTATTCCTCCCACTGATACCAATGATGGGACACTATTCCTCCCACTAAAATGAATGATGGGGCATTGCTTGTATGTCATGGTCCAACCAGCAGAGGAAGCATGTGTTCTCGAACAAGCTGTGCTGTTGCAATGGAGATCAAGGGCCTGGCTGCGCTGTCTGGCAGTGGTGCCCGGATTACCAGACAAGATGAAGAAATAATTCATCTGGCATGCAAAACTTTTAACATACTGTATATGTATTTTATCCATGTAATTAGATGCATGCCTGACGTTCCCGTTTTAATGACCGGTATTGCCTTTACATTAAGGTGAAACAAGTCAAACATCGAACGTTCGCCGCTTCCATCCCCCGCCATTCAGACGCACGGAGCTCCCAAGTTTATTGGCCCGTCTTTAACTAATTTGTGTAATAAGTCGGTTAGAGACAATGGCTAATTGAAGCTTTCAAAAAGAAAAAAAAAAAAGAAATTAGATTTTTTATTTTATTTTTAATGATCAGACGATAAGGAAACAAGAAAATCGCTCTCTAACCCGCTGCGTGTTTTTTTTTTTTTTTTTTGTAATTCAGTGACTTTGATTTTTTTTAATGAGGCTTTTTCTCAAAAAAATTTAAGTTTCGCTCAAATAAAAGGGGGCCAAGCAGATGGCGGCGTTTTTTTGGCGGCGCGGCAATTCATCCGAAGTAGAACACGTGGGAAGGTGTAGCGGGGGCCCCGGGTCAGCGGCGTATAATCACGGATCTGAAAGCGTGTTATGGTAATTGTTCATTAGTCGGCGGATGAGAGAACAGAGCGCTAATGGCCGTGCATCCATCCCTTTGCGTCTCGTTTCGGCTTCCCCTATTTTCTGCGCGGGTCGGAGACAAGTTAATTTGCGAGTGGCGACTTCTTAAAGGGAATCTGGGGGTGGGGGAGAAAGAATACAGCTGATTTAATTAGACATGATAACGACTTAATGGGAAAACATTTGTGGATTATTTTATCAAGGTTGTTTTCTGTGAATTAAAGGGGTAACAAGCTATCGCTTGCGCGTATGGAGGCCGCCATCTTGGGCCCTTTTTAAGTGCTTAACGAAGGAGGTTCCTACTGCCCCCAGCATCCAATGAGAGCGCCCCTTTCACATCTTTAGTGCACTGTGGATTGGGTCGCATTAGTGACACCAACTCTTTGAGATGGAGGTAGCCATCATCCGGGCTGTCTTAATGCATGGGCACTGCCCAGGGGCCCCAGGTGCATGGGGGCCCCATAAAAATCTTGTATTAAATCATACGTGCCAACTGTCCCAGATTTGCCGGGACAGTCGTGCTTTGTACTAAGCTGTCCCGGGATGGCCCAACTGTCCCAGATTTGCCGGGACAGTCACGTTTTTTACTAAGCTGTCCCGGGATGGCCCAACTGTCCCAGATTTGCCGGGACAGCACGTTTTTTACTAAGCTGTCCCGGGATGGCCCAACTGTCCCAGATTTGCCGGGACAGTCATGCTTTGCATTAAGGTGTCCCGGGATGGCCCAACTGTCCCATATTTGCCCTCTTTGAGATGGAGGTAGCCATCATCAGGGCTGTCTTAATGCATGGGCACTGTCCAGGGGCCCCAGGTGTATGGGGGCCCCATAAAAATCTTGAATTATATCATACGTGCCAACTGTCCAAGATTTGCCGGGACAGTCACGCTTTTTACTAAGCTGTCCCGGGATGGCCCAACTGTCCCAGATTTGCCGAGACAGTTGCAATTTTTACTAAGCTGTCCCAGGATGGCCCAACTGTCCCAGATTTGCTGGGACAGTCACGCTTTGTACTAAGCTGTCCCGGGATGCCCAACTGTCCCAGATTTGCCGGGACAGTCACGATTTGTACTAAGCTGTCCCGGGATGCCCAACTGTCCCTGATTTGCCGGGACAGTCACGCTTTTTACTAAGCTGTCCTGGGATGGCCCAACTGTCCCTGATTTGCCGGGACACTCATGCTTTTTACCAAGCTGTCCCGGGATGGCCCAACTGTCCCAGATTTTCTGGGGCAGTCACGCTTTGTACTAAGCTGTCCCGGGATGGCCCAACTGTCCCAGATTTTCTGAGACAGTCACGCTTTGTACTAAGCTGTCCCTGGATGGCCCAACTGTCCAAGATTTGTCGGGACAGTCTTGCTTTGTACTAAGCTGTCCCGGGATGGCCCAACAGTCCCAGATTTGCCGGGACAGTCACACTTTGCATTAAGCTGTCCTGGGATGGCCCAACTGTCCCAGATTTGCCGCGACAGTCGCACCTTTTACTAAGCTGTCCCGGGAAGGCCCAACTGTCCCAGATTTACCGGGACAATCACACTTTTTACTAAGCTGTCCCGGGATGGCCCAAGTGTCCCAGATTTGCCGGGACAGTCACGCTTTGTACTTAGCTGTCCAGGGATGGCCCAACTGTCCCAGGTTAGCCGGGACAGTCACGCTTTTTACTAAGCTGTCTCAGGAAAGCCGAACTGTCACAGATTTGCCGGGACAGTCGCACCTTTTTCTTTTCAGTTCCGGAGGCTTTCCTAGGTTTTCCCGAGTTAAGCCGAGCGGTCCCCAAGGCTTTCTGAATATTTCCGAGGCTTTCCGGCACCCCCCCACCTCTGCCCACATGCGGTATTGCATACCATAGAAGTCAATGCGGAAAAAATATTTTTGTTTCCATTGACTTCTATGGGGAAACTCGCTTTGATATGCGAGTGCTTTGGATTACGAGCGTTCTCCTGGAAAGGATTATGCTCATAAATCCAAGGTTCCACGGTATTGTGATTCAGAGATTGGGATACATCCGAATAACTAAACTAATTGCACATGTCTAGTGCACAGCCAGAATATAGATCACAAAACAACCTGTTGGTGGTATAATTATATACAGAATTAGTCTGATTGAAAGAACAACAATGGTATCTTGCACCACATAACTGTCAACCTTCAGGTCATGACCTCTTTGCCTTTGAATACCTCAAATTGGTCTGTAGCTATGAAAGTCAGCCTCTAGGGCCAATTGGTCTGTAGCTAGGAAGGTCAGTCTGTAAGGCCAATTGGTCTGTAGCTATGAAGGCCTCTGAAGGCCAATTGGTCTGTAGCTAAGAAGGCCTCTGAAGGCCAATTGGTCTGTAGCTAAGGAGGCCTCTAAAGGCCAATTGGTCTGTAGCTAAGAAGGCCTCTAAAGGCCAATTGGTCTGTAGCTAAGAAGGCTTCTAAGGCTAATTTGTCTGTAGCTATGAAGGCCTCTGAAGGCCAATTGGTCTGTAGCTAAGAAGGCCTCTAAGGCCAATTGGTCTGTAGCTAAGAAGGCCTTTAAGGCCAATTGGTCTGTAGCTAAGAAGACCTCTAAGGCCAATTGTTCTGTAGCTATGAGGGCCTCTCAGGGCCAAATAGTCTGTATCTATGAAGCTCAGCCTCTAAGGCAAATTGGTCTGTAGCCATAAAGATCAGCCTCTAAGACCGATTGGTCTGTAGCTATAAAGGTCAGCTTCTGAGGCCAATTGGTCTGTATCTATGAAGCTCAGCCTCTAATGCCAATTGGTCTGTAGCCATAAAGATCAGCCTCTAAGGCGGCGTACAGACGATCGGATATATCCGATGAAAACGGTCCGCGGACCATTTCCATCGGATATGTCCGATCGGGAGTTTGATCCGATGGCGTGTACACACCATCGGATCAAATTCCCCGCCGCCGGACGGCGCGGTGACGTAGTGGTGACGCGGCGGTGCCGTTCCCGCCGCCGCGACACCGCCACGTCACCGCACCAGGAAGTAAAACACTTCCGCGCATGCGCCGAATCCATTCGGCAGCGGCGCGGCGGCGGTGGGGGCCGACATGTCTGCTGGTAAGTGTACTAACCAGCAGACATGTCGGGCGGACAGATTCCCACCGGATAGATTTCAAAGCATGCTTTGAAATCTGTCGGGTGGAGAAATCTGTCCGCTAGCCCATACACACGAGCGGAGATGTCTGCTGAAACGGTCCATCGGACCGTTTTCAGCGGACATATCCCCTCGTGTGTACGCGGCCTTAGGCCAATTGGTCTTTAGCTATGAGGGCCTCTAAGGCTAATTTGTCTGTAGCTATAAGGGCCTCTAAGGCCAATTGGTCTGTTGCTATGAAGGTCAGCCTCTAAGGCCAGTCGGTCTGTAGTCGGTCTGTAGCTATGAAGGTCAGCCTCTAAAGCTAATTGGTCTGTAGCTATGAAGGTCGGCACCTAATGCGCCGTACACACGTTCGGTTTTCCTGGTGGAAAAAGTCTGATGAGAGCTTTTGGTCGGGAATCCCGACCATGTGTATGCTCTATCAGACTTTTTCCAACAAGAAACTGTTGGAAAAAGATAGAGAGCAGGATCTCTTTTTTCCCCGTCAGGAAAGAAGCTGTTCGAAATTTCCGATCGTGTGCACAAATCCCAACGTGCAAAATTCCTACGCATGCTCGGAAACAATTCGACGCATGCTCAGAAGCATTGAACTTTATTTTTGGGACACCTCGGTTACTAAATATAATGACTGACTGACTTGCATAAGCACGTCTTTGAGATGCCAGTGTTGCCAATCTACCACATTAAAATTCACTGGCACGACACCCAAAATTTACTGGCGCAGACAAGTTTTTACTGGCATTTTCCAAAAGTTACTAAATTACATTTTTAGGTGCAAATTCAAGTATTTAGGCTACAAACAAGTACGCTGGGCAAATAGCAATGTGATTTAAGGTAGATATTAAGGTGATTTAAGGTAATATTGAAAAAAAAAAATTTTTTTCAATATAATAAGGGCAAATTATTTAGTCGCATCACCCCCTGCCTCCATCCCCCTCTGCCACCAACACCCCCTGCCTTCATCCCCCTCTGCGGTGCCTCCAATCTCCCCTGCCTCCAATCACTGTCTACCTCCAATCACCCCCAGGCCACCTGCCTCCAATCTCCCCCTGCCTCCAATCTCCCCTGCCTCCAATCTCCCTCTGCCTTCAATCTCCCCCTGCCTCCAATCTCCCCCAGGCCCCCTGCCTCCAATCACCCCCTGCCTCCATCCCCCTCTGCGGTGCCACCAACAACCCCTGTCTCCATCCCCACCCTCTGTGATGCCACCATCCCCCCCTGCGGTGTCACCAACACCCCATGTCTCCAATAACCCCCTGCCACTAACACCCCCTGCCTCCATCGTCCCCTGCCTCCATCCCCCTCTGCGGTGCCACCAACAACCTCTGTCTCCATCTACCACCCTCTGCGGTGCCACCACCCCCCTCTGCGGTGCCACCAAAAACCCTCTGGCTCCCATCTCCCCCTGCCACTAACACCCTCTGGCTCCAATCTCCCCTTGCCACTAACACCCCCTGGCTCCAATCTCCCCCTGCCACTAACACCCTCTAGCTCCAATCTCCCCCTGCCACTAACACCCTCTGGCTCCAATCTCCCCCTGCCACTAACACCCTCTGGCTCCAATCTCCCCCTGCCACTAACACCCTCTGGCTCCAATCTCCCCCTGCCACTAACACCCCCTGGCTCCAATCTCCCCCTGCCACTAACACCCCCTGGCTCCAATCTCCCCCTGCCACTAACACCCTCTGGCTCCAATCTCCCCCTGCCACTAACACCCCCTGGCTCCAATCTCCCCCTGCCACTAACACCCCCTGGCTCCAATCTCCCCCTGCCCCAATTGCGTCCTGCCTCCACCCCCCCCCTCTGCAGTGCCACCGCAGCCAACTCACCCCCTGCCTCCAATCTCCATGCGCAGTTCCAAGCCAAACCGATCTGGGCTATTTTTACTGGAACATTTCCGCAACCACGGACATTTATGAATGGGGGAAAAAAGTGCCCGTTTTTCGAACTGTCCGTGAAAATACAAATGGTTGGCAACACTGTTTGGTGCTGTTTAACTTTTTGAAGGCGGAGATCCAACCAGCTAGTAGCCCACATGGTTTTGTCAGGACAGTTATGCTTTGGCTTGATTGCGACCTAAACTTAGCACTAGTACATGTCTCTGTTTGAACATGGTGGGAACATCCATAAATAAGCTCCATCATTGTGGGAACAGGTCAAAGTTCTCAGTAAGGCTCAGCAGAAAAAGCACAATTGCTATAAAAAAAAGAGTAAAACTACAAGAAACCAAGAAAACCCGTTAATAATTATTCCAACCATAACAATTACTACCACCTAGTGTATGGAATGTGTAAAGGAATCCTGAACTTTGTAGTTTATATATGTTATCTGATTCCTCTCGCCCACCCCTCCCCCCCAATCCTCCCCAACCCCCAACAGCCAGGAATAATTTACCATCCTGTAAAGTTTTCACCTCTCATCTCCATCAAACCACCCCACCCCCCTTCTCTTCCTTCCCCAAATGCCCCTGGGTACTAGGTGGCCTTTATAAAGTATCAGCGGGCACCTGGAGCCCCGGGTAGGCACTGGCACCAATTAATCGGCAGCCTAATTTGTTAGGACATGCAGAAAATTCCTGCAGGTATGAGCGCACCGCGCAGATAACCTTCCAGGAAAAAAAAAGCTTCACAATAGCGTCTCTCATTCGCGCGGCCAAGATTATATCATGCCCTCGCCACGGGTATGATCTGTGCCAGTCGCTGCACGCCAAGCTGCCGTTTTCCGGACACGCAGGCTGGCACGTCCTGGGCACCGCAGTCCCCCGCGGTTGGAGGGTTACTCAGCGTGCCACTGATACTCGGCAACGGTGGCTTGGCCGGGAGCTGGCGTTTGGGCCGGCGCCAGGCTGAAGGTTCTCGCTGGCTTCCCTGGAGTTAAAGCATGAGTCAGCTGTGCCAGGGAAGATGCTGGGCGCCGGATGCTTCGTCAGGCACCAGTCACTAGTTAATGCGCCTTAATATTTCAGGCAGGACCATTTCCATGTAAATTCTGGTGCCCTGGGCCACATTTAGAAATCGAGGGCCCCCATACAGCCTAACAGACTGGTCTCCTTAGTACAGTAGTACCCCCACTCAGAAGATCCCTAGCCAATTAGTACCCCTGTTCAGCAGATCCCTAGCTAATTAGTACCCCTGTTCAGCAGATTCCTAGCTAATTAGTACCCCTGTTCAGCAGATCCCTAGCTAATTAGTACCCCTGTTCAGCAGGTCCCCAGCTCATTAGTACCCCTGAGCAGAAGATCACCAGCTTATTAGCACCCCTGTTCAGCAGATCCCTAGCTAATTGGTACCCCGGTTTAATAGATACCCAGCTCATTAGCACCCCTGTTCAGCAGATTCCTAGCTAATTAGTACCCCAGTTTAACAGATACCCAGCTCATTAATACCCCTGTTCAGCAGGTCCCTAGCTAATTAGTACAACGGTTCAACAGATACCCAGCTAATTAGCACCCCTGTTCAGCAGATCCCTAGCTAATTAGTACCCCAGTTTAATAGATACCCAGCTCATTAGTACCCCTGTTAAGCAGATCCCCAGATTTTTAGAACTCCTGTTTAGCAGATTCCCAGTTCATTAGTATCTCTGTTAAGCAGATCATCAGCTAAATAGTACCTCTGTTCAGCAGATCCCCAGCTAATCAGTACCCCACCAGTGCTGCCAATCAGTGCCCACCAGTGCTGCCAATCAGTTCCACCTACCAGTGCCCAATGCCCATCAGTGCCGCATAGCAGTGCCTATAAGTGCCACCTATCAGTACAGCCTCATCAGTGCCTATCAGTAAAGGATGAAAAATACCTGTTTGCAAAATTTTTATAATAAACTATGAAAAATATATATATTTTTTTTGCAAAAAATAAAAAACCCAGGGCTAGATTCTCGTACGGCGGCGTAAGTACGAGCGGGGCGTAGCGTATCCTATTTACGCTACGCCGCCGCAACTCTGGACGCAACTGCCGTATTCTCAAAGCCCTTGCCTCCTAAGTTACGGCGGCGTATCGTAAATGGCCCGGCGTAAGCCCGGGTAATTTAAATGTGGATGAGGTGGGCGTGTTTTATGTAAAAGAATCGTGACCCCACGTTTTTGAAAAAAAAATTTAACTGCGCATGTGCCGTCCGTGGACGTATCCCAGTGTGCATGCTCCAAATTACGGCGCAAATACATTGGTTTCGACGTGAACGTAACTTAAGCAAATCCCTATTCGCGAACGATTTACGTAAACAACGTAAAAATCGGCGTCCATACTTAACATTGCGTACGCCCCACCTACGCAAAGTTACCCCTCATATAGCAGGGGTAATTTTATGCTTACGCAAACGACGTAAAATACGACGACCGGGCGCAATTACGTTCGGGAATCGGCGTATCTAGCTCATTTGCAGCTAATCGTTGGAAGCGCCACCTAGCGGCCAGCGTATAGTTGCACACAATTATACGCCGGCGTAGGCTAGTTATGTCGGCGGAAGAAGCCTATTTTTTTTACGTATCTGCGTTTGAGAATCGGCGTAAACGTAGGCCGGCACAGATTTGAAATTACGGCGGCGTATCTGGAGATATGCCACCGTAACTGTTTTGAGAATCTGGCCCCCAGTAGTTATTAAATACCAACAAATGAAAGCTCTATTTGTGTAAAAAATATATAAAAATGTCCTATGGGTACAGTGTTGCATGACCGCGCAAATGTTATTCAAAGTGTGACAGCGCTGAAAGCTGAAAATTGGCCTGGGCAGGAAGGGGGTGAAATAAAGTTTTCTTTTCTTTTTATTACACTGTTGGCACATTTTGTAAAGTTACTTAAAATCCACATTAAAGTATAACTAAAGACAATAGAGTGGAGAGGGGTTAGAACCCCTGTCAGGTTTTGGTTGCCGCCTGCGCCCTTGTTGGGGAGATTCACCCTCTTATAGAGGAACCTGCGGAGGCGGGTGAGCGGGGAAGGGTGCGTTGGAGGGGAATGTTTGGAGGGTGACAATGAAAGGTATTCGCTAGCGTATCCTAAATATGAAAAGCGGTGGAGGGCGAGAGGTCAGAGGGATGGCAGGAAGTGGACACACCAGACAGGAAATGGACTGAGTGAGATTTCCTCCAGACCTCGGGAGCGATGACCATCAATCCATCTGTCTGGCCATCACTCTTCCCTTTTGTCCTCCAAGGGCAGTTTTTTTTGTTTCATTTTACTTGTCTGAACACGTTATTGGCATTATTAATTAAATATATTATTCCCAAGAACACCCCTTTCATTTTTTTCTTTTTAAAGGAAATCTTCTGACCTCTAAAGTTTTTGCATGCGCGTGTAAGTGGCATCTGCTTGGAATGGATTATCCTATCTTTACATCCTAATGAATTCTCATTTCTTCATTCAGTTCCTGATCATATATTGTATGTCCATGGGGGCAGAAATATGTGCTTATTAAATATGAATTGGATCCTGCTAAATATTGCTGTGCAGTGATTGGCCGGGCCCTGATTCATTAAGCTGCGACTATCGCAAGCTGCTTTTATTTTGTCTTCCCTTGTTCCTCCTTTCCTCCCTCATCAATATGCTAATTCAATAAAAAAAAAAATAATGTTTTTGGTTCCAGTGATCTTATTACTGGGTTTCTGTGCTTCTCTGTGCAATAAAAACAGATTATGGTAGGTAGGAGGGGCCAGCTGGGTGCTGCACATAGCTTCCTGCAGGTGGGAGGGGCCGGCGGGGTTCTGTAATAGCTTCCTAAAGGTGGTAGGGGCCGGCAGGGTGCCGTACATAGCTTTCTGCAGGTGGAAGGGGGCGGGCAGGGTGCTGTACATTGCTTCCTGCTGGTGGAAGGAGCGGCAGGGTGCTCCAGTAGCTTCCTGCAGGTGGGAGGGGCGGGCAGGGTGCTGTACATAGCTTCCTGCAGGTAGGAGGGGCCAGCAGGTTGATGTACATAGCTTCCTGCAGGTGGGAGGGGCTGGCAGGGTGCCGTACGTAGCTTCCTGCAGGTGGGAGGGGCCGGCAGGGTGCTGCAGTAGCTTCCTGCAGGTGGGAGAGGCCGGCAGGGTGCTGTACGTAGCTTCCTGCTGGTAGGAGGGGCCGGCAGGGTGCTGTACATAGCTTCCTGCAGGTAGGAGGGGCCAGCAGGGTGATGTACATAGCTTCCTGCAGGTGGGAGGGGCTAGCAGGGTGCCGTACATAGCTTCCTGCTGGTAGGAGGGGCCAGCAGGGTGCTGTACATAGCTTCCTGCAGATGGGAGGGGCTGGCAGGGTGCTGTACATTGCTTCCTGCTGGTGGAAGAAGCGGCAGGGTGCTGCAGTAGCTTCCTGCATGTGGGAGGAGTGGCTGAGTGCTTTACATAGTTTCCTGCTGGTAGGAGGGGCTGGCAGGGTGCTGTACATAGCTTCCTGCAGATGGGAGGGGCCAGAAGGGTGCTGTACATAGCTTCCCGCTGGTGGGAAAAGCGGCAGAGTGCTGTAAATAGCTTCCTGCAGATGGGAGGGGCCGGCAGCGTGCTGTACATTGCTTCCTGCAGGTGTGAGGTGCCATAAGGGCGCTGTACATAGCTTCCTGCAGATGGGAGGGGCAGCAAGGTGCTGTACATAGCTTCCTGCAGGTGGGAGGGGCCGGCAGGGTGCTGCAGTAGCTTCCTGCAGGTAGGAGGGGCTGGCATGGGGCTGCAGTAGCTTCTTGGAGGTGGGAGGGGCTGGCAGGGTGCTGCAGTAGCTTCCCGGAGGTGGGAGGGGCTGGCAGGGTGCTGCAGTAGCTTCCTGCAGGTGGGAGGGGCTGGCAGGGTTCTGTACATAGCTTCCTGCAGGTGGGAGGGGCTGGCAGCATGCTGTACATAGCTTCCTGCAGATAGGAGGGGCCGGCAGGGTGCTGTGCATAGCTTCCTTCCTTCACAGCACCCTGCTCTGCTATTGCTCTTAAGAGCCCTCAGTCCTGAGGCAAGAACTGGGAGGAGTTATGCAAATATCCAAATCCCTTGATGGGCCTCTTTAGTATGTCACCAGTGCCCTTTAAAGTGCCTTTATTGCTATGGATGAATTAGGCCCATTGTGATTTACAATTCTTCTCTAATACAGAAATTATTTTTTGGGGGGATTCGGGAGGGTCGATTGGTCGACTCCAGGGGTCGACAATATCCGGGCGCCAGGTCGCAATTGCGACAAGAAATTGTGACCTGGCGCCCGCCACGATCGCGCGGCGGGGGAGGTGGGGGCGCACAGAGGCACAGGATCCTGTGTCTCCGTGCGCCCCCACCTCCCCCGCCGCGTGATCGGGGTGGGCCCGCGACGGCCGGTAATTGAAGTCCCAAGCTCTTCCTTATGTGAGCTGGCGCCATCTGGTGGTGGCCGTTGGCATTACAAGTTAAACAGCAATTGTAATGTATAATTTTTCACTACTATTTTCACTGCCATCTCCTTCCCTCTAATTAGAAACACCAAACATTATATATATTTTTTATTCTAACACCCTAGAGAATAAAATGGCGATCGTTGCAATACTTTCTGTCACGCCATATTTGCGCAGTGGTCTTACAAGCGCACTTTTTTGGGAAAAAAATACACTTTTTTTTAATTAAAAAATTAGACAACAGTAAAGTTATCCCACTTTTTTTTTATATTGTGAAAGATAATGTTACGCCGAGTAAATTGATACACAACATGCATCCGCTAGCGGAATGCCGACAAAATTTTACCCTTTAAAATCTCCATAGGCGAAGTTTAAAAAAATCTACAGGTTGCATGTTTTGAGTTACAGAGGAGGTGTAGTGCTAGAATTATTGCTCTCGCTCCAAAGATCGCGGCGATACCTCACATGTGTTGTTTGAATACCGTTTACATATGCGGGCGCTACTCACGTATGTGTTCGCTTCTGCGCGCGAGCTCATCGGGACGGGTCGCGTTTTCTGGCTCCTAACTTTTTTAGCTGGCTCCGAGATTCCAAGCAAATTTGTCAAACCCTGGTTGACACACAGCTAGCCATCAGAGAAAAATCCACGTATCCATTCATAAAAGTACGAAACGGCAAAGCACGGACAATGGCGCAGGTTACCGGCGGCCGTCTTGACTTCTTTTTCCCGGGGCTTCATCTTGTCACTGTGAAGTTCGGCGCAGCCCGAGATATTGATGCCCTCTTCACCCTTCTATCTGCAGGAGATAATGGAGTCCTCTTCTCTTAGACCTTCCTCCACAAAGAGGTCTCTCCATCCTGCCGGCGCTTTCCTTTATCTCCTGACCCCATCTCAGCACTGGCAAAGATAAAAAGCTCAAATTTAATAGCGGCACGGCTACAATAGCGACACCAAGGGATGAAAAGCCAACGTATTACTTTCCCTTTCATTTAGTACGGGCGCCTCAAACCTGTCACCAGTTGCCTCATCTCTGGGCACCCGGATTGCGAAATTTTTTCATGGCCGTTTATTGATAGTGTATGTAAACCCAATCACTAAAATCTCATATAACCTAAAACATATTATTGTAGTTGTAAGGCTTTTTAAATCTGAGGCTTTCGTCAAAATAATATTTGATGATCCTGCCCCGAAGGTCCCTGTCCAGGCATTTCCTGTTGTAACAACACGCGGTCTCTCAATGGCGTCCACAAATGACCATTTCAGCACATCACCAGGAAATCCACCCTAGGAAATGCCATGCAGCCATTTGGCCAGATGCAAGGTGACCTCTTGGATCTCTTGCTCCTGTGGGGTGAAGCTCTTGGTGACCTCTATGATGATGTCATAGAAAGCGGAGAAGAGTTATCATTCATTTATGGAAGCAGTAAACTGCAGCCTGGCATCTACGGGAGAGGGGGACTTTCCAATGATGAATAAACTCTTTGGCCAGTATGGTCATCTAGATCTGCTTAGAGCACATATGTCAAACGCAAGGTCCGATGGCCAAATCCGGCTTGCCAGGCCTTGTCATGTGACCCTCGCACCCAGTTTTGCAGCCGGAAACATGGTGGGACTCCATTCCACAACTTCCAACTCTCGCCCTCCTCTCCCTGCTGTCACTTTTAACAGAAGCCTTCTGTATTTAAAGGGGCAGCTTTGCTCTCAATGGCTCCCCATGGCGGGGACAGATCTCCAGATCTCCTTACAAGGCAAGGCAGAGCTGCCGACACAAGGAAGTGATAGAGGCAGGCAAGTTGGGAGGGAGAGATGTGAGGAAGCTTTGGAGAGGCAGATTGGTATTGCACCCCTAAACCTTGCATTTTGTACATGGCACACACCTGAACTCTGCACATTGTACATAGCGCACTCCTGATCCCTGCACTCTGTACCTAGCGCACCCCTGAACTCTTTTATTTGTGCATAGGACACGCCTGGAACTTCAATCTGTACATAGCGCACCAATGAACCCTGATCTATGTATATAACGCACTCCTGAACCCTGCACTCCATGCATAACACACTTCTGAACCCTGCACTCTGTACATAGCACACCCCTGAACTCTGCACATTGTGCCTGTGACCCTAGGATCAGCCCTGTTAATGTTATAATGCTAGGGGTATACATGGGCAGGGCAAAATGGGTGAAGTCAGGGCTGGAGCCAGGGGGCGGTAAAGTTATGTTTCGCCTAGGCCCTAGGGTGTCAAAAAATCCTTGCACCAGCCCTGGGTTCATTGACTCTTCATCATCTGCCTAAATGTCAGAGTCGTCTAACCCTATAACAGCCAGAGAGTCTTACTTCTAATTTACGTCCCTAAAAAAAGGGGGGGGGGGGGACGGGACATAAGTGGTCTCTCTCTCATTGGCAGCGCCGGCAGGGTTAACTTGAGCCGTCAAATTTTCATTAAATCAGAACTTTCTTAGTAGGGACTTCATTTTCTATCGCATTATTTCAGAATAACTGATGGTGTGACTGGCGCCTGGCTTCATCTGGAAGCCGTTAGGGCCCATCACAAAGACAGCCAGGCATCGATAGCGTGATGAAGATGGATTATGTCTAACTCAGTGCTATGAAGTGTACAGGTGTCAGTAAAAAGACGTGCCTGGTATTCCTATTAATTACAGCGCCATTGTGCCGGGATCCGGAGCCAAGGTCATCATTTGTGCGGGTGATGAGCAAAGTCTCAGGAGAGTCGGAAGCATTGATGGAAATAGATATGTGTTTGCGTCTCTGGGGTCTTTGCGAAGGCACTTGGAGCTGAAATTCTCTTTCTTCAAAACTTTTTAAAAGATCTTTCTATCGGTTACTTTGAATCAAATGTAGAAAAGTTGGTCAAAATAATTGCCTTGTCATTTCGCCCTTCTGTATTTGGCCGCTATTGGGTTCTGGATCTGGCTCATCTGTAAATATTGGGTTCTGTATCGTTAACATGTGGGAATAGTGGGTTCTGTATTTGAAGTATCTGTGAATAGTGGGTTCTGCATCCTGATCGTCTGTTAATATTGGGTTCTGTATCCTGATCGTCTGTTAATATTGGGTTCTGTATCCTGATCGTTTGTTAATATTGGGTTCTGTATCCTGATCGTCTGTTAATATTGGGTTCTGTATCCTGATCGTTTGTGAATATTGGGTTCTGTATCCTGATCGTCTGTTAATATTGGGTTCTGTATCCTGATCGTTTGTTAATATTGGGTTCTGTATCCTGATCGTCTGTGAATATTGGGTTCTGTATCCTGATCGTCTGTGAATATTGGGTTCTGTATCCTGATCGTTTGTGAATATTGGGTTCTGTATCCTGATCGTTTGTGAATATTGGGTTCTGTATCCTGATCGTCTGTTAATATTGGGTTCTGTATCCTGATCGTCTGTGAATATTGGGTTCTGTATCCTGATCGTCTGTGAATATTGGGTTCTGTATTTGTAACATTTTGTGAATATTGGGTTTTGTAATTGGAACATCTGTGAATATTTGGTTCTGTATCTAGGTCATCTGAGAATATGATTTTGTATCTGGATCATCTATGAATATCGGGTTCTGTACCTGGAATGTGTGAATGTTGTGTTCTGTATCTGGATTGTGTTTAAATATTGGGGTCTGCATCTGGATTGTTTGTGAATATCGCATTCTGTATCTGGAATGTGTAAATATTGGGTTCTGTATGTGGAATGTCTATGAATATTGGGTTCTGTATCTGGATTGTGTTTAAATATTGGGGGCCTGCATCTGGATTGTTGGTGAATATTGGGTTCTGGATTTGGATTTTCTGTGATCATTGTTTTCTCTATCTGGATCATCTATGAATATTGGATTCTGTATATGGAGAGTTTGAGAAGATTGGGTTCTGTATCTGGATTGTCTGTCAATATTGGGTTTCGTATTTGGAACATGTCTGAATATTGGGTTCTGTATCTGTAACATGTGTGAATATTGGGTTCTGTATCTGTAATATGTATGAATATTGGGTTCTGTATCTGGAACATGTATGAATTTTGGGTTCTGTATCTGTAACATGTATGAATATTGGGTTCTGTATCTGTAACATGTATGAATTTTGGGTTCTGTATCCGTAACATGTATGAATATTGGGTTCTGTATCTGGAACATGTATGAATTTTGGGTTCTGTATCCGTAACATGTATGAATTTTGGGTTCTGTATCCGTAACATGTATGAATATTGGGTTCTGTATCTGGAACATGTGTGAATATTGGGTTCTGTATCTGGAACATGTGTGAATATTGGGTTCTGTATCTGGAACATGTATGAATTTTGGGTTCTGTATCCGTAACATGTATGAATATTGGGTTCTGTATCTGGAACATGTGTGAATATTGGGTTCTGTATCTGGAACATGTACGAATATTTGGTTCTGTATCTGTAACATGTATACATTTTGGGTTCTGTATCCGTAACATGTATGAATATTGGGTTCTGTATCTGGAACATGTGTGAATATTGGGTTCTGTATCTGGAACATGTGTGAATATTGGGTTCTGTATCTGGAACATGTGTGAATATTGGGTTCTGTATCTGGAACATGTTTGAATATTGGGTTCTGTATCTGGAACATCTATGAATATTGGGTTCTGTATCTGGAACATCTATGAATATTGGGTTCTGTATCTGGAACATCTATGAATATTGGGTTCTGTATCTGGAACATCTATGAATATTGGGTTCTGTATCTGGAACATGTGTGAATATTGGGTTCTGTATCTGGAACATCTATGAATATTGGGTTCTGTATCTGGAACATCTATGAATATTGGGTTCTGTATCTGGAACATGTGTGAATATTGGGTTCTGTATCTGGAACATCTATGAATATTGGGTTCTGTATCTGGAACATGTGTGAATATTGGGTTCTGTATCTGGAACATGTGTGAATATTGGGTTCTGTATCTGTAACATGTGTGAATATTGGGTTCTGTATCTGGAACATGTGTGAATATTGGGTTCTGTATCTGGAACATCTGTGAATATTGGGTTCTGTATCTGGAACATGTGTGAATATTGGGTTCTGTATCTGGAACATCTATGTGTGAATATTGGGTTCTGTATCTGGAACATGTGTGAATATTGGGTTCTGTATCTGGAACATATGTGTGAATATTGGGTTCTGTATCTGGAACATCTATGAATATTGGGTTCTGTATCTGGAACATCTATGAATATTGGGTTCTGTATCTGGAACATCTATGAATATTGGGTTCTGTATCTGGAACATCTATGAATATTGGGTTCTGTATCTGGAACATCTATGAATATTGGGTTCTGTATCTGGAACATCTATGAATATTGGGTTCTGTATCTGGAACATCTATGAATATTGGGTTCTGTATCTGGAACATGTGTGAATATTGGGTTCTGTATCTGGAACATCTATGAATATTGGGTTCTGTATCTGTAACATGTGTGAATATTGGGTTCTGTATCTGGAACATCTATGAATATTGGGTTCTGTATCTGGAACATGTGTGAATATTGGGTTCTGTATCTGGAACATGTGTGAATATTGGGTTCTGTATCTGGAACATGTATGAATATTGGGTTCTGTATCTGGAACATCTGTGAATATTGGGTTCTGTATCTGGAACATGTGTGAATATTGGGTTCTGTATCTGGAACATCTATGAATATTGGGTTCTGTATCTGTAACATGTGTGAATATTGGGTTCTGTATCTGGAACATGTGTGAATATTGGGTTCTGTATCTGGAACATGTGTGAATATTGGGTTCTGTATCTGTAACATGTGTGAATATTGGGTTCTGTATCTGGAACATCTATGAATATTGGGTTCTGTATCTGTAACATGTGTGAATATTGGGTTCTGTATCTGGAACATGTGTGAATATTGGGTTCTGTATCTGGAACATGTGTGAATATTGGGTTCTGTATCTGTAACATGTGTGAATATTGGGTTCTGTATCTGGAACATCTATGAATATTGGGTTCTGTATCTGGATCATCTGTGAATATTGGGTTCTGTATCTGGAACATGTGTGAATATTGGGTTCTGTATCTGGATCATCTATGAATATTGGGTTCTGGATCTGGATCATCTATGAATATTGGGTTCTGTATCTGGATCATCTGTGAATATTGGGTTCTGTATCTGGAACATGTGTGAATATTGGGTTCTGGATCTGGAATATTTCAATCTAATTATTTATTCATTATTCGAATTTGATGGATTTGTGTTTTTTTTTTTTAACCCTAACAATGTAACTATTTTCAAAAACACGCTAAACGCATTTCACACGTTCATTTCTCTCGCCTTACCACAAAGAGAGGTAAAAAATGTTCTGCGGTCCGTGTCTTCGCCGCGCTGACGTCTGCCTCGTCCTGGCGAGGGTCTAATCTGTATCTCTGTAAGATTTGAAATGTGTTCTAAGCACTATATAAAGCTCACTCTCTGCAGACGAATAAACATCGGAGAGAGCGCGTGATAATATTGAGTTATGGTGTGAGCCTGCGATTAAATCTCTAACATCTTTTGAATTAGATATACTTTCTCTACTCCGGCGCCGGATGGCAGCTTCGCCGCTCGCTTTGGTGTCGAAACTGTATATCCCTTTCAGAGGACGGAATGGAGGGAGGGGGGGGGGCTTTTCTTTTGAGGGGTTCCCACCATCCCTGTGCTGAGTTCCCAGGTCTGTACACCTGCTGTGCCCATTATGAGGGGTTCCCACCATCCCTGTGCTGAGTTCCCGGGTCTGTACATGTACTGTGCCCATTATGAGGGGTTCCCACCATCCCTGTGCCGAGTTCCCGGGTCTGTACACCTACTGTGCCCATTATGAGGGGTTCCCACCATCCCTGTGCTGAGTTCCCGGCTCTGTACACCTGTTGTGCCCATTATGAGGGGTTCCCACCATCCCTGTGCTGAGTTCCCGGGTCTGTACACCTGTTGTGCCCATTATGAGGGGTTCCCACCATCCCTGTGCTGAGTTCCTTGGTCTGTACACCTACTGTGCCCATTATAAGGGGTTCCCACCATCCCTGTGCTGAGTTCCTGGGTCTGTACACCTGCTGTGCCCATTATGAGGGGTTCCCACCATCCCTGTGCTGAGTTCCCGGGTCTGTACACGCGCTGTGCCCATTATGAGGGGTTCCCCCATCCCTGTGCTGAGTTCCCGGGTCTGTACACCTGTTGTGCCCATTATGAGGGGTTCCCACCATCCCTGTGCTGAGTTCCCGGGTCTGTACACCTGTTGTGCCCATTATGAGGGGTTTCCATCATCCCTGTGCTGAGTTCCTTGGTCTGTACACCTGTTGTGCCCATTATGAGGGGTTCCCACCATCCCTGTGCTGAGTTCCCGGATCTGTACACCTGCTGTCCCCATTATGAGGGGTTCCCATCATGGAACATCCAATGGTATACAGGGACACAATCCAATCTCTTGACTGTAAAACATTCACAGAGGTGTCAGATCATCACATGGGGCGGCGGTCGTTCCCATAGACCTTTTTTTCCGTCACAGCCGATCCATCCACGGAATGTTCTTTCTCGCCCTCATTTCCAAGAAGAGAGAAATAACTAATTACATTCATTGTAATCTGCCTATAGAACAGGGAAGAATGTCGATCGCTCATTTGCGGTGAGGCTTGTTCGCCGCGGGCCTGGCCGGTGCTGCGCCAGCGACTAGATGACACGATGGCTCGTCACGTTGGGGGTCGGCTCACTTGTCTGACCCCCGGGTTTGTTCCACAATGCCGCAGCGCAGAAATTCCAATTACCTCGTCTTACTGGGCCGGCCGCTGATTGACATTCCATTAGCTAAATAAGAACAATATTGCAATCAAGGCTGAAGGGCCCCCGCAGGAGCCGGCTTGATGGATCTTTGACAGTTATCGACAAGACGAGCGTTTCTTTGCAGCAGATGGGCCGTCTTTACGCCGTCGCACCTCACACGCACTTGTAATGGGCGATTGCTCATTTGGCAGAGCGTCTGGCTCGGTAGGAATGTGTAAGATTTTACCGTATGTGTCTGGAAGGAGCGAACGCCTTCTACCAACATTTCCTTTACATGGCATAAAAAAAAAAGACTCTTTACATCAGATGTGCCTTCAACTTCTTCTACGTTATATTTAAAGGGCGACTCCACCTAAATGCATCCCTCAGTTAGGTGGATTCCGGTTAGTCGAAGATCGCAGAGATCGTAAAAATCAAGTGACAACGTCGTGCTTAGTTTGAAGGATCCTCCACAATAAACACATAACTGGGGACTCCACCTACAGGACAGCCAATCCTGGATTGTGGCTTAGTGGGAGGGGCAGGGACACAAGCAATCATGGGCGGAGCCAAGCTCACTATCAGGGAATCGAGGAGATGTGGGTGGTCCTATCCCCATCCTGAGTGTTACAGCCAATCCCGTACATTTCAACTGGGAGATCTGAAGACATTTTTATTGGCTCCACCTACAACAATAATCATGCCTGAAATTCTTCATCTATCTATCTATCTATCTATCTATCTATCTATCTATCTATCTATCTATCTATCTATCTATCTATCTATCTATTTATTGATCGTCACTCGAAGGAAATAAGAGAAGTTCATTATTAGGGTGCATATACCCTTTAAGCTCAATGGAGCCTATGGGGTAGATTCACATACATCGGCGCATATTTATGCCGCCGTAGCGTATCTCTTTTACGCTACCCAGGCGCATCTCGGAGATGTAAGCATGGAATTCACAAAGAAAATCCGCCCAACATTGCCCCGGCGTAGCGTATATTCGTCGGCGTAAGCCAACGTAATTCAAAGTAGGTGAAAGTGGGCTGGAAGTGGGCGTGATGCATGGTAATGAAGCGTGACCCCATGCAAATGATGGGCTGAGCGTCATCCAAGTACTTAAAACGAACGGCACATGCGCCGTATCTTGGATGCATCCCCGTGCGCATGCGTACAACCACGTCAAAATAACTGCCTAAGATACGCCGAATCACTGCCTACGACGTGAACTTAAACTACACCCAGCCCTATTCACGTACTACGTAAACGACGTAAAATACGACGGCTGTTCCCTGGTCCATACCTTTTACATGGGTTGTGCCTCCAATATGTGGAATAACTTTACGCCAGACGTAAGCCTTACGCAAAGCGTGTATCTTTTCCGCCGGGCGCATCTACGTTCGTGAATCGGCTTATATCCCTCATTTGCATATTTGCAATGGGGCGTCCAGCGTAACTATTCGCCCATGATATGCCGGCGTAGGAAAGTTACGTCGGTCGGAAGAAGCCTATTTTCAGGTGTATCTAGTTCTGAGGGAATGGCGCACAGATACGACGGCGCATCTTGACACTTACGCGGCGCATCTCGAGATACATCGGCGTAAGTGCTACGTGAATCCGGGTCTATCTATTGATTTTCAGTGGAAGGAAATAAGAGAAGCGCATAATTAGGGTGTACATACCCTGAATGCCTGATCCAGACTATCTAACAATCTATCAGTCAAAGGGAATAAGAGAAGTTCATTGTTGGGGTCACCTTTTAAGCCTCTAGGATCTGTTAATTGTCTGTCTGTCTGTCATGGAAGGAATACATGGCAGTTGGCTGTTGGGGTGTACATGTCCTTTAAGCTTGGATCTGTCCATTGTCATGTCCTTGAGGTACCTTTAGGCCCTCCGGCACCAACTTTCCATCCCAGATGGGATGATGCCCACAACCTTACAAATTCCAGGCCGCCATCATAGCCCATAAGGCTGTTGGTGGCACCTCCATGGCGCAATCTTAGCAGCCTTCTGAACCGTCAAAGTCTCACCGTTTATCAGCTCGGCGATGGGCCTAATGGTTTGGATGGGTCCTGTCATTGTGGGTTAATGCTCGGCTTTTTCATGGCACACAATGAAGATCCCGGTATGAATGACTCGCTCAGCCTGTCTGCTCCTTCTCATTGTTATGTTTTTATTCCGCGGATGCGATGAAAAACGCAGGTTTTTTTTTTTTTCCTTCATTTTCGCCGTCTTTCCGCGGTGTAATTGCTGCAGCGGCGTGAATCGTCTCCGCTGTGCAGTTTAAGAAATGAAAAATAAAACATCTTCAAGTCTGGAGGAGACGTATTCTTCCTCCGCTGTCAGATTCGGGCGAAACTTGCCTGGCGCACTTAATTGCTCACAATAAAATTTACATATTCATTTTGCTGGCATTTGAGAAAAAGCTGTTTTCTGTTTTAGTTTTTTTTTTTTTCTCGCCGGCGTGTTATCAACCCCTGCAAGCCACACAAAAAAAAAAGAGCGAAACTGATTGAAATTCAAAATGGACTTTTATTTTTCCCTCTTTGTAACCCGGTGAGTACCGAAGGGAGCTTTATGACGTAGTTGTACCGGCTCATCTCTTATACTGAGACGGCTTACTCTGATTTCACTGCACACTGTGAGCTAATCACAATGTGCATTAGAAGCTGCAGCAAGCCAGAGCCCCAGGGCTGTCTTAATGCATGGGCACCTCTGGGCACTGCCTAGGGACCCCAGGTGCATTGGGGCCCCATGATAATCTTGCATTACATCATACTTGCCAACTGTCCCGGATTTGCCGGGACAGTCACGTTTTCTACTAAGCTCACCCGGGATGGCGATGTCTTGGTCAGCGTCCCATACTCTGCCCTCCTGATTCCCAGTATTCTGCCCTCCTGACTCCCCCTGTACTGTGCCCTTTGTGTTGATTAGTCTTTGATTTATGGCATGTTTTCTTATTCTTTAAGATTAATTTTTTTTATGTTTAACCACTTCCCGCCCGGTCAATAGTATATTGACGTCCGGGAAGTGGTTCTGTAATCTTGACTGGACGTCTCCTGACGTCCAGCAGGATAACATGCCGGCGTGCACCCGTGGGGGTGCGCGGTGATCGGTGATGCAGGATGTCAGTCTGACACCTTGCATCTCTGATCTCGGTAAAGAGCCTACGGCGGAGGCTCTTTACCACGTGATCAGCCGTGTCCAATCACGGCCAATCACGATGTAAACAGGAAGAGCCGCTGACCGGCTCTTCCTCACTCGCGTCTGACAGACGCGAGTAGAGAAGAGCCGATCAGCAGCTCTCCTGACGGGTGGGGGGGGTTCGCGCTGATTGTTTATTAGCGCAGCCCCATCCTCGGATGCCACACTAGGGAACTGCAGCAATAATAGGCAACAATAACAAAAAAATGGCACAATAGATGTCAATCAGTGCCCATTTGACTGGCAACATGGGCATTGACTCAAGTGATGCCCAGCAATGCTATCAGTGCCACCCCTCAGTGTCCATTAGTGCCACCCCTCAGTGTCCATCTATGCCCAGTGCTGCCTATGAGTGCCCATCAGTGCTGCCTATGAGTGCCCATCAGTGCTGCCTATGAGTGCCCATCGGTGCCGCCTATGAGTGCCCATCAGTGCAGCATACCAGTGCCGCCTCATCGGTGCCCATCAGTGCCGCCTCATCAGTGCCCATCAGTGCCACCTCATTGGTGCCCGTAATTGAAGAAGAAAACGTACTTTTTTACCAAAAAATGAACAGAAAAAAATTGTTTGTGTACAGTGTAGCACGACCGCACAATTGTCATTCAAAGTGCGTCAGCGCTGAAAGCTGAAAATTGGCCTGGGCAGGGAGGTGCATAAGTGCCCGGTATGGAAGTGGTTAATTCTATCAACTATTTATACTTTAATTCTTGAGAGTAGGTGTGTAAGTTGGGACAGGCTGGTAGGGGCCCCTGTGCATTACTTTGCCCAGGGGCCCATGATGCTATTACTGTAAGACGGCCCTGCACCTTGTTTCCAGGCTGGAAAACCTCCAGAATCATCTAGACTTTTTCCAGTTCAGCCGAACTGTCCCTATACCAACCCTTCCATTCATTGGGGTTTCAGTTTTTTCAATCATGAAGGCTCAGCATCACACTTAAGCTGCGCCCTCGGAATTGCACTAACTCCAGGGATAGGTGGGACATGGCAGTCCCAGGAGGCATTGGGCCCAAAAAGGTCCTATACTTTGCAAAGAATAGAGAAATGATTTCCCATGTACTGGAGTCCCGTTTTTTTCATGTGTAGATTAGCCGACTGAGCTGCCCTATGCGTGTAGTGTGAAAACACGAGAGAATCCACGCCATGCTTGCCATTGTTAACGGCACCCCACTTGCAGCAAGTAGACGCACGTTTGAAATGAAAAACGCGCCAAAACGCGGGTTCAAAAAATGCGCAAAGCTTAATGCTCGAAGAGGAGGTACATGAGCTAGTTACCCCCTGCATAGGGAACCCCACTGAAATAAATTGGCTGCCCTATGTGTGTGAAAACGCGTGAGAATGCATATCGTGCACCCCAAACACAGCAAGCAGGCGCGCGTCCGATGCGACAAACACGTCGAAATCGGCGGTCAAAAAATGCACAAAGCTTAACACCAAAAAAAAGGTACATGAGCGTGCGTAGGGAACGCTATTTAAAAAGCCTGCCCTATGCATGCAGCATGAAAAATGTGCAAGAGCGTGCAAACACGGGTTCACGCGACGCTAGGTGTGCACCTAGACTTATGCCGCATACACACGATCGGAAATTCTGACACGAAAACCGTGGATTTTTTTCCTACGGAATTTTGGCTCAAACTTGTGTTGCATACACACGGTCACACAAATGTTGTCTGAACGCGGTGACGTACAACACTACAGAAAAACGAAGTTCAATGATTCTGAGTATGCGTCTAATTGATTCCGAGCATGCATGTTTTTTTTGCGCGTCGGAATTGCATACAGACGATCGGAATTTCCTGGCGGAAAAATTGAGAACCAGCTCTCAATTTTTCGCTGTCGGAAATTCCGACAGAAAAAGTTTGATGGAGCCTACATACGGTCGGAATTTCCGACCAAAAGCTCACATCGAACTTTTCTTGTTGGAAATTCTGATCGTGTGTATGCGGCATTATACCCCTTGCACACGGGGCTGTCCAGCTGCAGTGCATCCCTTTCTGGCATTTTAGTGCTGTAGGGAGCCTGTCAAAGCTATGGCAGGTGGCAGTTGGACGTGGCTGGACGTTGTACCGAGTGGTACTGGCATTTGTCCGCTCAGGGACCAAGGTCCTAACAAAGGCAGTTGGAGTCGTTCTTTACTTTTTATCAGGCCACAAAAGTCAATCAGCTCCATCCTTACATATAACAAGCCCTCAACGTACAACTTTTGGGATGTGCGTCTTCACATACGAAGATGGTTTGGGGCAGAAGTTGCGTACGTCTTCCTCCTTTCCGTCCTCGTCCAGTTGCATGACATTTTTTTCAGGAAAAATGATAATGGAGGCAGAGGGTGTCCCGCAGGGACCTCAGGGAGGGTGGGGGATGTTCGATGATTGAAGCAGAAGGTCTTTGGGGCCCGTAACATTCCTGGGGCCGCGTGTTTAGGGAGATGTGTGAAACAGAGCACATAATTTGCTTGGAAATAGGAATACGAGGGAGGGCCCAGGGAGACGGCAGAGTAGGCCGCGGATGATGCTAATTGGCGGTTTTCTGTGGAGCGAACGCGACAACCATATGGAGATGGTGCAAGAAGATGGGTTTCGTGTCAACACTCATGGGGGTCATTTTTTTAATGCAAAAATTCCAGGTTAGGTTCCCATAAAAGGAGGTAGAGAGTTTGTAGGCTCTGAACGTAGGTTTCCTCCCATCACCCACGTCTCCAAAATGGCCCAAAATCTGATTGGTGGGCCAACTATCATCATCCTGAAAACGCGCCACCAATGGAAGATTTTCCCCCCTATTTCTGATCCGGTGACAACTGTAAAATTTGGGATTTCTCGTCACTTTCTGCCCAGTGGTCACCAGGACAAATAGAGTAAATGTCCCCAGTGACGGTATTTCCATCTCCTTACAACTCTATGAAGGTCAGTCCATTCTCAGGTCAGCGCATGTGCAAGACGGAAACGGCAGTGCGATGCGCCAAAGCGACAAGCGATTCTGCCTACAGTCAGTGAATGCCACCAGTTTTTCACTCATCACTGGTTGGAGCACAGGGTCAGATGAAAGTTTTGGTCTGAAAGCGAACGTCTACTGCTCCAGGAGGTATTAACTGCTTGAGCAATTGTTACCTCAGATAACCCAAATTAAGGTAAAAAAATGCTCCAATTGCCCCTAGCAACCACGTTTCTCATTCTCTCAGGCAAGCTACAAATGGTTGTCATAGGCAACAAGACCGGTCTCCTCTACAGGTAAGGCCTGCACATTTCTAGGAGAACTCCTGGAGCAGTTGTTACCTCAGGTACTTGGGATTCCCAAACTACCTGAGGTATAAAATTCTCCGGTTAACAACCAACATTTAATTTGCCCATGAAAGCCATTGATGGTTGCCATGGATGACAACACTGGCTTTCTCCCCAGATACAGGCAAGGCTTGTACATTTCCCGGAGCAGTTGTTGTTACCTCAGGAACTTGAGTTATGCTAAGTACCTGAGGTAAAAAATGCTCCAGATGCCCCAAAGTAACCAAATTGTTTATTCTCCCAAGCTATGAATGCTTGCCATGGGTAACAGAACCAGTTTTTCACTCCAGACAAAGGCAAGGCCATCACATTTCCAGAAGGGTTCCAGGAGCAGTTGTTACCTCGAGCACAGTACCTCAGGTAAAAAATGCTCCAGTTGCCCCTAGCAACCAAGTTTTTCCTTTGTCCCTGAAAGCTATGAATAGTTGCTAAGAGCAATAAGAACAGCTTCCTCTTCAGATACAGGCGAGGCTCGCACATTTCCAAGAAGAAATGGAGCAGTTGTTACCTGAGATACTGAGGTACCCAAAGTACCTGAGGTAAAAAATGCTCCAGTTGCCCCTAGCAAACAAATCTTGAATTACCTCAGGTAAAAAATGCTCCAGTTGCCCCTAGCTATGAATAGTTGCCAAGGACAACAAGAATGGCTTTCTCTCCAGACACAGGCAAGGCCCACACATTTCCAAGAAGAAATGGGAGTAGTTGTACCTGAGGCACCCAAAGTACCTGAGGTAAAAAATGCTCCAGTTGCCCCTAGCAACCAAATCTTTCGATTTCCCAAGCAAGCTACAAACGGTTGCCATGGGCAGCACGACTGGTTTCATTTCCAAACACAGGCAATGTTTGCACATTTTCAGAGCTGTTGTTCCCTTAGGTTCTCCAGGTACCCAAAGTACCTGAGGTAACTGAAGCTCCAGCTGCCTCTAGCCACTAAGTTTTTCATTCTACCAAGAAAGCTACTAATGGTTGCCCCCGGCAGCAAGAACAAGTTTCCTCTCCAGACACAGGCGAGGGCCGCACGTTTCCAGGGCCGCAAGCCATTTTTCGATCCCCGATTCCGTTAGGGCTGTTTTGATGCTTGCTGAGATGATTCCTTTCTCGCTCCGAGCCATTTGTTTAAAGTAAATATCCGATTGATTTCAATTAGCCGTTTCTCCAGGCGGCGAGTCGAGGCTTCACTTTGTTTTCCGCGCCTCGTTACAGGGGAGCTCTGTACACTTTGATATCAAGGCAGACTAAGCTCCAGCGTGCATTTTACCGACTAATCTGCGTTTTCGCCCCAAGAGCTAACTATCTATTTTCTTAGACCGTACTTATAGTGTTATCTTAAAATACATCTAAAGTCATTTTCTCCTTTCATCCTTTTCTCCCAATCGCCTACTCCCCCCAAAGATAACTCGATTGGCCGTGACGGCGGCGCGGCCACCTTTGAAAACCCCTCTCACGTCGCCGCAGCAGCCGGATAATGGAGGTGGAATATTTGATGGCTGTGGAAATGAGGTGCTAAATTTGTTGTGAGATTGGTGTCACAGCCAATAAAAGGAGGCGACCGGTGGCGCGGGCTGGGAAGATGAGAAATCGTTAGGTTATTTCAGGCTGGGAGATATGGCGGGAGGGCGAGGGTGAGGCAGGCAGGGGAAATAGAAAGGGCGGAACGGAGGGAGATCAAAGGGGGGAGATCTGCATTGTGCTCGCCAGCGTTCAGCCTCTTCTTCTGCAACCATTAGTAGCTTTCTTGGTAGAATGAAAAACTTAGTGGCTAGAGGCAGCTGGAGCTTCAGTTACCTCAGGTACTTTGGGTACCTGGAGAACCTGAGGTAACAACAGCTCTGAAAATGTCTCGCCGTATTAATGACTAAGTGCCAAAGACTTCTTACTAGGACTCAATAGCCAAAAAAAATAACTGCATTTATGCTCAGGTCCGGTGACTGTCATCAGTCTGCTGCAGGCATAACGAAGCATTTCCTCAGTCCCTTAAAGATCACTGTACATTGTAACTTTGTAGCAAGGTGAGAACAGGCAGCAGGGGCTGATCTGGGTCAGGATTTACGTGTCTGTGCCATCTCTCGCTCCAGGAAGTAGATGGTAGCCATAGATGATAAACCAAAAATAAATTGCGCTAAAAATAACAATAATTAAGATTATTGACTAATGATAAATCTTTATTTAAGTCCATAAAGTGACGGGATGTCCAATATAACGCTCCAGAATATTTGTGGAATTTCAAGAAAAGCCTCCACCTCATAGAAATGGCCGTTTACCAGATCCTCAACTGGGCTTACCAGAGTGACGGGAGGCCATATTAAGGAGGACCTGTTACGGTGTCCAAACCAGTAGGGCAGAAATCAATGTTAATAATTGTCGTGCGAAAAATGCGGCAAAAAATGTGCAAACAAAGTAAGCAGGAACACATGCTCCCACGCGGCAAAGTGTGAATTCCGACTCCCATGAATTACTTTGTCGCACGTTGGGCAGCCAGCTGAAATCAATGGGCTGTCCTATGAGTGTCGTGCGAAAAATGCGCTAAAAAACGAGAAGAAAATTGAGCGGGAACGCATGCTCCCTCGCCTTAAAGTGTGAGCTTGACTCCCATGAATCACTTTGTCGCACGTTGGGCAGCCAGCTGAAATCAATGGGTTACCCTAGGAGTGTCCTGCAAGAAAAATACGCCACGCCAAAAAACGTGCAAAAAAAGTGAGCAGGAACTTGTGCTCCTGCGCCGCAAACTGTGAACCCGACTCCTATGAATTACTTTGTCGGACGTGGGGCAGCCAACTGAAATTAATGTCAATGATTGTCGTGCAAAAAATGCGCCAAAAAACATGCAAAAACAGTGAGCGGGAACTTGTACTCCCGCGCCCAAACTGTGAACCCGACTCCTATAGATCACTTTTTCGCACGTAGGGCAGCCAACTGAAATCAATGTCGGTGATTGTTATGCGAAAAATGGTCTGTCCTGTGATTGTTGTGTGAAAAATGCGCCAAAAAAAATATGCCAAAAAAGTAGGTAAGCTCCCGCGCGGCAAAGTGTGAACCTGATACCCATGTATCACTTTGTCGCACGTAGGGCAGCCAACTGAAATCAATGGGCTATCCTTCGAGCGTCGTGCGAAAAAATGCGCCAAAAAAGGCAAAAAAAGTCAATTAATTTTGAAGGCAACACGCTTGCGTTGTATGACATTGCTGGTGTGTTGCGCTCAAAAAAAGGGTCCCGTCTTTATTAAAGGGGTTGTAAAGGAAAACTTTTCCCCCCTAAATATCTTCCTTTCCCTTAGTGCAGTCCTCCTTCACTTACCTCATCCTTCCATTTTGCTTTTAAATGTCCTTATTTCTTCTGAGAAATCCTCACTTCCTGGTCTTCTGTCTGTAACTCCACACAGTAATGCGAGGCTTTCTCCCTGGTGTGGAGAAAGCCTCTTGAGGGGGCTAGCAGGAGTGTCAGGATGCCCACTAACACACAGCTCCTTTCTCTATCTGCAAAGTAGAGAGTGTCCTTGACTTGCCTGCTCGCCCCCTCCCCCCTCAAGAGGCTTTCTCCACACCATTACGGTGTGTAGTTACAGACAGAAGAACAGGAAGTGAGGATTTCTCAGAAGAAATACGGACATTTAAAAGCAAAATCGAAGGTTGAGGTAAGTGAAGGAGGACTGCACTGAGGTAAAGGAAGTAATTTAGGGAACATTTAAGGACATAGGAAGCATTGCCGGCCCGTTTAACGCAAATGCACATTAACGTGCAGCATTATTACGCATGCGTTAACGGCAATAAGGCTACAATCGGGGTGGAGAGCTTCCAACTGGGCTTACCAAAGTAACGGGAGGCCATATTACCAAGGACCTGTTGCGGTCAGGCATCTACTGGCCATCAGGACTACAGGGAGTTTTCCGGTGGGCCGATGGCTCAGTGGGCTGGTTTCGGTGACGGCCTGTCAAATTAATGACCACCCATTAATTTTAGCACCGCTGTACTGCCTATAAGAGAAATAAAGAAGAACTGCTAATGGCCATTGAATGGGGAGGGGGCTTGGGTGGCCCATCTGGGTTGGCTAGCCTGGGGGGGGGGGTTGTCCGGCTGGCCTGTATAGTTGAGACCTGTCATCCGCATTGCCCATCACCTCACTTTGTAGTGCGCAACCCGGCTCAACCTCAACGCCGCTGCCTTGCTGAAAGGCAGCCAATGGCTGTGCAGCAATTCCGTTTTTTTAAATTCCAGCCAATGAGGCTGTAGCAATGTTCCTGCATGGCGTTGGCCCTCCCGCTTCACTTGTTTTTCTGCGTGTTTGCGAAATGAAAGTGGGCCAGTCTGTATGAACTCCAGGGCCAAATTTGTGTCCCAGTCCAGCCCTGGTTGCGGTGTCCAAACCAGTCAACGGCCAACAGGTCCTCGTTAATATGGCCGCCCTTCACTTTGGTAAGCCCGGTTGGAAGCTCTCCACCCACGATTCTTTCCTTAACGCATTCAGAGGGCGCTTCGCTTATCCTGAGCACGCCGCACGCCCTGGGAAATGTGGAGGAGCGCTTTACGTGCGTGCAGATGAGCGTGGAGCGGCGGCATTATTTATGCTAATCTTATTTATTTTGACACTATTGTGGAAGCGTCCCGGAGGCTGTAGGAGTTAATTTGCTTCTCTTGTATTCATTAGACGTAATAAGCGCCTCAAACGAAAATCGGCGGATTGAAAAAGCAGGTGAATTGCGTTTGCTACGAGCGCGTGCTTATCGGAACGAGACTTACAATGGCCCATTATTGCGGCTTCCCGGAATATTCCTATTATACGCTTTCCAGGTCGGCATCTTCATCTCGCTGTTTTAGAATACACCCGTCAGCTAAAACCACAGTGGTGGAGGGATACGCATGTTAGCTTGGGCTGGGCTCATACTTTTCCACTGTGGGGTGTTGCGGCAATGTACGTGCTGTCGCAAAGCACGTTAATTAGTGCGCCATCATTGGTGTCAGTGGGAGAAATAGTGCCCCATCATTGGTGTCAGTGGGAGAAATAGTGCCCCATCATTGGTGTCAGTGGGAGAAATAGTGCCCCATCATTGGTATCAGTGGGAGAAATAGTGCCCCATCATTGGCATCAGTGGAAGGAATGGTGCCCCATTGCTAGTATTCAACAATTATTTTAAGGTCTTGGAATCTCCAAACTTTCTAAACAAAGGGCCAGTTTACTGTCCTAGGGTGGGCCAGACTGTGGTCACTGGGAATAGAATGTGTCCAGTGGAAGTAAACAATGCCCTGTCTTTGGTGTCAGGGGGTGGACAAGTGCCCCATCATTGGATGTCAGTTGGAGCAACAGTGCCCGTCATTGGTGTCAATAAAAGGAATTGTGCACTTTCAAAGGTGGCAGTGCCAGGAATAGCGCTAATTGTAGAACCCATTGTTGGTGTCAGTAAGAAGAATTGTGCCCTTTCGTTGGTGTCAATGAGAGAAATAGCACCCCATTGTTGGTGAAAGTGGGAGGAATAGTGGCCCAATTGCTGGTATCAATGTAAGGAATACTGCCCCATCATTGGTGTCAATGAAAGGAATTCTTCCCCATCTTTGGTATTATTGAATGGAATTGTCCCCTTTTGGTGGTTTCAGTGAGAGGAATAGTACCCCATCATTGGTATCAGTGGGAGAAATAGTGGCTCATCATTGGTATCAATGAAAGGAATTCTGCCCCATCGTTGGTGTCAATGATAGGAATTCTGCCCTTTTGGTGGTTTCAGTGGGAGGAAAACTGTCCCATCGTTCGTATCAGTGGGAGGAATAGTGGCTCATCATTGGTATCCATGAAAGGAATTCTGCCCCATCATTGGTGTCAATGGAAGTAATTGTGCCCTTTTGATGGTGTCAGTGGGAGGAAAACTGTCCCATCGTTCGTATCAGTGGGAGGAATAGTGGCTCATCATTGGTACCAGTGGGAGAAATAGTGGCTCATCATTGGTATCCATGAAAGGAATTCTGCCCCATCATTGGTGTCAATGGAAGGAATTGTGCCCTTTTGATGGTGTCAGTGGGAGGGATAGTGCCCCATCATTGGTATCAGTGGCATCAGTGCCCCATCATTGGTGTCAATGGAAGGAATTCTGCCCCTTCATTGGTGTCAATGGAAGGAATTCTGCCCTGGAAGGAATAGTACCCCTTTTGTATTCTAAGTATGTTGTTTACTTTAATGTTTTGAATACCTTAAATGTCCCGTGGTTTGTAACCCCCCCCCCCTTTTTCTCATAAATTCTTGTAAAATATAGGATGTGGTGTCATATCTGAGGTTCTCGCCTTATTTTTCATTATTTGTTTTTGAATGATTGGCCCAAAGCGTCTTTGCATGGCCTTCATCTTACCAGTACCCTTCACTGGAAAGGCTTAAACTCCTAGGCCCGGATTCACATACATTGGCGCATATTTATGCCGCTGTAGCGTATCTTCTTTACGCTACGCCGGCGCAACGCAGAGAGGGAAGCATGGAATTCACAAAGCAAATGCTCCCAACTCTGCGCTGGCGTAGTGTATTATTCGTAGGCGTAAGTCGGCGTAAGTGGAAGTGGGCGTGATACATTTAAATGAAGCGTGACCCCATACAAATGATGCGCCGAGAGTGCTAGGCAAGTACTTAAAACGAATGACACATGCGCCGTCCCGTGGACGTATCCCCGTGCCCATGCTCACAATCACGTCGAAACAACTGCCTAAGATACGTCGAATCACTGCCTACGCCCAGCCCTAAAATACGACGGCTTTCGTTCCCTGGCCCATACCTTTGCATTAGTTGCGCCTCCAATATGGGGAATAACTTTACGCCGGACGTACGACTTATGCAAACCGCGTATATTATGCGCCGGGCACAAGTATTTTCGTGAATCTACGTATCTCCCTCATTTCCATATTTAAATAGGAAATCAATGGGAGCGCCAGATGCGTCCAGCGTAACTATGCGCCCACGATACGCCGGCGTAGGCAAGTTACGTTGGTGGACTGAAGCCAGTTTTTAGGCGTATCTTAGTTCTGTGGGCACGGCACACAGATACGACGGCGACATATTTACACTTGCGCGGCGTATCTCGGGATACGTCGGCGTAAGTGCTTTGTGAATCTGGGCCCTATTATTTGGAGAGAGGAGGACGACACGCGTTTGTCCACGTCGCAGTGTAGGTTGCAGTGCTATGAATCTGGCCTGTGTGGATGCTCTTCTAGGACTTCCAAACAATGCCTTGTCTTAGTCTTGCAAGTCTTAGCATGCGCCATGAACGGGTTAACGGCGATAAGAGGCGGCTTGTACGATATTGTTCCCAGTGAATGGCTAATGCGCGACTTTGATTATTTTGCTTCTCATCCGGCAGCAGTCAGAATAGTCAGAAGGTAATTACCTCAGACTGGAGCTGGGAGAAAACGTCGCTTCTCCAGCTTGTCGTTTTATCTACCCGTCAGTGCGACTGGAGAACCGCGCCGAAGTCACACTGACATTTCCAGAAGGGCTGTAAAGGTTCTCAAAAGCTTCTTTTTTTTTTTAACAACGTCGCACAAAACTGAAGGAAATCACAGGCTACATTTTCCGGCAGAGACACTGACAAAGGCTGTAAATCATACGGATTCAATACGAGATTTCACATTTATTAGCCAATAAACCCCTACATTACCCTGATGTCCAATTGGAGATCCCTTTGCTCTTTGTATTCCATATTATATATAACCGTACAATGATATCGTAAAGCTCAAATACGCCGTTTCCTCCACCTTCTCCATCTCTTCTTGAATTATCATCGGAGCAGAGTTCCGGAGTCTCTTCTTAAGCCTCATACACACGATCGGAATTCCATCTGACTTTTCCATGGATTTTTGTCCGAAGGGGTTTTGGCCGTGAACTTGGTATGCATACACACGGCAGAACTTTTTCAGCCAACATTCACCAAACCATGTGGTTTTTCAGCTCTTTACCGCCACCCTTTTGGGCAACTTCTGCTATTGTCTGATGTTTAGTTTTGGTTGCGTGTTTGTACTTTGGACTTTAGTCTGATGGACTTGTGTACACATGATCGGATGATCCTCCTCCATCGGACATTTGTTGTCAAAGTTTAAGACCATGGACAGCTAAAATTTGTCCGTTGAAAAACCGACAATTGTCCGATGGAGCATACAGACGGTCGGATTGTCCGATAAAACACGTTCGTTGGACCGCTGTTGTTGGAAAGTCTGATCGGGTGTATGGGCCTTTACCCTTGTTGACTATAACTCACATAATGTAGTGAGGGACTTCAGAAAGCCGAAAGATTATTCTGTAAAATAGTATCATAGTGGCCAAAGAGGCCAAAAATCAGAAAAAATCCAAGCTCAAATCTGAACACCAATCAAGTCAATGGTGATGGAATTCAAACTTGCTCTTCTGCAGCCACGAAGACTGCCACAGCCATGTTTGGGTCTTTTGTGGGGGGGTCTGTGGTCATCCAAAGGATTGCAACAATTCCAGCCACCATTTTGGCAGCAGCCATATTGGCACTTTCTGGAATTTTATAACATTTCCGAATCTAGTGAAGGGACCTAAAAAGGAAAACAAACAAACCTCTGATTGGCCACTTCATTGACAGCTAAGCAACTGATTGGCCAAGATGCCCTAGCCCTATGTGAATAAGGGCTGGGGAATTTAAAAGCTTTGCCAAATTCCCCAGGCTCAATCCTAGGGTTAGAAATGTATAAAAGGATCGACATGGTGCCATTATGGTCACCACCAAAATGCCAGCTGGAGAAGGGGAATGCCATCTGATCGCAGAAACACTACACATGAGGGTCTCTCAACCATGGAACCAAAGCGTTCCTCTAGAGGTTGCTAGGGGTTCCTTGAGCAATGAGCAATTTCCGCCTTTCAGATAATTTGTCATTCACACCATTGATCTTTTTCGCTAACTGTAAGGGGGTAACTCTTCCCAAGGACCAAAACTTTAGGAAGCATTCTTCCCATTGACCATCACGCTAATGTACCATGAGTTGTAGATATAGTAATTTTTAGCAGAAGTTCACAGAAACCAGAAAGCTATTTTAAGGATTTCTCTTTATTGAAAAGGTTAAGAAAGGCTGCTATACACCATCAAGGGATTCCTGGACCCTTCTAGATATCTTTATTAATAGTGTAAAAAAAGTTTAACCTGTTCATGCTGGGGGCAGTAATAGGGTCTGACCCTTCACCACCCCTCCAGGAAAAAAGTTTCACCTGTTCATGCTGGGGGCAGTAAAGGATTCTGACCCTTTACCACCCCTCTAGGAAAAAAGTTTCACCTGTTCATGCTGGGGGCAGTAAAGGATTCTGACCCTTTACCACCCCTCTAGGAAAAAAGTTTCACCTGTTCATGCTGGGGGCAGTAAAGGATTCTGACCCTTTACCACCCCTCTAGGAAAAAAGTTTCACCTGTTCATGCTGGGGGCAGTAAAGGGGTCTAACCCTTTACCACCTATCCAGCAAGAAAGTTTCATCTGTTCATGCTGGAGGCAGTAAAGGGGTCCAAACCTGCAACACCCCTCCAGGAAAAAAGTTTCATCTGTTCATGCTGGGGGCAGTAATGGGGTATGACCCTTCACCACCCATCCAGGAAAAAAGTTTCACCTGTTAATGCTGGGGGCAGTAATGGGATCTGACCCTTCACTACCCTCCAGGAAAATTAGCAAAACATTAAGATTTTAATTAATTAAATATCACTAGAAGGGTCCAAGGAACCCATTCATTTTGTATATTCTGGCAGCTGACTTCACTGCACAAAAAAATGAGTCTTGGTAATTTATGCCAATGGAATGTATGTGCATTGCGGTGTGCAGTAGCTTAAGTGCATTGGCATCTATTGCATGTGTTGATTGGGTAATCAAATGCACTGATGGCCTACAGAAATTAGGGTGTTCTGGTATCTACTAGTCAAAAAAGGGAACAGTCAGAAGGTCCATGATTGGGCTATTTTCCGTGAACAATGTAGGTTCTACACTGGAGGTAGCTCTGCTCAAACATAGTGGAGGATCTGTTTGGTCTTCCATGTATTCAAACCTGTACCAAGCATTGCACATGAGTTAGCTAGCTGTCATCCCAACCAATCAAGGCTTATTCAGTGTCTCTTTGTTCGGATGAAATCTCTGCATCTGCAGTTTGGATCTCAGAAGTTTCGCCTGAAATGACAGCTGTTTATAAATGCACGCCATCTTCCTCGCGCAGTCACGGCACAATTAAACATATTTTTTTTTTCTTTTGTATCTGCATTAATGAGGATGTAAGCTAATGGAATATTAATGATAACTGTTTGGATGTCGCTTTGCCGTTAACCCAGCTGTGTTTGTGGCTGCGAGAATTCGATGGGGCCTCATTTGTCACTGTGTCACTCTACTGTATGTCCCATTTATTCAGGCATGCCGCAGATCCAGGCAGCATGACAAATGCTAAAGCTGGCCATATACCAGTAGAATTTAGCTTGAAAATGTTTGGTTTCGGAACATTTATCAGATTTTCTATAGGTTAATGGCGTTAAAACAATGTTTATTTTTGACCGTAGTGCTGAGAAAATGTTAAGGTGCAGGATGAAAAGATTTTCTCCAACTAATGGAATTTGAATTGTAAATTTGGTATTCCTTTGAGAAAAATCTGACGTATTTTATTGCGGATGTTGTATGCACAAAAGAAATCTGTTTAATACATCTCAGACTCCATTCCAGTTTGGGTCTTCCAAGGAGTAAAGTGAAGGCAACTTCTGGGGCCACCACTATTTTAAACCTCAGTTTTGTGGTTTGGGTCTTCCAAGAAGTGGACTCTCATGAGCTGCCTCACCTTTAGGATCTCCTATAACATTTAGCTACTTTTGAGCAATTATGTTGAGTTTCTTTAAGGCCCACCCAGGGTGAAGCAACAGGTTCTATTCAATGGTGGCCAAACCAGCTGGTTATACTTATCGTTCTTTAACCTTTATGTTGCTCCATTGGCTTGTTGTAGGCCAAAAGAGGAAGCAAAGTTTAACCTCAATATTGGGACTTGGTGCTTTTACAGGTTCTGAATACTCCCTTCTTTCCCACCATGTGACCAATCACATGGAAGGAAGGAAAGTCTGTCATACCTGTAAGAACGGGGAATTTCTCTTCATTCTCTGACGCTAAATGGAGCATCGGGGA
Organism: Rana kukunoris; assembly: GCA_029574335.1. NCBI lineage: Eukaryota > Metazoa > Chordata > Amphibia > Anura > Ranidae > Rana > Rana kukunoris. The sequence continues at coordinate 10,242,185 of CM056059.1, read as the reverse complement.
GTAAAGAGAAGGGAGTAAAGCCTCAGTTTTGTGGTTTGGGTCTTCCAAGGAGTGGACACTTTTGAGCCTCCTCACCTTTAAGATCTCCTACCACATTTAGCTTCACTTGAGCAATTGTGTTGAGTTTAAGGCCCACCCAGGTTTAGCAACAGGTTCTATTTAATGGTGGCCAAACCAGCTGGGTGCACTTTTGCAGCTAGTGTCTGCCTGTGTCTTCAAAAGAGATGGGTCTTAAGCTTCTTCCCAAAGGCCAGATGGTCTTCTTCCAAGCGAATGTCCATGGGTAGAGCGTTCCATAGCCCTGGTCCTTGGACTGCGAATCTTCGTTTGCCTTTTGATTTGTAGCGGGTCTTGGGGATGTGGAGGAGGTTCTGGTTAACTGACCGGAGGGGGAGACTTGGGGTGTAGTGCTTTTTTTTGTCGCAGAGGTATTGCTGGGCTTTTCCTTGTGTGAATTTGTGAGTGAGGCAGAGGGTCTTAAATGTAACCCGATCTTTTACGGCTAGCCAGTGGAGGGTCCTCAGGGACGGGGTGATTGATTCCCAGTTTTTTTTCCAGTTACCAGTCTGACTGCTGTGTTCTGGACAACTTGTAGACATAAAAAATTGGTATTTGGGAAGTTCTAGGTAGAGGGAGTTGGCGTAGTCAAGTCAGGAATTAATGATTGTTCCAACTACTGCTGCTGTATCTCCTTCCGGGACAGAGGGGATGAGTCTACAGGCGAAGAAGGTTCTATTTAATGGATATACTTTCTCGTACTTTAACCCCTTTGTTGCTCCACTGGCTCGCTGTAGGCCAAGAGAGGAAGCCATGTTTAACCTCAATATTGGGACTTTGTGCTTGTACAAGGCTGAAGACTTTCTTCCTTCAGACCATGTGCCCAATCATCAATCACATGGAAGGAAGGAAAGTCTGTCATACCTGCAAGAATGGGGAATTTCTCTTCACTTTTAGCAGCTAAACGGTGCGGCAGGGAAGTAAAGAGAAGGCAACTTCTGGGGCTTTCCAAGGCTCGCGAAACTAGACTTGTTTGGAACTAAGAGGCGAATCTTAGAATCGTATTGTTTTTCTAATCATAGGTTCACTTTAAAAAGAAGTGCTGATTAAATCCCTTGGATCCGCGTCCTCCATCACAGCGAAAGGGGTAGAAATAATAAGAGGCCGGGTCGGCACCTTTCTTTGCAGTTAACCACAAAATTATTTTACCGCTCTAACCTTGTGCACTGTGCGCGGAAGGGCTAAAACACTCAGCTGTGCGTGTCACGGCAAGACCGCGAAAGGTCCCCCTACCATCATCTCTAAATGTATTTGCTGGAACCTTGGCGCACGGCGAGATCAGTGAGGGGGCATGGTGGGGGTGGCGGAGGGGGTGTCACAAGCGCACGCTCATCCTCACTAGGAGTCTGCTGCTCATAAATAGTCAAATTGATTTCCTCCCTTTCGTTCCTCTTAAACCCTTTCTGCCTTATCTTCCCGGCAAAGTGTTCGGATTTTCTTTCTGAATAGGTCAGGGAACAAAGACAGCAACCAGAACCCCCCCCCCCCCTTAAAAGATGATTCAAGGTGGGTAATCTGCTGTACAATCTGCATTCAGTCTTGACGTAACCATTGAGAAGCCAGAGAGGAAGAAAATTGGAGCAAAGGAAATCCAACCGTGGTATTTTTTTTATTGAAAAAAAGACATTGTTGAGCACAGAGAATAATGGACATGTCCCTCAGATATCCAGACGGGACAATCAAGAACCTGCTCTCCCGTACACATGATCGGGTTTTTCTATGGGAAACCTCTGTTGAGAGCTTTTGCCCGGGAATTCCGGCCATGTGTAAGCTTCATTGGGTTTTTAGGCAGTTTTCCTGTTGGGGGCCGGGATTCTCGGGCAAAATCGCTCATCTGAGTTTTCCCGTCGGGAAACCCGATCATGTGTACAGGGCATTGGTCTTCCTGTTCCATCATCTTAATTTTACAAAAGAGATCACTCTGAATAATCCCAGATACTGGCTGAAATGGCTGTGTTGTTACTAGGCCAGGGGTCTGCAGTAGCTTAGTAGTTTAGCAGCTTGTATTAGTTGGTGGACTACTGATCCCAGCTAGCCGACTTGCAAATTCTGCGCCCGCAGGCCATATCGATTTAACACAAACCCCACAGTCTCTCCTCTGGCCTCGCACCCAGCTCTCCTGGCATGCCTCTTCCAGAAATTCACTGTGTCACACTCACCGACCTTCTCCTGCCCTGAGTCCATGATGGAGAACTTTAACTGGACAGGTGCTCCAATAGCTTCCCCGGCCCCTCTGTTCCAGGACACCTCCTCCATGACTGTGTAAGAATGAGGCTCCCTCCCATCTCTCCCTGGTCCTCCGCTGAGGGCGCAACCCCCCCCCCCCCAGATGGGGATGGCCTCCTGCTGCTATCTAGCACTCCATTCGCCACATCTCTCAGCTGACCACTCCCCTCCAGTGGGCTGAACCTAAGCTTATATGGTAGGCCTGCCCCCTGCCAATTCCAGTTGGGGATTGGTCAGGGCTCCACACATAAGATCCCTGTCACTCCAGCTCCCAGCTAGCAAAACATTCTCTCTGGAAGCAGGGGAAGCACCTAAAAACTGAAGCACAATTGGTCACACCCACTGCTACACTAACCACTGCCTGCCCAAGATCAAAACAAGCAGGCCTAGCCTGAAGCATAGGCCTGCCTTAATTTACCTGTTCTAGCACCTACCCATTCCATGTGTATCAAAACATGATTAGACAGTAAGGAGAGTATTGATTTTGGAGCTGGACTGTCTGCAGAGGGACCACTGCTTCTTCACAGAGAGTAAGGATCTTTCACTGCTACATGTTGGCAGGGGACAGGCTTTTTCACTTAGGCTGTGGCGGCCACCCCTTAAAAAACTATTAGCAGAGTATTGATTTTGGAGCTGGCCCTTCCCTCAAATGGATGAAGCGAACCTGACCCATGTCCTTATCGCTTCAAAATTCGACCTGCTTTTGCTTTCTTCTTCTTTTAACAATTGTTCTCTATTGGAAAGCAGTGGTCTCTTATATATACTGTGGGCGTTTATGTTTACGTAGCCTGAGAACTGGAAGTGACGTTGTGACGTTACTCCGGTCCTCCAAGGGCATAGAGATGAGCGGTGACCATCTTGCCAAAACTCATCTCTATGGGGAGACACTGGCGACCTTGGATGGTTTTCAGGCTCACCGATTGGTAACATAAGCCCTGGAAGTGACAGAGGGGTCGTACCTCTCCCACAACTTCTAAAAAGGGATCACTTTTATCAGAAAGCCGGCCACCTGAAGGGAAAAAAATACTGGGGTTATGGCATCTAGCTGCAGCCATATTCCGGTATTTGACGTCAAAGTAATGATGTATATACACTGTGGGCGGTCATGACGTTGCTCCGGTCCTTCAAGGGCATAGAGAGGAGCGGTGGCCATCTTGCCAAAACTCATCTCTATGGGGAGACACTGGCGACCTTGGATGATTTTCAGGCTCACCGATTGGTAACATAAGCCCTGGAAGTGACGGAGGGATCGTACCTCTCCCACAACTTCTAAAAAGGGATCACTTTTATCAGAAAGCCGGCCACCTGAAGGGAAAAAAATACTGGGGTTATGGCATCTAGCTGCAGCCATATTCCGGTATTTGACGTCAAAGTAATGATGTATATACACTGTGGGCGGTCATGGCGTTTCTCCGGTCCTTCAAGGGCATAGAGAGGAGCGGTGGTCATCTTGCCAAAACTCATCTCTATGGAAAGACACTGGCGACGCCGGATGGTTTCCAGGCTCACCAATCTGTAACATAAGCCCTGGGGGGGAGGGGGGGTCATGACGTCGCTTCGGTCCTCCAAGGGCATAGAGAGGAGCGGTGGCCATCTTGCCAATGCTTATCTCTATGGGAAGACACTGGCGATGCCGGATGGTTTCCAAGCTCACCGATCTGTAACATAAGCTCTGGGGGGGGGGGGGGGGTCATGACGTCGCTCCGGTCCTCCAAGGGCATAGAGAGGAGCAGTGGCCATCTGCCAATACTCATCTCTATGGGGAGACACTGCAGACGCCGGATGGTTCCCAGGCTCACCGATCGGTAACATAAGCCCGGTTAGGCGGTCAGCCCTTGAAGAGAGTGTTACCCATTAAAATTAAGCTCTTGACACGCCCAAACGTGCTTGATAAAAACGTGGCTTAGGAGCGTTTTTGCAGCTGCTTTTTCTCCTGCCTGGAGATACATGTTTCCAAAAAGCCCCAGTGTGCATGAGGCTTAAAGACAACACATTCCTTTTAAACCACCAGCCCTAAAGCAGCCATTTTTTTTGTAGCCTGTTAAATACCATCCCTGCTCCACTTCCATCGCCTTTCGCCCCGTATGGATTTCTGGTAAAGTTTGTCAATCCCTTCTACCTGGGAACACTAATTGGAACGTTTAATCGTTATAATTAATCCTAGTTAAAAGATTGCAGCCGAAGCCGCCTGACTTTTTGAAGCGATTAAGACGTGGGGTCAGGTCAACTTCTTCCGCATGGTCCAAAATCAATACGCTTCTTCCTTGCCTCATTGTGTAAGAAGACACATTTTTTTTGGGGGGGGGGATATATTAAATGTTAATTCTCCCAAAAGTAATAAAAAAAAAAAAAAAATGGGGGGGGATTAAATAATTAAGCGACTTTTAATTTGCATGCAGTATGGTGTGATGAAATATTTAGGGCCGGGCAATGTTAGATGCGTGTTAGCAGCTGTCACTTGCTGGAATAATTCTTTCCTTTTTCCAGGCGAGAGATTGGAGTCGCGGGGACACAGAGGGAGGAAAAAGGATGGGAAAACGAATGTCTCTTTGGATTAAACGAGCCGTTGGTACAGAGCGTTAAGTGCATAGGGTTCAATATTGAGTTGGCCTACCGTTTGCAGCTATAACAGCTTCAACTCCTTTGGGAAGGCCGTCCACAAGGTTTAGGAGTGTCTATGGGAATGTTTGACCATTCTTCCAGAAGCGCATTTGTAAAGTCAAATACTGATGTCGATGAGAAGGCCTGGCTCGCAGCCTCCCCTCTAAGGTGTTCTACCGGGTTGAGGCCAGTCAAGTTCCTCCACCCCAAACTTGCTCATCCATGTCTTTATGGACCTTACTTTGTGCACAGTCATGTTGGAACAAGAAGGAGCCATGCCCAAACTGTTTCTTCAAAGTTGGGAACATGAAATTGTCCAAAAGGTCTTGGTATGCTGATGCCTTAACAGCTCCCTTCACGGGAACTAAGGGGCCTTAGCCCAACCCCTGAAAACCAACATCACACCATAATCACCCCCTCCACCAAATGATTTGGACCAGTGCACAAAGCAAGGGCCATAAAGACATGGGTAAGCGAGTTTAGGGCGGAGGAACTTGACTGGCCTGACCTCATCCCGATAGAACACCTTTGGGATGAATTAGAGCGGAGACTGTGAGCCAGGCGTTCTCTCCAACATCAGTGCCTGACCTCACAAATGTGCTTCTGGTAGAATGCTCAAACATTCCAATAGACACCCTCCTAAACCTTGTGGACGGCCTTCCCAGAAGAGTTGAAGCTGTTATAGCTTTAAAGGGCAGGGCCAACTCAATATTGAACCCTAAGAACTAAGACTGGGATGCTAAATGCTAAAGTTCATGGGCCAGATTCACGTAGGGCGGCGTATCTTTAGGCGGGCGTAGCGTATCTTTATGCTACGCCGCCGCAAATTTGAGAGGCAAGTGCTGTATTCACAAAGCACTTGCGTCCTAAGTTACGGCGGCATAGCGTAAATGGGCCGGCGTAAGCCCGCGTAATTCAAAGTAGGTGGAAGGTGGGCGTGATACATGTTAACGAACCGTTACCCCATGCAAATGATGGGCCGAACGAACGTCGCATTCGCCGTCCATGGACGTATCCTAGTGCGCATGCTCAGAATCACGTCGGATAGAACACTGCCTACGACGTGAACGTAACTTACGCCCAGCCCTATTTACGGAAGACTTACATAAAAACGACGGCTGTTCCGACGTCCATACCTTTACATGGGCTGCGCCATCTTTTTGGTGGTTTATCTTTACGCCGGAAAAACGCCTTACGTAAACGGCGTAGATTACTGCATCGGGCGTACGTACGTTCATGAATCGGCATATCTTGCTAATTTACATATGCAACGCGTAAATCAACGGAAGTGCCCCTAGCGGCCAGCGTAAACATGCACCCTAGATACGAAGGTGTAAGAGACTTACGTATGGCGTATCTAGCAAAAATGCAGGCGTATCTGGTTTCCAGAATACGCGCAAAGATACGACGGCGCACATTTGGACTTACAACGGTGTATCTGTGAATCTGGGCCTATGTGCGTGTATAGGCAGGCGTCCCAATACTTTTGGTAATATTGTATATACGTAAACTCAATCAGGGACAGTTTGACTATATAAGGGCATATTTCGAGTGTTGCGCTGTGGGGTCAAATGCGATAAGGCAAAGCGTGGCGCTCCAATGCACTAAGGCAGGGGTCTCCAAACTTTACAAAGAAAGGGACAGTTTTTTGTCCTTGAGACATTAGGAGGGCCAGATTGTAGCCAGTGGGGGCAGAAAATGTCTCGTTCCCAGCACCAGTGAGAATAAATATGGCCTCAAGGCTAGTGGTCAGTTGGAGAAGGAGTAGTGCCCCTATTAGGAGGAATTATATCCCATCATTGGCATCAGTGGAAGAAATAGTGCCCCCTTGTTGGTGTTAGTGGGAGGAATAGCACCTCATAATCAGTGGAAGAAATAGTGTCCCAAGGGCCAGATAAAGGCTAGCAAAGGGCCACATCTGGCCCTCGGGCCGCAGTTTGGAGACCCCTGCACTAAGGCAATGCAAACTAGGACAATTTCCTACGCTTAAGAGAAATGCACCGGCAATGATGGAGCACAGATCCTCAGTTACTCCAATGTTGGCTTAACTTTGCTACCCCCTAAGAGCTAGGGAAGCCCAGAAGTCACACTAGACACACCAGCCTTAAGCATTGCCTTTGCGATGGCTTTATTATAACGATAAAACAGATGTGGACTCACAAACGGCATCAGTTTTCAAGCACATCAGTATCCGCAGTGTCCTGAACGACCTGGTCAACTGACCGAGTCCCAAACCAAAGAAGACCAAAATAGCTAACAACAAAATGCATGAAACATGTGAGGGTCAGACATTTTGAGTCAGTCTTTTGTTTGGGGATCTCCCCTCAACACGCATTAGCAATTTTAAGGGTCTTCTTTTGTTTGGGGGTCCCGCCTCAAAACACGTCAGCCATTTTGAGGGTCTTTTGTTTGGGATCTTCCTTTAAAACGCTTCAGCCATTTGGAAGGTCTTCTTTTGTTTGGGGGTCCCCGCCTCGGAACATGCCAGACATTTTGAGGGTCTTTTGTTTGGGGATCTTCCCTTGAAACGCTTAAGCCATTTTGAAGGTCTTCTTTTGTTTTGGGAACTCCCCTCGAAACACTTCAGCTATTTTGAAGGTCTTTTTTTGTTTGGATTCTCCCCTCGAAACGCTTCAGCTATTTTGAAGGTCTTCATTTGTTTCAGGATCTCCCCTCGAGACGCTTCAGCCATTTTGACGGTTTTCTTTTGTTTGGGGGTCTCCCCTCAAAACATGTCAGTCATTTTGAGGGTCTTTTGTTTGGGGATCTTCCCACGAAACACATCAACCATTTTGAGGGTCTTCTTTTGTTTTGGGGTCTCCCCTTGAAACACATTAACCATTTTGAGGGTCTTCTTTTGTTTAAGGGTCCCGCCTTGGAACATGTCAGCCATTTTGAGAGTCTTTTGTTTGGGGATCTTCCCTCGAAACACTTAAGCCATTTTGAAGGTCTTCTTTTGTTTGGGGCTCTCCCCTCGCAACGTTTCAGCCATTTTGAAGGTCGTCTTTTGTTTGGGATCTCCCCTCGAAACGCTTCAGCCATTTTGAAGGTCGTCTTTTGTTTGGGATCTCCCCTCGAAACGCTTCAGTCATTTTGAGGGTCTTTTGTTTGGGGATCTTCCCTTGAAATGCTTAAGCCATTTTGAGGGTCTTTTGTTTGGGGATCTTCCCTTGAAATGCTTAAGCCATTTTGAAGGTCTCCTTTTTGTTTCTGGATCTCCCCTCGAAAAACACTTCAGACATTTTGAGGGTCTTCTTTTGTTTGGGGCTTTCCCTCTCTCCCCTCAAAAGCCAATTTGAGCGGTTTCTACGTGCCTAAATGCACGTAAACGCACTTTAGCGCTAAGCTCGTCGTTCATTCCAATAGCTAAAATAAATGAATATTCTGACCGATAGAATTAATGAATGTCCAAGCGCTTGTACTGGCCAATGGAATTAATAAACACCCAAGTGTTTGATGCTCGTAAACACGCCTACACACGCAGCTTTATGCCTGGTGCTGGAGCTTAGGGAGGAAAAAAGACACCCTATGTGGATGGGGCCTTAGGCTGTGGAGCACTCGTAGATACTGAGGTCATTGATTAAAGCAAACCCTTATTACCTGTTAATTAGTGACCCCCGACCGGCTTGTTCCCCCTGGAGAAGATCCATCAGACATATTGCTTACACAAACGTCTGTCACTGGTGACCATGGTGGGATCATGACAAGAGTCAATGCGGTCAACTATGAATGTGCCTAACAAGCAATGGGCTACTTCTATCCTCCAAGCCCGTTATTTATTAATGAGGCGAGGGCAGCGGCAGGCAGTGTGGTTGATATTATCTTTCCTGAAGCAATCTTGTGATTAGTACACAGAAATGTATTTTATCGCAGCTAACCAGTCCTTAGGTGTGGAGCTGCATTCCTTTTTTCCCTGGCTTTTATGTTTTCTTCTTTCCTGGTGATCCTGATAACACACTTCCTGTCCTAGGCTGACAACATTCACTCGCTGCTTCTAGAAGTAGTGTTTTCATCCTTGGGCGGGAACTCCACATAGACTCTGCATGTAGGTCAGGCCATTGTCACAGGCAGGCTCCGGTCAGTTACCAGTGTGCCCAGGGCTGTGCGGGGTGGGTGAGGCCAGTTGGTGCCAGCGGAGGGCCCCATAGAGGAGGAAAACATGGGATGGAGAAGATGGGATTTCAGGAGGACGAAAAGGACATGGTATATAGAACATGGAATGGAGAAGGAAGAGGACCTGGAATGGCTAGTGGGCAGGTTGGGTGGGACAGCTAGTGGGCGGGCCCTGGGGAATGTTGGCGGCCAGGTCCAGGCCTAAAGCTGTGCAAGTGGCCCCACAATTTTTGATGGCTGCCCTGGACCCAGGAACTAAGTGCATGAATGGTGAGAGCTTCTAATAACTGGCAGAGTAGGCAGGGCTATCTTTAATATTGATTGGACCCTGGGCAAACATTTTTTTTTGGGCCCCCTATCTATGCAATTTCGCTCTCCACCTGTTCTGAGACATACAATAAATATTAGCTAGACTCAAAATCAGTTAATGTTTATCATGTAAACACGGGGTCTGCAGGTGAGTCATCTGTACACAACAATAGGACAGAGCTGTGCAGCATTAGCAGCAGCACTTCATACTGAGATATGGGACTCGGCACAGGACTAAAACTTTAAGGGAATTTAAACTGGGATAGTTGGCAAGTATGAGGCAGGCTCTTTGGGGCCCAGGGCAGCTCCCCCTTTTGCCCTGCCTTAAAGACAGCCCTGAGAGTAGATGTACAGACCTGAGAACTCATAACCTAATTTGCCAGAATCCGCCAAACACTGAAACATCAGTTCTGATTGGACTGAACAATTTTAGGTGGAATCTAAGGTTAGGTAGCACATGAAATACTGCTCATTTTACAAAACCATCCCCATTTTCATCTCACCCTGTTATAAATATGCCTCAGTGTATAGAGAACCTTGTAATTTTCTACCCTACCCCAGAAGAAATGACGGCTGAAATGTTATTGGTTGGTAAGACAGCGCCTCCTTTCCTTTCGGTAGCAGCTTTTCTAATTGAGGCCTCCGGAAGTCCTCTGGAGTGGACAGCTCGCCCATTATCAATTACTGCGCCGAGTAACCATGTGGAGTACGCTCAGCCCTGAATCTTCTACTTAATACATCTAACACCGGCCATCGAGCCCCGAGATGGGGTAATGATGCGCTTGTGTAATGGAGGGTACAGGAGGAGGCCTTGAAAGTACTTCACCTTCAATTTCAAGATTGTGAGTGGCGTTCTAGAGACGTCACTGGCGAGTCTGGGCTTCACAAGAGCCGGCAGAACGGCTGGAAAGCCGCGCTTGGCAAAATCCTTCAAAAGCACTTCAAAATGCAGATTTTACTGGTCTTTTTAGCGTCCTTACCTAATGGCATCGCGCAAAGAGCAAAAGAGAGCCACTCTAAGCAGACAGCCATTAGCAGCGTCGATGCTCCAATTGGGGGAAACTCAAATTCATCCTCAAGTCCCAGAGCTTCAGTTCAGGTGATTTTTCTTTATTTTGAATAGCATTGACGTTCATTGGGACCATTTGTGGCCCTTTGGAGGGATAATACTGCTTGCTTTGGTTTTATACTTTCCTTATTTTCAAAGTCTTCCGGCTAGTATTCACCAGAGATGTGCACGATGGAGAAATTTGTTTTTATTTTGGATTCGTTCATTAAAGTGGTTGTAACGCTTGAAGGTTTTATTCTATACACAAAGGTAAAAATAACCTCAGTATGCAGATGTGACCCCCCCCCCCCCCCAGCCCTATACTTACCCGAGCCCAGTCCCGATCCAGCGATGTGCACGAGAGCGGCTGCTCTCCCAGGTCTCTGCCTCCTCATTGGCTGAGACGCAGCAGCAGGAGCCATTGGCTCCCGCTTCTATCAATCACAGCCAGTGAGCCAATGAGGAAGGAGCGGGGGCAGAGCCGAGCCCAGTTCTTTAGAGAAGTGAAAGAGCCAAGGGCACCAGTGGGAGACCTGAAAAGAGGAGGGATGGGCTGCTCTATACAAAACCATTGCAAGTATTAGATATGTACCGCCCTGCTCTCAATGACTGGGGCGCTATTATAAATTTAGAGGGCGTCTAAACCAATACTTGGGCTCAGACTTTACTAATTCCATTGAAATTAGCCTCTGTTCTGGCTATGGTTGTACTTGATAGAAGTTTTCCCCTGTTGCCTGTAGGTGACGTTACCCCCTTCAAGAGCCCATGTTGGAACAGAAGCGAACCATGGTGTGTTAAGTGACCCTTCTCGGCAGCAGCCCAGTGGGAGTGGTGCCCCCTGCTGTGCATGCTGGGAAGAGGTACTTAAGGGGCAGACATGGTTTTTCGGGGTCCTCGTAGCCCTCCTGGCGCAAGTGTGCGATTTCACCCCTGTGAGCACGTTGGACCAAGGGTGCATCTCTATCGCGTAGGTCCAACTATGCTGGCTGGGGCCTATGATTCTAAAGGGGATCCCAAGCTGTCCATCCAAGTGGGGAAAGTTGCTTAACGAAACTGGGGGAGGACCTGCCCTGGAGGAGACCAAGCAAGGCAAGCTGTTATAAAAGGATTCACTACTCAAGTTGTCTTACAGCCCGCCGGATCGGCTTAAAGGCTCTTTTGCTGTAAGGCAGGAAGTTCGGGACTTAAATCCTGTGGCAGAGGATCTCTGACTATCCATTATTCATTCTCAGACGGTCAGTGGCAGAGACTGTTCTCATACTGTCCGCGCATCATCCCGGCTGCTAGGCCATGTGAGAGGGGTCTATCCGGGTGAGCAATACCCACTCACGAGAGAGTGGTGAATACTGGAACTTAGCTACTTTTGGTGCATTCTGTACTGCGTACCTTAACATTCAACCTTCTCTTTATACTCTCCACTTTCTTCACAAGTTTTATGCAGCAAAAATAAAACCTAACAGTTGAAGGTTTTACATCTTTTGAGGACAATTTCTACAGACTTTCTTCCCTAACAACGAACTTAGTGGTAACGTGAAAAACCCAATTTAAAGCGGAGGTTCATCCTAAATATAGTATTTTTCCATGTGATCCAGCATACTGGCGTCAGCGCCAGTATGCTGTTTTTTTTTTTTGCAATGCCCCACTTACTGTTTAATCTTCAATTTTGATTTAGCTCCCCCGCGGTGGATGGCGCCTGTATAGCCTGTCACTGGTTTCGAAAACACCCGATTTAGGACTCTGGTATTTCCGCAATACGGCGCCTGCGCACAGACCTAGGAGCTGACTGCGCAGGCGCCGTATTTCTCCGAGTCCTATTTCGGCTTTTTTTGGAGGGCGTGACGCGCCATAGCCGTAGGACTCGGAGAAATACAGCGCCTGCGCAGTCTGCTCCTAGGTCCGTGCGCAGGCGCTGTATTGTGCCGGAAATAACCAAGTCCTAAATCGGGTGTTTTCGGAACCAGTGACGGGCTATAGAGGCGCCATCACCCGCTGGGGAGATAAATCAAAATTTAAGATTGAACAGTCAGGCGGCGTACACACGACAGAGGTTCTCGCTGGAAACCAGCGAGAACCTCGCTGGGAGCTGCATTCTAGCGAGAACCTCGGCCGTGTATACGCTCCTGGCTCGCCCCGCCCGTCGGGAATCCCGTCGAGCGAATAGAGAGCACGCTCTCTTTTTGCTCGACGGCCCGCCTGGATGAATGGCTGGTTGCCATTCCCGACGGGCGATTCGCCGATTTCGACGGCCGGCAGAGAACCTCGACGGGCGGAACGATGTGTTCTGCCCTTCGAGGTTCTCTGCCGTGTGTACGCGGCTTAAGTGGGGCATTAAAAAAAAAAAAACAGCATACTGGTGCCGCCGCCAGTATGCTGGATCACATGGAAAAATACTATATTTAGGGTGAACCTCCTCTTTAAACCAGCAGCTCCTACAGGGGTAGTGCTGCAGGTGTTTATCTTCTTATTTTACTTTTATACTGTACTTACTGTATACATTACTTATTGCAATATTTTTCCATTTCGAATTCAAATTCATTTTCAAATTTGAATTTGAGATCATTTTTGAATTCCTATAATTCGGTTTCATTCAAACTTTTTTGAGATTTGTTGAAATTTGTGACTATTGTGATTCAGAGATTTGGATACATTAATCTCAGAATAACAAAAATGTTGTCTGAATTTTGATTCGTAACGAAACAAATTGCACATGTTTAGTCTTCACTTCTCTTCAGATCTTCTCCCAGTAGTCAAGTGATCTTCAATGACGTAGAGCAGGGGGTCTCAAACTGGTGGCCCTCCAGCTGTTGCAAATTCTTCACAGAGACCGCCATTATTGTAAACAGGACCGCCCACTAAAAAGATGGATACATCGGTTGTGGCAGCAGCTGCTGCCGTTACAGAGATATCCATCTTTAAAGTGCCGACATATATGTACAGTGGGCGGTCGTCAGACCCCTGGCCTACAGTGACCTGTACACAACCCAGCTGTGAATCAAGAAAGCCCTATGCCTCGTACACACGGTTGGACTTTTGACCGTGCAAACGTCCGTCGTGAGTCCCTCGGAAGTCCTACGGAAAGAAAGAAAGAAACAGAATAGGTTCTCTATCTTAGGTAAGTCGGACTTCCGGCAAAAAAAGTCCGATGGAGGCTACAGGCGGCCAGACTTTCCAAAAAAAAAGCCTGTCTGACTTTTTTTCGACTGTGTGTACGAGGCATTAAAGCGGAGCTCCACCCTAAAGTGAAGTTGCGCTGATCGGAACCCTTCCCCCCTCCAGTGTCACATTTGACACCTTTCAGGGGGGAGGGGGGGGCAGATACCTGTCTAAAGACAGGTATTTGCACCCACTTCCGGCCCAGCATTCTCGGGCAGAATGCGGGCATGTCGTCACGTCCCGTTCCCCCTCCCCCCCGTTGTGTGCTGGGAACACTCGGCTCCCAGCCCACAGCGAGAGCCAATCAGCGGGGGCGCAGAGCGACTCGCGCATGCGCCGTAGGGAACCGGGCAGTGAAGCCGGAGCGCTTCACTTCCTGGTTCCCTCAACGTGGATGGAGGGGGGAGCAGCAGAGTGACGAGCGATCGCTCATCCTCTGCTGCGGACGCCGCTGGACTCCAGGACAGGTAAGTGTCCTAATATTAAAAGTCAGCAGCTGCAGTATTGAATGAATGAATGAATGAAAACGTATATAGCGCAGCACATGCAAACTTAATCGCCTCTGGGCGAGTATTTGTAGCTGCTGGCTTTTAATATTTTTTTTTGAGCGGGCATCCGCTTTAAAGCAACTTTTTGTTCCAAATGAAAATTTGTGTAAAATTGTAGACTGTGGAATCGAAGGGTGGGTTTTACTGTGGAAGGGCAGGAGAAACATTGGAATCTATGCTGTATTCAGAGAACATAACAGAAGAGGTCCACCTCCAACATTCCACATCCATTTCTTCTAGTACAGGCGACTTTTAAACTGATCTAAATATGCAATGCGGGCATGGCAATAAAAACCAATAGAAATATCCTGTTGGTGCCCAATCAGGTGAAAAACCTTGTTTTCTTCTATTGAAGCCTATTTATACAGCTGCTAAAGGCTGCTTGTTACATTGTTTTCTTTTTTTTGTATAACTCAATTTAGTAAATATGTGTCATCTTTGTCTTTCTTTGTGTCCTGGAAATTTTTTGTTCTTACACGTACAATAAAGAGAAGCTCATGTAATATACTTGCGGGGAAATGAATTTTAAATCATGCCAGCGAGTGAACGGACTTTAATATGTTCCATTTTTTAAGAAGCAAAAAGGACCTTTCCTTTCAGGCCGTGTACACACGACCCAGAACCTCGACGGGCAGAACACATCGTTCCGCCCGTCGAGGTTCTCTCCCGGCCGTCGAATTCGGCGACCCGCCCGTCGGGAATGGCAACCAGCCATTCTTCCAGGCGGGCCGTCGAGAAAAAAGAGAGCGTGCTCTCTTTTTCGGCTCGACGAGCTTCCCGACGGGAAGCTCGCCGAGACCGTACACACGGCCGAGGTCCTCGCTGGAATGTGCATTCCAGCGAGGTTCTCGCTGATTTTCAGCGAGAACCTCGGCCGTGTGTACGGGGCCTGAGGTGCCGTACACACGGCAGAGAACCTCGACGGGCAGAACACATCGTTCCGCCCGTCGAGGTTCTCTCCCGGCCGTCGGATTCGGCGACCCGCCCGTCGGGAATGGCAACCAGCCATTCATCCAGGCGGGCCGTCGAGAAAATAGAGAGCGTGCTCTCTATTTCGGCTCGACGGGCTTCCCGACGGGAAGCTCGCCGAGACCGTACACACGGCCGAGGTCCTCGCTGGAATGTGCATTCCAGCGAGGTTCTCGCTGATTTTCAGCGAGAACCTCGGCCGTGTGTACGGCGCCTCAGAGCACTTCTATTCATTAAGACTAAAAATTGTTTTCCCGGCCTCTAAGGAGCTTTGAAAAACGCCATAAAAGACAGAATAAAGGGCCAAAACAAAAACCGAGACGGGAGGAAACAAAAAATGAATGGAACTATCTTGTACCTCTGGGAGCAAGTACAAAAAAAAAGACTAACTGGAGATTGGTTGGTGTGCGTAATCCTTGTCATTAAGCAGCGTGATGCTCTCTTATGCTGCATACACACGATCGGAAATTCCGACAAGAAAACCATGGATTTTTTTTCCCGACGGAATGTTGGCTCAAACTTGTGTTGCATACACGCGGTCACATACAATTCAGACTGTCAAGAACGCGGTGACGTACAACACTACGGCGAGCCAAGAAAAATGAATATCAATGTTTTCGAGCATGCGTCGACTTTTTCAAGCATGCATGTTTTTTTGTGCGTCAGAATTCCATACAAAAACTTTTCTTGACAGAAAAATTGAGAACCAGCTCTCAAATTTTTGCTGTCGGAAACTCCGACAGAAAAGGTCCAATGGAGCCTACACACAGAATTTCTGACCAAAAGCTCACGTCAATCTTTTCTTGTCGGAAATTCCGACCCTGTGTATACGTGGCATTAGATATCTGTAGGCTGGTGCAGTCTGTATTCCCTTCTGTAGGTGGCGCTAGGCTGTAGAAGCAGTGCAGAAGAGGAAAGAAGGGGTAAGGAACTTTATTCCTCCACAACTTCCAGCTGTCGCTAAGGGAACAGCCGTCCAATTGGGCATGGTGCCTTGACTGACCCCGTGGCCATCTTGGGTCAGGGCAGTGTCTAATTAACACACAATGGCTCCTGGGTTTATTGTGCATTTTGCGAGCGTTGAGTGTAGGGACAGGTTCCCCGTTTGTTAGGAAAAGTGTTTAAAGCTAGGGAGAGGTTCTGGAGGAGTAGGGACAGCTTAGGGACTATGTCTATCCTCTTCTTGGAGAAACCTCCAAGTCGGGTGTGAACTGATCATTCTTGCTCCTGTCTGCTCCCCTGAAGTACAAAATATTTGCTGTAGATTCTGTAAGTGGTTGTGTCTACCCACCGGGCTTGGTTGTACCTTTGTGAAACTTCTAAATACATTGTTGTCTACTTTGGTCTACGTGTGTTACCTGTTTGCTGACACAACACACTGCACCCCTGTTCACATGCAAAGGCAAAAGGACCTCTTTAAAGCGGAGGTTCACCCTAAAACGACTCTGTCCCATCCCTTTCAGCATACTGGCATCAGCGCCAGTATGCTGTTATTTTTTTTTTTTCAATTGCTCTACTTACTGTTTAATGAATAATTTTCTTTTCTCTCCACCGCGGGTGAATGGCGCGGCTGTGTCGCGTCACGCCTTCCGAAAATAGCCGATATAGGACTCGGCTCTTCCCGGCGCTATACGGCGCCTGCGCACAGACCTAGGAGCTGACTGCGCAGGCGCCGTATATAGCCGAGTCCTATTTTCGTCTTTTTTCGGAGGGCATGACGCATCATAGCCATAGGACTCGGATATATACGGCGCCTGCGCAGTCAGCTCCTAGGTCTGTGCGCAGGCGCCGTATAGCGCCGGGAAGAGCCGAGTCCTATATCGGCTATTTTCGGAAGGCGTGACGCGACACAGCCACGCCATTCACCCGCGCTGGAGAGAAAAGAAAATTATTCATTAAACAGTAAGTAGAGCAATTAAAAAAAAAAAAAAAAAGCATACTGGCGCAGATGCCAGTATGCTGGATGGGATGGGACAGAGTCGTTTTAGGGTGAACCTCCGCTTTAAGGACATGGCCACCTGGGTCTGGAGAACTTCCAAGTGTTGTAATTGGAGGTGGGAACTTTTTGCGATTTTTTTTTTACCAAAAATATGTAGAAGAATACGTATCGGCCTAAACTGATATTTATTATAGCAAAAAGTAGAAAATATTGCATTTATTTTTTCAAAATTATCGCTCTTTTTTTTGTTTAGAGCGCAAAGAATAAAAAATTTGCAGAGGTGATCAAATACCACAAAAAGAAAGCTCTATTTGTGGGGAAAAAAAGACGTCAAGTTTGTTTGGCAGCCACGTCGCACAACCGCGCAATTGTCAGTTAAAGTGACGCAATGCCGAATTGCAAAAAGTGGCCCAGGCATTTGGCAGCCAAATCCTCCGGGGCTTAAGTGGTTAAGGACACAAAATGTAAAAAAACAATTATAACAGTGTGCAATTTTGGGACTGCCCACTCCATCCCTCCCACCCTGGGCACCTGCACACCACTGCCATTATGGAAAATACATAATCATACCTAGTAAGAATTCTATTATATAAAAATAGTTGTTCTGATGAAGTTCAGCTGAGAAGTAATCAATACATTGATTTTCAATTTTCCACCACCGAAGAATTACGAGACATTTTATCATTTTGCACAATCAGCTTGACAATGGCTGACTTTTACAAGGAGGTTGTTATGTGGGCCGGTATTTCCCAGTGAAATCAAAATCCATAAGTAATTATTTTTACATCAGTTGTTTCGTTTAGGCTGGTTTAAATCCATCAAACCGTAAGCGGTAAATACCAAGTTGGATAGATGTCTCTTGACGATGTGAATGATGTTGGCAGGTCTGATGCTCCCGTAATCAAGGTTCTTCCTAAAGAAGTTTGGGTTGGGTAGAAGTATGAATTCTCCAAGGCATGTCTGCCTGTATGTTCGACTGTAATCTGAACATAGCTTGTTTAGCTCACCAAGGCCCTTAAGGTTTTCAGGCCATAAGTATTTTAAAAGCAAAGAACACCAGCGGAATCTCGTAAGGCAAAAAACATAGTTTTTCCTGACGAGATTCTTGGCAAGATTCTCTTGCCGGCCACGTGTAAACACACTCAATTCAAAAGAACCGCCATTCTTTTGATGCGTCACTTTCGATGCCGTCGCTGCCATCTTGCTTCATCCTACCTATTCCTTGGAAGCTACCGCGCATTCGTCAAAGTCATTTTGAGAATGCGCGGGTTTCCATGACGAAAGGTAAGTATACAGACGCTTGGATTTCTCGGTAGTAAAACTCTCCTGCCGAGAATTACGACGAGAAAATAGAGAGCAGGTTCTCTATTTTTTTGGTCGAGATTAAGGGCAGTTTCATACACACGCTCGGTTTACTCGGCAAGAAAGCTCTGCCAGCAGTTTTCTTGCTGGTTCTTGCAGAGAAAACCGTGCGTGTATACGAGGCTTTAATCTAAATACTCTTGCCAGAAAGCACATTCAGGTTGGTGACCTAATTTTTACTTATTTTTTTACCACAGTTAAGCAATACAGTATGGTCACTTCTCTACTCCTAGACAGTTATTGGACAATGAAGGAGCAGCAGAGCACTGATGAGATAATCTCTCTCCTATTTCCTCCTCCAAGCATGTTTGGGAGAAGAAACTGGAAGCCATGTGAAAAGCAATAGAGTCTGGTTGACCCAGGGGACTACAGGAAGCTAATATAACGTTCAATTTGAGTACTTATAGTTATTTTTAAATTCATCTAATGATTTTAATTAATACAGTTAGATTTATTTCTGGTTCATGTATCTACCACAAATCCCATTTTTCTCTTTTGATGGGTCAATATGGTTTTCTGTGATACATGTTATGTAACTGAGGACAGTTTTTGAACAGCCAACTCTATGAAGACGTGGTATGATAAGTTTGGTGTGGAAGAGGCCTGCAAACACATTTTGGGATGAATTAGAACGCTGAGCCATGTTTTCTCATCCAACATCTGACCTTGTAAATGGTGGTCAGCTCCATAAAGACATTACGTGACCAGTTTGATGGGGAGGAACCCAAGTGTCCTGCAAAGAGCCTTGAGCTCAACCCTACTGAACACCTTTGAGATGAACTGGAAGGCCAGTTGCGAGCCAGGTCTTCTCACTCACCTCACAAATGGTTGTTTCCAAACTATAATGATGTGGTTTGGTGTGGAGGAACTCAAGTGGCCGACACAGAACCCTGACCTAAACCCTACTAGTGAGGTGGAACACTGATGAAGCTAGGTCTTCTCAACCAACATTAGTACCTGACCTCCCAGATGTTAGTGGTTCATGTATCTACTACAAATTGTACTTTAGGCATTTTCCCGTTTATCTCTTTTGATGATTCAATCTGGTTTTCCGTAATACTTGTTATGTACCTGAGGACAGTTTTTGAACAGCCAACTCCATGAAGACGTGGTATAATAAGTTTGGTGTGGAAGAGGCCTGCGCTTGAACTCTACTGAACACATTTGAGATGAATTAGAATGCCGATTTGAGCCAGGTCTTCTCATCCAACATAAGTACCTGACCTTGTTAATGGTGGTCTGCTCCAAAGAGACATTACATGACCAGTTTGATGTGGAGGAACTCCAGTGTCCTGCAAAATGCCCTGAGCTCAACCCTACTGAACACCTTTGGGATGATCTGGAAGGCCAGTTGTAAGCCAGGTTTTCTTACTAAAAATCAATACCTGAACTCACAAATGGTTGTGGCCAAACCATAATAACGGTTTGATGAGTTTGGTGTGGAGAAACTCAAGTGGCCGACACAGAGGCCTGACCTAAACCCTACTGAACACCCTTGGGATGAACTGAAACGCCAATTGTGAGCCAGGTCTTCTCACTCACCTCACAAATAGTTGTTTTCAAACCATAATGACATGGTTTGATGAGTTTGGTGTGGAGAAACCCAAGTGGCCGACACAGAGCCCTGACCTAAACACTACTGAACACCTTTGGAATGAGGTGGAACACTGATGGAATTAGGTCTTCTCAACCAACATCAGTACCTGACCTTGTAAATGATGGTCAGCTCCATAAAAACTGGTTTGATGTGGAGGAACTCAAGTGTCCTGCAGAGAGCCCTGAGCTCAACCCTACTCAACACCTTTGGGATGATCTGTAAGGCCAGTTGTGTGCCAGGTCTTCTCACTCAACATCAATACCTGACCTCACGAATGTTTGTTGCCAAACATTAATGACGTGGTTTGATGAGTTTGGTGTGGAGAAACTCAAGTGGCCGACACAGAGCCCTGACCTAAGCCCTACTGAACACCTTTTGGGATGAGGTTGAACTAGGTCTTCTCAACCAACATTAGTACCTGACCTACCAGGTGTTTTTTTTTTGGATGAATGGACTAAAATTTTCTAGAAAGGCTTTTCCAGAAGATAGCCACAAAGGGGGCCAACTTTGTTGTATTGTATTTGTAATGGAATGTCCAATAAGCTCATATAGGTGTGATGGTCAGATGTCCAAAAACCTTTGGCTATAAACTGTTTATTGGCAATGAGTTTAAAAGACCCAATCAAATCACAGGCCTCAAATGTTGTCTTATAGCTTTGAGCCCAGTTGGCAGTTCGATTTAAAGACCTCTCTATTGACCTTTGATACTGTTTTGTAGAGTAATCACATCACTCCTAAGCTGCCCGCATTTTCTAGGAGAGCAAAACAAAATTTTGCCGCGTCTGTCTAATTCAATCCATCAGATCTTAATAGCATTTGCCGTTTCCCTCAGAATTCAGCCACTATTCCTCGACGCCACAATTGTATTATTTCTGAATACTGTGGTTTGGGTACATTTTTAATCCCACTGCACAAGGGCTGACGTTCCGACATAAACAAAAAGATCAGGGTGGAACATTTTGTGTTCATCAGCACCTAGTTTAAAGAGTACCTATATTGCTAAAGTAAGGAAGACAACACTTTGTTTATAGTGTACCTATAAACAAAAATACTATTTTCGGAATCTCCATCGCTTTAACATTCACATTTATATGCACAATTAAAAAGGAGAAATGCTTTCCAACACGTTTCTGTGGCCAACAATCCTCCTTAATCAGTGCTTAATGGTCATAATAGACATGTGCTTGAGATATTCATGACACAAATATCCAGGGCTTCTTTTCATCAAGAAAGCGGGGGCACGGAGTTCCGGTGTATCGTCATATTCCGCTCCCCATCATAGAGTGCTCCGGAAGTGCTGTGGTTGGCAACTGCGCATGCGCGATGTGTTCTAAACGCATTTGCGATGCGTTCCAAGGCATTTACGGCAGTGCACACCAGCGAAACCTCGTTTGGCATCCAGGCTTTTTCCTTAACATCCCCGTGGATTGGAGGATGTTGAAAAAAGAGCCAGGAGGCCGAGCGAGCGGAGCGAGCCGTCCGAGCAAAGCGAGGACGTGAGGCCGACTGGCCACTTTCCCCTAAGTCCACGGCGCTCTAAATGACGGCTTCGCTGGTGTGCAGTGTCGAAAATGCATTGGAACGCATCGCAGATGCGTTTGGAATGCATCGCGCATGCGCAGTAGCCCACCACAGCACTTCCGGAGCACTCTGTGATGGGGGAGCTGAATATGACACGTCACCGGCACCTCTAGCTCTGAATGTATGTAATGGCAAGGGGTGCTGGGGTGTACTGGAGGGTCTATTGGTCCTGGCTGCTGGGGGATCTATTGTTGCTGGAGGGGATCTATTTTTTCAGTGGAAGGGTCTATTTTTGCTGGGGAGGTCATTTGTCCCTGGTGGGGGATCTATTGTTGCTGGGGGGGGCTCCTATGCTACTGTGAGATAATCGTTGCTGGGAGACATCTACTGTGGAGGGATTGATCTATTGTTGCTAGCTGTTCAGAGTCTATTGTAGCTGGGGGTGCTCTATTGGTGCTGGCTACAGGGGATCTATTTTACTTCCTATCATTAACAAATTACATACAAATTACATACAAATTACATACAAATTACATAGCACCACAAATTGATTCTTGATTCTGTATCCATTACTGAGATGTGGGTAGGGGGGTGAAACCAAGGAATGGTGCTTGGAGGTAGGTAGGGGGTGGACCCAAGGAATCGGGCTCAGAGGTGGGAAGGGGGTGAAACCAAGGAACGATGCTCATAGGTGGTTAGGGGTTGGAACCAAGGAACGGTGCTTAAAGGTGGGTAGGGTGTGGAACCAAAGAACGGTGCTCAGAGGTGGGTAGGGCATGAAAACCAAGGAATGGTGCTCGGAGGTAGGTAGCGGGTGAAACCAAGGATTGATGCTCATAGGTGGGTAGGGGTGAAACCAAGAAATTATGCTCAAAGTTGGGTAGGGGGTGCAACCAAGGAATGGTGCTCAGAGGTGGGAAGGGGGTAAAACCAAGAAATGGTGCTCAGAGGTGAGTTGGGGGTGGAACCAAGGAATAATACTCGGAGGTGGGTAGGGAGTAAAACCAAGGAACGGTGCTCAGAGGTGGGTAGGGGGTAAAACCAAGAAATGGTGCTCAGAGGTGGGTAGGGAGTAGAACCAGGGAATGGTGCTCAGAGGTGGGTAGGGGGTGAAACCAAGGAATGGTGCTCGGAGGTGGGTAGGGGGTGAAACCAAGGAACGATGCTCATAGGTGGGTAGGGGGTGAAACCAAGAAATGGTGCTCAGAGGTGGGTAGGGCGTAGAACCAGGGAATGGTGCTCGGAGGTGGGTAGGGGGTGAAACCAAGGAATGGTGCTCGGAGGTGTGTAGGGGGTGAAACCAAGGAACGATGCTCATAGGTGGGAAGGGGGTGAAACAAAGGAACGGTGCTGAGAGGTGGGTAGGGGTGGAACTAAGGAATGGTGCTCGGAGGTGGGTAGGGGGTGGACACAAGTGGAAACTCGGAAGGAGTAAGTTTCTGCACCTGTTCTCTGAGGAAAAAAAGGCCTGCCAGTATCCCAAGCACTCATCTATTCCAATCAATTAATGTTTCTTCCCTGACACAGAGCACACCCCAAGGAGTTTTTAGATTGGATCTTATTAAGAACGGTCATTTTAATTTAAGGCCCCAATAAAGGGGCGCATTGTTTTTCTTTTAAATTTGTTGGCCACCTTTTGTTACATTTCTATCATCAATAAATGATTATGGGCCTCTTAAGACAAGTGCTCCTTTTGTAAATTTAATTTGTATTTCTGAATTTAGGAGGCCATTGCCCCTCGAGAAGGTAGAAATGCTGAGGTCAAGTCAAACCCAACAAACACCTCCTTATTGACGCATAAAAGATCTAGCATCTCACACCTTTCTGGAACAGTCAGTGGAAGTCATGTTGTATCTGTGCTGGCTTTCACCATTGGCAGGCATTCTAAGGATGAGAGGCCATAAAAAGTTTTTAGGAAAAAATTTGTGAATGGATGATAAAAACATTAAAACCTTAAAAATACTTGTTTAAAAGGGACACCAGAAAATAGGAGACAGTGGAATCATCTACCACCAGTAATCCTCTTCTGTAATTAAGGAAACTAAAGAACAAGGCTAACTGGCAGTAAGCTATTGGGCACCACCAGAAATTGTGCCTGATTAAGACCTTGGCAACCATTTTTTCCACCCAAACCAAATAAACCATGGCGTTAAACTGAGGTTTTAGAAATGACCTCCTTTGTCCAACTATCCAGATGGCTTTAAGGCTAAATCGGGACTTTGAACCTTTTTTATCCAAGTCTTTCTCGAAATAAAGCAGCCTAAGCATATGGGAAGAATTTTGGCAATCTCCATGTCCCTAAAAAACTGTCTAGTCTTAGGATATGTTGACCTGGTAACTCATTTTTTTTAAATCCAAATAGCATCTTTGAGCCAATAGAAAACACATTCTTTTAAGGATTTGTGGCGATTCACAACCTTCAGAATATCTGATGTTTAGGATGTAGTGGAAAGAACCCCATTTGTATTCACCAAAAGGTTTTTTACAGTATTTCCATACCCAACGCTCTCTAGTGGGTTTATAGGCAAGTGCAGTCTACTTTCTCCACTGCAGGTGGCAGTCAACAGCAGAAGCATAGCCTATAGCAGGGGTCTCCAAACTTTGTAAGCAAAGGGCCAGTTTACTGTGCTTCAGAGTTTACGAGGTCCGGACAGTGGTCAGTGGGAGTTCGAAAAGGTCCTGACATCAGTGGGAAAAATTAACGCCCCATTGTTCATTTCAGTGGGAGTAATTGTGCCCTGTCATTGGGTCCCATTGTTAGTGTCATTGAGGAAAAACCTATTGTTGGTATTAGTGCATGAAACAGTGCCCCAAAGGCCAGATAAAAGCAAGCAAAGGGCCGCATCTGGCCACAGTTTGGAGACCAGTGGCCTAGGGTGAGGAAGTCGAGAGGAAGATGGTTTCCCTTTTAGTTTTATAGATTACTGTGGAACCTATCCGATTGAATACTTCCACCCCATGTGACTCTAGCAGCCATCTTGGGTCAAGCAGAGCCTATTTAACAATTTCCCGCCCAGCCTCTAGCAGAAAGACAGCAGGGCGGGGGTTCAGTTATCCTGACTCAGTCCAGCAGGATAACAGCCGCGGCGCGCCTGTGGGGGCGTGCATCGTGGTGAGTGGTGGTGCACCGATCTCAGTAAATTGATGGGGCCCATTGGCAGCAATTGATGGGGCACATTGGTGGTAATTGTTGGGGCACATTGGTGGCAATTGATGGGGCACACTGGCAGAAATTGATGGGGCACAGTAGCAGCAATTGATGGGGCACACTAGCGGAAATTTATGGACCACACTGGCAGAAATTGATGGGTACAGTAGCTGTGTTTGATGGCACAGTGGCAACAATTGGTGGGGCACATTGGCAGCAATTGATAAGCACACTGGCAGCAATTGTTGGGGCACACTAGCCGAAATTTATGGGGCACACTGGCAGCAATTGATGGGTACAGTAGCTGCGTTTGATGACACACTGGCAGCAATTGTTGGGGCACACTGGCAGCAATTGTTGGGGCACACTGGCAGCAATTGATGGGGCACACTGGCAGCAATTGATGGGGCACACTGACGGCAATTGATGGAGCACACTGACGGCAATTGATGGAGCACACTGGCAGCAATTGATGGGCACAGTGGTGGCAATAGATGTGCACAGTAGCAACAATTGGTGGGCACACTGGCAGCAATTGATGGGTACAATAGCTGTGTTTGATGGCACAGTGCCTGCGCTTGATGGGCACAGTGGCTGCACTTGATTTTTTGTTCCAGTTTGTTTGCACCCCCCAAAAAAATGTTGAGCACCAGCCACCACTGCTACAAGTTCTACCAATTGCACTTGGACTGTGTGTGAATTATTGCTGCGGCACGTTGCTGCACCCACCCACAGGTAATCCATAGGATCATAGTCCATGGACAAGGGCAAGAAGCCCAGTTTGGTTGCACGTACTCGTAGGGGAAGGTGGGAGGGTAGATTGTACAAAATAGCTTGGCCACAGATTAGAATGCTGCCTTGCCTACTCCACTTTGGATGTTTCTCCTCTTTTATGATCGTACAAAGGAGCAGTGTTGTGCGTCATGCAAACGCCTGAAGCTCTGTATAGGGACTCTCTCCTAACCCTCCAATAAAATGATATTCATTTTTTTCGCTCCCGAAAAAACAAAAAAACAACCTATAAAGGAAAACCTAGATTATGGAGATCCCTCTGGATGACACAGATGGCTGTATTGACTATCTGGCACTTCCTTGGATGCCGCTCAAGACTACGGGTTATTTTTTTGGCCACGACTTGCTCCATTGCAGGGATGTGGAACCGGCGCACAGGCTCTCCGTGGCATTAAAGCTCTACAGCCGCAAGCCAGCGGCCATGATAATCAAGGAGCCGGCTGCCAGGAAACGGTGCCAAGCCCGGGCCGGGGAATAAAGCGCGGATCACGTCGGGGGAGCTTGTACTTCAACGCCTCGCTTCCCCAATCACATAAAACCCGGAGTACGACACGGCAAACAGTTGTGAACGCTCGCAGTCCTGAAGACCTCATAAAGCCATTGAAAAGCGGAGGGACATAAAAACTGGATTCACGTACCAGATGGTGCTGCAGCTTTTTTATTCAGAAATTATCATTATTAACTCTGCCGACGGTAAAGCGAGCCTGCCTCTGCTTCGTGACACTGGCCAATCCTGAACTTCATTTTGCCGAGGCTAATAGGCGTAACCCGTTGGGTGGCAGCGGGAGGCGGACGCAGATTGCGCGGTTAATGATGCCTTTTACTAGTAATTGATATCAGATTTAAAGGGGAACTTTCATCAGATTTATGTTTTTATACATACTAAATAATGCCTAAAACTTTTTGGTGTTTATTACCCCGGAAATCACAGTACCCCCCCTAGCAATGTCTTGCCCGCTTCAGCCCCGGACCATTTTGGTGGTCAAAGACCGGGACACTTTTTGCGTCGTTTTAACTGACAATTGCGCGGACGTGCGACGTGGCTGCCAAACAAAATTGGCATCCTTTTTTTCCCCACAAATAGAGCTTTCTTTTGGTCATATTTGATCACCTCTGTGGTTTTTATTTTTTGCGCTATAAAGAAAAAAAGAGCGACAATTTTGAAAAAAAATCTATATTTTTTTACTTTTTTCTATAATAAATATCCCAAAAAATATATAAACATTTTTTTCCACAGTTTAGGCCGATACGTATTCTTCTACATATTTTTGGAAAAGAAAATTGGAATAAGCGTTTGATTGGTTTGCGCAAAAGTTATAGCATCTACAAAATAGGGGATACTTTTACTAGTAATGGCGGCGATCAGCGATTTTTATCATGACTGCGACATTATGGTGGACACATCGGACACTTTTGACACCATTTTGGGACCATTGTAATTTTTACAGCGATCGGTGCTATAAAAATGCACTGATTACTGTAAAAATGACACTGGCAGTGAAGGGGTTTAACCACTGTGAGGGATTAGCTCGGTAGCGGGTGTGTATGGCCCCCTGGGTGGGTTCACTAAACGCTGGATTATACAGAAAGGCAATTGAGGATGGTTGAAAACAAAGGATATGGTTTATTCTTCCATATTGCTGGATACATGTGCAAGCATCAAAACAGCATAAACAAAACATAAAACAAACCCTGGCCACTTGGGTGTCTACCTTCACAACACAGGAACCTACCTATGGAGTCTGGCACAGCCTACTGCTGGGCACACACTGCTGGTCATACAGCAGAAAAACAATAGTCTTTTTGATTTTTTATCACACAGAAATATCAACAAGCACCTCACCTCTTCAGAAGTCTTTCTGACTGCTCCTTAACTCAAAAATCCTCGGGATGCAGCAATCAGTAGTCATCCTTTGGATGCCTTATAGAGGCCTTAGTTTGCTTCATTCTGAACAGCTGAAGTTTTCAAACGCCCTAAACCTTTCTGGCTATTTCTGCAGCCGACACCTAATAGTAATTGGTGAATTGTCTAAACAAGGCAGAAATGTATCTCCCGTCTGTGACACACCCACAGATTTACCTGACTTCCTGTCACACCACTAGGTGGCGCTGTAGGGGTTAAGTGTTCCCTAGGGAGTGATTCTTACTGTTAGGGGGTGTGGCTACATATGACACGTCACTGATGACCGTTCCGATCACGGGGGTACGGCCAGGGCAGTAGGGGGAATCTGCACTGCACAGGGTGATTAGGGTGTGGCACTGCACAGGGTGATTAGGGTGTGGCACACCTGGCACTAGGGTGGCCACATTTCCAAACTTCCATTCAGGGACAA
This sequence comes from Rana kukunoris, assembly GCA_029574335.1. Lineage (NCBI taxonomy): Eukaryota > Metazoa > Chordata > Amphibia > Anura > Ranidae > Rana > Rana kukunoris. The sequence continues at coordinate 10,214,469 of CM056059.1, read as the reverse complement.
CCCCCCCTTCCCAAAAATCAGCTTGTGCTGTAACGAATCACAACACAACCGGCAGGTGCGCGCTCTACCCAGAAGTACCGATCACGCCCCCAAAAAAGGACGCCACATCGCCACTTTACTCACTGACGGTACTTGTCCTGGCCGGCCAAGACCCATTTTACCTTGTTCCAATGCTGGCTCTACACTGCCCTGCAGTGATTAGACACAAGGGATTTATGGATCAAAAACAGGGGGCAGGGATTGTGCCTCTCCAGACATTCCCGGACAGGGCAAGTACTGTGAGTAAAGCAGCAGTGTGGCGGCCTTTTTTGGGGGCATCAGATCGGCCGGGGGGGGGGGTGTCTGTGTCAGTATTTTTCAGGGACACTGTACTGTATTGTCCTGGAATGAAGGTGCCAGGGACCCGTGGCAATTCGGGACATGTGGTCACCCAACCTGGCACACCTTGTGCGCACACCTATGGCCTTCACTATATATTCAGACGACTGGAAGCACACTAACTTGCCACTTCCCTGTACCTCCCTTTTACAGCATTGATGTGATCAGTTCCTTGTAAACTGATTGGCTGCCTTGGCTAGTGGTCTATAAAATGGCCGCCCATATTGCAGATGGCCCCAAGGAAGCCGTTCACGGCAGTAAAGGCATAATATCGTAGTAATTGTAGAAGAAATCCTTTCAAAGGCTTTCAATAAAAACGTACCGGCTTGAAGCGAAGGAGAGAATAAAAGTCATGTAAAATTTAGCGGGGGGGGGTAGATGGAGCTCACCAGGCTTGGCGGTGTCAGGAGGCCGGGAAGAAAGGGTGCTACAGATACCTTTTGAAATACGAGTAATTTCCCGAGGCAGTACAGCGCTAAACTGCAGATCACAGATAAAAGGGAAAAGACAATCGTTTAATACAACCACGTAAAGAGAAAAGAAAAATACAGAGAAGCATACTTTTCCCTTCCCTTTGTACTCTGATAAGTCGCCAGAAGCGGTCGAACGGTTTTCTGTTACCGCTATGGCTGCCTTTGGCCTTTTTCTTGGTCCGTCCTGAAAAAATGCTTGTCGTTTACACAAAGCTAGAAGCCCGGGAAATTACAAATCTACAACCTGTGCCATTGGTTGTCTGCTTTTGAGATTCAGGCATCTTCAACGATGGCCCCTGACATAGGGTGCCCACGTGTCCCGGGTAGCTTCATTCTGTGACAATACAATGTCCCGGAATGAAATAGAGGACACAGCCACCCCCTACTAACTACATTTCCGGAACTGGTTGCTAGGGCCAGCGCTGACTGGCATCTTGCCACCAGTGACAATTTACTCTGACAGTGAGACAAGGAGCGGGGCCTGCGCCTAGTGCAGCACTGCTGTCCCCACCCACCTCAGCACCTCCTCCTTCTCTGGCACCCAGCGGCAAGCAGCGTGGACTGGTGTGATCTTCACTCTCCAGATAGTGACGCTACTCCTTTCCTTCTACTAGGGTGCCCACGTGTCCCAGATTGCCTGGGACTGTCCCGCAATTGACATGTCTGTCCTGGGTCCCGGGCACCTTCATTCCGGGACAATACAATGTCCCGGAATGAAATAGAGGATGCCCCACTGCCTTGCATCTTGCAACCAGAGACAATTTACTCTCAGACAATGAGACCGGAAGCGAGGCTTGCGCCTAGTGTAGCACTGCTGTCCCCACCCACCTCCTCCTTCCCCGGCAAGCAGCAGGGACTGGTATGATATTCACTCTCCGGATAGTGACGCCACTCCTTTACTTCTACGCACGTGGTTCATGCAGTGGGAATTACAGCAGCACTGCATCTGGTGGCAGACTATGGGTGGCAAGCGGCACTGCATCTGGTGGCAAGTGGCAAATAACCTGCCCCCAAATTCCCCATCAACCCCGAGACTACATATGCCCCCGATTCATCTTCTTTTGGGGAAGGTGAGAGAGGGGGTGTGTCCCTGATTGGCAGTTTGGAAATGTGGTCACCCTACCCTGACATCACCTAAGGGCCACACATAATATTTAGTAGGGTTGCATCAATATCAGTGTCAATACCGAGGAACATCGTCAATGAATTGGTTATCTCCCTGAGACATGAAAATAATTATAGGAGTTCCTCTGCGGTAAAAAGGATAAGAAAGGCTTTTCCAGAAAGTGGGAACCAAGAAGATCTGGGCCCAGCGGGGCCTTGTCTCTTTAGGGTAGTCCAGAAGTATAGGGAGATCTTTCCACCAAGGACCAAACCCCGCCTCGCCCTGGCCAAAACCGTAAAATATTTAAAATAGAGGTAATCGTTAATCGAAGGGGATTTTCATGACGGCAAGTCCACTCCATTTCCCATCCCATTTGCCTGAACTTATTTTCCTAAAGTGCAGCTTTAAGCAGACAAGCTTCAATGCCGAGAAAATGGATCCATCAAACAGCGACTGTCTCGCCCTACACATAGGCCAGAGCTCAGCTCATTGTCTCCCATTACATACGGCCTTTGTTCACAGAACCTCAGGCCAGCCAACTCGATGGACGGGAGCCAAAGCCTGAAGAACATTACTCTCGCTCGGGGTGACGGGGGGGGGGGGGCTGTGCAAGACACCGTAACTCAAGAGAGTGCAAGGACCCGCGGTCAGCTAAATCCGTCTTCTTACAAAAATGGCCGCCTTTTTTGGCCTGTCAGAAGCTGCCAAAACGTCTCTAGCGTCGGCCTAGACAAAGCCACCGCCGTTCTTTCAACCCCCGAACCCCTACTGTCTCCTACACAAGTTGGCAGTCATCATTTTTTTTTCTTGTTCCTCTCCCATCGAGAGCAGACCGCGGTTATGTAAACAATGCGCCGTTTGCTGTTGGAACCTGACAAGATGGCAGCCTTTCAAGCCTTTTTCGTTTTTCCTTTTTTTTTGCGTTAACGATGTTTCCTATTTTCGACATGTTGACGTGCAGAAACCACGCCAGTGGCAGTGCATCCATAGTAGATGCAGGAGCGCAGCCCCCTCTCTCCTGCACCCGTCAATCAACAATAGATAGATCCATGCATTGCACAAATCTATCTATTGTCGCCACTGCCGCCCCCATATTAAGGGGTGGGGGTGTTTTGGAAGTGCCTGATTAGAGCCAGAGGGCGAAACTGGCATCATTTGAGGGGGCAAAGTGGCTGCATTTGAGGGGGCAAAGTGGCTGCATTTGAGGGTGCAAATTGGCTGCATTTGAGGGGGCAAATTGGCTGCATTTGAGGGGGCAAATTGGCTGTATTTGAAGGGGCAAATTGGCTGTATTTGAGGGGGCAAAGTGGTTGCATTTGAGGGGGCAAAGTGGCTGCATTTGAGGGGGCAAAGTGGCTGCATTTGAGGGGGCAAAGTGGCTGCATTTGAGGGGGCAAATTGGCTGCATTTTAGGGGGCAAATTAGCTGCATTTGAGGGGGCAAATTGGCTGTATTTGAGGGGGCAAATTAGCTGTATTTGAGGGGGCAAATTGGCTGTATTTGAAGGGGAGAATTGGCTGTATTTGAGGGGGCAAAGTGGTTGCATTTGAGGGGGCAAACTGGCTGCAGTTGATGGGGAAACTGTATTTGAGAGGGCAAACTGTCTGTATTTGAGGGGGCAAACTGGCATCATTTGAGAGGGCAAACTGTCTGTATTTGAGGGGGCAAACTGTCTGTATTTGAGGGGACAAACTGTCTGTATTTGAGGGGGCAAACTGGCTGCATTTGATGGGGAAACTGGCATCATTTGAGTGGGCAAACTTGCTATATTTGAGTGGGCAAAGTGGCTGTATTTGAGGGGGCAAATTGGCTGTATTTGAGGGGGCAAATTGGCTGTATTTGAGGGGGAGAATTGGCTGTATTTAAGGGGGCAAAGTGGTTGCATTTGAGGGGGAAAACTGGCTGCATTTGATGGGGAAACTGTATTTGAGAGGGCAAACTGTCTGTATTTGAGGGGGCAAAATGGCATAATTTGAGAGGGCAAACTGTCTGTATTTGAGGGGGCAAACTGGCTGCATTTGATGGGGAAACTGGCATCATTTGGGAGGGCAAACTGGCTGTATTTGAGGGGGCAAAGTGGTTGCATTTGAGGGGGCAAACTGGCTGCAGTTGATGGGGAAACTGTATTTGAGAGGGCAAACTGTCTGTATTTGAGGGGGCAAACTGGCATCATTTGAGAGGGCAAACTGTCTGTATTTGAGGGGGCAAACTGTCTGTATTTGAGGGGGCAAACTGTCTGTATTTGAGGGGGCAAACTGTCTGTATTTGAGGGGGCAAACTGGCTGCATTTGATGGGGAAACTGGCATCATTTGAGTGGGCAAACTGGCTATATTTGAGTGGGCAAAGTGGCTGTATTTGAGGGGGCAAAGTGGCTGTATTTGAGGGGGCAAATTGGCTGTATTTGAGGGGGTGAATTGGCTGTATTTGAGGGGGCAAAGTGGTTGCATTTGAGGGGGCAAACTGGCTGCATTTGATGGGGAAACTGTATTTGAGAGGGCAAACTGTATTTGAGGGGGCAAAATGGCATCATTTGAGAGGGCAAACTGTCTGTATTTGAGGGGGCAAACTGTCTGTATTTGAGGGGGCAAACTGGCTGCATTTGATGGGGAAACTGACATCATTTGAGTGGGCAAACTTGCTATATTTGAGTGGGCAAAGTGGCTGTATTTGAGGGGGCAAACTGGCTGCATTTATTGGGGTAACTGGTATCATTTGAGTGGGCAAACTGACCCAGTAGCTGTGTTTGATGGGCACAGTGAGGCTGCAATTGATGGCTTTTTTCAGCTTGCTTGCGCCCCCCCCCCCAATGTTTTTTAGCACCGGCCGCCACTGAACCACGCTCTTCTTAAGCGCCAGCGTTCGCCTCCGTGGGCCCCACGCGACCATTTTTCCCGACGAGGCGAGTCGCCAGGCTGGGAGTGCATTAGCAAAGCAGAGGATGCCCCTCGTGTAAGACGAAAGATGTCCACGCCGGAGAACATTTTTTAGTCTCGCGGTCCTCGCGTACGCGACGTCAGGAAACTCATCGGCGGAACGGCACACATTTTACACACAAAAGCGGCTTAAGACGCCAATTCCCCCCCCCCCCCCCTCTAAATAAAACGGAAACAGTCGTAAATTAATCTCACACTGCTTTTTATTTGAATAAATCCGGCCCTTTCATACCTTGGCCTTGCCAAGGAGAAAGAAAATACGGCTGACGGCTAAGCCCTATAGAGGAATATCTTTTTTTTTTTGTAGATTTTTTTTCTTTTTTTTTGCCTTTTTTCCTTCCTTGCGGCCTAAGTGCTTAAATCAGGATTAATCCTCTCTCTGTGTCTCTCTCGTTTCTCGGTCAGACCCCTCCCCCGTTCTTTCCTCGCTCTTCCCTCTATATTTCTTTGCTCTGGCTGCTGTCGGACAGCGAGCAGCGGTCCGGCGGGGCCTGGAAATATGATGTCGCCCTGAAGCTCGCCGATTCTTTACTCGCCAAAAAAAAAACGCTTATGGTTTGCGCTTCCTGATATATGAAAAGTGGACATTTTAGTAACTTCTTGTCCTTTACTACAAACCGGCCATCCTTGAGCTCCAGTCAGGGCCGAGACAAGGGGTGGGGGGCAGGAGGGGCCGCTGCCCTGGGCTCTGTGGTATCATGTGAGGTGTGGGGGGCACCACAAAGATATTGAGTGAGGAGATTTGTGTTGGAAGGGGGACTTTGGGGGCAGCAAAATTGTTCTAGGATGGGAAAATTGAGGGGGGAGGTTGATTTGTGTTGGGAGGGGGATTGGGGGAAGATGATTTGTGCTAGAAGGGGGAATTGGGGGAATATGTGTTGGGAGGGGGGAGATGAGTACTAAGAGTGGAAATTTGTGGTGGGGTGCTAAGAGTGGTGGTTTAGGGGGATTTGTGTTGTGGGGGTGATGGGGGGGGGGAATATGATTTGTGCTAGGAGGGGGGGTGGGGGGTAATTGTGTTGGGAGGGGGTATTTGAAGTGGGGGGCAGAGATGTATATTAGGAGGGGAGATTTGGGGGGGTGCTAAGAGTGGTGGTTTAGGGGGATTTGTGTTGTGGGGGTGATGGGGGGGATATGATTTGTGCTAGGAGCGGGGATTGGGGGTAATTGTGTTGGGAAGGGGTATTTGAAGTGGGGGGGGGGGCAGAGATGAATACTAGGAGGGGAGATTTGGGGGAGTGGTGGTTTGAGGCATTTGTGTTGGGAGGGGTGATGGGAGAGATGGTTTGTGCTAGGAGGGAGGATTGGGGGTAATTGTGTTGGGAGGGAGAATTTGAAGTGTGGGGGGGGGGGGGGAAGTATTCTAGGAGGGGAAATTTTAGAAGGGTGCTAAGAATGGTGGTTTAGGGGGATTTTTGTTCTGATGGGGGAGAAGATTTGTGCTAGGAGGGGGGATTATGGGGAAATTGTGCTGGGAGGTGGGATTTGAAGTGGGAGGGGGAGATGTGTTCTAGGAGGGAAAATTTGGGGGGGGGTGCTAAGAGTGGTGGTTTAAGGGGATTTGTTTTAGGAGGGTAAGAAGATTTGTTCTAGGAGGGGGGATTTGAAATATATTAAGAGTGGACATATTAGTGACTTTGCGTCCTTTTCTACAAGCCGCCCATCCTTGAGCTCCAGTCAGAGGCGGGGCAGTGTGGAGGGGGGTGGGCAGAAGGGACTGTTGCCCTGGGCACTGTGGTATCATGTGAGCTGGGGGGCTCCACAAAGAGATTGGGGGGATTTGTGTTGGAAGGGGGTCTTTGAGGGTGGCAGGGGGCACTGTGGAGGTGCCCATTGACAATGAACGGGCATTGAAGCGGTGCGTTGTCACGCCTTGTGCTGATTTGCCCTAATGTGAATGAGCCCTAAAAATGAAATACATTTTTTTACGGCGTTCATTTCTGAAAGCGTCGCCGTTTCCGTTCAATGTTATTTTGTTTTCTCCCTGTAAGAGAAGATCTATTCTCCCCCCCCCCCCCCCTGGAATGGCTCTTGGACTGTCAGTTAAATGGCGGCATTAGGCGCTCCGCCGCCTCTTAGCGTACGGCGCAAACATATCGACGCTTCAGCACTTTGGAAGAAACATGACCGGGAGCCAAATCTGACAGCCTTATGCAAATGTGGGGAAAGGTAGATGTCGGAAGGAACGTGTCTCTGCGGCGAGGCGTCTGGAAGAGCCTGAGGATCAGGATTCATTAGGGCGGATGAGAGTGACAGCCGGAAGAGAGGGGGGGGGGGGCAGACAGCGGCAGACTTGTGTCGGAGCGCTCCGCATAAGTTGGATCTTGCGTACACAGAGATCGGCTGCCAAAAATCGCCAAAGTGTTAAAATGTATCTAAAACCGAAAACATAAAAATGGAATCTATCGCGGCTCCTTCGTCCTTAGGTGTGGCGGCTTCTTGATTTTCACCTGGTGATCCTGCCAGAAACCCACTTCCTGTCCTGGGGTGACAACCCTCATTCACTGTACTGTAGCAAGCAGCAGCGTTGTCACCCTAGAACACCTCCTCTTTTCCTCTTCTCCGTAGCATGGTGGGAGGTGTTTTGTAGTCAGAGAAACGGTGTAACTGATAAGAGTGCAGCACAGAGAGCGCAAGAAGTTATTAGCTCGCCATATTTCTGGCAGGATCAACAGATATTTCTCTGATCGATCAAACAAAACACATACAAAGGTATATTTTAGGCTACGTTTACATCTGGGTATAGTGACACAACGTTTACTCTCTCTCTCTCGCACACATTTCTCCCTCTCTCTCTTTCTCTCCCCCTCCCCCTCTCTCTTCCCATGCGTTTCTCCCTCTCTCGGTTTCTCTCCCCCTTTCTCTTTCTCTCTCCCCTCTTGATCTCTCTCCTCTCTTTCTCTCTCCCTTCCTCTCTCCTTCTCTCACTCTCTCTTCCTCACACGTTTCTTCATCTCTCATTTTCTACCCTCTCTCCCCTTCTCTCTCTCTCTCCCCCTCTCTTTTACTCACTCTCTTCCCTTTTACTCTCTCTCTTTCCCACGCGTTTTTTCATCTCTCTTTTTTCCCCTCTCTCTCTCTCCCCCTTCTCTCCCCTTCTCGCTTTTTCTCCCCTCTCTTTCTCTCCCCCCTTTCTCTCGCTTCCCCACACGTTTATCCCTCTTTCTCTCCCCCTTCTCTCCCCTCTCTTTCTCTCGCTCCCCCACGCGTTAACCCTCTCTTTCCTCTCTCCACCTTTCTATCCTCTCTCTCCCTCCCTCCCTCCCTCCCTCCCTCTCTCTCTCTCTCTCTCACTCTTTCATCCCCATGCGTTTCTTCATCTCTTTTTTTCTCTCCTCCTCTATCTCTCTCTCTTTCTCTCGCTCCCCCGCGCGTTAACCCTCTCTCTCCTCTCTCTCCCCCTTTCTCTCTCTTTCTCTCTCTCTCTCTCTCTCTCTCTCCCTCTCTCCCTCTCTCCCTCTCTCTTTCTCTCACTATTTCATCCCCATGCGTTTCTTCATCTTTTTCTCTCCTCCTTTATCTCTCTCTTTCTCTCACCCCCTCTTTCTCCCTTTTTCTCTTTTCCCTCTCTTTTTCTTGCTCTCTCCTCCCATGCATTTCTCCCTCTCTCGGTTTCTCTCCTCCTTTCTCTTTCTCTCTCCCCTCTTGATCTCTCTCCTCTTTCTCTCCCCCTTCCCCTCTTCTTCTCTCACTCTCTCTACCCCACGCATTTCTTCATCTCTCATTTTCTACCCTCTCTCCCCTTCTCTCTTTCTCTCTCTCCCTCCCCCTCTCTTTTACTCACTCTCATCTCTATTTTTTCCCCTCTCTCTCTCCCCCTTCTCTCCCCTTCTCGCTTTTTCTCCCCTCTCTTTCTCCCCCCCTTTCTCTCGCTTCCCCACACGTTTATCCCTCTCTCTCCCCTCTCTTTCTCTCGCTCCCCCACGCGTTAACCCTCTCTTTCCTCTCTCCACCTTTCTATCCTCTCTCTCTCTCTCTCCCTCCCTCCCTCTCTCTCTCTCTCTCTCTCTCTCTCTCTCTCTCTCTCTCTCTCTCTCTCTCTCACTCTTTCATCCCCATGCCTTTCTTCATCTCTTTTTTTCTCTCCTCCTCTATCTCTCTCTCTTTCTCTCGCTCCCCCGCGCGTTAACCCTCTCTCTCCTCTCTCTCCCCCTTTCTCTCTCTTTCTCTCTCTCTCTCTCTCCCTCTCTCCCTCTCTCTTTCTCTCACTCTTTCAGCCCCATGCGTTTCTTCATCTTTTTCTCTCCTCCTTTATCTCTCTCTTTCTCTCACCCCCTCTTTCTCCCTTTTTCTCTTTTCCCTCTCTTTTTCTTGCTCTCTCCTCCCATGCGTTTCTCCCTCTCTCGGTTTCTCTCCTCCTTTCTCTTTCTCTCTCCCCTCTTGATCTCTCTCCTCTTTCTCTCCCCCTTCCCCTCTCCTTCTCTCACACTCTCTACCCCACGCATTTCTTCATCTCTCATTTTGTACCCTCTCTCCCCTTCTCTCTTTCTCTCTCTCCCTCCCCCTCTCTTTTACTCACTCTCTCTTCCCTTTTACTCTCTCTCTTTCCCACGCGTTTCTTCATCTCTCTTTTTTCCCCTCTCTTTCTCTCTCTCTCTCTCTCTCTCCCCCTTCTCTCCCCTTGTCGCTTTTTCTCCCCTCTCCTTCTCTCCCCTCTCTTTCTCTCCCCTCATTCTCTCGCTCCCCCACACGTTTATCTCTCTCTTCCTCCCTCTCTCTCTCTCTCTCTCTCTCCCTCTCTTTCTCTCATTCTTTCTTCATCTCTCTTTTTCTCTCCTCCTCTATCTCTCTCTCTTACTCCTTTCCCCCACGCGTTTATCCCTCTCTCTCCTCTCTCTCCCCCTTTTCTCTCTCTCCCTCTCCCTCTCTCTTTCTCTCTCTTTCATCCCCATGCATTTCTTCACCTTTTTCTATCCTGCTTTATCTCTCTCTTTCTCTCCCCCCTCTCTCTCCCCTCTTTCTCTTTTCCCTCTCTTTTTCTTGCTCTCTCCTCCCATGCGTTTCTCCTCTCTCGGTTTCTCTACTCCTTTCTCTTTCTCTCTCCCCTCTTGATCTCTCTCCTCTTTCTCTCCCCCTTCCCCTCTCCTTCTCTCACTCTCTCTACCCCATGTGTTTCTTCATCTCATTTTCTACCCTCTCTCCCCTTCTCTCTTTCTTTCTCTCTCTCTCCCTCCCCCTCTCTTTTACTCACTCTCTCTTCCCTTTTACTTTCTCTTTCCCACGCGTTTCTTCATCTTTCTTTTTCTCCCCCTCTCTCTCCTCTCTTTCCCTCCCCCCTCTCTCTCCTCTCTCTTTCCCTCCCCCTCTCCCCCCCCTCTTTCTCTCCTCTTTCTCTCTCCTCCCCCTCTCTTTCTCTCGCTGTCTCTCCCCACATATTTCTCCTTCTCTCAGTTCTTTCTCCCCTCTCTTCCCCCCTCTCCCCCGCTCTCCCCCCTCTTTCTTTCTCTTTCTCCCCCTCTCTCTTTCTGGCTTCGCTTCCTGATTCCCTACTGCGCATGCGCAACTCAGGCTGTGCAATCCCACTGGTCCCTGCTGTCTCCAAGAAAACAGCGGGGGGGGGGGGAGAGAAAGTGCCGGAAGTTGCGTAGAAGTGGCTTGGGTATCTATGCCTGGAAGTGGGAGCAAAATACCTGTATTAGACAGGCATCTGCCCCCCCCCCCCCCGGAAGGTGCCAAATGTGACCCCGGAGGGGGGGAGGAATCCGAAAAGCGAAAGTTACATTTTTGGGTGGAACTCCGCTTTAAATATACACTGCATCCTACAGTTTGTGTTACGACCAACGATGGCCTTCATAATGGCCCTGCGACGCGTCTGAAAACGCACGATCTGTGGGAAGAGCGATGACTAAAACATGGAGGGCCGGTAACATACAGCTGTCATTGTTGCGGCGGGAGAGTCTTCTGGGTTCTCAGGTACAAGGACGGCGGTGTCCTAAGCGGAGGTCTCGCGGGCGGGTGGGGGTGGGTGGGTATTTCGCTTTCCCGGCGATGCGCGGCTCTGGGTTTTGTAACAAGGCGGCAGACGAGAAAACGCCGAGACAATTCCCAGGATGGGAGAGCAGAACGAGAGGCGGCTGGAAAATGGTTGTAGTCTCGCATTAGAGAACAAGCACTCGGGGAGCGCTTACATGGAAAGCCATTTTCCAAATCGGTGATGTCCGCGGCTCTTACAATTTGTTGTCGCAGAATCACTCTAATCATTTGTCAGGAAGCGTTTTTTTCTGGCGGCGAGGGTCCCGCTGCGCTCCGAGGTGACAAGGCAAGGTGAAAACACGTCCTAGATGGCGGGAGTTCATTTTCCCGTGGACGGGACTCGGTTCCATAAATGAGGAAAAGATGATCCGCACTCCGGCCGTTGTTCTTAAACAATTGATGTATTTATTGACCAGCCACAGTAGACAAACGCAATAGGGAAGGTTGACGGGTTTCAGCCTATAAGGCCTTAGTCATAACCCACCATGGTTCCATAAATGTCCCTTATTCCACCCCCCACCCCCCATCCCATTCTCTACGGCTGCCTAACCCTGGACTAAAGATTTCCACTTTTAATTTAAGAAGACTTAAAGCGGAGGTTCACCCTAAATATAGTCTCTCTCATGTGATCCAGCATACTGGCGTCAGCGCCAGTATGCTGTTTTTTTTTTTTTTTAAATCCTCCACTTACTGTATTATCTTCAATTTTAATTTCTTTCCCCCGCGGTGGACGGCTCTAGTATAGCGCGTCACATCTTACGAAAATACCCGATAAGGACTCGGGTATTCTCGGCGCAGTGCGGCGTCTGCGCACAGACCTAGGAGCTGACTGCGCAGGCGCCGTATTTCTCCGAGTCCTATTCCGCCTTTTTCCGGAGGGCGTGACGCGCCATAGCCGTAGGACTCGGAGAAATAGGGCGCCTGCGCAGTCAGCTCCTAGGTCTGTGCGCAGGCGCCGCATTTCGCCGAGATTACCCGAGTCCTTATCGGGTATTTTCGTAAGATGTGACGCGCTATACTGGCGCCGTCCACCACGGGGGTAAGAAATTAAAATTGAAGATAATACAGTAAGTGGGGGATTTAAAAAAAAAAAAAAACAGCATACTGGCGCTGACGCCACTATGCTGGATCACATGGGAGAGATTATATTTAGGGTGAACCACCTCTTTAATAAACAGTTACGTATATAATAAAAATTTTGCAGATATATCGAGCGGCAACATTTTTATTGTTAACCACTTCCTTACTGGGCACTTAAACCCCCTTCCTGCCCAGACCAATTTTCAGCTTTTAGCGCTGACGCATTTTGAAGGACAATTGCGCGGTCATACAACACTGTACCCAAATTATATTTTTATCATTTTTTCCCCACAAATAGAGCTTTCTTTTGGTTGTATTTGATCACCTCTGCGCTTTTTTTATTTTTTTGCGCTATGAACAAAAAAAAAAAAAACACAGAAAATTTGGAAAAAAACAATTTTTTAAATAATAATTTTATATATTTTTGTTATAATCATATCCCAATTTTTTTTTTATTTTTTTTAATTCTCAGTTTAGGCCGATACGTATCCTTTTACATATTTTTGGTAAAAAAAATCGCAAAAAGCGTATATTGATTGGTTTGCGCAAAAGTTATAGCGCCTACAAAATAGGGGATAGATTAGAAATGTATTTTTTATTTAATTTGTTTTGCTAGTAATGGCGGCGATCTGCGATTTTTGTCAGGCCTGCGATATTGCGACGGACGCATCGAACACTTTTGACACTATTTTGGGACCATTCACATTTATACAGCGATCATTGCTATAAATATGCACTGATTACTGTATAAATGTGACTGGCAGGAAAGGGGTTAACACTAGGGGGCGATCAAGGGGTTAAATGTGTTCCCTAGGGAGTGATTCATACTGTGGGGGGGGGGACTGACTGGGGGAGGTGACCGATCTGTGTCCCTATGTACAAGGGACACAGATCGGTCTCCTCTCTCCCTGACAGGACGTGGAGCTCTGTGTTTACACACACAGAGCTCCACGTCCCTGCTCTGTCACTGCCGATCGCGGGTACCTGGAGGACATCGTGGCCGCCAGGCACGCGCATTGGCATCACGTGAGACGCCGGGCACAGTTTTTCCCCGCTGCGCGCCCCCGCCCTAGCCCTCGGGAATGTAAATAGAAGGACGTCCACCCGGCAGTTGAGAGCCACGCTGTGGACGTCTTTAGTCTATAGCGTGGCTCTCAAGTGGTTAATTAAATAAAAAGAAGGAAATGGTTAAAACCATTGTCAATTTTTTTTGCCTAGGTCCAGTTGGGAGAGATTACCATCGGCTTCCCATCCTGGAGACACATCAGGAAGTGAGAGAAAATCACCTCTTGGACACTTGTCACTAGAACAGGTGTCCCCATTGGAAGATTTCCACTCACTTCCTGCTATGGTGACCAGGGGGCAAAAGGGACAGCTGCCCCGGGCCCAGTCATTGTTGTGTGGCCCAAATCAGCTGTCCCTTGAGCCCCCGACTGCCCGCAAATAGTTAAGTGGATTTGGGAGGGCCCAATAAAATGTTTGCCCAGGGTCCTAACCTGGGCAAACCTGGACCCCGGGACGGCTTCCCCTTTTGCCATACTTTAAAGACGGCTCCCTGGTCACCATAGCAGGAAGTGAGTGGAAATCTTTCAATGGGGACACCTGTATTGGTGACAAGCGTCCAAGAGGTGATTTTTTTTTCCTCACTTGCTGTTGTGTCTACAGGACGGGCCCAGTCTCTGTTGTGGGGCCCAAGGCAGCTGTCCCTTGAGTCCCCGACTGCTTGCAAATAGTTGATAAGTGGATTTGGGAGGGCCCAAGAAAATGTTTGCCCAGGGTCTATTCCATATTAAAGATGGCCCTGATGGTGACAACAGTAAAATGCTGGATTCTCTTCTGTCTCGTTGACATTGGTTACCAGGACTAGTAGAGGGGGTGACTCTTCCCAGCGGGGACACAGACAGCATTAAAAAACCGACAGGGGTTCTAAGACTTCCAAACTCCATCCAAAACTAGAACTCCAGACTAAATAAAGCCAGCTTTAGCTGCAACATTCATCTCCAATCCAGAGTACCTTTCTCTGCCACTAGATGTCTTCTGTATGGTCAGGCTCATTCAACGCACTTCCTCTGAGCTCAGGTTGTCCCGGACGAGCCCCCAACCTGTGATGACTGGACAGTGAAAGGAGAGGCAACACAGTGATGAGCTCATCTCTCTGTCGCTCTGCTCTCTCCTCCTAAACTGATTGGCTGCTTGTGCTGCCTCTTCCCCACCCAGTTTGAGCTCTGTTGTACAGGAAATGCAAGAGGCCGATAGAAGGTCGCATTCACACTAAACCCAGGTTCTCCTGGACCCACGCCTGGCCTGTGACTTAACAGTGAAAGCAGAAGCAGCACAGTGATGAGGTCATCTCTCTGTCATTCTGCTCTCTTCTCCTATCAGCAGGCTGCTTGTCAATACAAGTAACTGCTTGTGCTGCTTCTCCTCCTCCTAGTTTGAGCTCTGCTGTACAGTGACTAAAAGAGGCTGATACTAGACCACTTTATGTGAGTTCAGCTTTATGTCCGGAGTAAGCACTGCGTCCCTTTAAGGACCCACCGAGCCCTGCAGTTAACACCATAGATTGGAATTACCTTGTAATGTAACGAGATTATGGCTAGCCGTGCGTTTCCTTAATTTATATGCTGCTCTGTCTTGCTTACGCAGGCGCCGCGAGCGCACTTCCATCTTGAAATGCTCCCCGAAGGGCTCATTGGAGCGGCCGAGGAATCTCGTAATTCATCACAGCCACTAATTAATATCTATCTATTGTCCCTTAATTACGGAAGACGGATCGCGGTTCTCTACCCCCCCCCCCCACCGCCATCGTGCCTCCGCTTTATCTTTCTTCTTTTTTTTTCGCGGGGCTGCTGGGCCGTAGCCGGCATTTAACAGCTTTTTATTCGGGTCCATTGCTTTTAAAGGCCGGAGCACTTGCTCGGCGCTATAAATGATTTATAACGCTAGCTTCTGCTCTTGTCGGCCCCTCCTGACAACCCCGCAAATCGAAACCCATCCGTGTCAAACGGTTTAGAAGGCTTAGCTTTAGCTACGGCAAAGACGCCGCTAAGTGAGGCCAAATACATTGCAGCTGTTACTCAGGAAGTGTGCCCAATAGCATGGTGTTGTTTTCCGTGGCAAGCTGGCCACGTGTTTTAAAGGGTCTGTCCACCCCTGCTAGCGGCCGAAAAAAAGGGTAAATACCGCCGACAATGCGACTCTGCAGAGGCGCATTGCCGGTGTACCGTCATACTCCGCTCCCCATCACAGAATGCTGCGGAAGTGCTGTGGTGGGCAACTGCGCATTGCGCGATGCGTTCCAAACGCATCTGCGATGCGTTCCAATGGATTTACGACAGTACACACCAGCGAAACCTCGTTCGGCATCCAGGCTCTTTCCTTAACATCCCCGTGGATTGGAGGATGTTAAAAAAAGAGCCAGGAGGCCGAGCGAGCGGAGCGAGCCGTCCGAGCGAAGCGAGGACGTGAGGCCGACTGGCCACTTTCCCCTAAGTCCACGTCGCCCTGAATGACGGCTTTTGCTGGTGTGTACTGTCGTAAATCCATTGGAACGCATCACAATTGCGTTTGGAACGCATCGCGCATGCGCAGTTGACCGCTATGGCACTTCCGGAGCATTGTGTGATAGGGAGCCGAATATGACGCGTCACCGGCAGTATTACCGCAGTGTCCCATTGTATTCAATGGGAAGTAGCGGTGAATGAGCGGCATACACACCGCTCCAAAGATGCTGGTTGCAGGAGTTTTTTTTGTTTTTTTTCGCCAGCGCATCGCCTCAGTGTAAAAGCCCTCGGGCTTTCACATTGAGAATGCTGGGGCAGGAGTATTTCAGGCGTTATTTATGCGCTATTTTTAGCGCTAAAGCGGTTGAAATACACCTCAGTGTGAAAGGGGCCTTACTCAACAGGGTGGCGGAGAGGGGTCAGACCTCTGCAGAGAGGCCACTGCTTCCAAACAGAGGCGGCTCTCTAATTAGGCAAAGAAAGCGGCTGCCTAAGGCCTAGCGCTTTCAGGGGGCCTCACAGCCACCTAATTTGCCTGATGTACAGGGGAGGGCTGGCAGCCTTAGGCATGGGGGGGCAAGTCCAGTCAAGTGGCCCATTGAACCGTCGAATGAGCTCACCATTCATGGCCGACCTGTTTTTTCAATGCAGCCTCACCAGTGCCCATCAATGCAGCCTGATCACTGAGGCAGGTTGTATGGGGGGGGGGGATGGGGTCAGCTAGTGGTGTCAGGGTCTTTTACCTCAGTGATCTCAGTTCAGCAGGTCCTTGCACGCCACGGCCTCCTGGGGGGGAGGGGGGGGGGTAATACTCCTGGTTCTGGGGTCAAGTTGCAGCCAGCGCCCAGCCCTGCTCCCTGGCACGCACAGCCTCTATCAAGAATCCAGTCCCAGGGAGTTGTAGTTTCCGCTGCATTGTTCTCTTTTCCACCCACCAGGCCCGTGTCGTCCCTGGGGCTCTTACTAGGCCGCTTGGCCCTGCTGGTGGGGGTAGGCGAATAACGCTCCGGTGGTCGCGACCGCTGAGCGCGTGGGGACCCCCGCGATCCGGCCTGTGACCCCCCCGCCTCGTCTACCAAAAGATCCCCCACCTGTGCCTCGAGCCATCCTGGCTCCTTGCTGGCTCTCAGCCGCGCCAAAACTAAATCCACCTCCATGCTTGCTAGGCCCAATTCCCAGGGAGCAGAGAAAGGAAAAAACCTGCCTCCCCGTGTCTAAACTTCCTGCCGTGTGCACGTGGCAGGCCCCGCCCCTTATATATATATACCACTCCTCCCCTCCCTGAGAATGATCCTACAGCCACTCCCCTGAAGGCACCTCCCTACCTTAACCCTTTTGTTGCTCCTGATTCCACCCAGTCATGGCCAGCCCTCCGTTATTTTCTTTCTGTCATTGTCACTCCGGGCTTCACTGGAGCTTGGACGTGGACTACAACTCCCGGTGTGCAACAGCTAGTGGCAAACCGCTGTGGCCGTGCCCCCAGCCCGACTTCCTAGTGCAGAATAAAAAAAGATGTTAAAGGGCAGAGGATCCCGACCATTTTGAACATAAGTTAGAGTGGCCTGGGAGGCAATTTCCACCCTTCCCCCCGGCCCAGCCCTCCTCTGCTGATGTATGTGATTAAATGGGAGGGAATGTCCCTGGTCAGAGTTCCCAAGCCGGCAGGGTGAGCGGGCTGGGCTAGGCTGGTAAAGGATCACAGTCTTTCGTATACAGCGCGCGCGGGGGGGGGGGGGGTCAGTGAGGTCTCTGATGCCTCGTTAAAATGTAATTTATTTTATTGCTTGAATTATTTTTCCCATTTTGGACGTGAGTGGGGCCTGAGTGTCTAAGTTTTGCCTAATGCCGCGCGCACACGATCAGGCTTTTGCCCGGCCAAATCACATCGGAATTCCATCGGAAAAAAATAGAACATGTTCTATATTTAAACTCCAAAGAAAATTATCAGAGTTTCCGATGAAATAACTCCGATGGAGGCTACACACGATCAGAAAATCTGATGGAAAAAGTCAGACTTTTTCCATCAGATTTTCCGATCGTGTGTAGCCCCATCGGACTTTTTCCATCGGAAATTCCAATTGTGTGTACGCGGCATAAGGCCTCACAAAGCCTAGAGCCACCTCGGCTTCCACAAGTATCATTCTCTGCAGCATGCTGGCAGAGGTTAGGCTTTTCTACTCCTGCCGTGGCTAGCCTCCCAGACTACATCTATACCTGAAACCTCACTTTCGAGCCGATTGCTCCTTTTACAAGTAGAGCCCTGCATTGTCTGATTCTATTGGCTTTCCCCCTATATATATATTTTGCTCCTCCTTTCCATTGTAGAGATTAGGGATGAGCGGAACACCCCTGTGTTCGGTTCGCACCAGAACGTTCGAACAGACCGACCATTCGCGCGAACATTTAGAACCCCATTGAAGTCTATGGGATTTGAATGTCCAATTTCAAAAACGCTCATTTTCAAGCCCAATATTCAAGTTATTGTTGGAAAACGTCTTTGAGAACCCGGGTCTTGCCCCAGGGAACATGTATCAATGGAGCAGGACTCCTGAAAAAATTACCATTTTTAAAACTTTTTTCCATTGATACATGTTCCCTCGGGCAAGACCCGGGTTCTCAAAGACGTTTTCACAGGCAAACTATAGACACCCAGCAGGTACAATATTTCAAGGAATTTTTATTTTTATTTTAATTTAAGCATCATTAAAATCACTGCTCCAGGAGCAGTGATTTTAATGATGCTTAAATAAAATAAAAAAAAATGAAAAATTCCTTGAAATATTGTACCTGCTGGGTGTCTATACCTGTGATAACGTCTTTGAATAGCACAATCACCTGCCTGCCAGTAAATTAGGAAGAACTGATCTAGCTAAGCTATACAGTGTATAAATATATGTACAACTCCTAGGGATGTATATATATTCTCTACACACTATAAATTAAGCTAAACTGACTAGCCTGCCTGCTCTATCTAGCTATATAAAAAGACTATCTCTCTGTCTCTCTGACTGATCTCTGTTCAGCGCTGGAACACACTACACGAGGCCGCCCAACAAGCGGCCTTTTATAGTATACCCTGGCTCTGGCCAATTATGGCTCTCCATTTTTTGCACGCTGTGATTGGCCAAGTATGCAGGGTCATAGTGCATGTTTGGCCAATCATCAGCGCGCAATGCCGCAGTGAATTATGGGCCGTTGCGCTTCACTCGAATTTGGCGCGAACGACCCGTTTTGATCGAATTTCGTCGAACGTACGAACAGACAATGTTCAAGTGGAACATACGTTCGAATCGAACGCGGAGCTCATCCCTAGTAGAGATGTAGAATGTATTCTAAAGGATTGGATTGAAGCGAAGCCGTCCAGATCTTCAGGGCCAGTCGGTGACACAGCGGGATGGTGTAGACCAGATAGGCCGTCTGTCATTCACTCAGAGGAAAGCGAGGGGGGATTGGGCAGGTAATGAGACATTGCCTAGAGCTGTGTGCATGTAGTTCCAGTGAACAGGTGATGAAGTGTCTATACAGATGCTTGTAGAGGAGAATGAAAGACTTGAAGGGAAGGAGGGGGGGGATACAGAGATTATCCTCCTACGCACGCTATACAACCAGTGACCCTGCAGAAGAAGAGCACCCAGCTACTTACCTGTACAAGAATGTTCTCTTACTTGGAGATTGCTCTCTTTCGCTAAGGAACGGTTGCCGTCGCTGTCAGAGCTGTATTATTTTATCGCTGACCTTCTGGAGCTTCAAAGAATATCGAACATCAGCCGAGCTAAGAAAAGCTGAATTCAGCCTCTCTAATAATTGTAAAAAAAATAATAATAAAAGAAAAACAAAAAAATACGTACTAGTAGATGGAGTCCATCATCGTCTTCCTTGCAGTTTAGGTTCTCCTGATTCCGTGCCGCCATCTTGCATGTTCTCCATGTGCTCGTGTGCATCTCCTCCGATTTTCTCCCGCGCGACAAAGATATGCTGGTAGATGAATTGGCTTCTGTCTAAAAATTAGCCCTATAGTGATAATATATTGCGCATTCCAACGATGGCGGCTGCGCCACCTCCTATGTTCCCCAAAGCCAGTTTGATAGGTGCCTTGATATGCTGTAGAATTATTTATTAATCTGGAATCTTCTGCCAACGGGAGTCAGCAGCCTCTTCCTCAATTTCGCGCCAGCCCCTTTATGATGCACCACAGGATATCGCGTATACACAGCCATACTGCAGGTCTCTCTGCCTCATACTGGATTCTGAAACACTGCCTCCTTGGATATTTGACATTGACCTCCCAGGAAGCTGTGGGAGGCATTTCCTGTCAGCGGGAGCTGTAGAATTATTTATTAATCTGGAATCTTCTGCCAACGGGAGTCAGCAGCCTCTTCCTCAATTTCGCACTGGCCCATTTATGATGCACCACTAGGGTGACCACATTTCCAAACTTCCATTCAGGGACACCCTCCCTCCTTCTCAAAAATTTGCCAATTTTAAAGGCCATAATAGGGGTATGGGGGGGGGGGAGGGTCCAGGTACTACCTTGGGGGACATGTATCATTGCAACATTTTTTTTTAATTATAATTTTTTCAGGAGGAGTGATTATAATTATTCTTGAAGTGCAACAATAAAAATGAACAAATAAAAATGAACAATTCCTCTAAATATAGTGCCTTAGTCTGCCTGTAAAGAGGCACATTTGTACCATGTATAGAACCTGCTGCAGCAAGAATTACATTTCTAAAGAAAAAAAAACACATTTAAATTGATTCACTGTTGCAATTGCTGGCATCCGGCTATTGAATAAAAGTGACCCCCATCTGGCCAACTGCGTCAGAGTGATTCCTCTCTGGCCATCTTCGTCAAAGTGATCCCTCTCTGGCCAACTGTGTCAAAGTATTCACTCTCTGGCCAATTGCATCAACATGATCCCTCTCTGGCCAACTTTTTCAAAGTGACCCCTCTCTGACCAGCTGTGTCAAAGTGATCCTCCTCTTGCCAACTGTGTCAAGGTGATCCCTCTCTAGCCAACTGCATTAAAGTGATTCCTTTCTGTTCAACTCAGTCAAAGTATTCACTCTCTGGCCAATTGCATCAAAGTGATCCCTCTCTGGCCAACTTTGTCAAAGTGACCCCTCTCTGACCAGCTGTGTCAAAGTGATCCTACTCTTGCCAACTGCGTCAAGGTGATCCCTCTCTGGCCAACTGCATCAAAGTGATTCCTCCTTTCTCTTGTTAAAAAAAAGTGATTCCTCTCTGGCAAACTGAGTTAAATTATGCACTCTCGGGCCTATTGCATCAAAGTGATCCCTCTCTGGCCAACTGTGTCAAAGTGACCCCCATCTGGCAAACTGCATCAGAGTGATTCCTCTCTGGCCATCTTCATCAAAGAGACTACTTTCTGGTCAGCTGTGTCAAAGTAATCCTCCTCTTGCCAACTGTGTCAAGGTGATTTCTCTCTGGCCAACTGCATCAACGTGATCCCCTTTCTGGCCAACTTTGTCAAAGTGACCCCTCTCTGACCAGCTGTGTCAAAGTAATCCTCCTCTTGCCAACTGTGTCGCGGTGATACCTCTCTGGCCAACTGCTTCAAAGGGATTCCTCTCTGACCAACTGAGTCAAAGTATGCACTCTCTGGCCAGTTGCATCAAAGTGATCCCTCTCGGGCCAACTGTGTAAAAGTGACCACTCTATGGCCAACTGTGGCAAAGCGATCCCTCTCTGACCAGCTGTGTCAAAGTGATCCTCCTCTTGCCAACTGTGTCAAGGTGATTTCTCTATGGCCAACTATATCAAAGTGGTCCCTGTCTGGCCAAGTGTGTAAAAGTGACCAATCTATGGCCAACTGTGTCAAAGTGATCCTCCTTTTGTCAACTGTGTCAAGGTGATTTCTCTATGGCCAACTATATCAAAGTGGTCCCTCTCTGGCCAACTGTGTCAAAGTGATCCTCCTCTTGCCAACTGTGTTAAGGTTATTTCGTTATGGCCAACTGTATCAAAGTGATCCCTCTCTGGCCAACTGTTTCAAAGAGATTCCTTTCTAGTCAGTTGCGTCAAAGTGATGGCTCTCTGGCCAACTGTGTCAAAGTGATCCTGTTCTAGCGAACTGCATCAAAGTAACCCTGCATTGGCCAACTGCGTCAAATTGATCCCTCTCTGGCTTACCCTGTCAAATTGATTCTTCTCTGGCCAAATGCATCAACGTGATCCTTCTCTGGTCAACTGTGTCAAATCACACTGGCCAGACCCAACTCTACTGTGCAAAAAAGGGACAAATCACAAAAAATAAAAAATAGTAGAATTATATGTATCTTTTTATTTTTATTTTTTTATTATTACTTACCTTCGTTTTTGCAATATATAGCAAAGATTTTTTTTTTTGCAAGACAATGCTGCCAAAAAAGTCTTCTTAGCCCTTAACATTTCTTATACTTATTGCTTCTGTATAACGATGACTAATATGAATTTACAAAATTGGTTAAATATATTTACTGCTTCTCAGGTAGAGAGCCAGCTTTCCCCAGAGACTGGCGGCTTTTCCCCTCCTAGGTAAATTCCTAGCAGCGTGCGTTCGCCTCGTGCGGAGAAGATAAAAGGCCAGTTTTCTCCTCTGTAGATTGCGGCGGTAACTGGCTTCTAATCACGGGCCTTGTGTTCCGGATGACCTTGTCACAGGGCGCCACACACCAAACAATCTTGCTCCATTGTTGGCGCAGGGCGACCTGTTTGATGCGCCTGTCGTGCGTGGCACAGCTCAGCTAGCTTTCTTTTCAGGTAAGACACTGCCCAAATCAAAAGCAAAAGAAAAGAAAATACGCCGGAGGCTGACAGGGGGCTGTGAATGGCAGCCTTTGGTACAAAAGGGCGAAACGTTCCAATGTTATTAAGCGTTTATTTCAAAATGGCAGCCGTAGGCAAACAGTAGGCTGCATAATAACAATAAATAGTCAATTTTTTTAAATGCTTTGACCACTTCCTAGGCTCTGACTACAGTGCACACGGGACATTTAGCTAGTAGCTGATGGTATAAGGACCACCTTGTAGGGCCAATTGCTATATAGATTCAGTTCCTTTCACCAGATAGGAGACCTTTTTGAATATTTATAATGCCAGATCTTTTATTATAGGGAGTTCAGCTTACTGGGCAGTGTATTGGTGTGAGCCTAGAATCAGCTTTAGCGAGCCAGTGTACCCAATGCAATACCGTCCAGTTCCATGCCAAGCTGGCCACATGTATTAAAGCATCAGTCCACCCAAATTTGGGCTTTCCGTATCTGGTAGTCAGTTGTTTAGAAAGTCTAGCATTAGCTGCCATGAAGACAGCGCGAAGTGATGCCAAATACACCCAACTTTTGACTTGGTAGTGTAGCCATTGGCATGCTGTCTAAATCGGTGCAAAGCTAGTCACATGTATTAATGGGTCAGGCCACCAAAAATTGTGCCCTGGAAGACCAATCATGGTCCTCAGAGACCAAAAATACATTCCCAGGCCTAGCATTATCTGCCATGAAGACGGCGCTAAGTAAGGCCAAATACACCCTAGTTGTTACTTAGTAATGTACCCAATGCAACACTGTCCAGTTACGCGCCAGGTTAGCCACATGTATTAAAGGCTCAGTCCACCCAAAAAAGAGCTTTCAGCATCTAGTAGTCAGTTGGTTAGAAGGCCTAGCACATGCTGTAATGAAGTTGGCACTAACTGAGGCCAAATAAATTCTACTTGTTACTTGATAGTGTACCCGATGCAACACTGTCAAGTTCTGAGCCAAGCTGGTCGCATATAATAAAGGGCCAGTCTACCCAAAACTAAGCTTTCAGCATCTGGTAGTCAACTGGTTAGAAGGCCTAGCATTTGCTGATGTAAAGCTGGCACTAAGTGAGGCCAAATACACCCAACTTTTTACTTAGTAGTGTAGCCATTGGCATGCTGTCTAAATCTGTGCCAAGCTGGTCAGTGGTCACATGTAATAACGGGTCAGGCCACCAAAAACTGAGCTTTCAGCATCTGGTAGTCAGTTGGTTAGGAGGCCTAACGTAAGCTGCTTTGAAGACGGCGCCAAGCGAGACCAAATACACCCTACTTGTAACTTGGTAGTTAACCCAGTGCAACACTGTCCAGTTTCACGCCCGGCTGGCCAAATGTATTAAAGGGTCAGTCCACCCAAAACTGAGCTCTCGGCAACTGGTAGTCAGCTGGTTAGAAGGCCTAGCATTAGCTGCCATGAAGATGGCACTAAGTAAGGCCTAAAATACCCAACTTGTTGGTAGTGTAGCCATTAGCATGCTGTCTAAAATTCATGCCAAGCTGTTCACATCACATTTATTAATGGGTCAGGCCACCAAAAACTTAGCTTTCAGCATCTGGTAGTCAGTTGGTTAGGAGGCCTAACATTAGCTGCTTTGAAAACGGTGCTAAGCAAGGCCAAATGCACCCTACTTGTAACTTGGTAGTTAACCCAGTGCAACACTGTCCAGTTTCGTGCCAGGCTGGCCAAATGTATTAAAGGGTCAGTCCACCCAAAACTGAGCTCTCGGCAACTGCTAGTCAGCTGGTTAGGAGGCCTGGCATTAGCTGCACTGAAGATGGCCCTAACTGATGCCAAAAAATTGTACTTGTTTCTTAGATAGTTTAATCAATGCAACACTGTCAAGTTCCATGCCAAGCTGGTTCAGTCCACCCAAAACGTAGCTTTCATCATCTGGTGGTCAACTGGTTAGAAGGCATAGCGTTAGCTGCAGAGAACACAGCGCTAACTGAGCACCGCAAGCAAAGCTTAATGGCCACCCTATGTATACACCACTGGCCACCCCATGTATACACCATACTTGTTACTTGGTAGTGAACCCAATGCAACACTGTCCAGTTCTGCGCCAGGCTGGACAAATGTATTAAAGAGTCAGTCCACCCAAAACTAAGCTTTTAGCATATGGTCAGCTGGTTAGAAGGCCTAGCATTAGCTGCAGTGCCACCCCATATATACAGCCTACTTGTTACTTGGTAGTGAACCCTTTCCAGCTAAAGGGGAAGTGTGTCTCAACCATGTGGTTTTACTATCCCCCAACTGTTAATGCAAACAAGCCCATAAAGTTTACATATGAGAGAACAAGGAATAGCGGATGGGGATTATTGTGGTGCCAAAACAAATCAATCAAAACGAAACATTAAAATGTCAATTTTTATTACAATATATGTCAAACAAGTCACATAAGAAAAATCAAAAAATGGAGCATAATAAAGTGATATTGGTGGCCCAGTTCGTAAAAGGCATGTTGTGGTGACGGATCCACTCTTCCCTACGTGTTTCGCCAAACCATTGGCTTCCTCAGGGGAAAAGGCCATAACCAGTATAGCAAATAATGCTGTAAAAGAGAAATATAACAATGAATACAAATAATCAGAAAAAACAAAGTTTACATATGCTTTTACATATGTTTACATATGCTTTTTAACCTTTTGAAGCCCACATAATGCTTATGTATGTTGACAAAGGAGGAGGGCTTTATGGTCCATGTGCTGCACATATGCGTCCATAGGCAGCCAAAGTTACTGTGCAGGTCAAAGACATCTTCCATTCTCTATTAATGATTGGGAACCAGCAGGACCGGCGGCTCCTGATTACGTGACCACTGTGACAGCCAATCACCATGGTCATATATCCAGGCAGACCTTTCGTAATAGCCCAGTTAAAGGGATACCAGGGCTGGGTGGGATGAGGGTAAAGCGGTGTTCCGCCAAAAGAAAAAATATTAAAAGTCAGCAGCTACAAATACTGCAGCTGCTGACTTTTAATATATGGACACTTACCTGTCCAAGGCGCCCGCAATGTCTATTGGCTCTCGTTTGCTGCCGCCACCGGTTCACTTCCCAGTTCCCTACTGTGCATTCGCTAGTCGCGCTGCGTGTCCTCACTGGTCCCTGCTGTCTTCTGGGGCCTTTGTGTCACCACGGTGATCTATGCCAGGATTACAGAGGTATCTGCTCCCCCTTCCCCTCTGAAAGGTGCAAAATGTGACACCGGAGGGGTGGAACTCCATTTTAAGGTTAACTCACCAATCAAGATAAGAGAGGATTAAAAAAAATATATGACAGGGGCGAGGTTCCTATTTAAGGCCGCCATTTGCATTGGCGGTGGTGACGCAGTTGCCAATTGGTACAAAAATACATTTTACGAGTTGGCAAGTATCGCCTATAGAAGCTCTGATTTTATTCCATTTGATTTGGCTGCTGATTTCCTGTAACATTCAGGAACATGACGCCTGCTTGCTTACCGTAGGAAAAAGCCCAATTACCTTGAAAGCAGGTGTACCGGCGGCGGTGGGGAAGGGTTAACGCCGCCGGGGGGGGGGGGGGGGATACAGGAGAACCAGGAAAAAGACAGAACTGTTCTTTGTCAGAACGGCTCCAAAGTAACCTTGTCTGACTTCCTCTCTTGTTATAATAAACGTGCGCTGTGATGCTGGGGAGAGATAAAAAAAGGCACATTTTCTGCTGTAATTGGGACAGCTTTACACCAGCCCAGCGGCACGGTTTATTAAGGACGAAATGTCAGCTTGTGCGCGCCGTTCTGAGCACAAGTTATGTGTTGGCCTGGGCCGGCTTGCTGGATGTTATTATAATTGCAATATTTTCTGCCGCTGCCGCTTCAGCATGCGGCGCCGCAATGAAAAAAATATAATAAAGCAAAACCTTTCATATTGACTACCTTTAACCTCTTTACCGTGGAGCTAAGGCGTACCGCGCACGCCCTTTGTGAAGGCGACTGATTGGTCTATATTTAAACCGTGTCTATGTCAAAGATTTTAATTATTGTTGACATCTATGGATTGGTATGGTAAGGCTAGTTTCACACCTAAAGGTGCAACTGCGCGCACGCGCACTTCTGGGGACATTCCCTGGGGTTTTTTTTACTGCTCAAAAACGCCACTGCCCAAAACTGCTAACAGCCTGAGTGTGCATGGACATATAGGATAACATGATGGAGAGTTTATTGACTGTAGAAAAAAAACTTCTACTACCAAAAACAGCTGCTGTAAAAACGTTCCAATGTGCATGAGGCCTAATAGTGCCGTCGTACGTGTTGTACGTCACCGTGCTTTGCTCAAGCATTTTTTATCACGATCGTGTGTATGCAAGGCCGGCTTGATAGGAATCACGTTAGGGAGCTGTGGTGGCTCAACGTGATTGGCACTGCGCTGACAAGCCGTTCACCTCTGCAGCCAAGGGTTCGGATCCCGGTCTCGGCTACATGTGAATTGAGTTTGGTGGTCTCAGCCTGGCTCCCGGTGGGTGTGCTATGCAAGGTACGCCTGTGCTTAGTACGCCCACCCCCCCCCCCCACAAAAACCACCACACTTGCACGCACACGAAATTGGTTTACCACACACGCACTTTGGCCATGCGGTCTCCTAAAATAAAGAGAGGCAAAGGACCTAAAGGTCCGGCTCCTCTCTCTCAAGTTCACGCACAAAAATACACTTTAAAAAAAAAAAAAAGGAATCACGTCGAGAAAAACTTTTTTCCATGTCATGAAAAACGGTCGTGTGTACGCGGCATTAGACATCAAGGGGATTTTCGGCTTTGGCTTTCAAAGTATATAAAGTTAAAAGGGACACCTAGAAACATTTCAGTAAATGCCCATAGTTATTTTAGTTACAGAGTGAATATTGACGACCTTGCAAAAGCCCAGTCATGACCCATTTCTCTCCAAGTCTCCCTGAGCCGATCACGACTGTCTGAAAAAATGGAAGTTGACTGTTCCGTGGTTGCTATGGGTTATGCCGTTTGTCTTATTGAATAGAATTGATAGTGTTGTCAGCTACACTTTACAATTTAATGCCTCAAGCTGTGTGATTTCCCAAGGGGCCCGGTCCGCAGATAACTTTCTCGCTCAAATAATTAGTAAGTAGACGGTTATATATATAGATTCCGAATAAAGACAGAAGACTTCTCATTTTCTCCTTTTTCTCGTTCCATGAAGGCCTCGGGTCCTATGGAAAAGAGGGAATTTCAAGGCATTTTCCACACTCTCGGTCTCTGGCATGGTGTTGTCGAGAATCGTTACGAGAGGGCAGAAGATGAGTGGGCACACGGGCGCCATGGTAGAGCGGAGAGCAGCTAGTTCTGCTCGTTACAGAGTTGACGTAAATCTGGATAACGACTTGCTTGGAATAAGGACAGGGCTTGATTAACAGGCTTGATGCAGCTTGCAGTCAACGCTGGGACGGAAGCAAGCTGTCCACTTTACTGAAATCACAGGGCTGGTTGGATAAAACCAAGTCTGTGTTCCATGTAAAGAAGAGTACTCAAGGTCTTTAATATTGTCATATAACATGACCCCATTACAGCTGATAAAACTATAATCATTAAATAAATAGAGACAGATAGTAGGCACTCAAAGAACCATAAACGAATGAAGAGAACAATGTGGTGGCATTATTATGTGGTTCAATAAAGCAACAACATTGTTTTTTCTCCTCTATTTAGGTTGCCTTTCTTGTGTGAAGCACCAAAGCATTTTTGTTGGATAGAATACTGATACTGCTATATATATTATATGTATGGCAAATATTTTCAGACATCTGACCCTCATATCTATATGAGCCAATTGGCCAAGCTGTGTGATTTCCCCAGGGGCCCGGTCCGCAGATAACTTTCTCGCTCAAATAATTAGTAAGTAGATGGTTATATATATGGAATCAAAATAGAGTTGGTCACCACTCTGTGGATATACCAGCCTACACCCTTCTGGGAAAGCGAGATTTTGGGGCGTGCCTGTGAGAATTTGTGTCCATTAGGCCAAAAGAACGTTTGTGAAGTCAGGTACTGATGTTGAATGAGAAGACCTTGTGTTCGGTAAGGTTTAGGTCAAGGCTCTGTGTGGGCCTCTTGAGTTCCTCTACACTTAACTCAACGAACCATGTACTTATGGCTTGACCTTCATTTATGGGGTCAGGTACTGATGTTGCATGAGAAGACCTGGTGTTCAGTAGGGTTAAGGTTGGGGCTCTGTGTAGGACACTCGTTCCTACACATCAACCTCCTCAAACCATGTCCTTATGCTTTATCCACCATTTATGAGGTCAGGTACTGACGTTGGATGGGAAGACCTGGCTCTCTATCATTGTGCCAAAACCTTTTAAAGGTGTTCAGTAGGGTTGAGGTCAGGGCTCTGTGCAAGACACTCGAGTTCCTCCACACAAAACGCCTCCAACCACGTCCTTATGATTTGGCCACCATTTATAAGATCAGGTACTGATGATGGATTAGAAGACATGGCTCTCCATCATCATGTGAGGGGCAGGACACTCAAGTTTCTCCACACCAAACATATCAAACCATGTCCTTATGCTTTACCCACCATTTGTGAGGTCAGGTACTGACGTTGGGTGGGAAGACCTGGCTCACTATCGTTGTTCCAATTCATTTTAAAGGTGTTCAGTAGGGTTGAGGTCAGGGTTCTGGGAAGGACACTCGAGTTCCTCCACACCAAACACATCAAACTATGTCCTTATGCTTTACCCACCATTTATGAGGTCATGTACTGATGCTGGATGGGAAGACCTGGCTCTCTATCAGTGTGCCAATTCATTTTAAAGGTGTTCAGTATGGGTTGAGGTCAGGGCTCTGGGCAGGACACTCGAGTTCCTCCACACCAAACTCCTCAATCCATGTCCTTATCGTTTGGCCACCATTTATAAGATCAGGTACTGATGATGGATTAGAAGACATGGCTCTCCATCATCATGTGAGGGGCAGGACACTCAAGTTTCTCCACACCAAACATATCAAACCATGTCCTTATGCTTTACCCACCATTTGTGAGGTCAGGTACTGACGTTGGGTGGGAAGACCTGGCTCACTATCGTTGTGCCAATTCATTTTAAAGGTGTTCAGTAGGGTTGAGGTCAGGTCTCTGGGTAGGACAATCGAGTTCCTCCACACCAAACTCCTCAAACCATGTCCTTATCGTTTGGCCACCATTTATAAGATCAGGTACTGATGATGGATTAGAAGACATGGCTCTCCATAATCATGTGAGGGGCAGGACACTCAAGTTTCTCCACACCAAACATATCAAACCATGTCCTTATGGTTTATCCAGCATTTATAAGATCAGGTACTGATGATGGATGAGAAGACCTGGCTCTCCATCGTCATGCCAATTAATTCCAAAGGTGTTCAGTAGAGTTGAGGTCAGGTCTCTGGGTAGGACACTCAAGTTCCTCCACACCAAACATATCAAACCATGTCCTTATGCTTTACCCACCATTTATAAAGGTCAGGTACTGATTTTGGATGGGAAGACCTGGCTCTCTATCGTCATGCCAATACATTTTAAAGGTGTTCAGAAGAGTTGAGGTCAGGGCTCTGGGTAGGAAACTTGAGTTCCTCCACACACAACTCATCAAACCACATCCTTATGGTTTTGCCATCATTATTAAGATCTGGCACTGATGTTGGATAAGAAGACCTGGCTCTTCATCATCATGCGATGGGCTCCGCACCAAACACATCAAACCACGTCCTTATGCTTTACCCAACATTTATGAGGTCAGGTACTGACGTTGGATGTGAAGACCTGGTTCTCTATCGGCATACCAATTCATTCCAAAGGTGTTCAATAGGGTTGAGGACAGGACTCGGCACCGAGGGCAGCCATCTCTCATGCCCACCCCTTGTCCTGGCCCTAAGTACTACATATATCAACAGGTATATAAAACATTGACCAACATTTAGACTTAAATATTTTTCTATAGTTTCTTTATAAATATTCTACACCTTGTTTGGGTTTCTGGTACAATCTTTGCCTTTCTATTTAATATTGTTGACAGTCAGCGACTGCGAATGCCAACGCCAAACGCAAACCCAATTCCCCCGCTCGAGACCGATTCAAAAAACACCGTTTCTACTTGACCTTTTCAAGGTTGTCCTACATATAAAAATATCGTACTCCTAAATCCATGGGCATCTACCAACATTTTTGTGCTTTTTCTCCTTGGGAAACAAATAAATAAAATAAATAAATAGACTTTTATTTTTTATTTATTTTTATAAATAGAAACAGAAGGATAAAAAAAAAAAAGCTTAAATTTGAAAGCAAGGGAGAAAAGGAGAGACGATAAAAAAAAAAAGTGTCTAGCATGGAGAGATTTAGTTCCATCTGAAAGCTGTCGACATGAATAAAAGGCTTTTCTTTGAACCTTGAGTTTAATAGCGAGAGGAGAGGGAGAGATTGGAGCGGGGAGCCCTAGGGTTTAATCAGAGCTTCATTTGATAAATACATGGAGACAGAGCCTACACACTGTGAGTGTTGATGCCTATCTCTTCTTCTCCTGCTCCCTCATTTGCAGGCTATCCCTCTGCCTGGTGGAAGCCGCCCTGTCCTCTCATCCGCGCTCTTTTTATATCCTCTATGTTCTATTGGCAAGCTCGTTATATACTTATTATGGTCCCATACCAGCTGAAGGTGTCTTTAGGTTATTGGCGGCCAACGTGGGGCTGAAAAAATAGAATTTAATTAGAAACTGTGCTCAGCCGACCCCGTGGACTTTAAATGATCCCCAATACACAACCCAGTCGTTAACACTTAACCTAACTAGCACTAACCTTTACGTAATATATATTTTTTCTCAAAGCCAAACTCAGACACATATTGAGGCAAAGCCCCATTGAATTGATTGATTTTTGACCGAAGCATAACTGATGGGGCCCACACACGATCGGTTTGGACCGATGAAACGGACCTTCAGTCCGTTTTCATCGGTTTTGACCGATCGTGTGTATGCAGCCTAAGGGCCAGAACTATTCGATCCCGGACAAGTGGTTGTTGATTCTGAACTCAACAGGTTAATTGTAAAAGTGACTCTTTCATACTGCTAGATGCTAATGCCATTACCTCTGGCCATCTCTCTGTTCTCTGTGCTAATTGACCCGGCTATTGTGTGAAGATTTCCTGTGTTTACACTTATGATAATGTGTATTGTGAGGTGAGAGGAGACGGGATGTCTACCTTGAAAGGTCATATCTATGAGTCGCCTTGTCTGGGTAAATGATTAGTTAATTAGCTCATGTTAATTTATGTTCTGGTTACCTCCTCTTTAAACTGTATATAAGGTTGCATTCTTGGTTCTATTAAAGACTCCATGTTCAACACACAAACAAGTCTCGTCTCGTTGTGTGCTCGTGAGCAGCTGGAATATCTGATATCTATATCCAGACTGATAGGAAGAGGTATATGACAGGAGCACTCAATCAGAGTGTGGGACGTTCCGTTACACCCCCAACCTGTGACTGGACAGAGAAAGAAGAAGCAGCACTCTCTGATTACTCTGCTCCCTCTGCCTATCAGCATGCTTCTTGTCAAAGAGATAGTCCACATAAAATGTATATTTTAGCTGTAAGTGGGGTCTGGTTGGCAGAATCATCCTAGGTGGTTTTCTATCTTTTCAGGGCTTGGACGCAGAGCTTTGTTGCTTTCCTGGCCTGTTCCTTGGTCCGCATTTTTGGAGTCTTGCTCTTCCCGCTGCAGGATGGGTGTTCCCATCAGCTGCATTATCCATAATATAAAATAAATAAAAAAAAATGTAAAAGCTGGATCTTGGTTATCAAACATGGAGACCTCTTCAATGAAATCTACAAAAGGTGCTTTATAGTTTAGGGTTAGGGTTTTCCCTTGAAGAATATGGCTAGGACCCAGGAATTGGAACAGGGACCTCCCTCAAAGGTCAGAAGGTGGGTTCCCAAAGGTCAAAGGTCACAAGGCGTGGCTGACCCACCCCCACCAAAGTGTACCGCCTACCCCAACTAAGTCGGGGAATGAACAAGTCGGGAAAAATGTTTCATCCAAACTGGAGACTCCATTCTCAGGGATTAACCCTTCAATGATGAGCAGGCCAGAGCAATCCACCATAGGCAGTGGTGGTGTTTGGTGTCCATCGGAGAGCGTCGCTTCCAGACAGCCTCAGAAAAACCCTAAATAATTCAGTCTGTGAAGGAGGCGGCAGAGGCAGTACACAGGATACCTTTTAAGACAACAAAACTCTGACAGAATCAACAACTTTTTTGCATAATGTGTGAGATGGGAACAAGGAAACGGTTTTAGCTTGTTCTGCCGGAAAACAGAGAGACGCAGCCTGAGTCACCCGCTGCAGCTGAGCACCTCCTGAGCTAGAGGTCAAAGCCACCCACTGGGCTGCATAAATAGGAACAAACGATCTATAATCTATCTATCTATCTATCTATCTATCTATCTATCTATCTATCTATCTATCTATCTATCTATCTATCTATCTATCTATCCACCCACCTTTCTATCTTCTTTCTTTCTTCCTTTCTCTTCTATTGATCTATCAATGTATTGTCCATCCCTCAGCCTCCTTCTTTCTTTCTTTCTTTCTTTCTCTCTTTCTTTCTCTCTTTCTTTCTCTCTTTCTTTCTTTCTATCTATCAATGTATTGTCCATCCCTCAGCCTCCTCCTTTCTTTCTTTCTTTTTCTTTCTTTCTTTCTTTTTCTTTCTTTCTTTCTTTCTTTCTTTCTTTCTTTCTTTCTTTCTTTCTTTCTTTCTTTCTTTCTTTCTTTCTTTCTCTCTTTCTCTCTTTCTCTCTTTCTCTCTTTCTTTCTCTCTTTCTTTCTTTCTTTCTATGTATTGTCCATCCCTCAGCCTCCTCCTTTCTTTCTTTCTTTCTTTCTTTCTTTCTTTCTTTCTTTCTTTCTTTCTTTCTTTCTTTCTTTCTTTCTTTATTTCTTTCTTTCTTCTATTTATCTATCAAAGTATTGTCCATCCACCAGCCTCCTTCTTTCTTTTTTTTCTTCCTATCTCCCCCCACTGGGGGTGGCTTCAATCACTTTAGTGTGTTGCATAGATAGTATCTATCTATCTATCTATCTGTCTATCTATCTGTCTGTCTGTCTGTCTGTCTGTCTATCTATCTATCTATCTATCTATCTATCTATCTATCTATCTATCTATCTATCTATCTATCTATCTATCTATCTATCTGTCTGTCTGTCTGTCTGTCTATCTGTCTATCTATCTATCTATCTGTATATCTATCTATCTATCTATCTATCTATCTATCTATCTATCTATCTATCTATCTATCTATCTATCTATCTATGTTTTGTCTATCTATCTATCTATGTTTTGTCTATCTATCTATCTATCTTTCATTCCTTCCATTGATCTATCATCCGTCTATCGATTGTATTGTCCATCCATCCACCTTTTTGTTTCTTTTTTGATCGATGTAACAGTGTGCAGTGAAATCAGAGTAAGTCATTTCAATAGAGCCGGTACACCTATGGAAGACTGAAGTGGCAGCTCTGGCAGAGCTGGAGGATTTGTAGGTTTAGACAATGGCTCTGGTAGGATAACCTGCCGGCGTCTCCTCGCAGACACAATGCAAATCAGCGGAGTATCATGCATTTTCCAGCGGTCTGGCTGTGCAGCGCGGGGTAATAAATGCGCAGAAGGAGTCACTTTTATTAATGGCCCGTCAAAGCGCTGAGTCAAGAGGTGATTTCCATCACAGCATCACGGGGATGATGGCCGGTTTCACCGGCTCTGCCTGTCTGCCGCTCGCATAAAACCCGCAATTACCGCCCTTTTATTTTCCCCCGAACGCAGCAGTTTAGGCCAACTCTTCTTTGTTTTAGAACCGATAGGACGTCTCTCTATGCATTTCATTTTTCGTAAAAAAAAAAAGAAAATGATTCGGTCCGTGCGGCCAGGTATTGGCGGTCCTAATTTTAGCACAGGCTAGACAGTAACGGCTATATGTGCTGCAATCTGATTGGGCTACCTCAAGATTTACCAAAGCTATGTGCACACGTTCACAAAGCACACAGATGTGAATGGGACCTAAGATTAAAAAAATGAATAGACCATGAAAAGATAAAATAACAAAACAATATTGCAACATTGTTGCAATATTCACCTTCAATCAAAAGATTTCCCTTGCAATACTTTTTTTCTGCCACTAGGTGTCCTCTGTCTGATGGTCAGCATCATTCACCTTCAACCTCAAGTCCCTACCGGCAGTACTTTTTTCTACCACTAGATGTCCTCACTCTGAGGGCCAACATTATTGCACAACTCCTGCAATATTCACCTTCAATCTAAAGCTTTCATCTGCAGTACTTTTTTCTGTCATTAGAATTCCTCAGTCTGATGGTCAGCATCATTCCACAACTCCTGCAATATTTACCTTCAATCTAAAGCCTTCATCTGCAGTATTATTTTTTTGCCATTAAATGTCCTCAGTCTGGTGGTCAGAATCATTTAATCCCGGACCAGCCCCCAACCTGTGAATGGACAGTGAATGGAGAAGCAGCACAGTGCTCAGCTCATCTCTAGTCCATACCTGCAGTATTTTTTACTGCCACTAGATGTCCTCACTCTGATAGCCAACATTATTGCACAATTCCTGCAATAGTCACCTTCAATATAAAGACCCTACCTGCGGTACTTTTTTTTGCCACTAGATGTCCTTAGTCTGGTGGCCAACATCATTGCACAATTCCTGCAATATTCACCTTCAATCTAAAGCCTTCACCTACAGTACTTTTTTCTGCCATTAGATGTCCTTGGCCTGATGGGCAACATCATTGCACAATTCCTGCAACACTCACCTTCAATCTTAAGCCTTCATCTGCAGTACTAATTTTTTGCCATTAGATGTCCCCAGTCTGGTGGTCAGAATCATTCAATGCCAGACCAGCCCCCAACCTGTGAATGGACAGTGTAAGGAGAAGCCGCACAGTGATCAGCTCATCTCTAGTTCCTACCTGCAGTACTTTTTTCTGCCACTAGATGTCCTCACTCTGATGGTCAGCATCATTCCACAATTCCTGCAATATTCACCTTCAATCGAATGCTTTCATCTGCAGTACTTTTTTCTGCCATTAGATGACCCCAGTCTGGTGGTCAGAATCATTCAATCCCGGACCAGCCCCCAACCTGTGAATGGACAGTGAAAGGAGAAGCAGCACAGTGATCAGTCACTCTGATGGCCAACATCATTGCACAATTCCTGCAATATTCACCTTCAATCTAAAGCAGGGATCCTCAAACTACGGCCCTCCAGTTGTTGGGGAACTACACATCCCATGAGGCATTGCAAAACTCTGACATTCACAGACATGACGAGGCATGATGGGAATTGTAGTTCCTGAACATCTGGAGGGCTGTAGTTTGAAGACCCCTGATCTAAAGCCTTCACCTGCAGTACTTTTTTCTGACTCTAGATGTCCTCAGTCAGGTGGTCAGAATCATTCAATGCCAGACCAGCCCCCAACCTGTGAATTGACAGTGAAAGGAGAAGCAGCACAGTGATCAGCTCATCTCCAGTCCCTACCTGCAGTACCTTTTTCTGTCACTAGATGTCCTCACTCTGATAGTCAACATCCTTCCACAACTCCTCTAATATTCACCTTCAGTCTAAAAGCCTTCACCTGTAGTACTTTTTTCTGCCATTAGATGTCCTCAGTCTGGTGGTCAGAATCATTCAATCCTGGACAAGCCCCCAACCTGTGAATGGACAGTGAAAGGAGAAGCAGCACAGTGATCAGCTCATCTCTAGTCCCTACCTGCAGTACATTTTTCAGCCACTAGATGTCCTCACTCTGATAGTCAACGTCATTGCACAAACCCTGCAATATTCACCTTCAATCTAAAGCCTTCACCTGCAGTACTTTTTTCTGACACTAG
The DNA here is from genome assembly GCA_029574335.1 of Rana kukunoris. Lineage (NCBI taxonomy): Eukaryota > Metazoa > Chordata > Amphibia > Anura > Ranidae > Rana > Rana kukunoris. The sequence goes on along the minus strand of CM056059.1, from coordinate 10,178,324 downwards.
ATGTCCTCAGTCTGGTGGTCAGAATCATTCAATGCTGGACCAGCCCCCAACCTGTGAATGGACAGTGAAAGGAGAAGCAGCACAGTGATCATCTCATCTCTAGTCCCTACCTGCAGTACATTTTTCAGCCACTAGATGTCCTCACTCTGATAGTCAACATCATTGCACAAACCCTGCAATATTCACCTTCAATCGAATGCTTTCATCCCGCAGTACTTTTTTCTGCCATTAGATGTCCTCAGTCTGATGGTCAGAATCATTCAATCCCGGACCAGCCCCCAACCTGTGAATGGACAGTGAAAAGAGAAGCAGCACAGTGATCAGCTCATCTCTAGTCCCTACCTGCAGTACTTTTTTTCTGCCACTAGATGTCCTCAGTCTAAAGACCAACATCATTGCACAACTCCTGCAATATTCACCTTTAACCACTTCCCTACGGCCGTACGACTATATGCGGCCGCAGGGTGGTTCTAAATCTCTGAGCTGCCGTGTTTTCACGGCAGCCCCTTTCCTCATTCCCAGCGCGCGCTCCAGAGCGCGCAGCGGGGAACTTGTGTACTGGCCGTGTCCCTTGGACACAGCCAATCACAGATCGCCGCGAACGGCCAATCAGAGTGGCCGTTTGCGATGCGATCTGATGGGCCAATGAGAGATGATCTCATATGTAAACATATGAGATCATCTCTCATTGCCGGCTCTCACAATGACAGCGTCCTGTCACTGGAGAGAGCAGACCGATCTGTGTTCCTTATACATAGGGACACAGATCGGTCACCCCCCCAGTCACCCCCCCTCCCTCCACAGTTAGAACACAATGCAGGATACACATTAACCCCTTCCTCACCCCCCTAGTGTTAACCCCTTCCCTGCCAGTCACATTTATACAGTAATTAGTGCATATTTATAGCACTGATTGCAGTATAAATGTGAATGGTGCCAAAAATGTGTCAAAAGTGTTCGATGTGTCCGCCATGATGTGGCAGTCGCAATAAAAATCGCAGATCGCCGCCATTACTAGTAAAAAAAATAAATAATAAAAAATAATAATTCTGTCCCTTATTTTGTAGGCGCTATAACTTTTGCGCAAACCAGTCGCTTACTGCGATTTTATTTTTTATTTTTACCAAAAATATGTAGAAGAATACGTATCGCCCTAAACTGAATATTTTTTTTTAAATTGGGCTATTTTTTTATAGCAACAAGTAAAAAATATTGTTTTTTTTTTCAAAATTGTCGTCGTTTTTTGTTTATAGCGCAAAAAATAAAAACCGCAGAGGTGACCAAATACCACCAAAAGAAAGCTCTATTTGTGGGGAAAAAAGGACGCCAATTTTGTTTGGGAGCCATATCGCACGACCGCGCAATTGTCAGTTAAAGCGATGCAGTGCCGCAAGCTGAAATTTCACCTGGTCAGGAAGGGGGTTTACATGCCCAGTAAGGAAGTGGTTAATCTAAGACCAGGTTCACATATGTGCGTCTGTGATTTGCAGTCCAGGGCCCAGTGCATTTCTGTTCACTGGTTCAGGTGCTAAATTGTCATCTGAAAAATGCACAGTCTAGTCCAGTCTAAGCTCTGCTGTACAGGGCTAAGAAAAGACAATATCTGGTCAGATTCAGGTACTTACACTTCTTGTATATAAAGGAATACAGAGCTGCATCAATGAACATCTTTTATATCTGCCCCGAGTTCAGCTTTAAGACTGGAAGCAATGTTTTCCCGGAGCGTCCCTTTATTTCCTCAATACGGTAGAGGATGCGTCGGATATTGCCGGAGATATTTCTCCCCTAAGCCCCGGCGGAAAGTGAAAATCTTATTCCTGTAAGCCTCCAGACGCAGCGAAAAAAGGCCGCTCTTTACTGATAAAGCTTGGGGATTTTGTTAAAGAGGCGGGTGGGATATTCCTGCGTCCCCTCCCCCCACCCATCCCGCGCTCTCAGCTTCTTATCTCCCGACACGTGCGGTCTCTTTCTTTTTTTCCCCTCTCCGTCTGTCTTTTTTCCTCCATCTGACATAATTACCGTTTAATCACTTTCACTCCTCCGACGAGTCACCTGCGTCGTCGCCGCCGTGTAATTAAAAAGACGTAGCGGGAGTCTTCATCAAAATCGCGTTTGAGTTGTTATTTAGTTCTTTGGCATCCTAGGTAGTGGCAAAACCATAAGATAACAGGGGGAATTGGTTCAAACATGGGGGCTGCAGCCTCTCACCTTGTGAATGGCTACAAAGTTACAATGTACAGTCTGAGCGATCAGTGGGGGGGAGGGGAAACTCAGGAAATGCTTCTTCCTGCCTGCAGAAGACTGATGACCAGAGGCGGCTCTTTAATTAGGCAAAATAGGCCGTCGCCTAAGGCCTCGCTCTAACAGGGGCCTCACAGTCGCCTAACTTACCCAATGCATTACCCCAGATTTGAGGGACAGGGGACCTTAATGCTGCTGTGCTCAAGCAGCGTTAAGAGCCCTGACTCAGGAGTAGGGACGCCAGCGTCCCTAACAACCAATGACCCATCATGCCCTCAGTCAATGTCGTCACAAGGGTGCGGGTTCACCGGGTGACATCACCGGGTGCCCCCCGCCCCTTAGATCAGGATCTGGGGGCCACCTTGTTAAAGGGGAGCTTCCAGATTCTGATAAGCCCCCCTGCCCGCAGACCCCCACAACCACCGGCCAGGGTTGTGGGGAAGAGGCTCTTGTCCTTGAATTATTTTTCCCATCATGGGAGTGAGTGGGGGGGCCCCATGTCAAGTTTTGCCTAAGGCCTCACAAAGCCTAGAGCCGCCTCTGCTGATGACATCATCCCAGCCTAGGCAAAGACGCTTTTTATTTTAATGCACTGACATAATCTGGAGTGAAGTAGAAAAGGTTTAGATGACCTGTTGAGTTTTTATTGATTGGTCCTCTCGGTAAAGATTCCCTCCCACTCATTTGCGCTCTTAGAATTGCTGTTCTAGAATTGATAGCTCACAGAAAAAAAAAGGAAAAGAAAAGGCAAATCTCTTATTGGGACAGCTTTTTGTCACCCTTTGGAAATTTCCTTTCACTTCCTGTCTTAGGCCGTGTACACACGACCGAGGTTCTCGCTGGAAACTAGCTTCCAGCGAGGACCTCGGCCGTGTGTACACTCTCGGCGAGCTTCCCGTCGGGAAGCCCGTCGAGCAGAAATAGAGAGCACGCTCTCTATTTGCTCGACGGCCCGCCTGGAAGAATGGCTGGTTGCCATTCCCGACGGGCGGGTCGGCGATTTCGACAGCCGGCAGGGAACCTCGACGGGCGGAACGATGTGTTCTGCCCGTCGAGGTTCTCTGCCGTGTGTACACGGCCTCAGAGACACAACAGGAAGTGAGGAAAAATCCTTCCAATGGGGATAGAGCTGTCACAACCTAACCTGGACTATGGGCCGGGATAAATCACACAAATTAATGCAGCTATGTAATCACTAATCCATCATTAAATGTGTTTTTAAAAATGCAAGCTGTGCAGTTCCTTAAATCTGACTCAGTATCAGCCTCTTGCATTCCCTGTCCCTGTTCTCTGTATTTAGTTTGAGCTCCTCACTGTGCTGCTTCTCATTTCACTGTCCAGTCACAGGATGGGGGCTCGTCCGGGATGATCTGGGTTCAGAAGTTTGACTGATTCTGCTCAACAGACTGAGGACATCTAGTGGCAGAAAAAAGTAGTGCTGGTGAAATCTCTGGAATAAAGTCGAATATTAATATCTTTTAACCGCTTAAGGACCTATTCACCCCTATATACGTCAGCAGAATGGCACGGCTGGGCACATCCACGTACATGTACGTGGCCCTATAAGCCCAGCCGTGGGGTCGCGCGCGCCGCCGGCACGCAAACGCGACCCGGCCTGAAGTTCCGTGACCGCGCTCGCGGGACCCGATCGCCGCCGGTGTCCCGCGATCGGTTCTCCGGAGCTGAAGAACGGGGAGAGGTGAGTGTAAACACAGCTTCCCCATTCTTCACTGTGGCAGAGTCATTGATCGTGTGATCCCTTATGTAGGGAAACGCAATCAATGTCGTCACACGTGCAGCCCCGCCCCCCTACAGTTAGAAACACATATGAGGTCACACTTAAACCCTACAGCGCCCCCTAGTGGTTAACTCCCAAACTGCAATTGTCATTTTCACAGTAATCAGTGCATTTTTATAGCACTTTTTGCTGTGAAAATGACAATGGTCCCAAAAATGTGTCAAAATTGTCCGATGTGTCCGCCATAATGCCACAATACCGAAAAAAATCGCTGATCGTCGCCATTAGTAGTAAAAAAAAAATTATTGATAAAAATGCAATAAAACTATCTCCTATTTTTTTTAAACACTATAAATTTTGCGCAAACCAATCGATAAACGCTTATTGCGGTTTTTTTTTTTACCAGAAATATGTAGAAGAATACGTATCGGCCTAAACTGAGGCAAAACATTTTTTTAGATTTTCTTTGGTGATAGTTATTATAGCAAAAAGTAAAAAATATTGGGGTAGATTCATGTACAGATCCGACGGTGTATCTACTGATACACCGTCGGATCTGTGAGATCCGACGCTCGGATCTATGCGGCTGATTCCTCGAATCAGGTTCCGCATAGATCTCCCTTAGAGCCGACTGGTGTAAGTGAGTTACACTGTCGGTTCTTAGGCTGCATTCTCCCGCCGTCCGCTAGGTGGCGCTTCTTTTTTTCTACGCGACGAATATGCAAATGAGGAGAACCGCCGATTCAGAACCGAACGCCCGGCCGTCGTTTTTTTTTTACGTCGTTTGCGTTCGTCTTTTTCCGGCGGATGGTTACCCCTGCTATATGCGGGGTAAGTGCGGCGGATCCTATGTTAAGTATGGCCGTCGTTCCCGCGTCGAGTTTTGAATTTTTTACGTCGTTTACGTAAGTCGTTCGGGAATACGGCCATACGTTAATTGCGTTAACATCGAAAACAATGACGTCCTTGCGACATCATTTAAAGCAATGCACGTCGGGAAATTTTGCCGGCGGCGCATGCGCAGTACGATCGGCGCGGGGACGCGCGTGATTTAAATAGTAAACTCCCCCTAGCCGCGGAATTTGCATTCCGCCGGGGGATTTACAATCCGCCAGGGCTAATTACGAGGCAAGTTCTTTCTGAATACAGCACTTGCCTCAAAAACTGGCGCAGGCGGATCGTAAACAAGATAGATCACGCGGATCAAAAGATCCGCTGATCTACATGAATCTACCCCATTGTTTTTTTTTTTTCAAAATTGTCGCTCTATTTTTGTTTATAGCGCAAAAAATGATGATCAAATACCACCAAAAGAAAACTCTATTTGTGGGAAAAAAAGGACGCCAATTTTGTTTGGGAGCCACGTCGCACGACCGCGCAATTGTCAGTTAAAGTTCCTTAAATCTGACCCAGAATCGGCCTCCTACATTCCCTGTACAGCAGGGCTGAGCTGTGAGAGGAAGAAGCAGCACAAGGAGCCAATCAGTTCAAGTGCAGACAAAAAGCAGCATGCTGATAGGCGGAGAGTGAAAAAAGAGATGAGCTCCTCACTGTACAGACAAGAGCACACACACCGCCTCAAGCAACAAAAGGACACACCTGAATCAAGGTGCTAATCCCGGCTCACCACCGTCAGTAGAATAAGGTAGAAAGAAATTGATTGCAAACTGGAATCAAAAAGGTGCTGATGACATTTTTTTCACACCAGACAAACTTGCAAGAAGTATTTAGTTTGAGCTCCTCACTGTGCTGCTTCTCATGTCACTGTCCAGTCACAGGGTGGGGGCTCGTCCGGGATGATCTGTGTTCAGAAGATTGACTGATTCTGGCCATCAGACTGAGGACATCTAGTGGCAGAAAAAAGTAGTGCTGGGGAAATCTCTGGAATAAAGTTGAATATTAATATCTTTTAATGAGCATTTTGTTTGTATCTTTTATTTTCATCCAGAGTTCTGCTTTTTACCACCATCTTAAAACTGCGCGCTAACCGCCATGTACAGAAGTTCTGGCATCTTGGTCCAAGTGTTTAAAATTTGAGACTCATCACGGCTGTGTTATTTTCTCGCGCCTTTTGTCTCGCTATTGACCGTGGTGTTCCAGTACCGGCCATTTGTATTACTACATAATTCCGCCCGGTGGAGAACATCCCTTTGTCACGGAGATAAGAGGACGGGGACTCGGGGACGCGTCGGAGATCAAGGGGACTTTGTGAAACCCAACCTGTCCAGTCACAGGATGGGGGCTCGTCCGGGATGATCTGGGTTCAGAAGTTGACTGATTCTGGCCATCAGACTGAGGACATCTAGTGGCAGAAAAAAGTAGTGTTGGGGAAATCTCTGGAATAAAGTCAAATATATTAGGGCATCTTGGTCCAAGTGATCAAAATTTGTGACTCATCAGGATGATAGAAAAAGAAAGAAAAAAACGGTGTTATTTTCTCGTGACTTTTGTCTCGCTATTGACCGTGGCGATCCAGTACCGGCCATTTGTATTCCTACATAATTCCGCCCGGCGGAGAACATCCCTTTGTCACGGAGATAAGAAGATGGGGACTTGGGGATGCGTTGGGGAACAAGGGGACTTTGTGAAACACAACCTGTCCAGTCACAGGATGGGGGCTCGTCCGGGATGATCTGGGTTCAGAAGATTGACTGATTCTGGCCATCAGACTGAGGACATCTAGTGGCAGTGTTGGGGAAATCTCTGAAATAAAGTCGAATATTAATCTCTTTTAATGAGCATTTTGTTTGTATCTTTTATTTTCGCCCAGAGTTCTGCTTTTTACCACCATCTTAAAACTGTGCGCTAAACGCCAAGTACGGAAGTTAGGGCATCTTGGTCCAAGTGATCAAAATTTGAGACTCATCACGATGAGAGAAAAATAAATTAAAAAAACTGTCTGTGTTATTTTCTCACGCCTTTTGTCTCGCTATTGACCGTGGCGTTCCAGTACCGGCCATTTGTATTCCTACATAATTCCGCCCGGCGGAGAACATCCCTTTGTCACGGAGATAAGAGGACGGGGACTTGGGGATGCGTCGGAGATCAAGGGGACTTTGTGAAACGGATCAAAGTGGCTGCAAAGTGACTGAGATGGGAGGAATATTTAAAGAGACGTGACCTTTGTGTGATGGTATTAGAGTCAGGAAATGCAGTCAAACGCTAAAACAAAGTGACACGTATCTCCTGGGTAATGAGGACTTTGCCGTGTCGCTGGAGTCCAAACCCAATAGTTTTGTGTTTTTTTTTGGCACGTGTGTATCTCTGCGATTAGACCCGATGGACGGTCATTCGTAAGTCACCAGAAGAGAGTTTAATCTCCGCAGGAAACAGACGGGACCGCGCTAAACCCTGAAAATAAAATGTCTGCCAAGGGTGTAATCCCCCCCCCTGTTGGCCACACAGGGCCGGGGTAAAAAGGCTTGATTCGATTTTCGGCAATGTTGCAAGCTGTGAACATCGTCCACTTCCTTTGTGTAACTTTTAGTTGAGTTCTGCGCGCCCTACTGCAGTTTTCATTCTGGATCACTCCGCCTGCTTTTCAGCATGGTCAGTATATGATCCGGTGGATGGGTTTTACTTTTGCAAAGCAAAAAGTATTTATAGGATCCAAAACTCTGGCGCCCAATGCGGAAAATGTGCCGGGCTGTGAGTGATACCACGGAAAATGAAGGCAGCCAGTGTTCTCAACCATAGAGATATGCCCTTCTCTTCACAGGGACCGGTTGTGTAACATCCTTGTAGCATTTAATTTCTACGACTAGGTTCACACCTATGCATGCTCATAGTTGCCAACATTGTAAAAAAATGATAGGGATACTTTTTTGCATGTAGGTGGAGTCTTGTTATAAATAGTGGGTTGAGCATTTGTTTGTAGGCATGGCATAGCGAAATAGGAACATGCTGCATGCGGAAAAGGGGCGGAGCCTCCTTACATCAGGTGTCACCAGCCCCTCCTTACATCAGGTGTCCCCAGCGGAGCCCCTGCTTACATCAGGTGTCCCCAGCGGAGCCCCTCCTTACATCAGGTGTCACCAGCGGAGCCCCTCCTTACATCGGGCATCACCAGCGGAGTCCCTCCATACATCAGGTGTCCACAGCGGAGCCCCTCCTTACATCAGGTGTCACCAGCGGAGCCCCTCCTTACATCGGGCATCACCAGCGGAGTCCCTCCATACATCGGGCATCACCAGCGGAGTCCCTCCATACATCAGGTGTCCACAGCGGAGCTCCTCCTTACATCAGGTGTCACCAGCGGAGCCCCTCCTTACATCGGGCATCACCAGCGGAGTCCCTCCATACATCAGGTGTCCCCAGCGGATCCACTCCATACATCAGGTGTCCCAAGCAGAGCCCCTCCTTACATTAGGTGTCCCCAGCGGAGTCCCTCCTTACATCAGGTGTCCCCAGCAGAGCCCCTCCTTACACCAGGTGTCACCAGCGGAGCCCCTCCTTACATCAGGTGTCCCCAGCGGAGTCCCTCCTTACATCAGGTGTCCCCAGCAGAGCCCCTCCTTACATCAGGTGTCACCAGCAGAGCCCCTCCTTACATCAGGTGTCCCCAGCGGAGCCCCTGCTTACATCAGGTGTCACCAGCGGAGCCCCTCCTTACATCAGGTGTCACCAGCGGAGTCCCTGCTTACATTAGGTGTCCCCAGCGGATCCACTCCATACATCAGGTGTCCCAAGCGGAGCCCCTCCTTACATTAGGTGTCCCCAGCGGAGCCCCTCCCTACATCAGGTGTCCCCAGCGGAGCCCCTCCTTACATCAGGTGTCCCCAGCGGAGCCCCTCCTTACGTTAGGTGTCACCAGCGGAGCCCCTCCTTACATTAGGTGTCACCAGCGGAGTCCCTCCATACATTAGGTGTCCCCAGTGGAGTCCCTCCATACATCAGATGTCCCGAGCGGAGCCCCTTCCTTACATCAGGTGTCCCCGGCCGAGTGGCTACAATAGAAATTGAGCCGCGGCGCTGCCCACCTCCACGGGGGGTTGGGTGGTGCCGCAGGTCAATTTCTATTGTTAGCCACTCGGGCTTCTCTGCTTCTTGTTCTTGGTCTTCTTCAAAATGGCATTGTCTCCACCAAGCTGCAGATCTCTAGCAGAGGCAGCGGGCAAAAAATTGGGAAAAAAATAATTTCCCGGGACATTTCCTGAAAAAACTAAAATCGTGAAAAAGGTCCAGATCCTGGGAATGTCCCGGGAAATTCGGGACAGTTGGCAAGTATGCATGTTGGGCACGTGCACAAATCCCTGTGCTGTCAGAGAAGAGGAGCCATATTGTTTCTTCCCAGGAAGAAAAAAAAATTATTATAAAAAAGTCTTTCCCATAGTTTGTAGGCACTATAACTTTTGAGCAAACCATTCAATAAATTATTGCTATTTTTGTCTGTCTTAAAAAGGCCACTTGAGAGGATGGCAACACAAGAGCACAGTTGGTAGACAGGGAAAGAGCGTTGTCACCCCAAAGCAGGAAGTGCCTGAACAAGGCAGGATCACCAGGGATTATTTTCATGGAAAGCTGCGGATTGCAAATTACTTTTGCAAATGATATTACCATGTTAAAGCTTATATGAGATTATAGTAAGTTGGGTTTACGTCGACTTTACCGCGGCTCTTGCAGCGTTCCATCTACATAGTCCTCTGTCGTACGTGGCATACCAAGCATGCCAGAGATCCGGGAGCTCGCAGGGATGGTGTTAAAGTGAGGTAGCTGTGAAGCGCGTTAGTGCAGCGTGACACCTCGGAATAGAAGCTGGGGGGAGGGAGGAATCCCCCTGACACAGCCATAGTCAAGCTCAGAACATTCTCTTCATCTTCCCATCGACTCCCAGGTGGGACTCCTGTCTCGGTCTGCGCTCTCGCCGAGCAGACAGCCACAAAGAGCAAGGCGTGATTTAAATCGGGAGAGCGGGGGAGAAAAGGAAAAGTTATTCCCCTCCAGAGGGGATGCGAGATGCAGCTTCAAAGCTGAAAGAACCTTTAGAGTTTTTGGGGGAAGCGCGGACCAAGGTCTGTCCTTGCGCTGCAGCGAGACGTGCGCCTTCTCAGGTGCCGCTTTATTATTCCGCGGCGCTGTTTTCTCTGGATTAGGTTTGAATAATTGAATATTACCTATTGAAGCCCAACTCTAGCTGAAACACCTTTAGGATGGAGTGTGGAAGAGTTGGAATATTTTTGCCCAGGGTCCAATCAACATCAAAGACGGGCCTTAGTGTGACGGTCAGTGAGGAGAATGCAACTATTTTGGTGGTTAAAGATTGTAGGGTTGTCCCGATACCGATACTAGTATCGATATCGGGACCGATACCGAGCATTTGTGCGAGTACTTGTACTTGCACAAATGCTCCCGATGCCAGACCCGATACCTGCCGGTGTTAGCGGGTGGCGTGTCAAGCTGGCAGGGAGTGCAGGATTCAGGGAGACCGGAACCTGTCACATTCGGTCGCGGAAGTGATGCTCCGTGTTGACACCAGAGACGCCCATCTTGGTACATCCTGCGCTTGGCCACAGTATGCCAGCAGCGGACATCTTGTTACACCCAGCTCATATAGTTTGGGCTGGGTGTAACAAGATGGCCGCTGCTGCTTTTATGCAGCTGAGTACAAGGAGTACCAGGATGGGCCCATCAGTGCCCATAAATGTCACCTATTAGTGCCTGCCAGCTGTCGGTGCCACTTGCCAGTGCCCACCAGCCATCAGTGCCACTTGCCAGTGCCCGCCAGCCGTCAGTGCCATCTGCCAGTGCCCGCCAGCCATCAGTGCCATCTGCCAGTGCCCGCCAGCCATCAGTGCCATCTGCCAGTGCTAGCCAGCCGTCAGTGCCATCTGCCAGTGCCAGCCAGCCATCAGTGCCAGTCAACCATCTTTCAGTGCTGCATATCAGTGCCACCTAATCCTATCAGTGCTGCAGATCAGTGCCACCTAATCTGTATTGTTCTTTGAGAAACTGTCACATGACATTTAAAATTGGTAATCGGTATCGGTGAGTACTTGAACAAAAGTATCGGTACTTGTACTCGGTCTTAAAGTGGTATCGGGACAACCCTAGAAGAATGCTTCTTACATTGGTGGTATTCAACTTTACAGAACAATTTAAAGTTGAACATGACTATTTACTACTAGCTAGATCAGCCTTTTTATTGCAGAGGAACTCTTAAAATAACTTTTTGGTCGCTTGGAATCCCTGCTAATATTACTATATCTGGAGCTCAGAAACATTAGTGTGATGTGATGGTCAATGAGAAGAATGTGCCTTATTTTGGTGGCCAGTGGGAACGATGTTTCTTATGTTGGTGGTCTCCAACAGAACAAGTCAAAGCTGAATGTGACTGGTTCTCCAACTTTTGCACCTCCTGTTCTTGGACAATCACCAGCTACACCATTCCATGGTGATTGAATTAAGGTGTCTGTGCTACTGGTGTGGATATAAGTATTGGGGTACAGGCAGTCCCCAAGTTCCAAACGGGCTAGGGACTGTAGGTTTGTTCTTAAGTTGTATTTGTTCGTAAGTCGGAATAGTACCTTTTTTGATGTTCTGTTGAAATGTTCCTGATGTCGAAAAGTGGCCACACATGCGCAGAACGGCAGAGACTTCACGACACCTCCTGTTCGTAAGTAGGAGTCGTTTTCCGATGTTCTGTCGAAATATGCCCACCGTCAAATAGTGCCCGCGCACGCCACCTCCCGGAGTCGTTTGCAAGTTGGATGTCCGTAACTCTGGGACTGCCTTTATCTTGCACTCATTGGACCAGAAGACGTGACTTAGAAAAACTACAAAAGTCTTCAACATTACGGAACAAGTCCAGTTAAATGTGACTAACTACTACTAACTAGACCAGCCTTTCTCAATCTTTTTAACATGGAAGAACCCTTAAAATATCTTTCCGGTCTCATGAAACCACTGCTAATAATTCATAAATCTACATCTCAAGGAATATTAGTGTGACGTTCAAGGGGAAGAATGGTATTTACTTTAGTGGTCAAGGGGAAAAATTCTTCTTACATTGGTGGTCTTCAACATTACAGAACAAGTCAAAGTTGAATGTGACTATTTACTACTAGCTAGACATCTTTTTACCATGGAAGTGTAACGCCCCCTTACTTTCAGAAAGGACGCTATTTGTAAATTTAGTGGGGTAAGAGACTTTTTTGCTCTCACCCAGGTTGATTTATGTTAAATTAGGCTTTTGTCAGCCCTGAATTATCCTGTGGGTCGTTCTGTGCTCCAGGGATGCAGTTCCATCACTGGGCAGCAGGTGGCGCCAGAGGGATTCAGGCAGAGCCACTTTTCCCCAGCAGCCAATTGGAGGAGTGTTACCCTCGCGGGGCATGCTGGGGGAGGGTATATCTGTGGCAGACGCCATTTTTCGGGGTTCTTCGCGGGTTCCTGGTTCCAGGTGCGGCACCCACCTTCAGGGTGTGTGCACGTCACAGGCCCCACCACTATGGCCTACCTGGTCGGGGCCCGTGCTACGCAGAGTTCCTTACTCTGGGCCCTCATGTCTCAGAGCAACTGAGTTGCCGAGGGGCCCAAGTGACTTACTGGGTCCCCATACTTCAAGAGGAATTGACTGAGGGGATACGCTCTATTGCTCTCAAGTATCGGACCTGTGGCAGAGGCCTTTTCTAATTTCCTAGAGCCAAGTCGTGGCAGAGACTTGCTCCTTCTCAGCATTCTCGCTGATACTCTGGCTGCCAGGCCTGTGGGAGAGGTCTGTCCACTTGTCCAGGTGCACTGCACCCACTCCGACGGGAGTGGTGATGGGAGAAAAGGATATACTCTAGAAGTAGGACTGCTTCTGTTCATTATACATAGCCTGACTCTGCAAAGTTATTCTCTTCACCAACCTATCCTGTCTACCTCAAGTTGACTTAAAGCACTTAGAAAACGTCAACCATTGGCTTGGACATTCCGTTACGGCTCTCACAGTTGCCACCACCAATTTCTCTAGACACGTCAAAGGTAACTTAACTTATGCCATCTAACCAGCGGCTCCTGAATGGGGTAGCGCTACAGAAGAAACCATAAAATAACTTTCTGGTCTCATGGAACCCCTGCTAATAATTACTATATCTACATCCCGAGGAACATTAGTGTGATGGTCAACGAGAAGAATGCCCCTTACGATGATGGTCACAGGAAAAAAATATACCCTGACGGATAGCTAAAAAGATCATTGGTGTCAGTGGTTACTGATTTGAAAGTCAAAAACTGCAAATTGCTTAAGGAACCTCTAGCAACCTCAGGAGGAACTCTAGGGTTCTATGGAACCTTGGTTGACAAAGGCTGAGCTTGGCAATGGATAAATAAGAACCATCATAGACTAACTGCCAAGATCAACAATTATTTTTTATTGAAATATACAAAAGAGAAAGGGCAAATATACATGGACACATTTCAAAGACAGCCGTTCACGCAGAATAATTTTACGGGATTTTTTAAGGTGTTTTTCTTCATGAAATAATAGAAGCTTGTTGGTCCTTGACAGACGTAATCCTTTAAAAGAAAAAAATCCTTGGCATTCTTTTTCTATACAACAATAGATCATTGGGGGGATGTGCATGTGTGGCCCCAGGTCTTCTGTGCTCCACGAATAATGCATCTCGGTATGACAATGGAACTGTGTGCTCTAAGATCCTCCAAAACCGCACAATTATTTCATAAATAATGTCTGCTGAAAGGGCCTTTATAGGGAGCATTTATTTCAAATAATACATGTGTTATTTGGCACTTTTATAGAGTACAAAAAAGTGCTTTAGAAAAGCCTGCAGCTATTTTTTACGGTGGTGTGGCTGACGATCTGAATCTACGGTGGCCTTTTAAGGATGTTCTTCACTAGAGCATGGCTGATTATGCAATAATTTGGGAAACTCTTCCATGGTGGCCTCTTAAAAACATTCTTTACTAGGTCTGGTTCAGGGCATGGCCAGTATTGCAAAGATTTGGTCCATTATACATTGTTCTATGGTGGCCTTTTAAGGTCGTTCTTCACCAAGTCCAGAGCATGGTTGACCAACGGTAATACCATCATGATGCCATTCTATGATGGCCTTTTAAAGACATTCTTAACCAGCTGCAGAGTATTGCCAATACTGCAATGATTTGAGCAAATAGTACTGTTCTATGGTGGTCTACTGAGGTCATTCTTCACCAGGTCCAGAGCATGTCTGATGAAGCAATGGTGTGGCTATTGATACTGTTCCACCATGGCTTTTTAAGGATGTTCTTCACCAGATTCAAAACATGGTTGATGATGCAATAATTTAGGAAATTCTTCCATTCCATGGTGACATCTTATGCTTTGTACACACGGTAGGACTTTTGACCATGCAAAAGTCCGCCGTGAGTCAGTCAGAAGTCCCAACGGAAAGATAGAGAACAGGTTCTCTATCTGAAGTCTATCGGACTTCTGACAAAAAAAGACAGATGGAAGCTACACACGGCTGGACTTTCCGAGAAAATAAGCCCGTCTGACTTTTTTTCTCGTAAAGTCCGAGGCAATAAGGATATTCTTCACTAGGTCTGCTCCAGGGAATGGCAAATAATGCAATGATTTGGCACATTATTGGGTGGCCTTTTAAGGTCTAAAGCATGGCTGCCTAACGGTAAAAAGTTATTATACTGTTCTACGATGGTCTTTTAAAGACATTCTTAACCAGCTGCAGAGCATGGCCAATATTGCAATGATTTGTCCCATTATACTGTTCTGTGGTGGCCTTTTTCTTCACCAGATCCAGAGCATGGCTGATCAGCGGTAAAACCATTATGATATCATTCTATGATGGTCGTTTAAAGACATTCTTAACTAGCTCCAGAGCATGGTCAATATTGCAATGATTTGGCACATTATACTGTTCTATGGTGGCCTTTTAAAGTCATTCTTCACAAGGTCCAGAGTATGGCTGACCAACGGTAAAAACCGTTATGATATCTTTCAATGACGGCCTTTTAAAGATATTCTTAACCCGCTCCAGAGAATGGCCAATAAAGCAAGGATTTGAACAAATAATACTGTGGTGGTCTTTTGAGGACATTCTTCACCAAGTCCAGAGCATGGCTAACTAAGCCATGGTGTGGCCAATGATCTTGTTCTATCATGGCCTTTTAAGGACATTCTTTACCAGGCTCAGAGCACAACCAAATACTCATTGTTTTGGCAATGATATTTTCCATGGTGGCCTTTTGAGGGCATTCTTTACTAGTTCCACAGCACAGTCGAATACTCAATGGTTTGTTCAAAAACACTATTCTATGGTGGCTTTTAAGGTCATTCTTCATCAGATTCACTACAGTACATGGCTAACTAAGCAATGATTAAGACAGTGGTAGTGTTCTATTGTGGCCTTTTAAGAACAATGGTTTGGGTGATGATGCCATTTAAAGGTGGCCTTTTTAGAACATTCTTCCAGAGCCTGGCTGATGAATCAATGGTGTGGCTATTGATACGGTTCTACCATGGCTTTTTAAGGATGTTCTTCAACAGATTCAAAGCATAGTGGATGATGCAAAAATTTGGGAACGTCTGCTATTCATTTTGACCTCTTAAGGACATTCTTCACTGGGTCTGTTCCAGAGAATGGCCAATAATGCAATGATTTGGCCCATTATAAAGTTAAATAACACTGTTCTATAGGGGCTTTTAAGGTTAGTCTTCACAAGTACTATGGTGGCTTTTAAGGTCAGTCTTCATCAGATAGCTAAGTACATGGGTAACTAAGAAATGGTTAAGCCAATGGTAGTGTTCTATGGTGGTCTTTTAAGAAAACTCTTCACCGGTACCCGAAACGATTGATTGGCCAATGGTTTGGCTGATGATACCATTTAACGGTGGCCTTTTTAGAACATTCCTGGCTGACGAAGCAATGGTGTGGCCATTGATATGGTTCTACCATGGCTTATTAAGGATGTTCTTCGCCAGATTCAAATCATGGCTGATGATGCAAAAATCTGGGAAATTCTTCCATTTATTTTGACCTCTTAAGGACATTCTTCACTGGGTCTGTTCCAGGGAATGGCCAATAATGCAATGATTTGGCACATTATAATGTTCAATAACACTGTTCTTTTAAGGTCAGTCTTCATACGTTCTATGGTGGCTTCTAAGGTCAGTCTTTATCAGATAACTAAGTACATGTTTAAATAAGCAATGATTAAGCCAATGGTAGTGTTCTATGGTGGCCTTTTAAAAAAATTCTTCACCAGAACTTGGGAATGAATGATTGGTCAATGGTTTGGCTGATGATACCATTTAATGGTGGCCTTTTTAGAACATTCCTGGCTGACAAAGCAATGGTGTGGCGGCCATCGATACTGTTCTACCAAGAGCAAAGATGACAAAGCAATGTTTTGGCCTGATTAGATCGTTCTATGGTTATATTTTGTTTTCCTCATCAGATCCAGAACATGACCAACTATATGTTTACTCTTTATATTTAAGGTTCTCCTGTACCGTACAGTAGGGGATGTAAATGGTAGGACTGACCCTTTAAAATCAGCTTGTCAAGGCAGAACTACGGGAGCTGCCACTGTTGACTTTTTTTCAATGGTCCCAGGGTCAATTTGATCCTGTCTTTGCTACCAAATAAATTGTTGGCCAAGAACAACATTCAATAAGTATGTAAACCTCACTGACTGCATGCTTGCTGTGGGTCCATAACCTTTATATAGTAAAACCAAGATAAGGCAAGTCCCGAAAGCTGCACCTTTAAAAATGAGTCAGCAATGGCCACCTCCGTGAAGCTATTTGACAGGCTCACTTTAAGTTTCCCTGATGTGTGTTTGAATCAGGGCTTTTTTTCTGGGGGAACTTGGTGGAACTCAGTTCCACCACCTTTGGCTCAGACCCTTTGGTGCCCGCTCACCACAATCACTTGTGAACACAGAAGTCTGGTTTCTGTGTTTACAAGTGACTGCTTTGTAACCCCCTGAACTATGCACTCTGTATGTAATGCAATTCTGGTATTTAATGCCCCTTTAAGACCCTTCTACTGTTTGTGAAATCTGAACGGATCGTGGTTGAGTTCCTGCACCTATTTTCTGAGAAAAAAAGCTCTGGTTTGAATAGTATGCAGTTATTTTTTTTTCCCGGCACTGGATCCAGAAACCGTAAAGAGTTACGCCGCCAAGCCAGCATGCCAGGGCTTTGCTTCCGCAGCATTTTCTGTCTTAGTGATTTTTCTTTTCTACAATTAATTTAATTGACTGAGATAGGTAAGGAATTGGAGTACGGGGTGCACTTAAAGCATGCTTTTAGTAAATTAAACTTTTCGGGATCTGTAAATTAAAAAAAATCTCTTAGGCTTAACTAGTAGCCTTGGAGAGCTGACAAATGACATAAGCATCTTGTAGAGCTTGGACTAAGAGCAGAGATAAAATACTGGCTATGGCTTATAGCCAGATGGGGCCATAGCATGTGCATTAGGGTGGCAGTGGAAGGGGGGGGGGGGGGTTCTTACATGTTATCATTTGGAAACCGGGGATCTGATATCTGATTGTGGCCGAAAAAATTGTTCTATCTGTGAGGCCTCGTACACACAACCGGTTTCCTCGGCAGAATACAGCAAGAAACTTGTTGGGAGACGTGTTTTGCAGAGGAAACCGGTCGTGTGTACATTTTTCGACGGGGAAACTGTCGAGAAACTCGACGAGCCAAAAAGAGAGCATGTTCTCTTTTTCCTCGACGGGAATAGAGAAAATTGGCTCGTGGAATTCCTCGACAGCTGAACAAGAAACTCGAAGAGGAAAACGATGTGTTTCGCCCGACGAGTTCCTCGGTCGTGTATACGAGGCTTATGTGTGCATTCGGAATGATTATTGCAACTGGTACCATGTGACATTTTTTCCTTTTCGTGTTTCCATCATTGTATTTCGTACACTGATTTTTAATGGCTGCCTCTAGGGGCATATCTTTAGAATCCTTGTTTAAGATCCGGTTCACATTGGGGCGCGTCCCATTCAATGCTATGGAACCGTTCTAATAGGAGCGACGCAAGTCGCTCCGATTTAGAAAGAGGTTCCTGTACGACTTTGGGGGCGGCTCGGGCGACTTGCATTGACTTCTATACAGAAGTCGTTTTGCTGGTCGCCTCTGAAGACGT
Organism: Rana kukunoris; assembly: GCA_029574335.1. Taxonomy (NCBI): domain Eukaryota; kingdom Metazoa; phylum Chordata; class Amphibia; order Anura; family Ranidae; genus Rana; species Rana kukunoris. Next base: position 10,160,246 of record CM056059.1, on the reverse strand, counting down.
CCTCAGGGTGACTTTCAGGCCTTGTACACACGGCTGAATATATCCGCTGTGAACGGTCCCCGGACCGTTTACAGCGTATATTTACGCCGGGGTGTTTTGATCCGATGGCTGTACACACCATCGGATCAAATTCCCCGCCGGCGGACAGCGCGGTGACGCGGCGGTGACGTTGACGCCGCCACGTCACCGCACCAGGAAGTAAACACTTCCGCGCGCATGCGTCGGATCCATTCACAGGATACGACGCATGTGCGGCAAGATATGTCCGCTGGTTTGCCGTACTAACCAGCGGACATATCTGACGGCCAGCTATCCGGCGGAATTATTTCAAAGCATGCTTTGAAATTTTTCCGCCGGATGAATCCGGCAAAAAGCGTCCGTTTGCCCCTACAGACGAGGGGATTTTTCGGCTGAAATGGTCCGTCGGACCATGTTCAGCGGAAATATCCCCTCGTGTGTACAAGGCCTCAGAGGCGCCCCCGGAGTCGTGCCGCGGGAGTGTGAACCGGCTCTTAAGGAAACTTGTCACGAGGGTTAGTGTTGGGGATACAGGGTTGATTTAAGGGTTATAGAGAAGATTAGTGTTAAGGTTACAGAAAGGCTAATGTTAGGGTTACAGGGAGGTTTAGTGTTGGGGTTACAGGGAGGGTTGGTTTGAGAGTAATAGAGAAGATTAGTGTTAATGTTACAGGGAAAGGTAGTGTTGGCATTACAGGGCAGGTTAGTTTGAGTATTATGAAGAAGTTTTCGTGTCGCAGTGAGAAAGAAGGGGGAGATGCTGATGTAAACAAGCATTTCCCTATTCTTCCTAGTGACAGGACACTGATCACAGCTCCCTGTAATCGGAAGCTGTGATCACTGTAGTGTCACACACAGCCCACCCCCCCTACAGTTAGAACACATCCCTAGGCACACTGAACCCCTTCAGCGCCACCTAGTGGCTAAACCCTTCACTGCCAGTGTAATTTTCACAGTAATAAGTGCATTTTTATAGCGCTGATCACTGTAAAAATGACAATGGTCCTGTAACGGAACCCCAAATGGGACAGGGGTTAAAGCCGTTTAAGATATTACATTCCCGAACCCAAGACAGCTATCGACACTCCACAGTCAGGCAAACGAACCCCAATAACGAGACGCACAGTTCTGTTTGAGGTTCAACACGAATAGACCCTTTATTGAGAAAATCAGGCTCTTATATACAGTTAGGATCCTGCAGTAATCAAGATGAACAATGACCCAACTCCACCCACAACATGATACAATGGTTCCTAACGAGCCTCCAATACACATCTTTTAGTAGACAGACATTCTGACTCCGGCTTTGACCTAATTTACATGAGCTAATTAACTACCGCTGATAATTCAGACACCTGACCTTTAGGCAGTCTGTTAACTCACAATACACATTATCATCAATAGACCTTCACACAATACAGGGTCAATTAGCACAAGCCATCCTAGATTCATTGACATTACACCAGACAGGTGGTGCTGGAGTTGATGACATTAACACCTAACAGTATGTGTCCCCACATTATGAACAAGTCACTCTTTCAATTAACCTGTTGAGTTCAGAATCAGCAAACAGCAACCAGTTCTCCACAGATATCCTGGAATATATTGTGGATAATACATAATAGTCCCATCTCAGGTAGTCCAAGATATATTCTGACTGTCCCTTATTTTCTGGCTCATGCTTTCTAAGAGCTTCTGGGTCCCACGGGCCCTTCCGTTACAGGTCCCAAAAATGTTTCAAAAGTGTCCAATGTATCCGCCATAAAGTCGCAGTTCAAGATAAAAATAGCAGATCACCGCCATTACTAGTAAAAAAAATAATAATAACAAAAATGCCATAATTCTATCCCTATTTTGTAAACGCTTATTGCGTTTTTTTTTTTTTACCAAAAATATGTAGAAGAATACGTATCGGCCAAAACTGAGGAAAAAAAATAATGGGCCAGATTCAGATACAATTACATTGGTGCAGAGTATCAGAGATACACTACGCCACCGTATTTTACCAGGCTATACGCCAAATTCTGGTAGATTTTGTCCCTTACGGTACGGCGGCGTAGTGTATTTCTCGCCGCGTAATCGAAATACGCGATTAGGGGGCGTGAAGCATTTAAATTAGGCGCGTCCCCGCGGCGATCGAACTGCGCATGCTCCGTTCAGAAATTTCCCGCCGTGCATTGCGCGAAATAACGTCGTTACGTCATTCGTTGTTTGAGTAGCGTCGTTTACGGACATTCCTATTACCGAACGAGTTACGTAAAAAATAAAAAAAGACGTTAACATTCGACACGGGAACGACGGCCATACTTAAAGGGGTAGTTCCCCCAAAAACCTTTTTTTAACATTTATTCAGGCTCGTTATGTCAAGGGGAATCAAGTTTTTTTTTTTTAGAAATGAAGCCATACTTACCGTTTTACAGATGCATCGTCTCCGACGCTTCCGGGTATGGGCTCCGACTATAGGCGTGCCTATTTGATTGACAGGCTTCCGAGGTCGCATACATCGCGTCACGATTTTCCGAAAGTAGCCGAACGACGGTGCGCAGGCGCAGTATAGAGCCGCACCGTCGCTCGGCTTCTTTCGGCTACTCGTGACGCGATGTATGCGACCGTCGGAAGCCTGTCAATCAAATAGGCACGCCCAGACCAGACGATCATACCCGGAAGCGACGGAGACGATGCATCTGTAAAAAGGTAAGTATTGCTTCGTTTCTAATAAAAAACCACCCGATTCCCCTTGACATAACGAGCCTCAATCAATGGTAAAAAAAGGTTTTTGGGGGAATTACCCCTTTAACATGGGCTGTCTAATATTAGACCAGCAAAAAGCTGGTATAGTTTTACGCAGCGAAAAGATGACTAAAGGTGCCGTAAGAGATTGCGATTGAAGATCGTAATTTCGTGGATCGTCGGCAAAAGCTCATTTGCATACCCCGACGCGGAAAACGACGGGAAGTCCACCCAGCGGCCGCAAATTTATTGCAGCGTAGATCCGAAGGCGTACGAACACGTAAGCCAGTCGGATTGAAGCCCGCAGCCGTCTATTCATGGTTTGAGGTTTCAGAGTAGTGAAAAAACGCGCGTAATTTGAAAGTACTCCAGTCTAACGCGAGATAGACAGGAGTAAGGGCTCTGTGAATCTGGCCCAAAGTTTTTTATATATTTTTTGGGGATATTTATTATAGCAAAAAGTAAAAAATATTTTTTCAAAATTGTCGCTCTGTTTTTGTTTATAACGTAAAAAAATAAAAACCGCAGAGGTGATCAAATACCACCAAAGTAAATATCTATTTGTGGGAAAAAAAAGATGCAAATTTTGTTTGGGAGCCACGTCCCACGACCGCGCAGTTGGCAGTTAAAGCGACGCAGCGCCGAATCGCAAGAAGTGCTCTGGTCTTTGGCAAGCGAAATGGTCCGGGGCTTAGGTATATGTATGAAAAATAACAAAAAAATGCATTTATTTATGTCCACTGAACAATTTATTGGTCATTACATGATGGCACTATCGTTTGCACTCACGGTCGAATGTTCGTTTTTTGAAAATGGGTTTGGCCGATTTTTCCTATAGTGTATGGTCAGCATAAGACTGATGCCGCGTACACACGATCGTTTTTTTCGGGTTCTAAAAATTTTTGTTTTTAAGGGTCTAGAAAAAAACGAAGTTTTTTTCAACCCGGTCATTAAAACGGCTTTGCCTACACACGATCATGAAAAGAATAGCAAAAGCGCGGTGACGTACAACACGTACGACGTCACTATAAAGGGGAAGTTCCATGCGGATGGCGCCACCCTTGGGGCTGCTTTAGCTGATTCCGTGTTTGTTAAAGACGATTTGCGCTTTTCTGTCTGTTACAGCGTGATAAATGTGCTTACTCCATTATGAACGCTAGTTTTACCAGAACCAGCGCTCCCGTCTCATAATTGCTACTAAGCATGCGTGGTTTTTTCACGTTGTTAAAGCCCACACACAATCATTTTTTACAACCTGAAAAACGACAACGTTAAAAACATCATGAAAAAAAAAAGCACGTTCACATTTTTTTTTGCCCGTTTTTTAAAACCCGAAAAATGCTCTGAAGCCCACACACGATCGTTTTTAACGACATTAAAAAAAAAATACGTAGTTTTTTAGAACCCGAAAAACGATCGCGTGTACGCGGCATGAGATGCCATTAAAGTTGCGTGTAAGGGCAGGTGTCCCAATACTTTTGACAATATAGGGCCAGATTCTCAAAAGAATTACACCGGTGTAATTCGAATTTCCCGCCGGCGTATCATTGTTTTTTCTATCCGCCGGATTTACGCTAAGAGACGACTGGCGTAATAATCTTACACCGTCGGATCTTAAATGTAATGTTACGCTGGCCGCTAGGTGGCGTTTACGACAATTTCTCATTTGACTATGCAAATGAGCCTGATACGCCGATTCCCGAAAGTTTTTGCACCGCCTCGTCGTCATTTACGTTGTTTCCGTAAGCGTAAACTTACCCCTGCTATATGAGGGGTACGTTTACGAAGCTCCGTCGTATGCCATGTTAAGTATGGCCTCCGGACAGCGTCGCGTTTTTCCGTCGTTTTCCTAAGTCGTTCGCGAATTGGGATTTGCGTAAATGACGCTCACGATGGCTTCATTGACGTTTTCCGACGTGAGTTGGAGCATTCGCGCTGGGCTATTTTTACGGCCGGCGCATGCGCAGTTCGATCGGCGCGGGGGCGCGCTTAATTTAAATACAAGCGCCCCGGGAGCTGTGGTGGCTCAACGTGATTGGCACTGCGCTGACAAGCCGTTCACCTCTGCAGCCAAGGGTTCGGATCCCGGTCTCGGCTGCATGTGAATTGAGTTTGGTGGTCTCAGCCCGGCTCTCGGTGGGTGTGCTATGCAAGGTACGCCTATGCTTAGTACGCCCACCCCCCCCCCCCACAAAAACCACCACACTTGTACGCACACGAAATTGGTTTAACACACACGCACTTTGGCCATGCGGTGTCCTAAAATAAAGAGGGGCGAAGGACCTATGGGGCTGGCTGGGTGGGCTAGACCCCCTCACTCCCTCATAGGGGGAGTCCCTCTGTCCCAGTCGGGCTCCCAAGTGGAGCAGGTAAGGCGGGGTGAGTGGGAGGCCCCCCCTCACACCCGCCATTGCCACCGGGGGGCATGGAGAAGGATGGCGATTGCCTCCGGGGGGAGGGTCTGCCTACGCCCAACTCCTGCAGTCCGGCCCCTCTCTCTCTCGAGTTCACGCACAAAATACACTTCAGGGCCCTTTCACACTAGCAGACGAACGGTCCGCTAATTACAAGTCCGTTAACGGACTTGTAATGGGCCCCTATGGAAGCGGATCCGTTAGCGGATGATGCATCCGCTAACGTCCGCAAGATCCGCATCCGTTTTTTCGGACGGAAGAATGTTTTAATTTTCTTCCGTCCGGCCAAACGGACAGACGGTCTATTTCCATCCGATTCCCCATAGGGGATAGCGGAGGAGAGACAGGGCGGTCTGTCCGCCCGACAGCTCAGCGGAGACCCCCCCGCTGAGCCGACGGACACACGGAGCGGACCGAAAAACGGACCGCTCCGTGTGAAAGGACCCTTAAAAAAATAAAATAAATTTAAATACAAGCCGCCCCCTTTGAATTACGCGGCCCTACGCTGGGCCATTTACACTACGCCGCCGCAAATTACGGAGCAAGTGCTTGGAGAATACGGCACTTGCTCCAGTAAGTTGCGGCGGCGTAGTGTAAATGGCTTACCCTACGCCGCCGCCGATTCTACGTGAATCTGGCCCCTAGTGTGTACTTTCTGCATAAATTGAATAAAAATGGAATAAATAGACCTTAGTTCCCCTCTAAGCTTCGCTGGCTGTTTTCTGCTTCCTCTGTCAACCCTTTCCCCGTAAGCATGTATGAAAGACCTGTAATTAGATTGTCAGCTTCTGTGACGAGAAGCTGATTTGGCTGCTGCGTTAATCTCTCCAGGCTGTATTGTCTGGTGCGATGTGCGGCTTCCAGCAATATGCAGGTATTAGGCTCTCTTCCCAAACCTGAGCTGCCTCTCGGCCTCCTGGGATCCGGGCCCGAAAACAACGGACCTGAAAACTGGCATCTCTGCCTATTTAAAAATGCTAATGAGGAATTCGGAGGTGCCAAACAATGGAACAGGACAAAGAGGGGGGGAGGGGGGGCTTCACGTGGGCGATGTGGTGTAATAGATCTCCGCCAGCTGACGGAGATTTGTAAGCCTTATACGGCGATGCTGTGCTGTGCATTCTGTACATTTACAAGTCCTGGCAGCTCGTGAGAAAAACGGATTGGCTCGGGCCGCCTCTGCCAGAAGCCCGTCAACGCGTTAGCTGGGCAAGCGGGCCAGGCACACGTCTCTGCGACAAAGCCGCGCCGGAAGCTTTGCTGTCAGTTTGGCGGCTTCCAAGCTTGCCTGTTGGAACGCGACCACAAGTGCCACCGTCCTAGATGGGGCTTCAGAGTCCCGTCACTCTCCTATTCAGGGGCGGACTGACCATTGAGTCACTCGGGCACTGCCTGAGGGCCCCATGCCACTAGGGGGACCCATCAGGGTTGCCAGGCTCAGTAAAACCAGGGACAGTATGTAAAAATCTGTGTTTTTTTTACATCTGTCCCTGATATGTCCGAAACCGACATGCTTTTGGTGTGAAAATCCAGAGATTTTAGCTGCCCCGCCTCTGCACTTGCGAGTGGCTATCTGTAAGCCCGGGGGCCCCATAATCTTCTATTGCCCGGGGGCCCCATGAGTTGTCAGTCCGCCCCTGCTCCTACTACAATTAAAGGGAATGGGGTCAAGTCAGCCTAATGACCCGTACTAGGGTGACCACATGTCCTGGATAGCCCAGGATAGTCTGGCAGGTCTGTCCCGGGCATCTTCACTCTGGGACAATAGCTGTGAAATCTACGGGGTCACACCATTGGATCTCAGGGGTTCATGCTGGGACTGGTAGTCTTTTACTTTAAGGGGGTGTGACCTCCCCAAAGTTAAGGACAACAGGTCCCTGCATGAACCCCTCAGAGCTGAAGATGTGACCCCCCCCCCCCCCCAACCAGTGAAGAACTAGGATGACCAGTGAAATCTATGGGATCACTCCCTTAGATCTCAGGGGTTCATGCTGGGTGTTGTAGTCCTTCAAATTTGGGGGGGGGGGGTCACATCTTTAGATATTAGGAGTTCATGCTGGGACTTGTAGTCCTTCACTTTTGGGGGGATGTGACCCCCAAAAGTGAAGGACTACAGGTCCCACCATGAACCCCTCAGAGCTGAAGATGTAACCCCCCCCCCCAACTAGTGAAGAACTACAGGTCACAGTGAAATCTATGGGGTGACAAAAAAAGGAAGGGGGGGGGGGGTGTCCCTGAATGGCAGTTTGGAAATGTGGTCACCCTATCCCGTACACACGTTTTTTTTCAGTTGGAATAAACTCGGATGTTTTTTCCGACGGAATTCCGCTCAAGCTGTCTTGCATACACACGGTCACAGCAAATTCCGACCGTCAAGAACGCGGTGACGTACAACACAACGACGGGCCGAGAAAAACAAAGTTCAATGCTTCCGAGCATGCGTCGACCTGATTCTGAGCATGCGTGGTTGGAATTCCATACAGACGAACGGATTTTCCGATAGGAAGTTTTTCCGTCGCAAAAATGGAGAACATGTTCTCTATCTAAGTCTGTCGGAATTTTGGACGGAAAAAGTCAGATTGGGCATACACACGGTCGGGATATCCGATGAAAAGCTCCCATCGGACTTTTTCCATTGGAAATTCCGACCGTGTGTACAGGGCATTAGTAGACACGTGCAGAACGGAAAAAAAAAATGTGTTGCATTTCGATTCGTTAATTAACTCATTTTGTTTACTTAAAGCGGAATTTCACCCCAAATATAAGATCTCCCATGTGATCCAGCATACTGGCGTCAGCGCCAGTATGCTGTTTTTTTTTTTTTTTAATCCCACACTTACTGTATTATCCTGTAATTTCATTTTTTTCCCCCGCGGTGGACGGCGCCAGTGCAGCGCGTCACATCTTCCGAAAATACCCAATATGAACTCGGGTAATCTCGGTGAAAATGCGGCGCCTGCGCACAGACCTAGGAGCTGACTGTGCAGGCGCCGTATTTCTCCGAGTCCTATTTCGGAGGGCGTGACGCGCCATAGCCGTAGGACTCGGAGAAATACGGCGCCTGCGCAGTCAGCTCCTAGGTCTGTGCGCAGGCGCCGCATTTTCACCGAGATTACCCGAGTCCATATTGGGTATTTTAGGAAGATGTGACGCGCTATACTGGCGCCGTCCACCGCGGGGGAAAAAAATGAAATTACAGGATAATACAGTAAGTGTGGGATTAAAAAAAAAAAAAAACAGCATACTGGCGCTGACGCCAGTATGCTGGATCACATGGGAGATCTTATATTTAGGGTGAAATTCCGCTTTAACCACTTAAGGACCGCCTAACGCCGATGTACGTCGGCAGAATGGCACGGCTGGGCACAATCACGTATGGGTACGTCCTCTTTAAGTGCCCAGCCGTGGGTCGTGCGCGCCCGCGACCCGGTCCGAAGCTCCGTGACCGCGGCCGCAGTACTCGCGGACCCGAACGGGGAGGGGTGAGAGTAAACACACCTTCCCCGTTCTTCACTGTGGCAATGTCAGTGATCGTCAGTTCCCTGATATAGGGAAAGGCGATCAATGACGTCACACGTCCAGCCCCGCCCCCTACAGTTAGAAACACACATGAGGTCACATATAACCCCTACAGCACCCCCTAGTGGTTAACTCCTAAACTGCAATTGTCATTTTCACAGTAATCAGTGCATTTTTATAGCACTTTTCGCTGTGAAAATGACAATGGTCCCAAAAATGTGTCAAAATTGTCCGAAGTGTCTGCGATAATGTCGCGGTCATGAAAAAAATCGCTGATCGCCGCCATTAGTAGTAAAACATTTTTTTTTTATAAAAATGCAATAAAACGATCCCCTATTTTTTAAACTCTATGGGCCAGATCGACAAGTATACGGTGGCGTATCTCCAGATACGCCGCCGTAATTTAAAATCTGCGCTGGCGTATCTTTGTTTTGTATCCACAAAACAAGATACGCCGGAATTTTGCTAAGATACGACTGACGTAAGTCTCTTACGCCGTCGTATCTAAGTTGCATATTTACGCTGGCCGCTAGGGGCACTTCTGTAGAATTTCCGCGTAGAATATGCAAATGAGCTAGATACGTCGATCCATGAACGTACGTACGCCCGGCGCATTTTTTTACGTCGTTTACGTAAAGCGTTTTCCGCCGTAAAGCTACCCCTGCTCTATAGAGGCATACGCAACGTTAAGTATGGACGTCGGGACAGCATCGAATATTCCGTCGTTTACGTAAATCGTTCGCGAATAGGGATTTCCGTAAATTACGATCACGTCGAAAGCATTGACTATTTGCGACGTGATTTCGCTCATGCGCACTGGGATATCTCCACGGACGGCGCATGCGCCGTTAAAAAAAAAGTCATTTACGTGGGGTCATGATGATTTACCATAAATCACGCCCACATCTTTTGAATTGCGCAGCCTTACGCCACCATAAGTTACAGCGCAAATTCTTTGTGGATAAGGAACCTGCCGCTCTAACTTACGGCGGCATAGTGTATCTTAGATACGCTACGCCTGCCTAAAGATAGGCAGTTCTGGCCCTATAACTTTTGCGCAAACCAATCGTTAAACGCTTATTGCGATTTTTTTTTTACCAGAAATAAGTAGAAGAATACGTATCGGCCTAACTTGAGGAAAAAATATGTTTTTTTTTATATCTTTTTTGGGGGATATTAATTATGGCAAAAAGTAAAAAAGTAAAACATTTTTTTTTTTTTCTAAATTGACACTCTATTTTTGTTTATAGCGCAAAAAATTAAAACCGCAGAGATGATCAAATACCACCGAAAGAAATCTCTATTTGTGGGGAAAACAGGACGCCAATTTTGTTTGGGAGCCGCGTCGCACGACCGCGCAATTGTCAGTTAAAGCGACGCAGTGCCGAATCACAAAAAGGGGCCTGGTCCTTTACCTGCATATTGGTCCGGGGCTTAAGTGGTTAAAAGATTCTGTATATTTTGTCGTTGGGAACGTTTTTTTTTAGAGTTACTGAATGTTCCACTTTAATTGATCTAGCATTTTGATAAATCGGGTCCTCGGTGTCTCTGCACACGCAGGTCTGCACTACTACTAAGCTCGAAGCCCCCCGATGTATCCTCCTTGGACAACTCTAAGAGGCCATACTTCTACAAGAGGTCCGTAATGTTCCTCGGAAATGTTTTTAATGTTGCAATAAGAGGAAGAATCCTCCCTCCCCGGTGTCCCTAAGTTCCCTCTGATGGGGGTTTCTGCTTCCCCTAATGCCCCCGCTGGGTACGATCTGAGCGAGTGTTGAAGGCTCGGAGGGGCCATTGTAGAACATAGCCCAATCGATAACGTGTTCGCCTCCAGGCAGCCGAGCAGTCGTTCCCTTTTTAACCTCTGAGACTGAATCAAACTGCAGCTCTCTGGAAACATGACTGCTATCGATCGGCCTGAATGTTTTCCGACTGGGAGGGGGGGGGGGGGGCAAGGCCTACAGTTAAAGGCAATTACTCCTTATGGGCTAGACTTTGCAGAGGGTTCAGTTTGATGTCTCAGCATGCTATCTGGAATGAGGAGACAGAGGGTTGATGGGCGGTGGGGGGGGCGGCGGGGGGGCATCTCCTAGATGTGCTCCTTACCCGCAGTACTCTTTTTATGTTTTTCTAATATTGATTATGAGAAAGTCTCTGCGCACGCTTTCATGAACATTATCAAGGCATTGCTTTCTTCAGTGTCAGAGGAAGATAAAAACTGCGGGGGGACCCCCGCGTGATGAGAAACATTCTGGGCATCTTTGATGCAAGTTCCATACGTATGGACAGCTGACCACCTGACCTAACTGGGGGGTCTAGACAGGGCCGCTGCTACCACTAGGCAAACTAGGCAACTGCCTGGGGCGCACTGCTGCCTAGGGCGCTCAGCCCCTTCTGTTCCTACTCTCTTCTCTCTGCAGCAAGCAACTAAGCCTCAGCAACAGCAGGCAGCCGCTGCTCCATTTGTACACAGTGTCAGAGGTGCAGCGGCAGCAGGGGTTTGTGTCTGTGTCCCAACTCCCGAATAAATGGAAGCAAGCAAACATTTATTGATGGGCGCTGGTGAGGCTGCATTGATGGGCGCTGATGAGGCTGCATTGATGGGCGCTGGTGAGGCTGCATTGATGGGCACTGGTGAGGCTGCATTGATGGGCACTGGTGAGGCTGCATTGATGGGCGCTGGTGAGGCTGCATTGATGGGCGCTGGTGAGGCTGCATTGATGGGCGCTGGTGAGGCTGCATTGATGGGCGCTAGTGAGGCTTCATTTAACCACTTGCTTACTGGGCACATAAACCCCCTTCGTGCCCAGGCGAAATTTCAGCTTCCGGCACTGCGTCGCTTTAACTGACAATTGCGCGGTCATGCGACGTGGCTCCCAAACAAAATTGGCGTCCCTTTTTTCCCCACAAATAGAGCTTTCTTTTGGTGGTATTTGATCGCCCGTGCGGTTTTTATTTTTTGCGTTATAATGAAAAAAAGAGCGACAATTTAAAAATATATATATATTTTTTACTTGTTGCTATAATAAATATCCCATTTTTTTTTTTTTTATATTTTTTTTTCTCAGTTAAGGGCGATACGTAGTCTTCTACGTATTTTTGTAAAAAAAGAAAAAAAAATCACAATAAGTGACTGCTTTGCGCAAAAGTTATAGCACCTACAAAATAGGGGACATAATTATGATTTTTTTTTTTATATTTTATTTTTACTAGTAATGGCGGCGATCGGCGATTTTTATTGGGACTGCGATATTGCGACGGACACATCGGACACTTTTGACACATTTTTGGCGCCATTCACATTTATACAGCGACCAGTGCTATAAATATGCACTAATTACTGTATAAATGTGACTGGCATTGAAGGGGTTAACACTAGGGGGTGAGGAAGGGGTTAAATGTATTGCCTGGGTGTGTTCTAACTGTGTGGGGGGAGGGGGGTGACTGGGGGAGGTGACCGATGCTGTCTCCCTATGTACAAGAGAAACAGCATCTGTCACATCACTGACAGGACTTGAAGCTCTGTGTTTACACTCAGAGCTCCACGTCCCTGCTCTCTCACCGACGATCGCGTGTACCTGACGGACATCGCGGCCGCCGGGTACACGCATCGGATCCTCGGTGATGCGTCGGGACTGTTTTTCCCCGCCGCGCGCCACCCTGGGAATTACAAGCAAATCACGTCCAAAGACGTGACCCCGGCGCCTCAGGTCCGCGCTGTTCACGTATTCTGTTAATAGCGCGGACCTGAAGAGGTTAATGGGGACGCTGGTGAGGCTGCATTTGATGGGCGCTGGTGAGGCGGCATTGATGGGTGCTTCATTGAAAAGGTGGGATTTACATGGGCAGGGGAAAAGAGGGTGGAGCCAAAGGGTGTCAAAAATTCTTGCACCAGCCCCGGGTCTAGATGAGCTTGTTGGAAGTCCAGTTATACTGACCTACCTGATTCCTACACTGACCTACCTGATTCCTACACTGACCTACTTGATTCCTACACTGACCTACTTGATTCCTACACTGACCTACTTGATTCCTACACTGACCTACTTGATTCCTACACTGACCTACTTGATTCCTACACTGACCTACTTGATTCCTACACTGACCTACCTGATTCCTACACTGACCTACCTGATTCCTACACTGACCTACTTGATTCCTACACTGACCTACTTGATTCCTACACAGACCTACTTGATTCCTACACTGACCTACTTGATTCCTACACAGACCTACTTGATTCCTACACTGACCTACCACACTGACCACTACACTGACCTACCCAATTCCTATACTGACCCCTACACTGACCTAGCTGACTACTATACTGACCTAGCTGACTACTATACTGACCTAGCTGACTACTATACTGACCACTACACTGACCTACCTGACTACTATACTGACCACTACACTGACCTACCTGATTCCTAAACTGACCACTACACTGACCTACCTGACTACTATACTGACCACTACACTGACCTACCTGATTCTTACACTATCCACTACTTAACCTACCTAATTCTTACACTATCCAGTACATTAACCTACCTGATTCCTACACTGACCTACCACACTGATCTACCTGATTCCTACACTGACCTACCTGATTCCTACACTGACCTACCTGATTACTACACTGATCTACCTTATCCCTACACTGACCACTACACTGACCTACCCGATTCCTATACTGACCACTACACTGACCTAGCTGACTACTATACTGACCTAGCTGACTACTATACTGACCACTACACTGACCTACCTGATTCCTAAACTGACCACTACACTGACCTACCTGACTACTATACTGACCACTACACTGACCTACCAGAATTCTATACTGACCACTACCTCACACACACACGGGTCGTCTGAACCAGAGGGATCATGGGGGACAGGCTGGACTACAGGAGTCCCAGGGCGAAGGGGGGAGACTAACACGGCACACTTGGGCACAGTAATGATTCCGTGCTCCCCCAAATGTTGCACCCGGGGCGAGAGTACCAGATGCCCCCCCCCTATGCCACTGCAATCCGGGGACAGATCCGGGGACAGGTGTCATCAATCCGGGGACTGTTTCCGGGGGATGTCTGGTCATCCTAAACTAGGGAGTCCAGGGGACTGAAGGGATTCTGTAAGTCTTGAAAGAGTGAGAGAGCCTTGGGTGCCAGGAGATCCCCCTGTCTAGGGGTCAGGAGAGGGCCCGTGCAACAAGATACTGTAACTAAGGCTGAGTGATCCAGGGAGTTGTGTCTGCGGGAGGTGCCAAGAGCAGCAGTGTCGCTAAACCAGTATAAAAAAAATCTATATATACAGTATATGCAGGGCCGTCTTAATAGCATCATGGGCCCCTGGGCAAAGTAATGCTCAGGGGCCCCTACAATGGAGACAGTGCAGGTAAACAGAAATCAAGTAGGTAGGAGGTAGGGGATATCTGGGGTGTAGAGGGGTCTGAGTGCAGGGGGGATATCTGGTGTGTTGAGGCATCAGAGTGCTGGGGGGAGATCTGGGGTGTAGAGGGGTCAGAGTGCTGGGGGATATCTGGGGTGTAGAGGGGTCAGAGTGCTGGGGGGAGATCTGGGGTGTAGAGAGGTCAGAGTGCTGGGGGAATATCTGGGGTGTAGAGGGGTCAGAGTGCTGGGGGGATATCTGGGGTTTAGAGGGGCCAGAGCGCTGGGGGGATATCTGGGGTGTACAGAGGTCAGAGTGCTGGGGAGATATCTGGGGTGTAGAGGGGTCAGAGTGCTGGAGGGATATCTGGGGTGTAGAGGGGTCAGAGTGCTGGGGAGATATCTGGGGTGTAGAGGGGTCAGAGTGCTGGGGGGATATCTGGGGTGTAGAGGGGTCAGAGTGCTGGGGAGATATCTGGGGTGTAGAGGGGTCAGAGTGCTGGGGGGATATCTGGGGTGTAGAGGGGTAAGAGTGCTGGGGAGATATCTGGGGTTTAGAGGGGTCAGAGTGCTGGGAGGATATCTGGTGTGTAGAGGGGTCAGAGTGCTGGGGGGATATCTGGGGTGTAGAGGGGTCAGAGTGCTGGGGGGATATCTGGGGTGTAGAGGGGTCAGAGTGCTGGGGGGATATCTGGGGTGTAGAGGGGTCAGAGTGCTGGGGAGATATCTGGGGTGTAGAGGGGTCAGAGTGCTGGGGGGATATCTGGGGTGTAGAGGGGTCAGAATGCTGGGGGGATATCTGGGGTGTAGAGGGGTCAGAGTGCTGGGGGGATATCTGGGGTGTAGAGGGGTCAGAGTGCTGGGGGGATATCTGGGGTGTAGAGGGGTCAGAGTGCTGGGGGGATATCTGGGGTGTAGAGGGGTCAGAGTGCTGGGGGGATATCTGGGTTGTAGAGGGGTCAGAGTGCCGGAGGGATGTCTGGGGTGTAGAGGGGTCAGAGTGCTGGGGGGATATCTGGGGTGCAGAAGGGTCAGAGTGCTGGGGGGATATCTGGGACATAGAGGGGTCAGATTTCTGGGGGATATCTGGGGCGTAGAGGAGTCAGAGTGCTGGGGGGGATATCTGGGGTTTAGAGGGGCCAGAGTGCTGGGGGGATATCTGTGGTGTAGAGGGGTCAGAGTGCTGGGGAGATAGCTGCGGTGTAGAGGGGTCAGAGTGCTGGGGGGATATCTGTGGTGTAGAGGGGTCAGAGTGATGGGGGGATATCTGGGGTGTAGAGGGGTCAGAGTGCTGGGGGGATATCTGGGGTGTAGAGGGGTCAGAGTGATGGGGGGATATCTGGGGTGTAGAGGGGTCAGAGTGCTGGGGGGATATCTGGGGTGTAGAGGGGTCAGAGTGCTGGGGGGATATCTGGGATTTAAAGGGACAGCCGGGCTCAAGGACCAGCCGCTTTGGGGAAAGGTCAGGGACCTCCCATGCAGCTGGGGCCCCTGGGAAGTGCCCAGGTGTGTCCTCTCATTAATACAGCCCTGAGTATATGTCCATTTTCTGACTGTTTAGAAATCTCATGTTTGCACCTCAAACGGCTCAATTTCCAGTACCATCTCTCTGGACGTGAACAATTCTCCATAGAGTCTTGAAGGGACGCCGGCGTGACACATTCGATTTAGCGGTCTTCTGGCGAGCGCGCTAATTTCATGTGTGACTGTGTTGTGTAGGGGAGCGTAGAATACGTTAAACAACTTATTAAAACACGATAAGAGGATCAATCATTTTCGCAACACTTGGTTTACCTTTAATTCGCCGGCGACCTCGGGTGCCCTTAATTCCAAACTTACGGCGCCGCGCGTGTCACGGTATGGATTATATATCCGCCGATGCGCTTGGTTTGCTCTGCAGGCGGCATTGTCTATTATTTATCATATGAAACATGCCACTTTTTCCCCAAGGCACGGTACATTCGCTTTCAGCAGTAAGTAAAATTGGACGTGATAGTTTTGGGTACGGCAATAATATTAATAATAAAGGAAGATGATCTTATCATATCGAAAAAACAGAAATATTAAATCATTAGACTAATACAACCTGATGCTAATGTATTATCCCAAAAACTAATCCGAATCTTAAATTAAAGCTGAACTCCGTAAGGCCTGGATGGGCCTAGTTGACTGAGTCAGCCCCTGGCTTCTTCTAGGTCTTTGATACACCAACAGCCAGCTCAGGGCCATATTAATAGCATCATAGGCCCCTGGGCAAAGAAATGCTCTGGGGCCCCTACAATGGAGACAGTGCAGTTAAACAGAAATCAAGTAGGTCGGAGGCAGACAAGCAGAGCTTCCCCTTTTGGGTGGAGCTCTGCATTAACTACATGAACATGCATTCTGTACAGCAAAGTAACAGTGGGAAAATATCATAGCCCCCCAATTTCAGGGCAGCATGGGCTCAAGGACCAGCTGCTTTAAGGGAAAGTCCTGCCCCCCCCCCCATGCAGCTGGGGCCCCTGGGCAGTGCCCAGGTGTGTCCTCTCATTAAGACCTGGGAACATAGCACAGGGTTGGTGGCCACCCCTCATAATGGAGACAACATATGTAAAGACGTGGGAACACAGCACAGGGACGGTGGGAACACCTCATAATGGGCACAGCAGTTGTACAGACCTGGGAACTCAGCACAGGGATGGTGGGAACCCCTCATAATGGGCACAGCGGGTGTACAGACCGGGGAACTCAGCACAGGGATGGTGGGAACCCCTCATAATGGGCACAGCGGGTGTACAGACCGGGGAACTCAGCACAGGGATGGTTGGAACCCCTCATAATGGGCACAGCAGGTGTACAGACCCGGGAACTCAGCACAGGGATGGTGGGAACCCCTCATAATGGGCACAGCGGGTGTACAGACCGGGGAACTCAGCACAGGGATGGTGGGAACCCCTCATAATGGGCACAGCGGGTGTACAGACCCGGGAACTCAGTACAGGGATGGTGGGAACCCCTCATAATGGGCACAGCGGGTGTACAGACCGGGGAACTCAGCACAGGGATGGTTGGAACCCCTCATAATGGGCACAGCAGGTGTACAGACCCGGGAACTCAGCACAGGGATGGTGGGAACACCTCATAATGGGCACAGCAGTTGTACAGACCTGGGAACTTAGCACAGGGATGGTGGGAACCCCTCATAATGGGCACAGCAAGTGTTCAGACCCGGGAACTCAGCACAGGGTTGGTGGCCACCCCTCATAATGGAGACAACATATGTAAAGACCTGGGAACTCCGCACAGGCATGGTGGGAACCCCTCATAATGGGCACAACAGGTGTACAGATCCAGGATCTCAGAACAGGGGTACAACAGTTGTACAGACCCGAGAACTTGGCACAGGGATGGTGAAAACCCCTCATATGGGAAACAGCAGGTGTACAGACCCAGGAATCTGGCATAAGGATGGTGAGAACCCCTCATAATGGGCAAAGCAGGTGTACAGACCCAGGATCTCAGCACAGGGATCGTGGGAACCCCTCGTAATGGGCACATCAGGTGTACAGACCCGGGAACTCAGCACAGGGATGGTGGGAACCCCTTGTAATGGGCAGAGCAGGTGTACAGACCCACAAACTTGGCATAAGGATGGTAGTAACCCCTTATGATGGGCACAGCGGGTGTACAGACCTAGCAATATGGCATAAGGATGATGGGAACCCCTCATAATGGGCACAGCAGGTGTACAGAACCGGGAACTCAGCACAGGGATTGTGGGAACCCCTCATAATGGGCACAGCAGGTGTACAGAACCGGGAACTCAGCACAGGGATGGTGGGAACCTCTCATAATGGGCACAGCAGTTGTACAGACCCGCAAACTTGGCATAAGGGTGGTAGTAACCCCTCATGATGGGCATAGTAGGTGTACAGCCCCATGAACTCAGCACAGGGATGGTGGGAACCCCTCATAATGGGCACAGCAGGTGTACAGACCCGGGAATCTAGCATAAGGATGGTGGGAACACCTTAATAATGGGCACAGCATGTGTACAGACACCAGATCGCAGGATAGATAGATAGATAGATAGATAGATAGATAGATAGATAGATAGATAGATAGATAGATAGATTTTGGTGATGGCTGAAGATTGGGGGGTTCTGCGCTCGATCTGGTAGCTCTGGAAGTCTCTGGTTCCCTTGCTGTGATTTCCGGCGTCTCATTCCTGAATTATAGAACATTTCACATCCTTCTATTATTAATCAAAATTCATCATTAATATTCATTACAATGTCGGCCTGTTTTAATGAAAAAAAAAAAAGAAACGGCATTATTGACCCTTCCATTTTTCTTTCTTTAATTACAGCCGTGCAGTCTCGTTTCCTCCAGGAGCCAGCCGACCAGACGGTGGTGGCGGGGCAAAAAGTGGTTTTGTCGTGCGTGGTGCTGAACTACTCCGGAATCGTGCAATGGACGAAAGACGGCCTGGCCCTGGGACTGGGGAACCTAAAGAGTAAGATTTCTGTTCTTCCTTCTATTGTGTGTCCCTAGGGGGGGGCTCATTCAATAAAGCAAAGGGGAAAGTGTAGTGATCTTCAGACGGAAGACAATCACAATGCATTCTCATTTGGCTTTCTCATTAAAAATTGAAATAAAAAATTGAAAAAATTGATTGGCTGGTGGGTAGCAACATTTTTTTTGTCACACAACTGGGTGGGCTCAGGTCACAGTGCTCTGCGCCCCGTGCCCACCCTTTTGTGAAGCCAATTAGAGCCTCAGGTTCTAATCATGTGCTTCCAAAAAAAAATATTAAAATTCATGTTTACCGGCGCCCTGCATGGAGATTAGGGGCCAGGTGCATAGATTGGGGGGGGGGGGGGGCGCCCTGCATGGTAGGGCCGCCACTGAACTGCAACGCTTATGGAAGCCATATCATCTAGAGTGCTTATGCTGTACCATTGATACCAATGATGGGGCACTGTTCCTCCCACTGATACCAATGATGGACACTATTCCTTCCAATGATGGGGCACTATTCCTCCCACTGTGATACTAATGATGGGACACTATTCCTTCCACTGATACCAATGACCGGACACTATTCCTCCCACTGATACCAATGATGGGACACTATTCATTTCACTGACACCAATGATGGGACACTATTCCTCCCACTGATACCAATGATGGGACACTATTCCTCCCACTGATACCAATGATGGAACACTATTTCTCCCACTGACACCAATTATAGGAGCACTATTCCTCCCACTGATACCACTGATGAGACACTATTCCTCCCACTGATACCAATGATGGGACACTATTCCTCCCACTGATACCAATGATTGGACACTATTCCTCCCACTGATACCAATGATGGGACACTATTCCTCCCACTGATACCAATGATAGGACACTATTCCTCCCACTGATACCAATGATAGGACACTATTCCTTCCACTGACACCAATGATGGGGCACTATTCCACCCACTAATACCAATGATGGGGCACTATTCCACCCACTAATACCAATGATGGAACACTATTCCTCCCACTGACACCAATGATTGGACACTATTCCTCCCACTGATACCAATGATGGGACACTATTCCTCCCACTGATACCAATGATGGGACACTATTCCTTCCACTGACACCAATGATGGGACACTATTCCTCCCACTGAAGTAGAGTATAGCCGAAACGAGCTGGCTTTTATACACTTTTGTACAATTTATCTTTTGGACTTGAATATTATGTGAAACTTAAATTCTAGATCTCAACCCAAGGTTAAGTATGGACATCCGTTGGAGTGTGGAAGGTTCCTTCCCAATATTCTCCACAGTCGCACCGTCATCTTAGATGGAATCCTTCATCCAAGCCTAAAGTTTTCAGCGCCTTCAACCCAATCTTTGAAATTTTTGACTGAGCTGTCTCACAGGCATCTCTAAATCAGCTTTTAGATACTTCTCAGTCCATGGACTGCCTTGCTGAGGACACTTGGAAATGATAAAACGAAGCAGGGAAGAAGGCTGGGGGTGCCTTTAAACATATCTCAGCCAGCCAACTATTGGGACAATTCTTTGGCTTTATTTTGTGTGTGGCACCATATAAAGGTTCCCATTTGCTGCCCATGAAGGCAATATCAAACATTCTTCTACACAACCCCTTGCAAACCGACAATACCCTCCCAGCTGCGGGTTATTTGTCCCGCGTGTGGTCTGATTGCTGACGTCACCCTGTAGACCGGCTGTCCTCGCAAGCCCCCGTTACCTATCTGCCACATCTGGGCAGGCTCTTTAAATCTTCTGCATCCATCCATCGTAGGCCTCTGCCGCCGCTCTGGAAACTACAGGCAGCAATTTATTCCCCAGCCTCGCAGGGCCGGCCCGGATTCTGCTGACTAACCAGGATCCCTGCAAATACTTCATTTTGTTGGCATTTTGTCCGCACGTTGATGGATGTCAAGGAGCGCCTGGCTGCTCAAAGCTGAGGAGGTGGCCAACGGGGAAAGCAGATAAAAGGAGTGGGTCAGACACGAAGGGGGGCCTGGCCGATCACTGCCAACTTAATAGGACACTTCAGGCGTCCATTCTTGTTTCCCGATCAACGTCACAGTAAAAGAAAATAATAGTCAAAATCTGCTTCTGAGGGCCCCATTTTTGCTGTCAAGTTTTGTCAAGGGTTTTTTTTTATTGGTAAATTTGGAAATTAGTTACTTACCTGCCCATTAAGTGTGTCCAGGGACAAGGTGAGGTGGGCATGAGGGGGGGCTGCCCTGGGCACTGTGGTATAATGAGAGGTAGAAGGGCATCCTGATGAGATTGGGAAGGGGGGAGGAGGTTTGTGTTGTAAGGGGGAATTTGGGGGGCGGCAAACAGGACAGCCATCAGAAATGTTGGGGCCCCTTACACAGCTTTAGGCCTGGGCCCCGACCCCAAGATTTCCCAGGGCCCGCCCACTGGTTGTCCCTCTCTTCAGCCCGGGGAAAGTATCATCTCTCCTCTCCTCTCTCCAGCCACGAGCTGAGAACCGAGGGGGGGGGGGGGGGTGTCAGCTGGCAGAATACCCAAACAGTAACTTCTTCTGATTGGATATGGTCAGGGCTTTTTTCTCAGAGAAGAGGCACAGAAACTCCCTACTTCCGAGTCACCTGTTGTGTCCACCCCCTACCTATCGCCAAAAAACATTCCTTGATTCCACCCCCTACCCACCTCTGAGCACCCTTCCTTTGTTCCGTCCCCTACCCACCTCTGAGCACCATTCCTTGATTCCACACCCTACCCACCTCTGAGCACCCTTCCTTGGTTCTACCCCCTACCCACTTCTGAGCACCATTCTTTTGTTCCACCCCCTACCCACCTCTGAGCACCTTTGCCTGGTTCCACCCCCTACCCACCTCTAAGCACCCTTCCTTGATTCCACCCCCTACCCACCTCTGAGCACCATTCCTTGATTCCACCCCCTACCCACCTCTGAGCACCATTCCTTAATTCCACCCCCTACCCACCTCTGAGCACCATTGCTTGGTTCTACCTACTACCCACCTTTGAGCACCATTCCTTAGTTCCACCTACTACCCACCTCTGAGCACCATTGCTTGGTTCCACCTACTACCCACCTATGAGCACCCTTCCTTGGTTCCACCCCCTACCCACTTCTGAGCACCATTCCTTGGTTCCACCCCCTACCCACCTCTGAGCACCATTGCCTGGTTCCAACCCCTACCCACCTCTAAGCACCCTTCCTTGATTCCACCCCCTACCCACCTCTAAACACCATTCCTTGATTCCACCCCCTACCCACCTCTGAGCACCATTCCTTAATTCCACCCCCTACCCACCTTTGAGCACCATTGCTTGGTTCGACCTACTACCCACCTCCGAGCACCATTCTTTGGTTCCACTCCCTACCAACCTGTGAGCAACATTCCTTGGTTCCACCCCCTACCCAACCAAGTATCAATTTGTGGTGCTAAGTAATTTGTATATGATAGAAAGTAAAATAGATCCCCTGTAGCCAGCAACAATGGCGCTCCCCCAGCAACAATGGAGCTCCCCAGCAACAATAGACTCTAAACAGTTAGCAACAATTGACCCCTCCCTCAACAGTTGATGTCTCCCATCAACAATTGTCTCCCAGTAGCATAAGAGCCCCCCGGCAACAATAGATCCCTCTACCAGCGACAACTGACCTCCCCTGCAACAATAGACCCTCCCCCGGTAAAAATAGATCCCCTCCAGCAACAATAGATCCCCCAGCAGCCAGCATTAATAGACTCTCCAGTACACCCCAGCACCACTTTGCCATTACATACATTCGGAGCTGAAGGTGCCGGAACTGCACCTGGATATATTCATTTTTCCACTCGGCTCCTTTGATTACTTTGTTGAGACAAATGGTGTTGGCTTGTATTGGCTGAAATCTGAGCCACTTATGGCCAGATTAATTCTTGTTCCTGTCCACTGTGGGCACTTCTTTGTGTTGTCCTAAGCTCACATTATTATTACTCTCATTATGTCGGCCCTTTTCAGTACAGGACCAAGGGCCCCCCCCCCTAACTGCCAAAAAAAGAAGTGGACATTGTCCATCATCCGACCAAGGAGAAGACATCCCAAAGAGGGACAATAGGGGGAGGGAGGGCTTTAAAGTACCTCACCTACAATTTCAAGGCCAGAAACTAAGTTCCAGTGAATAGTTTTTGGTTGACCTCAAACACGGTATATGACAATAAGCAATTTGTGAGTTTATCGTTGACGTGAGCGTATAAAAATGTGTTGAATATCTGAAGCCATCAATGAACAGGTACTGCTGCATTGTTACACCCGAGTTTCTAGTCTACATTATTTTGACTTGTGTAGGAGCATCCACAAGCCCCAGAGGGGAGTTTCCCACGCCTTATTTTTCACTTTGAAAATATTTCCCACATGAAAGCTTTGGAGGTGTCACCTCGGTTAGGGGTATTCCTGACGTTCTCCCAAAGGGCGTCTCGTATCAACATCCCGTCTGACTCATAGCTTTGAGTAAACAATCCGAATGCTGGTGGACCCAACCATGTTCTGAGTCCACCCATCAACCTACGCTAACAGACAGGAGGGGGGCCATTGACAAGAAATCTTCCTGAGTATTTACTTAAATTCATTGCTGTGCCACGTGGATGGGCAAAAATGGTCATACGATGATCATTTCAAGGGTTCCACTGGTGTAAGAAGGTTGAGAAAGCCTGCTTTAAGGGCTTGTTAACTCCATCCCTGTTGGTCGTTGAACAGAATTGCCCAATGAAGGAATAAGGCCATTTGCATGAGGTTCTATGGCTTCAGGTGTCGCCTTGGTTAGGGGTATTCCTGACGTTCTCCCGAAGGGCGTCTCGTATCAACATCCAGTCTGACTCATAGCTTTGAGTAAACACTCCGAATGCTGGTGGACCCAACCGTGTTCTGAGTCCACCCATCAACAGACAGAAGCGGGGCCATTGACGAGAAAGCTTTCTAAGTATTCACTTAAATTCATTGCTGTGCCATGTGGATGGGAAAAATGGTCATACGATGACTAAGCTGGCCAGAACTGTGACCAACAAGCTCATGGTGAACCCAGAGCTTGTAGGACAGGCTGCTGATTACATCACCACTGTGCAGCCAATCACAGTGGAGTATAATACGTAGCCTGCCCTAATGGCTTCCGGAGTCCTGCACTATTGGCCTTCCTGAGTATTAACCTCCCTGGCGGTATGATTCTGTCTGGAATTACGTACCAAATGCGGTACAATTATTTTGCATGGAAATTCTGCGTTTTATACTGTAGGCCTGTAATTTTTAGGAATAACTCACTTAAATTTGTCCAAACAATAGTCTAGTAAACATCTCTGGTATGATATAGTTTGAAACACAAAATCATAAAATTATAATATAATAAATAACTATAAATAATTATAACAAATAATAATGTAATTATAATAAAAATTATTCACTAATGTAATCAAATCAAAATCACTGAAATTTGCTCAGTTGCAGAATTGTCGCTGTCATTACTTTAATTTTTTTATGACGAATTTCCCCACAAATCGCTATCGCTCAATTCTGCAAGTGATTATCATTTATTATCGCTGTTTTCTAGCTGCTCTATAATCACTTTTGACATAAAGGGACACTTTTGGTTGCTATGGACAATCTACAGTTTGCAGGCACAAAAAAAATGTTTTTAATATGTAAAAGAACATGCAGGGCACTGGGCAGACCACTAGGGACAAGGGGGTGTGTACTTTTTACATACAGTACTGTAAGCTATAAGATTACAGTATACTGTATGTAATGTGTTTGTTTACTTTTTTGAATTTGCCGCCGGTCTCCGCCCCCGTGCGCCGTTACGTCGCAGGGAACGGAGATCGGCGGCGCGGGGGCACTGTGTGAGTCGAATGGAGGACGCCACTCGCTCACACAGCGGGGATGCATCGCTGGATCCAGGGACAAGGTAAGTACAGTACCCTGCCTGGATACAAGGTAAGCCAGCGCGCTGCAGGCTCTGCATATTCACCCCGAGCGCAACTCGGGAATATCGATTTTTACATAAAAAATCCAACCCGAGTCGCGCTCGGGGATACCGTCAGGGGGGTTAACTTGAATTCATTGGGGTGGTGCGTGGATGGGCAGAAATGGCCAACCGAGATCCTGTAGGACAGGCTCCTGATTACATCATTAGTGTGCAGCCAATCACAGTGGAGTATAATCCGGAGCCTTCCCCAATGGATTACGGAGTCCTGCCCTATTGGCCTTCCTAAGTATTAACTTGAATTCATTGGGGTAGCTCGTGGATGGGCAGAAATGGTCATACGATGGCTAAGCTGGCCAGAACTGTGACCGACAAGCTCATGGCCAGTTGGGAGCTGGTAGCACAGGTTCCTGATTTCATCATCACTGTGCAGCCAATCACAGTGGAGTATAATACGGAGCTACCCTAATGGCTTCCGAAGTCCTGTCCTAATGGCCTTACTGCGTAATCACTAGAATTGGCCCCACTTAAAGTGCAAGCAGCAAGGGGTCAAAAAGAAACATCATTATATGTTGTAACAACACATTTGCACTGCCACTCTAGAAAGCCCCCCAGCATGTTACGCCCCTTTTAAGCTGGCCATCACCCTGGAGGCCATTAGGACAGGCTCCCGGTTATATTCCACTGTAATTGGCTGCAGAGTGGTGATATAATCAGGGTGCTGTCCTACTGGCCCCTAGGGGCGCATTCACACTCAGTGGTGGCTGGTGCCTACTATTTTTTTTGGGGGGGGGGCACAACCAATACAACACCCCCCCCCCCGGTGGGAGACACAGCCAGCGGCGATCATCCTGCAGCACCCCCACAGACACTGGCATATCTAGTGTCGAGCAACCCCACCCCGGTGGGAGACACAGCCAGCGGCGATCATACTGCAGCACCCTCCCAGACACTGGCCCATCCAGAGGCGAGCAACCCCCCCCCCCCCCCCCAGCGGGACACAGGAGCCAGCTGCGATCACCTTACCTAGTGGAGGCAGACACAGATGCAGGGACTGCTCCAGTGAGGACACAGGCTTTCTCCTTATGGCCGATTGTCATAAGACTCCCTGGTCAATAGGGACTTCCTGATTAGCCGGGAGGAAAATATGGCAGAATAGCGAATATTCATTCGGTAGCGCCACACGACTGGGTGGGATCAGGGCGCACTCCCTGCACCCCGAGCCCACCCTATTTTGAAGCCTATTAGAGCCTCTGGCTCTAATCAGTTGCTTCAAAATAAACACACCCGCAGATCCCCGCAATTGTAATTCATGTGTCCGGCATCCTGAAAGGGGCCGGGCACATGGATAGGGAGGGTGGTGGTGGTGTTGGGGCCGGGGCTGCCACAATGGATGGGACGCCACTGTATCACACTAGCGGTTGAGGGGCAGTAGAACCTCATGCTTGAGCCGCATTTTTACTGGCCTCCAACCGCTCCCCTTTAGCTTCATAGGCAGCAGCAGTGGGGGGTGGGGGGGGTCTGTAAATAAGCTGAGGCATGAATAGACCCACCGTTGCTTTCAGTGGGCATCGAGCCCGACAAAGGTGACCTATTCAAGAGAAGGGGGTGGTTCTGCAAGCGCCCCCACCTCCCTGGTATGTTGGAAATGATTGGCCCTGATTGGTTGCATTTACGGTGTACTAAAATGACCCACACTAATGTTTGAGAGGCCACTTTAAAATGGTTTACTACTGGAACGTCGATACGTCCTCATTTACTGACAACATGGTGGAACACTTGTCGCGGGAAGGACGGCGAAGGGTTTGGGTAAAACGGCCAGGTTGACAAGACTATTAAATGGGCGATAAAATCTCAAAACGGTTCCTCCGCCAGATCTCACACTATCTGGTAGACGTCGGTTGAATGTAAAACGTCGTCCATTGTGAACGCCTGTTTCCCGGACGTCTGCCGGATGGTTCTGTCCCCGGTCAGTCACCGTGGATTGTATGTCAGACTAGAACAACAGCATCACCTATGGGAGCCGAAGGGAAGTGCAACCTGTGAGAGCAGATACAGGAGAGATGAACTCCGGGCAGATATATATATATAAATACCATCTGCTACAATGGAGTGTTCCTTTAAAAGAATGGGAGAAGGAGGGGCAGTACTTTGGGCCAATTAGCTGCTTTTGCATTCATATGCTTACCCCAAGAGAAAATCAGACCCAATCAGCCTCCTGCTGTTTTTTTAAACTGTCCAATCACAGGCTGGGGGCGGGGAAGTGACCAGACTTTGTTGTGTAACTATAGCAGAGAAAAGTCTGGTCACCAGGCTGGCTGGCAGTGTAAATCATAGGACTGGATGGATAAAGATACAAATCCAGCTCTCGTATATGTATTTACCCTGAAATTTTCGAATTTTGTGCAAATTACGTTTTTTTCCCCTTTCTCTGTAGTCTGGCCTCGCTATCAAGTGGTGGGAAACGTAGATTCCGGCCAGTACAACCTGGAGATCACCAACGCCAGCATCTACGATGACGCCAACTTCGAGTGCCAAGCGACAGAGGCCGCCCTACGGTCCAAAGGAGCCAAGCTGACCGTGCTGAGTAAGGATTCCATTATTCCTATTGGTATTGATGTATTGGTATTGGTACTGATTTATTGGTACTAATCTATTGGTATCGATACTGATGATCATGTATTGGTATTGATGTATTGGTATTCTTATTGATACTGATATATTGGTATTGATACATTGTTATTGGTACTGATGTATTGGTATTGGTATTGATGTGTTGGTACTGATGTATTGATGTATTGGTATTGGTATTGATGTGTTGGTACTGATGTATTGACTTTAATGTATTGTATTGGTATGAATGTACAGTATTTATATTGGTATTGATACTGATGTATTGGTACGGATGTATTGGTATCCATACTGATGTATTGGTATTGGTACTGATGTATTGGTATTGATATGTATTGGTACTGATGTATTGGTACTGATGTATTGGTATTGGTACGGATGTATTGGTATTGATACTGATGTATTGGTACGGATGTATTGGTATCCATACTGATGTATTGGTATTGGTACTGATGTATTGGTATTGATATGTATTGGTACTGATGTATAGTGTTGAGCAGAATATGCCATATTCGATTTTGCGATATATCTCGAATATATAGTCGAATATTCGAGATATATTCCCTAAATACGAATATTCGTGAAATTTTTTGGAAATGAAATGATTGCGAATTTTCGCTATTGCGATTTTTCGCTATTGCGAATAATCGAGAAATGTGGAATGGAGCACTCTGATTGGCTCAGAATATTCGTGATATTTTATAATACAAAATAATTGCGAATATTCGAGAAATGCGGAATGGAGCACTCTGATTGGCTCAGAATATTCGTGATATATTACAATACAAAATAATTGCAAATATTCGGCAAATGCGGAAGGAGCACTCTGATTGGCTCAGAATATTCGTGATCAGAGCTTTTTTTCTCAGAAAATAGGTGCAGGAACTCAACCACGACCCTGTTTAGATGTCAAAAATGGTAGAAGGGTCTTAAAGGGGCATTAAATACCAGGATTGCATTACATACAAAGTGCACAGTTCAGGGGGGTTACACGCAGAGTGTAGAGCTGTCACTTGTTAACACAGAAACCAGACTTTTGTGTTTACAAGTGATTGTGGTGAGCAGGCACCAAAGGGTCTGAGTCAGAGGTGGTGGAACTGAGTTCCCCCAAGTTCCCCCTGAAAAAAAGCCCTGTTCGTGATATATTACAATACAAAATAATTGCGAATATTCGGCAAATGCGGAAGGAGCACTCTGATTGGCTCAGAATATTCTTGATATATTACAATACAAAATAATTGCGAATATTCGAGAAATGCGGAATGGAGCACTCTGATTGGCTCAGAATATTCTTGTTAATTTATCGTAATTTCGCAAAAATGCGAATGAGAAATTGATTGCGGAATTTCGACAGTAACACTCTGAAATTGAATATATGTGTTATTTTAGCTAAAAACAATATTGCGAATTTCTCGAAAATAATCGCGCGATATCGCTATTGCCGAATAATCGCATTGCGATTTTTCGGCAATATAAATTGATCGCTGCAGCTACTCGGCCCAAGGTCTCTAATCATACCAGCAATGCTTTTAGACGTCGATGGGGATCTCTAGGATGTGATCTGTTCTAAAAAAATTTTTTAAAAAATACGAATATTCGAAATAGCGAATATTCACCGCGAAATTCGCAATATATCGCGAATACTCGAATATGCCATATTCGAGCCGAATATTCGCAATACGAATATCCGTGAGCAACACTAGTGATGTATTGGTACTGATGTATTTGTATTGATACTGATGTATTGGTACTGATGTATTGAATTTGATACTGATGTATTGGTATTGGTACTGATGTATTGATACTGATGTATTGGTATTGATGTACTGTATTGGAATTGATGTATTGGTATTGATGTATTGATACTAATGTATTGGTACTGATGTATTGGTATTGATACTGATGTATTGGTATTGGTACTGATGTATTGGTATTGGTACTGATGTGTTGGTATTGATACTGATGTATTGGTATTGGTACTGATGTATTGGTATTGATGTACTGTATTGGTATTGATGTATTGGTACTGATGTATTGATACTGATGTATTGGTACTGATGTATTGGTACTGATGTATTGGTATTGATACTGATGTATTGGTACTGATGTATTGGTACTGATGTATTGGTATTGATACTGATGTATTGGTATTGGTACTGATGTGTTGGTATTGATACTGATGTATTGGTATTGTTGTACTTTATTGTTATTGATACTGATGTATTGGTATTATTGTATTGGAATTGATGTATAGATATTGATACTGATGTGTGGGTATTGTTGTATTGGTATTGATGTATTGGTATTAATGTATTGGTATGGGTACTGATGTATTTGTATTGGTATTGATGTATGGGTATTTGTACTGATACTGATGTGTTGGTACTGGTGTATTGGTATGGGTATTAATGTATTGGAATTGATGTACAAGTGTTGGTATTAATACTTATGTGTTGGTACTGATGTATTGGTACTAATGTATTGGTATTGGTATTTGTACTGATGTATTGGTATTGATCTATTGGTACTGATGTATTGGTTTTGATACTGATATATTGGTATTAGTTCTGTAGTATTGATGCACAGCTGTACCAAATTCTGAGTTTTAGTAAATCTCCCTCTTAGTGCCATCTACTGGCAAAAAGCAGTATTTCCACATTAAATCAATGAAAAGCATTTGGCCAGCACAAAAAAATTGCTTAATAACATTTGTTCTTTTTGCATTTGGCCACTGAATGGTGCTGGGTATCATGGGAAATATAATACTTAGGGGGGGTTTGTACATTGGAAATTTGTGTTAATTTTTAGGTGCATATTAAATCAATAGAAAAAATAAATATTAAAAGATATACATTTTATAAATGCATAAAAACAACGCAATTGCATTAGAAAAGACTCATAAAGTACAGTCCTTAAAGGTACAGCACAATGGTGTGGTTCCCAACATGTTTCGCCCTAAAGTGGAGCTTCCTCAGGAGTCGCTGTCCAAATGAATATCAGAGCCTTCCCAAGATATATTGTAATTGGTTCAGGGGGTCAGACAGACACCATAAGACCAAAACTGCAGGCAATCACAGGAGGCATAAAAGGATGTTTTGGACGAGCCCCCAATTGTTTTTCAGACGAGCCCCCAATTGTTTTTCAGACGAGCCCCCAATTGTTTTTCGGACAAGCCCCCATTTGTTTTTCAGACAAGCCCCCATTCGTTTTTCAGGCGACCCCTTAATTAATTTGCTTGTGTCTATCTAGTTTAACAAATGCAACACAAAGGACCAGAGAGGCTAGTTTGCAAAAAAGATGAACATGAGGATGCAAGATTCTTATTTGGGGACACTCAGCACACGATCTGAGGTCCTGTAAGGAATATGTGCCTCTCCTTGTGGTTACCATTTTTTTCTATTCTGTTTTCTAAAACAGAAAACACCACATTTGGCCAGTAGATGGTGCTAAGTATCCTAGAAAATAGTGCCATCTACTGGCAAAAAAGCAGTATTTCCACTTTAAATCGATGGAAAGTATTTGTCCAGCACAGGAAATAGCCTAAGAACATTTTTTTTTATTTGCACACACACTTTCACTTTGAGACTATTTTATAAATATACCTTTAAATTAATTTAGAAAAGAAAAAAATACATTTAATGATGCATTAATGAACACAGAGTTGCATAAATGTGGGCCTTTTAGATCTGGCGTCTTGCATAAGCCCAGTGGTGACGGGTTCTCTTTAATCGGTCGATCCCTGGTACAAAACCTTGCTGGGTTCTCACACTGTGGAGTTTATACAGAGGAGGTGCAGCCTCCCCTATGCGGAATGTTTATATGCCATTGTTGGGAGCAGCGGCGGACTTGCAGCAACCTGTTAGCAGGTAATCAGCAGCCAGCCAGGCAGGGCGAGCTCGGAGTGCGTGTCCTCCAGATTACAATGGAAGGATAGAGAGGGAGACAATTGCGCTCTTGTGAAAGCTTTCTCCTGCGTGAAATCCCTTGATTTTGTTTTCTCACCTATTTGGCTCCGAGCAAGTCCCAGCAGCCAGGAGTCTAATTACCGGCACCTCGCTGCCCTGCGTGATACTAATGAAGGCAGCGCTTACCCGCTCCCAACTACGGCTCGTCCGCCGCACTGCCCTCCAAATACATGCCACTGATGTGCCTGGTGATCCCAGCCACATACTAAGAGGTCTATGGAGGGCCAAGGACTATGGAATAAGCAGACACCCCCCCCCCCCCCCCACCAAAAAAGTATAATAATATATATATATATATATATCTCACAAAAGTAAGTACACCCCTCACATTTTTGTAAATCTTTTCTTCTATCTTTTCATGTGACAACACTGAAGAAATGACACTTTGCTACAATGTTGTGTAGTGAGTGTACAGCGTGTATAACAGTGTAAATTTTCTGTCCCCTCAAAATAACTCCACACACAGAAATTAATGTCTAAAGCGCTGGCAACAAAAGTGAGTACACCCCTAGGTGAAAATGTCCAAATTGGGCCCAAGGTGCCATTATTTTTCAGCACTGCCTTAACCCTCTTGGGGATGGAGGTCACCAGAGCTTCACAGGTCACCACTGGAGTCCTCTTCCCCTCCTCCATGACGACATCACAGAGCTGGTGGATGTTGGAGATCTTGCGCTCCTCCACCTTCTGTTTTAGGATGCCCCACAGATGATCAATAGGGTTTAGGTCTAGAGACATGCTTGGCCAGTCCATCACCTTTACAGACTGAAGCAGGAAAATACCACAATATGGGCACTAGATGGAGCTGATGATCATTGTAAAGAAGTATCATCAGCGCCATCTAGTGACTTAATGGGGTTATGTTCCTCATTTACTTTATTCTGTAGGTATAAGTATGTCGCAATTCATGGGGGGGTTGATTTACTAAAACTGGAGAGTGCAAAATCTGGTGCAGCTCTTCATAGAAACCAATTGGCTTCCAGGTTTTATTGTTAAAGCTTTATTGCTCAAGCTTAAGTTAGAAGCCCATAAATTGTCACCACTGTGCCATGCTATCAAACGCAGCCAATGTGCCCATCAATTGTCGCCACTGTGCCTAATCAATTGTCGCCAGTTTTCCTTCTCAAAATCCGTCAGTTTGCCTTGTAAAATACTGCGAGGATGATGCTTCAGCCAATCAGGTTACCGGTAACCAGACCCTGTGAACCTGATTGGCTAAGATGCGTGTCAGTGTTAACCAGGGTACGCACACCTCGTGCGTCCCCTGGCTCTGATAGACACTTCCAAAGACATTGAAATGCAGTTATTCAGATGGCCAGCACTCACCAGGGGGCCACCCATCTAAATAGTGGGCGGCAGCCGCGCCAGCGACAATACATAGATTCATGCAATGCATGAATATATGTATTTTTTCAGTGGCGGTGCAGGAGAGAGGGGGAGATGCTCCTGTACCTACTATCGATGCACCGCCACTGCTCTCCAGTGTTAGTAAATCAACCCCAAGTCTCATTCAAACAGAGGTTATACCAGGGGGCAGCCCAGTGGTGTAGTGCTTAGCACTATCACCTAGCAGCAAAAGGGTCGCTGGCTCGAATCCCGACCACGACACCGTCTGCCTGGCGTTTGCATGTTCTCCCTGTGCCTGCGTGGGTTTCCTCCAGGCACTCCAGCTTCCTCCCACACTCCAAAGACATGCTGGTAAGTTAATTGGCTCCCGTCTAAATTGGCCCTAGTCAATCGCCTCGGGACCCCTCGGGGTAAGACTGCGCTATATCAAGATACCTCTCTCAACTCAACATGTGGTTTAGCTTCATTTTACCGACACCTCGCTGCCCTGCGTGAAACCAATGGACCCTTGATGGGCCAATCGGAAAACCTAGGGGGTCTTAAATATACAGACACTGTTGTGAATCAGGAAAATACCACAATATGGCCACCAGATGGAGCTGATGACCATAGTAAAGAAGTATCAGCTCCATCTAGTGGCCATAATGGGGTATTTTTCTCATTCACTGTATTCTATACACAGGTTGTAAAAACAGGCCTAATGTATGCCACCCCTCGATTGGCCATGGAAAGCCTGAAGGGACATACATATACAGATTTAGAGCCAAAACGCAAAGTTGTGACACCATTGTGAATCAGGATATCACAATATGGCCACAAGTTAGATGGAGCCAACTATCAAAGTAAAAAAATAATCAGTTACAAAATACTGCAATTTGCCCACTAGATGGAGCCAACGATCATAGTAAAAAATACTCAGAGTTCTGACTCAACTACAAGGCCTTAAACTTTATCTCCAGCTTCATGTAGGGCTTACACGACCTGGTGTTCTATTTATCCCTTGCATCAATTCAGACAGCTTAACTCAATGAATAACTCACTGTTGGAGAGATAGACAATAAATCATTTTGAATGTTCCGTGATGATATTCATATGTAGAAAAACATTGCGGTTGTAGGCCACATGGAAAGATGTTTCAGCATGGTAGGTATACAAGGCTAATGAGTCACTTTATTCTGTATGTAGAAGTACTGTATATCACAATATCACAGGCCTCATTCACATGGGCCCATGAGAGAGCCGACTATGGCTGTACGTGGGTTTACATTGTTGGGCCACTTGTGAAAACCCGTTCATGCGTAACGTGGCGCGCCCCAGATGCAGACTGGCTGTGCGCCCCCTACGTATGCGCTGGTTTTTGCAAGTAGCAGTATCAACCTGCGCACAGCCCCATCCAGCCACTTTAGTCGGCTGTACGTGGCAGCACAGTAACCCTGGAGTGGGCATATGCCTTCAATTTACCTTATATGGCCTCATGTGCCCATGTGCATGAAGACTAAAGCACGTCACATGCGTTAGTGTGCTGCAGTGCCATGCATTTTGATTGACCAACTGCTCTAAGGCCCCATACACACGATCGGATATATCCGATGAAAACGGTCCGCGGACCATTTCCATCGGATATGTCCGATCGGGAGTTTGATCCGATGGCGTGTACACACCATCGGATCAAATTCCCCGCCGCCGGACGGCGCGGTGACGTGGCGATGACGCGGCGGTGACGTTGACGCCGCCGCGTCACCGCTACGTCACCGCACCAGGAAGTAAAACACTTCCGCGCATGCGCCGAATCCATTCGGCAGCGGCGCGGCGGCGGTGGGAGCCGACATGTCTGCTGGTAAGTGTACTAACCAGCAGACATGTCGGGCGGACAGATTCCCACCGGATAGATTTCAAAGCTTGCTTTGAAATCTGTCGGGTGGACAAATCTGTCCGCTAGCCCATACACACGAGCGGAGATGTCTGCTAAAACGGTCCATCGGACCGTTTTCAGCGGACATATCCCCTCGTGTGTACGCGGCCTAAGACAAAGCAGGTCCAACGCAACAGAGCAGGACGTAAAAAATTGGCCTTGCGGGGTCTCTACTCTGACATTATAACAATGTGATAGATGTGTAACTTCTCTTCTTTCCATCACCAGTTCCCCCGGAGGATCCCGTCATAGAGTCCGGCTCGGACACCCTACTCCTGAGAGCCGGGATCCCCTACAACTTGACCTGCCGAGCCGAAAAGGCCAAGCCGGCGGCCACCATCGAGTGGCTCCGAGATGGAGCCCCGCAGGAAGGAGCCGCCACCAGCACGGTGAGTAGCCCGGGGTTTCCCCTCCCGCAGATCTCAGCCTGTGATCTACTCTCTGCCTGTCTTTGTTCTTCCTCTTGAAATCCGGCCTTCCAGGTTGTAGCTGAGCCCCCGGGCGTGCCGCGCCGGCCCCCGGTGAAACGAGAGAGAGTTTTGATCTTTCTCTCCGCCGCTTCGACATGAAAGGCCTTTGTGGAAGTGCCTGCCTTTTCATTCTTCCATCCAGACACATCTGAGGTGACCAGAGCCTCTTTGCTGAACCTTATAACAGTGACTGCTTTATTCCCGCAAGAAAACCTTGGACCGCGACTCTTTGTAGCAGATCTGAGGTGGGAGGGACGCTGCTCACCCGCCCTGCTCATCCTAATGGATTCTGTACGTCCAGAGCCTCAATGTTTCCATGCTATTTTGCTGGGGCCATATTAAAGTGCCCCCCCAGTGATGATTAACTGCTTTCTAAAAAAAGACCTCTGTCACCGGGATTCTGTCTGATCAAAAGGTGTTTAAATAAAAGAGTATTACCAGTGGCGGCTGGTGCTCAAAATTTTTGGGGGGACACAAACGGGAAAAAAAAATAATTGTAGCCTCACTGTGCCCATCAAATGCAGCCACTGTGCCATCAATTGTCACCACTGTGCCATGCCATCAAACACAGCCACTGTGCCATGCCATCAAACGCAGCCACTGTGCCATCAATTGTCACCACTGTGCTATGCCATTAAACGCAGCCACTGTGCCATTAATTATCACCACTGTGCCATGCCATCAAACGCAGCCACTGTGCCATGCCATCAAACGCAGCCACTGTGCCATGCCATCAAACGCAGCCACTGTGCCATTTTTTACCACTGTGCCCATTGTTGCCGCTGTGCCATCAATTGTCACCACTGTGCCATGCCATTAAACGCAGCCACTGTGCCATCAATTATCACCACTGTGCCATGCCACCAAACGCTGCCACTGTGCCATGCCTTCAAACGCAGCCACTGTGCCATGCCATCAAACGCAGTCACTGTGCCATGCCATCAAACACAGCCACTGTGCCACTTTTCACCACTGTGCCCTTTAATTGTCGCCACTGTGCCCATTGTTGCCGTTGTGCCATCAATTGTCACCACTGTGCCATGCCATTAAACGCAGCCACTGTGCCATCAATTATCACCACTGTGCCATGCCGTCAAATGCAGTCACTATGCCATCAATTCGCACCACTGTGCCATGCCATCAAACGCAGCCACTGTGCCCATTTTCACCACTGTGCCCTTTAATTGTCACCACTGTGCCCATTGTTGCCACTGTGCATGTCACTGTGCCCTTTAATTGTTGCCACTGTGCCCATTGTCACCACTGTGCCCATTGATGCCACTGTGCCCATTGTCGCCGCTGTGCCCTGTAAAATGCACTTACCTTACTCCTTCCATGTCCCCCGATGTCTTCTCCCGCCTTGGTGACGCTTCAGCCAATCAGGTTACCGATAACCAGAATCGGGGAACCTGATTGGCTGAGACAGCCGTCAGTCTTATCCAAAGAACGCACCCCCCGTACGTTCCGAGGATAAGACATCCGGGAGCCGAGGGCTGTACTCGGAAAGCCTAAAAAATAGATCCCCCCAGCATCAATAGACCCTCCAGTACACCCCAGCACCCCTTGCTATTACATACATTCAGAGCTAGAGATCCCAGAACTGTGTTCCCACATTCCTGCTGAAAATAGCCCTGCTCCTTACACTTGTGGACATAGAAAGAATTGCCTTCTTACAGAGAGCTAAAAGGGTCAATGGTGTCAGTGGGAACTTATCAGAGAGGTAGAAATTTCTCATTGCTCAAGGAACCCCTTGCAACCTCTGAAGGAACCCTAGAGTTCCATGGAACCCTGGTTGAGAAACCCCATAGGTGATATCACTGCTACCCTTGCACTAGAACCTGTGGTCCTGCTAAAGAGGAGGCCTGGACTTTACACTGCCTGATACTACCCTTCAGGTGGGATCTGGCACTTAGGTCTTGACCCATGTGACCAGCACCGAGGGGAGCGCACGAGAGAACATAGGGGCTCCTTATGATTTAAGCATGCACAGGTCCTCTTTTTAGAAAGTTTATTCTTTCTTATCATGAATCTTGTTTTGCAGATGGTGTTGGCGGATGGAAAACTTGAAACCACCGTAAGCTACCTGTTGATAGTCCCTACGGATCAAGACATTGGCCGAACGTTTACGTGTAGGACATCCAACTACGCTATTCCGACCGGCAAGGAGACCACAGTCAAGCTGGACGTCCATCGTAAGCCATATTGCCAATATTACTTCCTGTTTTTACAGAATAAGCCCAACAGGGGCGGCTCTAGGCTTTGTGAGGCCTTAGGCAAAACTTGACATGGGGACTCACTCACGCCCATGATGTGAAAAATAATTCAAGGACATAAGCCTCTTCCCCACAACCCTGGCCGGTGGTGGTGGGGGTCTGCGGGCAGGGGGCTTATCGAATCTAAAAGCCCCTTTTAACAAGGCAGCCTCCAGATCCTGCTCTTTAATAACTAAGGGGCGGGGGCACCTGATGAACCCTCCCCCTTGTGACATCATTGGCTGAGGGCATGCTGGGTCATTGACGTCACAAGGGGTGGAGTTTACAGATATTCACTGGTTGTTAGGGATGCTGGCGGCCCTGTTCCTGAGTTTGGGCTTTTAACGCTGCCTGAGCACTGCAGCGTTAAGGTCCCCTGTCCTTAAAAACTGGGGTAATGCATTGTGTAAGTTAGGTGGCCGCGAGGCCCCTGCAAGTGCAAGGCCTTGGGCCACCGCCTAATTTGTCTAATTAAAGAGCCGCCTCTAAGGCCCAAATTCTGTGAAAAGCCCTAAATAGATAAATAAGGTGCCCTAGCATGTTCGAAAAGGACAATAATGTAATGTCGGTGCATGAGTATCTCAACTGCACCCCAAGGAGCAAAAGAAGGGAGTGATATAAAATATGGCATCCTTAGCATCTCTGTTGTATGGCATTTCTTATTGGCCATAAACCTGCTATATACACAGCACCATCTAGTGGTGGAACAGGGATAAGCACAGCCTGTATACTTTCTATATACACAGCGCCATCTAATGGTAGAAAGGGGATAAGCACATTCCGTATACTTTCTATATACACAGCGCCATCTAATGGTAGAAAGGGGATAAGCACATTCCGTATACTTTCTATATACACAGTGCCATCTAATGGTAGAAAGGGGATAAGCACATTCCGTATACTTTCTATATACACAGCGCCATCTAATGGTAGAAAGGGCTAAGCACATTCCGTATACTTTCTATATACACAGCGCCATCTAATGGTAGAAAGGGCTAAGCACATTCCGTATACTTTCTATATACACAGCGCCATCTAATGGTAGAAAGGGGATAAGCACATTCCATATACTTTTTATATTCACAGCACCACCTAGTGGTGGAAAGGGAATAAGCACATCTCATATACTTTTTATATACATAGCACCATCTAGTGGTGGAAAGGGGATAAGCACAGCCAATATACTTGCTTAATACACAGCACCATCTAGTGGTAGAAAGGACATAAGCACAGCTATATACATAGCGCCATCTAGTGGTGGACTTTGCCTAGGCTACGATGATGTCATCCGTCTGCTGCAAGCAAGAAGAACCATTGCCTCAGTCTCCTCTCCCCCAGTAATCACTTAGACTGCTGCCCATATACTTGCTATATGCACACCGCCATCTAGTGGTGGACAGGGGATAAGCACAGCCCATATATTTGCTATATACACATCGCCATCTAGTGGTGAAAAAGGGAAGAAGCACACCCCATATACTTGCTATATATATATAGCGCCATCTACTAGTGGACAGGGGATAAGTACAGCCCATATACTTGCTATATAAACATTGCCATCTAGTGGTGAAAAGGTGATATGCACATCCCATATACTTTCTATATATACAGCGCCATCTAGTAGTGGACAGGGGATAAGCACAACCCATATATTTGCTATATACACAGCGTCATCTAGTGGTGG
This sequence comes from Rana kukunoris, assembly GCA_029574335.1. Taxonomy (NCBI): domain Eukaryota; kingdom Metazoa; phylum Chordata; class Amphibia; order Anura; family Ranidae; genus Rana; species Rana kukunoris. Next base: position 10,121,436 of record CM056059.1, on the reverse strand, counting down.
AAAGGAGATAAGCACAGCCCATATACTTGCTATATACAGTACAAAACGCCATCTAGTGGTGGAGAAAGGGCTTTGCCTAGTCTGAGATGATGTCACCAATCTGCTGCAGGCAGGAGGAGCCATTTTCTCAGTCTCCTCTCCACCAGTGATCACTCAAACTGTACATTGTAACTTTGTAGCAAGGTGAGAGACTCCAGCAGGGGCTTATCTTTTGCCAGACCTTTGTGAACACAGCTAAGCTGGCATCTCAGTCCAGGAAGTAGATGATAACCCTAGATGATGCCTGAAAAATATGGTACCGGCATTCTGGGGGGGAGAAGAGCAGACTGTCAAGGGGGAGTTCTGTGATCTCTGTGAAAAGTAATAAATACCTTGATGTGTGACGCTAACGTATTACTTAACACGCATTGCACTGAACATGATAAAATATATCTGATGCTAGCTCCGCTGTAATCTTGGTGATCTGACAGATCCGTATCTGATTGGACGTGGCCAGCTGAGCCAATTATTTACATCTTGCTTTGATAAACACTTTTAAACAATTCTCGTAATGGCTCCCCCAGTGAAGTCATGGCATTTGCATTCATCAGATACTCTTGGGGCGTAAGCTCCATTGTAATAATTGAAAGAGATAATGGACGGTGCGGAGGGTTTCCGCCATTACCATTATTCTGCTTGATTAAGGAAGCTAAGTAGATTCGTTAAGTCATAGTGGGGAAATGGGGGGGGGGAGGGGGTTTGGAGCATCTTATCTTAATACGATAGCAGGAAAGTGCTGACTGTCTGATACCGGAGCCAGCAATAATTCTCAGAGGGAGCGGGCCAAGCTGGCCGGCCTCCTATTCTCCATTGCTATCTTCATCGATTGGCCTCTGGACGGCCAGATGTGTCACCGAATGTCAATGGGTGGTCAGGTGACAGGGTGATTGGGACCATGGCTTCACCATGATTCCTGCAAATAGGATGGCTGCATGCTTGGGATACATTGTGCCATGGCAGATGGAAAGCCGCAGGATGCCAATAACGGAAACCCAGATCTACGACACAGTCGCCTTAAAGGCATACACCCAAATTTAGGATGTAACTTCAAACATTTCCCGAACTCCCCACCCTAAAATGTACCCCTTCTTACCTGAATGGTAGGGTGCTGCTCCCTGAAGTGTCCTGTTGTTCCTTTATTTAGTGCCCATCGCCCATTCCCAATGGGAATACTACAAGTCCCATCCGCCACTGCCGCAGAAGGACTTGCAGAGCACACTGGCAGTAGTCTATCGCTGACTTTTCCTGCCCCCATAACAGAAGGTCCATACCTCTGTACAGACCTGGGCCTGGGTGTTGTTCCTTCAATTTAGCTCCCATCCGCCCATTCCCAATGGGAATACTACAAGTCCCATCCGACACAGCGGATGAAGGACTCACAGAGCACGGGTAGTAGTCCATCGCTAACTTCTCCTGCCCCCATAACAGAAGGTCCGTACCTCTGTACAGACCTGGGCCTGGGTGTTGTTCCTTCAATTTAGCTCCCATCCGCCCATTCCCAATGGGAATACTACAAGTCCCATCCGACACAGCGGATGAAGGACTCACAGAGCACGGGTAGTAGTCCATCGCTAACTTCTCCTGCCCCCATAACAGAAGGTCCGTACCTCTGTACAGACCTGGGCCTGGGTGTTGTTCCTTCAATTTAGCGCCCATCCGCCCATTCCCAATGGGAATGCTACAAGTCCCATCCGACACAGCGGATGAAGGACTCACAGAGCACGGGTAGTAGTCCATCGCTAACTTCTCCTGCCCCCATAACAGAAGGTCCGTACCTCTGTACAGACCTGGGCCTGGGTGTTGTTCCTTCAATTTAGCGCCCATCCGCCCATTCCCAATGGGAATGCTACAAGTCCCATCCGACACAGCGGATGAAGGACTCACAGAGCACGCCGGCAGTAGTCCATTACTATCTTCTCCAACCCCATAACAGAAGGTCCATACCTCTGTACAGACCTGGGCCTGGGTGTTGTTCCTTCAATTTAGCGCCCATCCTCCTATTCACAATGGGAATGGTACAAGTCCCATCCGACACAGCGGATGAAGGACTCACAGAGCACGCCGGCAGTAGTCCATTACTATCTTCTCCAACCCCATAACAGAAGGTCCATACCTCTGTACAGACCTGGGCCTGGGTGTTGTTCCTTCAATTTAGCGCCCATCCTCCTATTCACAATGGGAATGGTACAAGTCCCATCCAACACAGCGGAAGAAGGACTCACAGAGCACGCCGGCAGTAGTCCATCGCTAACTTCTCCTGCCCCCATAACAGAAGGTCCATACTTCTGTACAGACCTTGGTAATGTTCCTTCAATTTAGCGCCCATCCGCCCATTACCAATGGGAATACTACAAGTCCCATCCGACACAGCGGAAGAAGGACTCACAGAGCAAGCCGGCAGTAGTCCATTGCTAACTTCTGCAGCCTCATAACATAAGGACTGGAGCGTGAAGCCGGCAACTGGAGCGTAAAGCCGGCAACTTGAGCGAGAAGCCGCAAACTGGAGCGAGAAGCCGGAAACGGAAGTCAAAGTAATTTTTTTCGTTCTGCACATACGCAAATTTGCAAGCATTTTTCGTCACACAGAAAAGGCCCCGCCACGCTTTCTCAGATGTGTGCTGACGCCATTGATGATGTCACCAGGCATCTGTAAGCGTGCTCCGAATCGCATGGTGCGTGTTTATGAATGCATTGGCTGCCCATGAACGCCACGCGAGGGAACGCGCGGAGACGCTCAACAGGCCTTAAGAGAAAAAGATGGACTTCTAATTTTTTTTTGTATGTCCCCAGTCGGCTGTCACCGTTGTTTCTCTTGATGTGCTGTCAGCCTGTCTCTGGCGGTCTCGCGGGCCTGTCTCTGGGATGTGCACTGACAGCGGCGCGCCGCTCTATTTTTACGGCGGTGCGACTTAAAAGACAATTTAGCTAATAGCATTTACCTAACCCAGGCTGATTTTATTATTTTTTTCACGCGAGGAGCCCCGTCGCCGGCTGAATGCAGATGAGGCCGGGAAGACAATACGCCTCTTTGATGGTGATTTAAGAGGTCCCCCGCTATTTATTACTGACAGATCGGAGCCGGCCTCTCCTCTGCTCCTCTGTAACGGCGTATGTGACGGGAGCGCAACCGTTGTTACACCGGATCGGCATAGATCTTTTATTTCTCATGCAGGCCGAGCTCCTAAATCAAACGGCGTCGAAAGTCTGAGGATTTCATACCGGGAGCGCCTTTGTGGTTTCTGGATAGAAAGAAGAAAGGAGTCGGATTCTTCAAGAGGACCTGTCCTCATAAGCTGGTGTGTTGAAAGCCTACTCATACCTTGCAGTATGTTGGATAACGTGTGTAGATGTGAACGGGCCCCCTATTATTTGCCTTTAGGCTCGGTTCACACTGCTACATATTGAGAACATGCGCAAAATCACCCAGCGTGCTAAGAAATGCGCTTCACTTTAGCAAATGCGCATTTTGGCGTGGCACATTTTTGGGAAAAGTGAGAAGCCGGTAACTGTCACTGACTAGAAGTAAGTATGCTCCTCTAGTGGCCATAATTTTCCCCATTTACACATTCGATCTGCAGGGAATTTAGCCTGAGAACATTCCATTTTGCCTGATTCACACAGAAAGAATTAAGGACTAGTGATGAGCGGAATACGCCATATTCGATTTCGCGATATTTCACGAATATATAGAAGAATATTCGCGAAATATTCGTTAATATCGAATATTCGTGATATTTTATCAAAAAACATTTTTGCAAAATTTCGCTAATGCGAATGCGAAATTGATTGCGAAATTCTCGTCAGCACGCAAAAACGGAGATCATTTCCTGGATTACTAAACTAATATGCACGAAACACTAACTCTACTTACACAAACTTATATGACTAAACTAAAGCTATTTTATTTTTTTATTTATTTTTTTAATACACAAAACACAGAAGGGCAGAGAAAGTATTTGCGAATATTCGTAATACGAATATTCGCATTGCGAATATTCGGCAACATAAAAGGATCGCCTCAGCTACTCGGCCCAGGGTCTCTAATCATACCAGCAATGCTTTTAGACGTCGATGGAGATCACTAGGATGTGATCTGTTTTAAAAATAAATTTGAAAAAATACGAATATTCGCAATAGCGAATATTCACCTCGATATTCGATTTTTTCGCGAATACTCGAATATGCATACGTGAGCAACACTATTAAGGACAGGAAGTGTGTCACTGGCAGGATCATTGGGTTGAAAATAAAGAAGAAAAAAGACCAAAAAAAAAAGAAAACGAGTGCAGCCGCCGTTCTTGCAAACTTTAATATATGACATTTTGGTGAGGTTTAGGTACACTTTGAGGTCACCTTGGTATAAATGTGTTGATTTTTTTTCTCTCTCTCTCTCTCCCTGACAGATCCGCCAACGGTCACCTTATCTATCCAACCGCAAACCGTGCTGGAGGGCGAAAGGGTCCGCTTTACCTGTATGGCCACTGCCAATCCCACCATTAAAGGATACAGGTTAGTATTTCAGCCAAATGATTAAATTGGAGCCTCTTACAGTAAACACAGAAAAAATAAACATAAAAGTACCATCATCCTAAATATCAATTGAATAGATCAAGTTTACCTGGGACCTCAAAAGTGACCCAGGAATATCTTGGAAATGGGGAAGTGGGCGAGTGGACTATAGCGGTACTGGGTATAAGAAAATACAATGGAAAGATGAACTAAGGTAAAAAGTTATTACATTCGTTTATTATACATAATAATGGGCAAATAGAACACACATTATTGGATTATAAAAACAAAAACAACATTAAAAACGTGACACAGTGCATGACCAACCAGACAGGTCACCGAGATGTTAAATCAACTCTACACAAGGGGGGGCGGTGAGAAGTGTGGGGTCATGCCAGTTGAATCTCAACTAGTTTCGCAACAGTAGTTGCTTCGTCAGGAGAGGTGGTCTGCACGAGTGGAGAGGACCACCTGGAGCTACAAGCCGCACATGGAGGAAGGTAACCTCTCAAGAACGGGTAGATGGAGGATGGAACCGCACTATGAGCTATCCCTAAAATAGCTGTGTATGTAAAAGGAAAAATAAGGACCTGCGAACCATATTCATGGTTCAAAACTGAAGCATGACTGGCGTGGGTGTTTGGTAGCAATCCCACAATGAGTATATAGAGTAAGAGACCAGTGGTCGGTAGAGCGCACTGTATGGTTCACAGAATCCGGTGTGTGTCACATCTACGCACGTTATCCAACATGTGACACACACCGGATTCTGTGAACCATACAGTGCGCTCTACCGACCACTGGTCTCTTACTCTATATACTCATTGTGGGATTGCTACCAAATACCCACGCCAGTCATGCTTCAGTTTTGAACCATGAATATGGTTCGCAGGTCCTTATTTTTCCTTTTACATACACAGCTATTTTAGGGATAGCTCATAGGGCGGTTCCATCCTCCATCTACCCGTTCTTGAGAGGTTACCTTCCTCCATGTGCGGCTTGTAGCTCCAGGTGGTCCTCTCCACTCGTGCAGACCACCTCTCCTGACGAAGCAACTACTGTTGCGAAACTAGTCGAGATTCAACTGGCATGACCCCACACTTCTCACCGCCCCCCCTTGTGTAGGGTTGATTTAACATCTCAGTGACCTGTCTGGTTGGTCATGCACTGTGTCACGTTTTTAATGTTTGTTTTTGTTTTTATAATCCAATAATGTGTGTTCTATTTGCCCATTATTATGTAAAATAAACGAATGTAATAACTTTTTACCTTAGTTCATCTTTCCATTGTATTTTCTTATACCCAGTACCGCTATAGTTCACTCGCCCACTTCCCCATTTCCAAGTTATTCCTGGGTCACTTTTGGGGTCCCAGGTAAACTATTTCAGCCAAATGACTTTCGCAGGGAATGCAGTTATGCACAGGCGGCCAAAACGCATGCAGGCGTTGCTGGGCTCCTTGGTGAATCCTCTTAAAATTTTTTATTTTTTTTCCTAAATTTCGTATGCATAAAAAATGTGCATAACGTTCAATGTCAACGTGCATTCTGATGGGTGGCGCCACGCTTGATAAGACTCATTGACTTGCATTGATTTCAGTGGCGAACGCATTGTGGAAAAATTGAATAAAAACGTTTTATTGTTGTGAATGAGCCCCATTTTATACTTTCTGTTCGGAAAAAAAAAAATTGACTGGTCTGGTCTCCACCCCTTCTGTAGTTCTCTATAGTGGGTGGAGCCTGCTGGGTGACGGGTCCTTCCCACGGCTCTGCTCTCTCTCCGTGCGCAGGGTGACTGGTCTGGTCTCTGCCCCCTCCTGCAATTCTCTATACTGGGTGACAGGTCCCTCCCACGGCTCTGCTCTCTCTCCTTGTTTAGGGTGACTGGTCTTGTCTCCGCTACCTCCTGTAGTTCTCTATAGTGACTACAACAAACTACATGAGGGGGGGGTGGGAAGACCAGTCCCTCTGCACAAGGAGAGACCACTCACTGCTGCTCTCTCTCCTTGTGCATGGGGGACTGGTCTGGTCTCCGCCCCCTCCTGTAGTTCTCTACAGTGGGCGGAGCCTGCTGGGTGACGGGTCCCTCCCATGGCTCTGCTCTCTCTCTTTGCGCAGGGTGACTGGTCTTGTCTCTGCCCACTCTTGCAGTTCTCTATACTGGGTGGTGCCTGCTGGGTGACGGGTCCCTCCCACGGCTCTGCTCTCTCTCCTTGTTTAGGGTGACTGGTCTTGTCTCCGCCCCCTCCTGTAGTTCTCAATAGTGACTACAACAAACTACAGGAGGGGGTGGAGAGAAAACCAGTCCCTCTGCACAAGGAGAGACCACTCACTGCTGCTCTCTCTCCTTGTGCATGGGGGACTGGTCTTGTCTCCACCCCTCCTGTAATTCTCTATAGTGGGTGGAGCCTGCTGGGTCCCTCCCACAGCTCTGCTCTCTCATTGTGTAGGGGGACTGGTCTTGTCTCTGCCCCCTCCTGTAGTTTTCTGTGCTGGGTGGGGCCTGTTGGGTCCCTCCCACAGCTCTGCTCTCTCTCCTTGTGCAGGGTGACTGGTCTGGTCTCCGCCCCCTCCTGTCGTTTTCTGTGCTGGGTGGGGCCTGTTGGGTCCCTCCCACAGATCTGCTCTCTCTCCTTGTGCAGGATGACTGGTCTGGTCTCCGCCCCCTCCTGTAGTTCTTTATAGTGGGCGGAGTTTCCCACAGCTATGTACGGCATTGTGATGATGTCACTGCTACTTTTACAAGGTAATATCTGGTGTTGCTGAGGCATTTGGGGAACGCAAAGCGGATTTGTATCCTTTGCGGCTATTAAGGAATAGTATTTGTTCTTGGAGTACAGCTTTAAAGGCCTTTTAAAGCTCAAAAAAAAAAAATCAATCTCGCTTTTCCCGTTACGATCGCTCGCCGGCGAATTTACAAGTGTAACAGTGGCAGGCCTGGGCTGTCCATTAAACACCTTATCTGAGGAATTTAATGCCTTTTTATTTTACGATCCTGTTTACTGCCAACTGCTTCTGTTTTACAATCATGCATATTTAAACCAAACGGGTGTATTAATGTTTTATTTATCGCTGCCTTCAAGAGCGCCTAGTTATCCGCCGCGTGTTTGTGTGTGTAGTGCCGGTTACGAGTAGGAGACGGGCTCGGCGGTGGAGGCGGGTGGGGGGGAGGGAGAGACGTCCTACAGGGATATCGCCGTGCCGCGCTATAGGACGGCGCCGTTCCTAACTCCGACAGCAAGAAGATGCGATAAAGCATTCAGGACACATTCAGGCTTGTCCGTTGTGCCGGCATTAGGGATGCAGTGACGCAACGTGCCTCAACACGTGACACGACGTGCCTTTAACGTAACGCGCAGGAACAGATTGATGCAGCGTACTGCAGTGCGTTAGACAATGTATATGCTAGGCAGGTGTGACGGCGAGTGCGCGCGCGTCCCCGCGCATCAAATTTAGGGCGGTCCAATATGCAGGACCGCCATCCAGAATTATGGGTCCCTTACACAGCTTCAGGCATGGGCCCACTGGAGCAGAGAATCGGGGGGGCTGCCACGAATTGAGGAGTGGAGGGTGTCGCCGCTAATTGAGATGCAGGGGGGGTGCCATGAATTGAGAAGGGGGGGTGCTACAGCCGCAAATTGGTCGGGGGGCTTTGGGTGCTGACGAACGGAACAAAAAAAAAGAGGGGGGGGGGGGTTGCCCTAGAGACCTCTGGGCCCCTTTAAAAAAAAAAGTATAAACAAATATATATATACTGTGTAAATAAAAAATGGGGGCCCTTTCATAAAAAGAAATAAAGAAAATATATATAAAAAAAAAAGGGGGGCATCCAGGGCCCTTCAATAAAAACAAAAAATAAATATATATATATATATATATATATATATATATATATATATATATATATATATATATATAATAAAAAAAAGGAGGGTTGCCATCCAGGGGGCCCTGGGTACCTCCGGGCCCCTTCGAAAAAAAAGAAATTATATATATAATATATATATAAAAAGGGGGGTAGCCATCCGGGGCCCTGGGGACCTCTGGGCCCTTTAAAAAAAAAACAATATATAAAATGTATTTTTTATTGTTTTGTTATAAAAAAAAGAGGGGGGGTTGCCATCCGGGCCCTGGGGACCTCTGGGCCCTTTAATTAAAAAAAAGGGGGGGTTGTACTACCTGTACCCCGTGATGGAGGCCCTGTCATTGTGTGAGAAACGCAGGACGGAAGTCCCTGACCCTTTTTTTTTTTGCGGGAAAAAACACGCCCGTTTCTAACCGCATAGTGCTGCGCACACATTAGCAGACGTGTGCCCCATTCACAGCTGACGCGTTGCGTTTATTTTTAATCACGTTTTTATAGCACGTTTTTTGAAGCGGCACCATTTATCTCCCCTGCTCCAAAAACGCAATAAAAAAGCTCATGCACTAAATGATGGCACTGAAGCCAATCGGGTTTTGCGACGTCAAACGTGCGGCAAAACGCGTGACTGCTACCCGAGATTTGGGTGGCATTAAAAAGTAATGGCAAGCTTATGGCTTTTTTTTAGTAGTGCGTTTTTTTTTCACCCGTTTGCAGCAACGTGTGCTGAATTGTGCGTTTCTGCCCGTGTTTCTGCTACGCCAAACAAGGCCTGACAAATATTGGTACCCCCGCGTGGCTACTAAAGCGCGTTTCAGGGTAAAGCGTGCAAATTTGCGTGCACGTGTAAAGTCTGAACCTAGCTTTACCGAGCATTGTGGTGAGCTGCATGTGCGTCGGAGCTGCGTTACCTTACAGCTTTGGGGTGCCGCTCAAATTTAATTCAAAATGAATGGCAGCTCAGCGTGACGATGTACATAACGTGCGTTGCAGTAACGCGGCACACCCTATAGCAAATGTGCGTTCCAGCCCTCAGACCTTTTCTAATAATCCCTGTAATCTGTCTAATATGTGTATTTCCTATGATCATCAGCGCCATCTAATGGCCATAATGCAGTATTTTCCTAAATGCAGTAAAAATACTGCATTATGGCCACTAGATGGAGCTGGTGACCGTAGGAAATACACATATTAGGCACATTATGGGGACTATCCATGGCAGCTGTGCGAATCTTTTTTATAAATAGACCCCTAAGTGTGCCACTAAAAGATGGCACTTATTCTAATTATCGTCTTTTTTTTTTATAGGTGGGCCAAGGGAGGTGTGATCATCGAGGGAGCCAAGGAAAGCTCATACGAGGCGCAAGTGGATTTTACATTTTTCACAGAGCCCGTCTCCTGCGAAGTACACAACGAAGTTGGGAGTACCAATGTCAGCACCTTGGTGGATGTACAGTGTAAGTTTTCAGTGTATTGTACTTGGCAAAAGAACTGAAATGCAATGAATAAAAGGGGTGGGACAAGAGACAGTCAGGCTGGGAAGGGGCGGACCAGGGGCAGTCGGGCTGGCAAAGGACAGGCCAGGGGCAGTCAGGCTGGGAAGGTCGTGCCAGGGAAAGTCAGGCTGGGAAGGGGTGGGCCAGAGACAGTCAGGCTGGGGAGGCGCTGCCCAGAGACAGACAGGCTGGGAAGAGGCTGCCCAGAGACAGTCAGGATGGGAAGGGGCAGGCCAGGGGCAGTCAGCCTGGGAAGAGGCATGCCAGGAACAGTTAGGCTGGGAAGTGGCAGGTGAGAGACAGTCAGACTAGTAAGGGGCAGGCCAGAGGCAGTCAGGCTGGGAAGGGGCAGACCATTGAAAGTCAGGCTGGGAAGACGTGGGCCAGGGGCAGTCAGGCTGGAAAGGGGTGGGCCAGGGGCAGTCAGGCTGGAAAGGGGTGGGCCAGGGGCAGTCAGGCTGGAAAGGGGTAGGCCAGAGGCAGTCAGGCTGGAAAGGGGTAGGCCAGAGGCAGTCAGGCTGGAAAGGGGTAGGCCAGAGGCAGTCAGGCTGGAAAGGGGTAGGCCAGAGGCAGTCAGGCTGGAAAGGGGTAGGCCAGAGGCAGTCAGGCTGGAACGGGTGGGCCAGGAATAGTCAGGCTGGGAATGGGTTTGCCAGGGACAGTCAGGCTGTTAAGGGGAGGGCCAAGGACAGTCCAGCTGGAAAGAGGCAAGCCAGGAATAGGCAGGCTGGGCAGGCAAGGGACACTCAGACTGGGAAGGGGCCAGCCAGGGGCAGTCAGGCTGGGAAGGGGCTGCCCAGAGATAGTCAGGCTGGAAAAGGGCGGGCCAGGGACAGTCAGGCTGAAAAGGGGCGGACCAGGGACAGTGAGGCTGAAAAGGGGCAGGCCAGGGACTGTCAGGCTGGGAAGGGGCGAGCCAGGGGCAGTCAGTCTGGGAATTGGCTTGCCAGGGATAGTCAGGCTGGGAAGGGGTGGACCAGGGGCAGTCAGTCTGGCAAAAGGCGGGCCAGGGATAGTCAGGCTGGGAAGGGGTGGGTCAGGGGCAGTCAGTCTGGCAAAAGGCGGGCCAGGGATAGGCAGGCTGGGCAGGGGCAGGCAAGGGACAGTCAGGCTAGGAATGGGGGTGCCATGGACCGTCAGGCTTGAAAGGGGAGGGCCAGGGACAGTCCAGCTGGGAAGTAACAGGCATGGGTAAGTCTGTCTGGGAAGGTGTGGGCCAGGGGCAGTCAGGCTGGGAAGGGGCAGGCCAGAGACATTCAGGCTATAAAGGGGAGGGCCAGGGACAGTCTGACTGGGAAGGGACGGGCCAGGGTAAGTCTGGCTGGGAAGGGGCATGCCAGGGGCAGACAGGCTCAGAAGGGGCGGGCCAGAGGCAGTCAGGCTGGGAAGGGGTGGGCCAGGGACAGTCAGGCTGGGCAGGGGTGGGCCAGGGACAGTCAGGCTGGGCAGGGGTGGGCCAGGGACAGTCAGGCTGGGCAGGGGCAGGCCAGGCATAGTCAGTCTCAGAAGGGGCATGCCAGGGGCAGGCAGGCTGGGAAGGGATGTGCTAGGGATAGTCAGGCTGGGATAGAATAAGCAATACAATGGATATAATGGATATACAAGCATTTGCATTTAAGGGATTTTCTAGTCTAATGTGTCACCTTTTCTTGCTTGGAAAAAAAGAAGGTCTAAATAGACTTAATAGGGTCATGCATTGGGACATGACAGGGGTGACAACACAGGGGGAGGAAGATGAAATGCGTTGGTGATGGATGAGGGGGACCTCTGTGATGGAGGAGTATTCACATCATTAGAAAAAAACAAAACAAAAAAAAATACCAGGAGTGAAGAATACGTGTCAGGAAAGACACAGCGAGCGCGCGGTAATTTCACGTCTTGCAGCTTATTCTACATCAATCAACCGGCGAGCCCCACTCTACACCGAGCCTGCCAGAACAATCCCCACATCACAACTGGCACAGCCTCATTAGCATGACAATAATTATGCGGCAGAGTGGCAGGAGAGGAATTGTTTCACTTTATTTGTTGCCAAGGAAAGAAGAATGACTTCCCTGTGTGCCGCCAACATCGTTCCTTTTGTGTCATGTGATCAGCGCTATGGCTTTATAACGGCGGCTATAAACTACATTCCGGTATAGCTGATACTACATACTACGCCCATTTTATATATATATATACAGTATATCATATATATTTTATTATAATTATATATAATTTTGTATATATACTGTGTGTGTGTGTATATATCAGTGGCGGCTGGTGCTCAAAATTTTTAGGGGGCACAAAAAAAAAAATAATAATCAACTGCAGCCCCACTGTGCCCATCAATTGCCGCCACTGTGCCCATCAAATGCAGCCACTGTGCCCATCAATTGTCACCACTGTGCCATGCCCTCAAACGCAGCCACTGTGACATCAATTGTTGCCACTGTGCCCATCAGTTGTCGCCACTGTGCCATGCCATTGTCGCCACTGTGCCCATCAATTGTCGCCGCCGTGCCATGCCAAACGCAGCCACTGTGCCATCAATTGTCGCCACTGTGCCCATCAATTGTCGCCACTGTGCCCATCAATTGTCGCCACTGTGCCCATCAATTGTCACCACTGTGCCATCAATTGTCGCCACAGTGCCATGCCCTTGTTGCCACTGTGCCATCAATTGTCACCACTGTGCCCATCAATTGTCACCACTGTGCCATCAATTGTCGCCACTGTGCCCATCAATGGTCGCCACTGTGCCATGCCCTTGTTGCCACTGTGCCATCAATTGTCGCCACTGTACAATGCCATTGTTGCCACTGTGCCCATCAATTGTCGCCACTGTGCCATGCCAAACGCAGCCACTGTGCCATCAATTGTCACCACTGTGCCGTGCCAAACGCAGTCACTGTGCCATGCCATTGTCGCCACTGTGCCATGCCATTGTTGCCACTGTGCCCATCAATTGCCGTCCTTTTTCCCTTAAAATCCTGTCAAATTGCCCCCCTCCCCCCCTGCCTGGCACTTACCTTTATCGGTCAGCCACCCTCGGATCGATCCCTCAAAGTATTTCTGCCCTCAATGTCACTTCAGCCAATCAGGTTACCGGTAAACCGGTGTACATGATTTGGCTGAGACGCCTGTCAGTGTTAAACAGGGAATGCACCCCCGTGCATCCCCTGGTTAACTATTTGGAAGCCGATTAGAGCCCACAGGCTGTAATTGGAAAGCCTATCAGAGCCGCTGGCTCTAAAAGACACTTCCACAGCCAACCAGCTGCCGTTATTCAGATGGCCAATGCTCACCAGAGGGCCGGCCATCTGAATAGTGGGCAGCAGCGACGACAACAATACATAGATTCATGCAATGCATGAATCTATGTATTATTTTTCAGTGGGCCCTAGGGTGACCACATTTCCAAACAGCCATTCAGGGACACCCCCCTTCACAAAAAATGTGCCAATTTTAAAGGCTTATATGCAAGTAATTGGCCATAATAGGGGTATGGGGGGTCCGAGTACTGCCTTGGGGGACATGTATCAATGCAAAAAATGTTTTTAAAAATTTTCAGGAGCAGCGATTCTAATCTTGTTTAACCACTTAAGGACCGCCTACTGCACATTTATGTCAGCAGAATGGCACGGCTGGGCACATCAACGTATATATACGTTGGTTCTAGAACCCAGCCGTGGGTCACAGGCGCGCGCTCGCGGGAAGCTCCGGGACCAGGACCGCGGGACTCGCGGACCCGATCGCCGCTGGAGTGCGGCGATCGGTCCCCGGAGCTGAAGAACGGGGAGAGCCGTGTGTAAACACGGCTTCCCCGTGCTTCACTGTGGCCGCAGCATCGATCACGTCATCCCTGTTATAGGGGGACGTGATCGATGACGTCACACCTACAGCCACACCCCCCTACAGTTGTAAACACACACAGGGAACACACAAATCCTACAGTGCCACCTTGTGGTTAACTCCCAAACTGCAACTGTCATTTTCACAGTAAACAATGCAATTTCAATGCATTTTTTGCTGTGAAAATGACAATTGTCCCAAAAATGTGTCAAAATTGTCCGAAGTGTCCGCCATATTGTCGCAGTCACGAAAAAAATCGCTGATCGCCGCTATTAGTAGTAAAAAAAAATAATAAAAATGCAATAAAACTATCCCTTGTTTTGTAAACGCTATAAATTTTGCGAAAACCAACCGATAAACGCTTATTGCGATTTTTTTACCAAAAATAGGTAGAAGAATACGTATCGGCCTAAACCAAGGAAAAAAAAATGTTTTTATATATTTTTGGGGGATATTTATTATAGAAAAAAGCAAAAAATATTGATTTTTTTTTCAAAATAGTCGCTCTATTTTTGTTTATAGCGCAAAAAATAAAAACCGCAGAGGTGATCAAATACCACCAAAAGAAAGCTCTATTTGTGGGGAAAAAAGGAGGCCAATTTTGTTTGGGAGCCACGTCGCACGGCCGCGCAATTGTCAGTTAAAACGACGCAGTGCCGAATCGCAAAAAGGGGCAAGGTCCTTTAGCAGCATTTTGGTCCGGGTCTTAAGTGGTTAAAGTGCAACAATAAAAATGAACAATTCCTCTAAATATAGTGCCTGGGGGGTCCCCTTAGTCTGCCTGTAAAGTGGTGCATCTGTACCATGTATAGAACCTGCTGCAGCAAAAATGACATTTCTAAAGAAAAAAAAACCACAAGTCAAATCAGATTTAAATTGACGCCGGCTATTGAAAAAAAAACACAAAAACATAGTGCCCCCTCCCCCTAGTCCATACCAGACCCCTCGGGCTATGCCCCCCCCACCCCAAAGCACCTTGTCCCCATCTTACCCAGGCAGGTGGTTGCAGTGGCATGCAGACAGGAGGATTATCAGAATATGGAAGCCCCCAAAGGGTCTGGAATGGACTAGGGGAGGGAGACCCCACGCCGTTTTTTTTTTTATTGGCAGCTTCTTTTTTTTTATTATTCAGCTGTGAGCCAATTGCTGACTCATCAGTTGTTAAGGATGTCGGCTTCCCAGCCCCGCTCCTTAACAACCAGCTTTTACTGCGGCCTTGTTTGGCGCAGTGCATTGCAGGGCATTTAGCAGGGCGAACACCCTGGGCTGGGAAACGGACAGTTTCCACCATCGGCTCATCGGTGACTGTGTCAGTCTCATTCCGGGACACTGTATTGTCCTGGAATGAAGGTGCCCGGGACCCGGGACGGAACTGCAAAATGCGGCACTGTCCCAGGCAATCCGGGACACGAGGTCACCCTAGTGGGCCCCACAACAACTACAGTGCCCAGGGCACCTTACCCTTTTGCCCTGCCTTAAAATGTCCCTGAGAAGAACGCTGGCTACTGGGGATCGAGGAAGGTCAACCTTATTTTTTGATCCTCGCAGGAAATAAAAGTAGGCCTTAAAAGAGGAAATTAGAGTTTTCTTCTTTTTTTTGGAGTTCTTAACAGAAAAAAAAATTCACTAGATTAGAAAACACATTCCTTATTCTTTTGAAGACGGTGAGGGAATCCATCTCTCTAGTGATCAGCTTTTGATATATAACGTGTTCTCGCCTCGGTAAAATAGAGGGCTATGAATAAGTAATGCTCAATACCCCTGACGTGGAACAGGGAATTCTATTTTAAGAGCCGGCACTTGCCCCAGCCTCGATGTCCGTGCCCAGGGGGGGAATCCTACTAATGAGTCTTCTCCTCTCTACAGTTGCCCCACGGATTGTGATCGAGCCCAAGCCTACTGTGACGGATATGGGATCCGACGCCACGCTTACCTGTTTTTGGACCGGAAACCCTCCCCTTACCCTGACGTGGACCAAGAAAGGAACGGATGGAGTGAGTAGACCTTTCAACTTTATCTTCCATGGCTTTAATTAATGTGGGGGCACCAGAAAGAGGCTCTTCTATGGTCTATAGGGGGGTCTCCAAACTTTCTAAACAAAGAGCCAGTTTACTTAGACTTTAGGGGGTCGGAGTGTGGCCAAAATACTCTGGCATCAGTGGGACTAAGCAGTCCCATTTTGGTATTTGGGGAATTATTACTGCCCCATCATTGGTGTCAGTGGGAGGAATTGTTTGTGGCAGTGGGAGGAATAGTGTTCCATCATTGATGTCAGGGGAAGGAATAGAGTCCCCAACTCAAGCCACTGTGCCATCAAATGCTACTACTGTACCAAACGCAGCCACTGTGCCATCAAACGCAGCCACTGTGCCATTAAAGGCCGCCACCGTGCCATCAAACGCCGCCACTGTGCCATCAAACGCCACCGCTGTGCCATCAAACGCTGCCTCTGTGCCATCAAACGCCGCCACTGTGCCATCAAATGCAGCCACTGTGTCTTCAAGCTTCGTTACTGTGCCCATCAAACGCCGCTACTGTGCCATCAAATGCCGCTACTGTGCCATCAAACACCGTTACTGTGCCATCAAACGCCGCTACTGTGCCATCAAACGCAGTCACTGTACCTTCAAGCTTCGCTAATGTGCCCATCAAACGCAGCCACTGTACCAAACGCTGCCACTGTGCCATAAAGTGCTGCTACTGTGCCCATCAAACGCAGACACTGTGCCCATGAAATACAGTCACTTTTCCCATCAAACTCAGCCACTTTGTCCATCAAATGCAGCCACTTTGCCCATGAAATGCTACCACTGTGCTCCAAATGCTGTCACTGTGCCCAAACGCTGCCACTGTGCCTCAAATGCTGCCACTTTGCCCATTAAACATTGCCACTGTGCCCCAAATGCTGCAAATGTGCCCAAACGCCACTGTGCCCCAAATGCTGCCACTTTGCCCATTAAATGTTGCCACTGTGCCCAAAATTCTGTCACTATGCCCCCCACCCCGTCTGCCCGGCACTTTCCTTGCCTCGTGTGGGCAGCGGGTGATGGTGGCAGGCGATGTCCGGTGTCCTCCATTTCTTCGCCGACTGTTTCTCCCGCCCGCTCCTCCTCTGCTATGATTGGACGCCTGATAGGCCATTTCAGCCAATCAGGTGACAGGTAACACAGACCCGGTGCACTTTTTTGCCTGAAAGGGGGTTCAATGTTAGCAAAGCAAATTCCTTGGTTTTGCTAACACACAGCTGAGTGGGAAGCAAACGTACAGCGTTGCGCCCGCTTCTCACATTTTTGGAAGCCTATTAGAGCCAATAACTCTAATCAGGTGCTACCAAAAAACACCCCCACTGCTGTAATTCCGGTGCCCGGTGACCGAAAAGGGGCCAGACACCTGAATCGGGGGTGTCAGCGGCGACCATAGATAGATTCACGCAATGCATGAATCTATCTATGGTGATTAGAGCGGTGCCAGGAGAGAGGGGGCGGCTCTCCTGCGCCCTCTAAAGACGCGCCGCCGCTGAGCTCAGTGATTGAAAGAACTCCAATAACAATGGATTTGTAGACAATGCTGAGAAATCCGAAAATTCAATCACTAAAATATTGACTCTTTGGAAAATTACTGAGCATTTTTGAAATTTGCAGACACTGCTGAGAAAAACTCCTATCTCTCCCCGAAAATACTGACCCTTCGAAAACGACCGAGCATCTTCCAACTTTGTTCACTCAGCTACTCTACCAGCTGCTGCAGAATCCAGACTTGAAATATTAGGTCCTCAAGCAACCGGCAGCTTGCAACATGTTCTTGTGTATTGTTTGCATTTATTTTTAATGAGACGCGTACATCAATTTTCAGTCGCGGGAAAAAAAAAGAGGTCAGCATCCAGCCGCATCTTCAATAAAACCTTTTGGAGTTTCATTAAGTTCGACAAAGTAAGAGCTGGGTTTTTATGTATCTGAAATGCCTCAAGATATCTTTGCGTTGAACTTAATAAACTTGCCCGGAGACCCGGCTAGATGATGAGCTTTTTTTTTTTTGGTCCGTGAATTGCTGGTCCAAGAATTGCTGTTTGAGGAGTTTCAAGTGCGTCTACAAGAGAGTTTTCCTGGATTTGAGTTTGATTATCCACAGTGCAACCTCGGCAAGAGTCTAAGGCAGGGTTCCTCCACCAGGGTTCTATGGAACTCCAGGGTTCCTCCAGGGGCTGCTAGAGGTTCCTCGAGTAATGAGCAAGTTCTGCCTCTGAGATAAGTTCCCACTGACACCATTGAGCTTATTAGTTATCTGTAAGGAGGTAATTCTTCCCAATGACCACCAATGTAAGCAGTGGCGGCTGGTGCTCAAACAAACTGAAAAAAACAAAACATCATTTGGAGCCACTGTGTCCATCAAGCGCAGCTAATGTGCCCATCAATTGCCAACACTGTGCCCATCGAGCGCAGCTAGTGTGCCCATCAATTGCCGCCACTGTGCCCATTAAATGCAGTCAGTTTGCCCCATCAAATGCCGCCAGTTTGCCCCATCAAATGCCGCCAGTTTGTCCCATCAAATGCCGCCAGTTTGTCCCATCAAATGCCGCCAGTTTGCCCCATCAAATGCCACCAGTTTGCCCCATCAAATGCCACCAGTTTGCCCCATCAAATGCCACCATTTTCCCCCATCAAATGCCGCCAGTTTGCCCCATCAAATGCCGCCAGTTTGCCCCATCAAATGCCGCCAGTTTGCCCCATCAAATGCCGCCAGTTTGCCCCATCAAATGCCGCCAGTTTGCCCCATCAAATGCCGCCAGTTTGCCCCATCAAATGCCACCAGTTTGCCCCATCAAATGCCATCAGTGTGTCCCATCAAATGCCGCCAGTTTGTCCCATCAAATGCCGCCAGTTTGCCCCATCAAATGCCGCCAGTTTGCCCCATCAAATGCCACCAGTTTGCCCCATCAAATGCCACCAGTTTGCCCCATCACATGCCATCAGTTTGCCCCATCACATGCCATCAGTTTGCCCCATCAAATGCCACCATTTTCCCCCATCAAATGCCGCCAGTTTGCCCCATCAAATGCCGCCAGTTTGCCCCATCAAATGCCGCCAGTTTGCCCCATCAAATGCCACCAGTTTGCCCCATCAAATGCCGCCAGTTTGTCCCATCAAATGCCGCCAGTTTCTCACTCAGCAGTATGTCAGCAAAGTGAACATGGCATGGCACATTGGCTGCGTTTGATGGAATGGCACAGTGGCTACAATTGATGGGCACAGTGGCTACAATTGATGGGCACAGTGGCGACAATTGATGGGCACAGTGGCGACAATTGATGGGCACAGTGGGGACAATTGATGGCACAGTGGCGACAATTGATGGGCACAGTGGCTGCTTTTGATAGCATGGCACAGTGGCTGCGTTTGATTGCACAGTGGCGACAATTGATGGCATGGCACAGTGGCGACAATTGATGGCATGGCACAGTGGTGACAATTGATGGCATGGCATAGTGGCGACAATTGATGGCATGGCACAGTGGCGACAATTGATGGCATGGCACAGTGGCGACAATTGATGGCATGGCACAGTGGCGACAATTGATGGCATGGCACAGTGGTGACAATTGATGGCATGGAACAGTGGCGACAATTGATGGCATGGCACAGTGGCGACAATTGCTGGGTACAGTGGCTGCGTTTGATGGGCACAGTGGCGACAATTGATGGGCACAGTGGCGACAATTGATGGGCACAGTGGCGACAATTGATGGGCACAGTGGCTGCAATTGATGGGCACAGTAGCTGTGTTTGATGGGCACAGTAAGGCTACAATTGCTATTTTTTTTTTTTTAGTTTGTTTGTGCCCCCCTCCCAAATTTTTGAGCACCAACCGCCACTGTATTGCAAACACCTACAGGTAAGCCTTAATCTAGATTTACCTGTAGATGAAAGTTGTAATGGAGGGTTTACTTCCATTTTAAAAGACAGTAAAGTACCAGTAGATGTAAACCCCCAACTGAATGAAAACAGCAGGCCATTCCTGCATAGTGTGTGAAAAAACTTCCACTTGTCGTCTACATGTGACCTGGTGACAACGCAGAAACACAGTTAATAGACAGGGACAGAACGTTGTCACCCTTTCACAGGAAGTGCCTGAGCAAGGACCTCCATGGCAGGATCGCCAGGGAAAATTTTCATTGAAGCTGCAGATTTACAAATACTAAAATAGAACTTTGCAATGATATTGACGTGTCGCAGTGTATAGGCGGTCTCAGTTAATGGGCTTACATCTTCTATGATCTATCTCTGCTTTACATAAATTAGTTCTGTTGGAAGTTTATTTTTTATTTATTTTTTTGCTCCTTGCCTGCAGGTGTTAAGTAACAGTAACCAGCTGTTTCTGAAGTCTGTACGTCAGGAGGATGCCGGGCAGTACATATGCAAGGCCATCGTCCCGCGTATCGGTGTAGGAGAGCGAGAGGTGACGTTGTTCGTCAATGGTGAGTTGCATGAATATCTGATGTCATCAATGGGTCTCTGTGCTCCTCCATGCAATGCAGGCAGATCATGGCTGGTGGGGGGGGGGGGCTGTATATAGCTTCCTGAACACATAACAGCACTTCCTGACTCAGCACTCCCTTAGCCCTAATGCAATCAGTGGGAGGAGTTATGCAAATATCATACATACCTTGATGAGTGGGCATCAGCCTAGAGGAGTGGGCGTTCCCTAAGGAGGCTGTATTTACATAGGTAACGCCCACATGTGATGCATGATTGAAAGTACTGAAATCCAATCAATTAAAGATTTGCAAAGAGCAAATAAAAGTCAGTCGGGAACCAAAATTTTCGTAGTGTAATATCTCGGATCTATTGCATCTAAGTTGTCTCTGGAAGCAACAGCAAGTCATCCCCTGACAACAGACCATTCATCTTTTAAGCTGTTTCTAAGGGGGGCATTCTTCCTACAGACCACTAGTGTAATGAGTCCTTATCCCACTAACCATCATTGTAAGATGGACCTTCTCCCAATGACCACAAACGTAAGGTGGACCTTCTTCTTCCAATGATGAAAACTGTAAGGTGGACCTTCTCAAACTAGCCACCATTGTAAGGTGGGTCTTCTCCTAATGACAACAAATGTAAGATGGAACTTCTCCTACTTACCACCAATGTAAGACGGTCCCAGTGACCACCAATGTAAGGTAGGCTTTCTTCTAGTAACCATCAATGTAAGAGGACCCTTCTACCAATGACCATCAATGTAAAGTGGACCTTCTCCTCTTAACCAAAAGTGTAAGAAGGTCCTGCTCTCAGTGACCACCAATGTAAAAGGGACCTCCTCCTAGCTCCTACTGACAACCAGTGTGAGAAAGTCCTTCTCTTAATAATTACCAATGGAAGGTTTGACAATGACTGCCAATTTAAGGTGGACCTTCTCCTATTAACCAACAGTGTAAGAGGGTCCATCAACTAAGCAACCCCCGAAGGTCACTAGAGGTTCCTTAAGCATTGAGAAACTTTTGCTTCTTGGATATTTAACCATTCATCTTTTAAGCTTTTTCTAAGGGGGGCATTCTTCCTACAGACCACCAGTGTAATGGGTCCTTCTCCAACTAACCATCATTGTAAGATAAGATGAAGAACCTTCTCCCAATGACCACAACTGTAAGGTGTACGTTTTTCTAATGACCACAAATGTAAGGTGGACCTTCTCATATTACCATCATTGTAAAATGGTGCTTCTCCCAATGATCGCAAATGTAAGGTGGACCTTACTGACCACCAATGTAAAGTGGACCTTTTTCAATGACCACAAATGTAAGGTGGACCTTCTCATACTAGCCATCATTTAAAATTGTCTTTCTCCCAATGACCACCAATGTAAGGTGGACTTTCTCCAAATAATCAAAAATGTAAGGTAGACCTTCTCATACTAGTCACCATTGTAAGAGGGTCCATCAACTAAGGAACCCCTGAAGGTCACTAGAGCTTTCTTAAGCATTGAGGAATTTTTGCTTCTTGGATATTTAACCATTCATCTTTTAAGCTGTTTCTAAGAGGGGCATTCTTCCTACAGACAACCAGTGTAATGGGTCCTTCTCAAACTAACCACCATTGTAAGATAAGATGAAGGACCTTCTCTCACATGACCACAAATGTAAGGTGGGCCTCCTCATACTAGCCATCATTGTAAAATGGTCCTTCTCCAAATGACCACAAATGTAAGGTGGACCTTACTTTCCACCAATGTAAGGTGTGGACCTTACTTTCCACCAATGTAAGTTGGACCTTTTTCCAATGACCACAAATAAGGTGGGCCTTCTTTCAATGATCAAAAATGTAAGGTGGACCTTCTCAAACTAGCCACCATTGTAAGGTGGGTCTTCTCCTAATGACAACAAATGTAAGATGGAACTTCTCCTACTTACCACCAATGTAAGAGGGTCCCAGTGACCACCAATCTAGGACCTCCTTCTAGTAACCATCAATGTAAGAGGACCCTTCTACCAATGACCATCAATGTAAAGTGGACCTTCTCCTCTTAACCAAAAGTGTAAGAAGGTCCTGCTCTCAGTGACCACCAATGTAAAATGGACCTCCTCCTAGCTCCTATTGACCACCAGTGTGAGAGGGTCCTTTTCTTAATGATTATTACCAATGGATGGTTTGACAATGGCTGCCAATTTAAGGTGGACCTTCTCCTATTAACCAACAGTGTAAGAGGGTTGATCCACTAAGGAACCCCCAAAGGTCACTAGAGGTTCCTTAAGCATTGAGGAATTTTTGCTTCTTGGATATTTAACCATTCATCTTTTAAGCTGTTTCTAAGAGGGGCATTCTTCCTACAGACAACCAGTGTAATGGGTCCTTCTCCAACTAACCATCATTGTAAGATAAGATGAAGGACCTTCTCCCAAATGACCACAAATGTAAGGTGGACCTTCTCATACTAGCCATCATTGTAAAATGGTCCTTCTCCAAATGACCACAAATGTAAGGTGGACCTTATTTTCCACCAATGTAAGGTGGGCCTTCTCCCAATGATCAAAAAAAGTAGGGTGGACCTTCTCATACTAGCCACCATTGTAAGGTGGACCTTCTTCTAATGTCAACAAATGTATGATTGAACTTCTCCTACTTGCCACCAATGTAAGAGGTCCCAGTGACCAACAATTTAAGGTGGACCTTCTTCTAGTAACCAACAATATAAGAGGGTCCTCTCTCCCAATGACCATGAATGTCAAGTGGACCTTCTCCTTTTAACCAAAAATGTAAGAAGGTCCTGCTCTCAGTGACCACCAATGAAAGAGGGTCCTTTTCTTAATGATCACCAATGGAAGGTGGACCTCCTCCTATTGACCACCAGTGTATGAGGATCCTTCTCCCAATGACCACCAATGGAAGGTCTTCCTTCTCTTGCGGACCCTTATTGTAGGAGGACCCTTACATCTGTCCGAACTCAAATTGTCAATAGTAAAGGAAGTCTGGCCATTGCTCCAATGATTATCAAGAGAAGACTTGCATCTGCTTCTAGAGACAACTTAAACGGGAGCAGAGGAACTTGCAGCTGGCTAGACTTTCTACCCGTAAGCATGTAAATCATTTTACCGCTGCCGCTGTCTCTGATACCTAACAAAATTACATCTCTCGCTGGAATTTATTAATCAATATATATTTTACTCACTCGCTGTTTAAAGGATTATGAATGGGTGAATAAAATCAATTTTATGGCGCCGATATTTTTTTATGACATTTTTCTTTTTATCCTCCATAATATATGAGCTCTCGTGACCGTACAGCGAATGGAGATATATGATGGTTTCGTTTTTTTTTCATCTTTCCGATGTGTTAGTGTTTAGCTGCATAACAAAGCACTGGCGCAGGAATTAAAGGGGCATGCAGCATTTTTCATTTACTTTTAATTTTTTAGTAAATGTTTCTATTATTGTAGCGGTAGCGTAAGGGCTGCTGGTAGTTGTGGTCCGTCTGTCACCCTGCCCAGCCAGGCACGCGGTTTTCAGTCACTCATCAGACACGTGGTGATCCTACATACTTCCTGTCCTTGGGGACAACAATCACTCATAGGATTGTATCTGTAGAGAATCAGCGTTGTCATCCTAGGATAGGACTAGAGACCTCCCCCCCACCTCCACTGCTCTATAACAAAGAGGGAAAGTGTTTTGGAGTTGTTGGGAGCTCACAAGATTTCTGGCAGGATCAGCAGATATTTTTTCCACTTATCAAACAGACCAAAAGAGACTAAGTGCGGGAAATTCATTAATAGGATCTATATACACTTTAACAGTCCCTTCAATCTGAAACCCATCAGGCATGCATTCACACTAAGTAGTTGTTGGGTGTATGGCCAACTATAGAATTGTAAGTAACTCCATTGACTGTACAATTGTTTATCTGGTATGGCCAGTGTAAGGTGGACCTTCTCTTGCTAATGAGCAATGTAAGTGGGTCCTTCTCCCAATTACCACAAATGCAAAGTGGACCTTCTCCTACTAAACAACTATGTAAGAAGGTCCGTCTCCAAATGACCACCTAAGTAAGGTGGACCTTTTTTTTCTTACTAAACAACAAAGTAAGAGGGTTCTTCTCCCAATGACCCCAATTGTAAGGTGGACCTTCTCCTACTAAGCAACAAAGTAAGAGGGTTCTTCTCCCAATGACCCCAAATGTAAGGTGGATCCTCTCCTACTAACCAGCTATGTAAGAATGTCCTTCTGCAAATGAACACCAAAGTAGGATGGACCTTCTGCTACTGACCAGCTATATTATAAGGTCCTTCTAATAATGACTGCCAATGTAAGGTGGACCCTCTCACTAGAGGTTCCTAAAGCAATGAGCAATTTTTGGTTCTTGGATATTTAAGCAATCATCTTTTAGGCTGTTTATAAGGTGGGCATTCTTCCTACTGACCACTAGTGTAAAAGGTCCTTTTCCAAATAACCACCATTGTAAGATGGACCTTCTCCCATTGACTGCAAGTGTAAGTGTAAGGTAGACCTTGTTTTACATACCACAAATGTAAAGTGGACCTTTTCCTAATGACCACAAATGTAAGGTGGACCTTGTCCTACTGACCACGAATGTAAGGTGGACCTTCTTCTACTGACCACTTATGTAAGCGGCCCAGTGACCACAAATGTAAGGTAGATCTTCTCCTAATACCCACCAATATAAAAAGGGTCCTTCTTCCAATACCACCAAAGTAAGGTGGACCTTATCCTATTGACCAGCTATCTAAGAGAGTCCTTCTCCCAATGACACCAAAGTAAGGTACACCTCCTACTGACCATCAATCAAAGACATTCCTTCTTCAAATGAGCAGCTAAGTAAGTTGGACCTTCTCCTACTGACCACCAAAGTAAGAGAGCCCTTCTTCAATTGACCACAAATGTAAGGTGGACCTTCATTAACTAAACCTCCTCCTACTGGACTCCTAAGGGGGTCCTTCTCCCAATGACCACCAAAGTAAGATGGACCTTCTCCTACTGATGTGCAATGTAAGAAGGACCTTATCCTACTGACCATCAAAGTAAGAGAGCCCTTCTTCCATTGACCACCAATGTAAGGTGGACCTTCATTAACTTTACAGACGTCTCTCTGGTCTGGTCATTATGGCCGAACTGAGATGGTAACCTCCTCATGAGCTTAAAAAAGAGGGAAATTAAAAAAACAAATCTACTCAATAATCTAAAATGTCTTTCTATACAGTAAGCTAATATACTTCAGTCTTGATCCAGCACATTAATTGTGCTGGCAAGACGAGTCCCAAAGTTGCCTGTTAATTTTTTTGGTGCCCAATTCCCCCTTCGGTGACCTCTCCGGAGAGCCTGTTAACTAGCGTCATTCGAAGAGCCCAAAAATATATCCAGCTAATGCTCACGCTTCGCTTCTAACGGGCATGGGCAAATTATCCGCAGCCATAAAACGAGCAGATTGCGCAATAAAACAAAGAAAGGCATAAAACAAACAACGCATATTATGGATAATGTGGTAGAAAATGTGGACGAACCGCATTAATTCCTCCTGATGAGATAATGGGCAGAAAATGCCGCGGTAATCTGTCTCACAAAGACACGACTGTCTGTCCAGGGGACAAGCGTAAAGAGGCCCTTTCATCAGATGAATGGCTCCAAAATAGAAAGCAAAACTTTCAACAATTTTCTTTGTGTATTCAGGAAAAAGAACATTAAAAAACAAAACAAAAACAAAACAAAAAAAAAAAAACCTTAAAGGTATAATCTGGTTAAAAGTTGCCTTCCCCACCTCATCAACATGCTAATTCAATTTTCCATTTCCATTACATACTTTATTTTAGACCCAGATCATGACCAGAAAATGTTTTAACTCATCCCTACTTTATCTGATGCCATACAGACATTGGTGACACGAAGGATTCAATGTCTCTCTTTCTCCCGGTCATCTTGCAGGTCCCCCGATGATCACCAGCGAGGCGTTGCAGTACGCAGTGCGAGGCGGGGTTGGAAAAGTCGAATGTTTCATTGGAAGCACGCCGCCTCCAGACCGCATTGTAAGTAATTCTGATTTATAATGACTTGCTGGGGTTTGCCTGTACCCTCTGTTTTCTTAAACAAGACTAACTTTTGTAATGGGCTTACTGTTAACTTGGGATGCTCTTATCCTTTTCATCTGTCTAGTATTACCAAACCCTGATGAAGGGGGAGGCGAGTCCCCAAAACTCGTTGGTTGCACCTTCAGATTATTTTTTACCAAGACTCATAAACCTATAATGAGCTTACTGTTAACTTGTGATGCTCTCATGCTTTGCATCTGTCTACTATTACCTCAATCACCTCTAGTACTCAATCCCTGATGAAGGGGGAGGTAAATGCCCAAAACGTGTTGCCTGTATCTTCTAAATTTTTTTAACAAGATGTGTCTGTATCTTCTGATTCTTTTTTTAGCAAGGCTAATACATCTATAATGGGCTTACTGTTAGCCTGTACTGCTCTTATCCTATGCATCTGTCCAGTATTACATCAATCACCACCAGTACTCAAGCCCTGATGAAGGGGTAGACGAGTCCCCGGAACTCATTGGTCATACCCTCTGATTTTTTTTAGGAAGAGTAATGAGTCTATAATGGAATTACTGTTAACTTGTGATGCTCGCATCCTCTGTATCTGTCCAGTATTACTTCAATCACTGCCAGTACTCAAGCCCTCATGAAGGGGGTGGCGAGTCCCCAAAATTTGTTGGTTGTACCTTCTGATTTTTTGCAAGACTAATAAGCCTATAATGAGCTTACTGTTATTTTGTGATGCTCTCATCCTTTGCATCTGTCCAGTATTACTTCAATCACCTCCAGTACTCCAGAAACGTGTTGCCTGTAACACCTGAATTCTTTTTTAGCACGACGCGTTGCCTGTACTTCCTGTTTTTTTTTTTGTTTTTTTTTGCAAGATTAATAAGTCTATAAAGGGCTTACTCTTAACTTGTGATCCTCTCATCCTTTGCATATGTCCAGTTTTACTTCAACCACCGCCAGTAGCCCTGATGAAGGGGTAGGAGAGTCCTCGAAACATGCTAGTCACACCTCATTTTTTTTTTTTTAGCAAGGTTGATAAATCTATAATGGACTTACTGTTAACTTGTGATGTTCTCATCCTTTGCATATGTCCAGTTTTACTTCAACCACCTCCAGTACTTACGCTCTGATGAAGGGGGGGGGAGATTGCCTAAAACACGTTGGTCACACCTGATTTTTTTTTTGTTAGCAAGGGTAATAAATCTATAATGGACTTACTGTTAACTTGTGATGTTCTCACCCTTTGCATATTGTCCAGTTTTACTTCAATCACTACCAGTACTCAAGCCCTGATGAAAGGGGGAGGAGGAGAGTCCCCGAAACACATTGGTCACACCAGATTTTTTTTTAGCAAGGGTAATGAATCCATAATGGACTTACTGTTAACTTGTGATGTTCTCATACTTTGCATATGTCCAGTTTTACTTCAATCACAGCCAGTACTCAAGCCCTGATGAAAGGGGGAGAAGAGTCCCCGAAACACATTGGTCACACCTGATTTTTTTTTGTTAGCAAGTGTAATAAATCTAAAAAAAAGGGCTTACTGTTAACTTGTGGTGCTCTCCTCCTTTGCATATGTCCATTTTTACTTCAATCACAACCAGTGCTCACGCCCTGATGAAAGGGTAGGAGAGTCCCCGAAACATGTTGGTCACACCTGTTTTTTTTTGTTAGCAAGGGTAATAAATCTACAATAGGCTTACTGTTAACTTGTGATGTTCTCATCCTTTGCATATATCAAGTTTTACTTCAATCACTGCCAGTACCCAAGCCTTAATGAAGGGGGAGGCGAGTCCCTGAAACCCAGATTTTTTTTGCAAGACTAATAAATCTATAATAGACTTACTATTAATGTGTTCTGCATCTACTTTGCAACTACTTGATCTTATACTGGAATAAATTTAAATCCGGACTAATAACTCTTGGTGTGGCGCCAGGGCCGATCCTAGGGTCACAGGCGCCTGGGTGCAGAATTATTTCTGGCGCCCCCACATGGGCGTCGTCGTGTTACTAACTCCTCCCCTTTACAAATGTTTCTATGGCAACGACTCAACCACAGAGATGCTCCCCCACAAAGTCTTCATTAACCTGGTATCCTTACATGATCTCTTAACAATAAACAAAATACAGGAAGAGGACACAGAGAAGGCTTCTGTTAGAGAGTCTGTTAGATGTTTGTTGCCCCCACCTCTACAGGCGCCTGGGTGCAATGCACCCTGTGCACCCTGCCTAGGATCGGCCATGTGTGGCGCTTCAATCTCAGATCCATTTAAAAAAAAAACTGGAAGAGCATCTAAGCTCCACATTCTACCCAAAAGAAAAACAAAGCTTTGTACACACGACCGGTTTTCCTGGCAGGAAAACTGCCAGGAGCTTTTGGCCGGGAATCCCAGCCATCCTAGCAGTTTTCCCGTCAGGAAAACAGATGGGAATCCCAATGGGAAAATAGAGAACCCTGGTCGTCTGTATGGGTAAAAAAGCGTGCATGCTTCGACGCTTCGACGAATGCGTGGTAGCATACAAGGTTAATGTGTGGTGTAGCAAGATGGCGGCGAAGGCATCGAATGTGAAGAGACACCGGCTTGTCGTAGTCGATGACGTCACCGCATTCTTGCCATTCAAAAGAATGGCGGGATTTTGTGCGGCCGTGTGTATATCCCGCTTTTCAAGTCAAGCCTGCCAGGAATCCCCTCGGCAATACCGACGTTTTTTTTTTGGGATGGGATTCCTGGTCGTGTGTACAGGGCTTGAGGTTTGGTTTTGGGTTCCACCTTAACAACTCCTCTGCTAAGTCAGGAAAATAAGCAGTGAGTTTATTGAGGAGGATCAAATGAGTGACTAAATTCTGCTAAACTAGGGCAACCCCTTTAAATATCGGCCATCAATAGCAGTTCTGGTCCTGCTGACCTGGACGGCTTTATTGGCCCCCGTGCTTCCATTAAAACTCAGACCACCCCATGAGAAAAACAATATTCCGAGAAGCCGACGTTCCTAGTTTTTTTCTTTTTCAGCCGCTCTGATGAATGATTATTTCAATAATCACCCGTTGCTGAGGAGACAATAGCTCTTCATAATCACTGACACACCAACAGCGTTAACCAGTTAACGCAGCGACAGTGCCCCCTGCTGGTCACTGCTGTCATTACCACCCTCTGGTGTCAGCTGTGTGAGAAATGGCGGTGTCGCCGTCTGACTGCAGATGAGGTCGGGAGTTTGATGGAAGAGGTGGCATAGCCACTTATAAGGAGGCTGGTAGATGATATGGGAGTAATTTGGAAACCCAGAGCCCAGGTCGGGATGAAAGCTGAAGACCAAGATCCTTTCTCAGAGAATATATATCTATATATAGATATATATTTAGATATATATCCTTTTCTTTACGCTAATTAAAGTGGAGATTTGTGCGGCATCCACAGCTGCTTCTCTTTGGAGTCCCGGGGGAGACAAGTTCTCTAAACAGCATCCACTGCGGCTGAAATCATTTTATCACAGCTTACAGAATGAAGTGTTTAGCAGAGGAAGCGACTGAGGAGAATTGATTACAGGCTTTTCAGAGATGTTAACTCCAACTGCTCCTCGCCGACTCTGCCGAGACCTTGGAGTTAAAGGGACCCACCAGCCAAAAAAGTAAAAAAAAAATAAGACCATGAAATGCGTACACAAGTCATCTAGCTGCTCAGGGTTTTGGTGTAGCGTACAAGGGCACCACGCTTCCACAAATGCCCTCTGGGGTTCTGGGTTTACCGTGCTCCGTTTATAAGTTCTAGGTCTGTTCCCAGTCTCAACTACAACCATTTTATCCATACATCAGGACCAAAGAGGGTTTAAGGTTTGTTCCCAATCTCAACCATCACAATTGTATCCATCCTAGAGTAGGGTGACCAGACATCCCCAGTTTCAGGGGACAGTCCCCTGATTGAGGACACTGTCCCCGGACCAAGTCTGTCCCTGGTTTTGTCCCCAGATTGGATTTAATAAGGGGCAGGGGCAATTTCAAAGACAATCAGTGCAGAATTAAAAAATATATATATAATTACACACCCCCGATCCGCCGTGCCTACTAGCATAGGGGGGTTATATTTTTCCCATTATCTGTGCCCCTTTCTGATGATCATGTGCTGGTCGGAGCGGAGGGAATATTTCTTCAGTTTCAGGTGAATGTCCAGTCAACTCCGCTCGCATGTTCTTCTGCCTTGGCTTAAATCCTGGCCAGCCACCTGCCTATCTTCTTGACTTCCCTGGCGGAATGATCTTCCTCCGCTCCCCATCCAGTAGTAGCCGGGGCCCGAAGAGTAATACTTGTGAGGCGGGCGGCGACAGGCAGAGAGTCGCTGATTGTTGCCATTACTAGTAAAGAAAAAATATGTCCCCGGATTTCATTTTAAAAATCTGGTCACCTTATCCTAGAGGACCTAAGAGGGTCTAAGATTTGTTCCCAATCTCAACCAATACAATTGTATCCATCCTAGAGGACCAAAGAGGGTTTAAGATCTATTACCAATCTCAACCATCACAATTTTATCCATCCCAGAGGACCTAAGAGGGTTTAAGATCTATTCCCAATCCCAAGCATCACAATGTTATCCATTTTTAAGGACCAAAGAGGTTTTAAGGCCTCGTACACACAAGGCAATAGATTTGTTCAAAACGGTCTGTCCGACCGATTTGAACAAATCTGTCTGTTTGGATTTTGGTTTGCTCGCGTGTACACACGAGCAAACCAAATTCCCCGCCAGCAGACGGCGCGCTGACGTGTCGGTGACGTGGCGGTGACGTTGACGCCGCCACGTCAATGCACCAGGAAGTAAAACACTTCCGCGCATGCGCCAAATCCATTCGGCGGCTGTGCGAGACGACATGTCTGCTGGTAAGTGTACTAACCAGCAGACATGTCGGGCGGACGGGTTCCCACCCGATAGATTTCAAAGCATGCTTTGAAATCTGTCGGGTGGCCAAATCCGTCGGCTCGCCCGTACACACGATCGAATCTGTCTGCTGGGACGGTCTAGCAGACCGTTTCCAGCAGACAGATTTGATCGTGTGTACGCGGCCTTAGAAACTATTCCCAATTTTAACCATCACAATTTTATCCATCGATGAGGACTGAATAGCATTTAAGATCTGTTCCCAATCCCAACCTTAAGGACCAAATAGGGTTTGAGAGCTGTTCCCAATCTCAACCATCACAATTTTATCCATCCTAGAGGACCAAAGAGAGTTTAAGATCTGTTCCCAATCCCAACCATCACAATTTTATCCATCCTAGAGGACCAAAGAGAGTTTAAGATCTGTTCCCAATCCCAACCATCACAATTTTATCCATCCTTGAAGACCAAAGAGGGTTTAAGACCTGTTATGATCTTAACTAGTGTTGCTCACGAATATTCGCATTGCGAATATTCGTTACGAATATTGCATATTCGAGTATTCGCGAATGAAACGAATATCGCGGCGAATGTTCGCTATTGCGAATATTCATATTTTTTCAAATTTATTTTTTAAAACAGATCACATCCTAGTGATCTTCATCGACGTCTAAAAGCATTGCTGGTATGATTAGAGACCCTGGGCCGAGTAGCTGAGGCAATCTTTTTATGTTGCCGAATATTCGCAATGCGAATATTCGTATTACGAATATTCGTGAATACTTTCTCTGCCCTTCTTTTGCATCAGACCTGTGTATTGCGATCTTAGAGCTTAGCATTGTGCTTGCTATAGGAAATGATCTCTGTTTTCGCGTGTCGTTCGCGTGCATGCGCATGCGCAGACGAGAATTTCGCAATCAATTTCGCATTCGCATTAGCGAAATTTCGCATTCGCATTAGGGAAATTTCGCAAAAATTTGTTTTTGATAAAATATCACGAATATTCGATATTAACGAATATTTCGCGAATATTCTTCTATATATTCGTGAAATATCGCGAAATCGAATATGGCGTATTCCGCTCAACACTTATCTTAACCATCACAATTTTATCCATTCTTGAGGACCCAAAGGGGTTTCAAGATTTCTTCCCAATCTCAACCATTACAATTTTATCCATCCATGAGTACCAAAAAGGGTTTAAGATTTGTTCCCAATCTCAACCATCACAATTTTATCCATCCTTGAAGACCAAAGAGGGTTTAAGATCTATTTCCAATCGCAACCAATACAATGTTATCCATTCTTGAGGACCAAAGGGGGTTAAACATCTGTTCTCAATCTCATCCATCACTCACACTTTTATCCATCCTCGAGGACCAAAAAGGGTTTAAAGGGGTTGTAAAGGTCCATGTTTTTTTCACCTTAATGCATCCTTTGAAATGCACAGATCTTCTCATGAGATCCTGTTGCAAGAACATTACTAATATCTACAGCGCCATGACTTTATTTTTTTTATCTCCTGCGTTCTCAACCTTCCCCATACAGACTAACGCCATTTGAGAGCATTTGCAGGGTGTACCCACATTGTACAGGCCTCATCACCCTGATATATTCCTCAGTATTATCTACTAAGAAACCCCCCCATACCATCTTCACCAGCAATGAGAAGCAGAATTGGGGAGGGGTGTTGGCTCCACAGAACTGGCAGGTCAATAGTATTTCTGTTTTTCGAATATTTTTGGATAAATGTATCATTCACGTCCGCTGCCTGTTACTATTGTTATGGATTGCTTAATACTCAAATTAAATGACTATTTCTATTATGTGTGTGTATATATATATACAGTACAGACCAAAAGTTTGGACACACCTTCTCATTCAAAGAGTTTTCTTTATTTTCATGACTATGAAAATTGTAGAGTCACACTGGAGGCATCACAACTATGAAGTAACACATGTGGAATTATATACACAACAAAAAAGTGTGACACAACTGAAAATATGTCATATTCTAGGTCCTTTTGCAGCAGACACATCTCTAGAAGAACTGATAAGAGGAGACTGTGTGAATCCGGCCTTCATGGTAGAATATCTGCTAGGAAACCACTGCTAAAGAAAGGCAACAAGCAGAAGAGACTTGTTTGGGCTAAAGAACACAAGGAATGGACATTAGACCAGTGGAAATCTGTGCTTTGGTCTGATGAGTCCAAACTTGAGATCTTTGGTTCCAACCACCGTGTCTTTGTGCGACGCAGAAAAGGTGAACGGATGGACTCTACATGCCTGGTTCCCACTGTGAAGCATGGAGGAGGAGGTGTGATGGTGTAGGGGTGCTTTGCTGGTGACACTGTTGGGGATTCATACTGAACCAGCATGGCTACCACAGCATCTTGCAGCGGCATGCTATTCCATCCGGTTTGCGTTTAGTTGGACCATCATTTATTTTTCAACAGGACAATGACCCCAAACACACCTCCATGCTGTGTAAGATCTATTTGACCAAGAAGGAGAGTGATGGGGTGCTGCGCCAGATGACCTGGCCTCCACAGTCACCGGACCTGAACCCAATCGAGATGGTTTGGGGTGAGCTGGACCGCAGAGTGAAGGCAAAAGGGCCAACAAGCGATAAGCATCTCTGGGAACTCCTTCAAGACTGTTGGAAGACCATTTCAGGTGACAAGAGAATGACAAGAGTGTGCAAAGCAGTAATCAAAGCAAAAGGACCTAGAATATGACATATTTTCAGTTGTTTCACACTTTTTGTTATGTATATAATTCCACATGTGTTACTTCATAGTTTTGATGCCTTCAGTGTGACTCTAGAATTTTCATAGTCATGAAAATAAAGAAAACTCTTTGAATGAGAAGGTGTGTCCAAACTTTTGGTCTGTACTGTGTGTATATATATATATATATATATATATATATATATATATATATATATACCAAAATCTCCTTACTCAAAATGCTGAGTAGATACCCCCTCCCATCAAGGAAAACAGGATTTCTGAGGCCTCCAAAAGACTGGATAAACCTGGATGGATCTGCTAGAAGACCCTTAAATAAGGAATCACCCAATCCATGAAAGACAACACGAGCTACGGCTATGATACTGCATTGCAAACAATGACTCATGCTTTACTATAAAAAGGGCTATATGTCCAGAGCAATAAAGGGAAGATTAATTTAGCTGAATGAAGTGTCAGTGTGTTTTCTTCTTCTACGTGCACGTGTATTTACACTTAAAATTAGGCCAGGTGCAGATACTCAAAAACAGACACCTGTCTGAATCCAAAACAATCTGGCAGCCCGACGTGGGGCCTCGGGTTGTGAACCAGAGGAGAGCCGACCAAAAGGCCACGAGAGATAATGGCACTTGTTACTGTTCTACTGTGTAAAAACTTTACTCCAACTTTCACCCACTTTTTTTGTGTGCAATCTGGATGCCTACTGTATGCTTAGTGGCCATGTTTATTCTGACCAATGTCAATAAAGTCTTTTGTAAAAGAAAAAAATATTTTCTGAATTTTAGGCCTGGGCGTGGCCGGAGCGGACCATGGAAGCGGGAACAGTGGACAGGTATACGGTAGAGAGGACCAAAACGGAAAGCGGCGTGCGCTCCACTCTGACCATCAACAACGTCATTGAGTCAGACTTCCAGACCACATACAACTGCACAGCATGGAACAGCTTTGGTTCAGAAACTGCCAATATTAAACTAGTAGAGGAAGGTAAGGAACTGAAAATCTTGACCTTACTCCCATAGGGCCAGATTCAGGTAGTTCAGAGCATCTTTGCTCTGGAGTAACGCATCTCATTTGCGTTACGCTGCAGAAATTTTAGGAGCAAGTGCTGTTATTCAGGAAGCACTTGCTCCTAAAGTTGCGGCAGCGCATCGCAAATGAGCCGGCGGAATTCAAATTGGGCGGGTACGGGGCGTGTAGTATTCTAACTAAGCGCGATCCCGCCGCCAACGTACTGCGCATGCGTCGAGTGTCAAAACATCCCCGTGCGCATGCTCCAAATTCTGTGAATTTTTTCCCGACGCGATGACGACGCCTATACCTAACATAGGATACTCCAACCCCATGTAGGTATATCTTCGCGCCGCGTATCCCTTCCGGAAACGTCGTATCGTCATTGCGTCGCGCCGGAATTCGATCGTGAATTGACGATTTCCGCTCATTAACATATTTTTTGAGCGTAAATCGGCGGGAACGCCCCCGGCGCCATTTTTAAGTTGAAGTAACGATGCGATGGCGAAACTCAGTTACGCTGATCGCATCGGACCTTCAACCCGGCGTTTCTTGTTTTCTGGTTACAGAAAACAGAAACGCCGGCTCAAAGTCACAGTTAGGCTGGCGGATCACTCGATCCGCCAGCCTAACTGTTCCTGAATCTGGCCCATATACTATAAAGTGAACCTGTGGCCAGGCTATAGTAATTCCATATTCTTAAAGTGGAACTTCACCCAAAATGGGAAGTTCTGTTTGTTTGCACCCCCCCCCTCTCTTTAACAATTTGCAGTTTTTGGAGAGGGGGTAAGTGGATAAGTGGCGGCCCGCTAGGGGGCAGATTCAAAGCAACTTATATATACATTTCTTTGCTTGCCCATGCCATTCTTCTGACGTAAATGTGCATGAGGCAGTTGGCAAGCAGTTAAACAAGTCCTCAATGAGCTCTGTAGCTGTAGGTGCTGCAGAGAAATGTATCCTCAATATTTATAAGAGGTGCATTTAAATTAGGTTTCTCAGCACTCTTCACCTTTCTCCCAGAGTGCCTGCTCCTTGTTTACAAAGCTGCAGGCTCCTATGTCTATGCTTTGCAGGGGGACCAGAAGGGAGCTGAGCTGCTCAGTCACTTCTAGGAAGAGTAGCAGGTGGAGCTAAGCTGCTGAATAACTGACGAGAGACAGGAGCAAGGCGAGTAGTGCTGCTGACTTCATACGAGGAAGGGGGAAGGACTCCTGCTGGGAGTGGGAGGGCATGGGAACCTGAGCTGCTCTGTTGAAAGGGTTAAGCATGGGTAAACTAAGTTACTGATTGTAAGTGGGAGAAGGGGAGAGCTGAGCTGCTGAGAGAACGGCCTGCATAACTTTGGTGCTTCTGCTGTAAACTTAGAGAATGAATTGCACCATAGTGCCCGCTGCTGTGTATCCATAATCTGGGGCCAGGTTCACTACAAGGTGGTCAGCATCATCAAACACGACTGTGCACCTAACAGCTTTCTTTTGTCCTTTTCCAGAAGTTGTCCCAGTGGGAACCATTGTCGCAGCGACCATCGGGGCAGGCATCCTGGTCATCATCTTCTTTGTCTTCTTCATTTTCTTCCTGTACAGACGTCGTAAAGGCAGTAAGTACCCACACAAAGGAGCGGCTGACAAATGCATGAGCAACTTCCCGGCTTCCCCCAGAGGAGCCAATTAAGAGGCTGTGTCATATTTTGTGATAAGCGATGGATGCAATGGCTGCACAAGCTCTCTGCTGGTAAACACTTCTTTATGAAAAGACAAGACACTCTACATAGTTCCAGCTAATGCAGAAAAAGTCTTGGATGAAATTCAAGGTGGTTATAATATGTGATTAATTGGCTGGGCCATTCCAGTCTCCAGATCCTGTGAGATGAAGGTATCGATTAGGGTTCTCCCGATACCGATCCTAATATCAGTATCGGTACCAATACCGAGCATTTGCAAGAGTACTTGTACTCAAGGCAAATTCTCCGATGGATCGGTGGTCAGTGCGGTGGGAGAGTTAGAAGCACTAATCACCCTGAATAGGTTTCAAAGTTCGGCTTTCAGCTGCTTTAATGAAATCAGCGGTGATCGGTGCTTGTAACTCTCTCACACACAATCACTACTGACTGTCCCCACATCCAGTCCCCCTCCGTTCTGCTGCTCTGCTGCTGTCCCCCCCCCCTGTATTGATCCGTGTCCCCCTCCGTGCTGCTCCGTGTCCCCCTCCGTGCTGCTCCGTGTCCCCCTCCGTGCTGCTCCGTGTCCCCCTTCGTGCTGCTGTCCCCCTCTCTTCTCCTGTGTCCCCCTCTCTTCTTCTCCATGTCCCCTTCTCTTCTCCTCCATGCTGCTGTCCCCCTCTCTTCTCCTCCGTGTCCTTCTCCCTTCTCCTCTGTGTCCCCCTCCCTTCTCCTCTGTGTCCCCCTCTCTTCTCCTCCGTGTCCCCCTCTCTTCTCCTTTGTGCTGCTATCCCCCTCTCTTCTCCTTTGTGCTGCTATCCCCCTCCCTTCTCCTCCGT
The DNA here is from genome assembly GCA_029574335.1 of Rana kukunoris. NCBI lineage: Eukaryota > Metazoa > Chordata > Amphibia > Anura > Ranidae > Rana > Rana kukunoris. The sequence goes on along the minus strand of CM056059.1, from coordinate 10,084,042 downwards.
GTCCCCCTCCCTTCTCCTCCATGTCCCCCTCTCTTCTCCTCTGTGTCCCCCTCTCTTCTCCTCCGTGTCCCCCTCTCTTCTCCTCTGTGCTGCTATCCCCCTCTCCTTTGTGCTGCTGTCCCCCTCTCTTCTCCTCCGTGTCCCCCTCTCTTCTCCTCCATGTCCCCTTCTCTTCTCCTCCGTGCTGCTGTCCCCCTCTCTTCTCCTCCGTGTCCCCCTCCCTTCTCCTCCGTGTCCCCCTCTCTTCTCCTCCGTGTCCCCCTCTCTTCTCCTCCGTGTCCCCCTCTCTTCTCCTCCGTGTCCCCCTCTCTTCTCCTTTGTGCTGCTATCCCCCTCTCTTCTCCTCCGTGCTGCTATCCCCCTCTCTTCTCCTCCGTGCTGCTATCCCCCTCTCTTCTCCTCCGTGCTGCTGTCCCCCTCTCTTCTACTCCGTGCTGCTGTCCCCCTCTCTTTTCCTCCGTGCTCCTGTCCCCCTCTCTTCTCCTCCGTGTCCCCCTCTCTTCTCCTCCATGCTGCTGTCCCCTTTTCTTCTCCCCCTCCGTGCTGCTCCGTGTCCCCCTCTCTTCTCATCCGTGTCCCCCACTGTGCCGCTGTCCTCCTCTCTTATCCCCTTCCATGCTGCTGTCCCCCTCTCTTCTCCTCTGTGCCGCTGTCCTCCTCTCTTCTCCTCTGTGCTGCTGTTCCCCTTTCTTCTCCCCCTGCATGCTGCCATCCCCCTCCGTTCTCCTCCTCGATCTGTCAGGATGGAGAGCGGAGGTAGGAGCAGGACACAGGACTGGTCGCCTAGGCCACTACCGATGGCTACCGAAAAGCGGCGGAGAGCGGCGGGAGGAGGGCCATCTCATGCCACCGATAACAGTGATCTTGCAGCGAATCTGCTGCAGAGACCACCATTATTGTAAACAGGACCGCCCACGAAAAAGATGGATACCTCGGTTGTGGCAGCTGCTGCCGTTACCGAGATTTCCATCTTTAAAGTGCCGACGTATATATACAGTGGGCGCTCATCAAGTGGTTAAGTTCAGTTGCTGAATTCATAACTTTTGTAAGTTTCCACATTAATTCATTAACGAATCCCATTGTCCCACCAGGTCGCAAGGACGTGACGCTGAGAAAACTTGATATCAAGGTGGAGACCGTAAATCGGGAACCTTTAACCATGCACCCAGACAGAGAGGAAGACACGTCAAGCGTTTCCACCGCAACAAGGGTCATGAAGGCCATCTATTCCGTGAGTAGACTTTGCTTGACACCTCAGAACACAATAGTGGACTTCACATGAAGTGTGAAGTTTATAATGCCACATTTACGACAGATCTTTCAAGTTCCAAAGTATTATTTAACGTAAACGTATCAATCGCTGTGTCCTCAGAAATGTTTTGATGTGATTTGTAGAGTGAGGAACGTGAAGAACCATTCTTGTCTCTGCCCACCATAGTCAACATCGGCACAAAAAGTTGCTTTTAGTCCAACCCAGAGGCGTAGCCAGAACCTTCAAGGTCCCAGTGCAAGAAATCATGAAGGCCCCCCCCCCCCCCCTCGACTCCCAGCTGGGGCCCTTTCCACTGATCCTGAGGCCCTTTACATCTGTCGCAGGGCCCTTTATTGCGGTCACGTAACGGAACCCTTTCAAATATAATTTTTATTAGCTACGCCCCTGGTCCAACCAACATCCATCATAAGTGGATAACAGAGGAAGTTGACAGACAGAGGCTATGTTCTTTATATTGTACATATTCAGTTTCACCTTCACTATTCTTGTATCAAACAAATGTTTGCTATGTACGGCTATAGTTAGTCGATCCTTTTCTTCTTGGACCAATCACGTTCCAAAGACATGATTGGCTGCATTTTCCATGAAACCTAGCTTATTATATAAAAAAAAATATATAGTTCAGTTTTTGGAAACTTAATTTAATGCAGAATTTCAGGTAGGTATTAAAAAAAAAAAAAATACAAACAAACACTATTTCATGCAATTTTAAAATATATTTTAACTGCTTGAGCTCCAGAAGGTCCCCCCCCCCCCCCCCTTTCTGACCAGGCCATTTTTTCCTATTTAGAACTGCGCTATTTTAAGTGGTGATTGCGTGGTTATTCAATGCTGCACCCAAACCCAGAATAGAGCTTTCTTTTGGTGGTATTTGATCACCACTGGGATTTTTATTTATTGCGATATAAACAAAAAAAAGACAGAACATTTTGGAAAAATCCAATAAATGTTAAAAAATTTAATTTCTTAATCAACGTAGGTCAAAATGTATTCTGCTACATAAAAACAAACAAAAATCCCAATAAGTGTATATTAATTTGCGTGAAAGTTATAGTGTCTGCAAACTATGGTATATATACAGTATCTAACAAAAGTGAGTACACCCCTCACATTTTTCATGGGACAACACTGAAGAAATTACACTTTGCTCTGAGCACCATTCCTTAGGTCCACCCCTTACCCACCTCCGAGCACCATTCCTTGATTCCACCCCTTACCCACCTCCGAGCACCATTCCCTGGGCCCACCCCTTACCCACCTCCGAGCACCATTGTTTGGATCCATACCTTACCCACCTCTGAGCACCATTCCTTGGGTCCACTCCTTACCCACCTCCGAGCACCATTCCTTGGGCCCACCCCTTACCCACCTCTGAGCACCATTCCTTGGGTCCACTCCTTACCCAACTCTGAGCACCATTCCTTGGGTTCACCCCTTGCCCACCTCCGAGCACCATTTCTTTGAGTCCACCCCTTACCCACCTCCAAGCACCATTCCCTGGGCCCACCCCTTTACCCAACTCCGAGCACCATTCCTTGGGTCCACCCCTTAACCACCTCCGAGCACCATTCCTTGGGTCCACCCCCTACCCACCTCCGAGCACCATTATTTGGATCCATACCTTACCCACCTCTGAGCACCATTCCTTGGGTCCACTCCTTACACACCTCCGAGCACCATTCCTTAGTTGCACCCCTTACCCACTTCCCAGAATACAGAGCCAAGTAGATCATCCTCCAGCAACAATAGAGCCCCCTGCAAAAATAGATCCCATCCAGCAACAATAGATTCCCCAGCAGCCAGCAACAAAGACCCCTCCCTCAACAGTAGATCCCTCCCAGCAACGATTCACCCCCTGCAACTTAAGAAGTACCCCAGCATCAATAGATCCCCCACCAGCAACAATAGATTCCCCAGTGTCCAGCATTAATAGACCCCTCCCTCAACAGTAGTCAACCCTTGAATCCGCCCCTACCCACCTCCGAGCACCGTTCCTTGGGTCCACCCCTTACCCACCTCCCAGTACCAGTAGAGAATGCAGAAACAAGTATCATTTTGTGGTGCTTTTGTATGGAATTTGTTAATAATAACAAGAGAGGCAGTAAAGTAGATCTAGCAACAATAGACACCCCAGCGACAATGGATTCCCAATAGCCAGTATCAATAGACCCTTCAGCAGCCAGCAATATTAGACCTCTTCCTCAACAGTAGATCCCTCCCAGCAACGACTGACCCCCTGCAACATAAGACCCAGCCCAGCATCAATAGATCCCCCACCAGCAGAAATAGACCTAACAAAAGAATAAACTTCTTTTTACTTCCCCTTACTGAGCTATATTCTTTATTTGGGTCTCACACGCCTCCCCCCGCCCCCAGACGCTGAAGCTCACAGTAAGAGGGTTTCATCCACCAAACAGAGGCCATTTCCGAAATCAGTGGGTGGAGCTAGGGTGGGGTCAGGTGCAGAATGACAAGTTACAGGCTACCAATCAGCTGTGAAAATGCTGATAGCCCCCCCCCCCCAGCAAGATCACTGTAATGCAAGCACAATCTACATTAAGGTGACAACTCTGCTCTGATTTCAGGAGCAGTGCAGCATCTTTGCCGCCCCGTCACAGGAATCTGCATTAGGTGGACTTCACTGGCAGGCTCAACAGGTATTTGTGGGACATTGCGGGGGTGTGGGGGGGTTCTAAATGTAAGTGAACATGCACATATTTTTTTAACCACCTGATGACTGCTCACAGTAAGTATACTGCGTGTGGGCAGCAGGTACAGGCACAGTGACCAGCCTTATTCCAGGTTTGGGGCACGCGTTTGGCCTAAATTAATAAAGAAATTCAATTTTTTATTTTTTTATTGGAAATGTTTTATAACAAAAAGTAGAAAACATTGTTTTTTTTTTTTTTAATTTATTCTGTGCGCACACAGCACAGGTTTTTGGCTGAAACCTGCTGATCGGCTGTGTCGAACCACACACAGAGCTCCGTGTACAGAGAAAAGCATCTGGCTGTTTCTTCTCCCTGAAAAGCAGGGAGAAAAAAACAGCCAGATCAGTAGGTAGAGGCAGAACACATTGTTAGGCACACAGTTAACCCCTTGATTGCCCTTAAATGTTAACCCCTTCCCAGCCAGTATCATTAGTACAGTGACAGTGTATAGTATTATCACTGTATTAGTGTCACTAGCCACGACAGTGTCAGTTAGTGACCCTCCTAGCCAGTGTCTGTTAGCGCCAGATTGACCGCCACCCTATCACAGTCACACTATAAGTCGCTGATCACCGTCATTACCAGTATAGCGTCTATAGCCACCGCCCTTACACAGCTTCAGACATGGGCCCCCTGGAGCAGAGACCCGGGGGGGGGGGGGGTGCTGCTGCCTCAAATTAAAAAAACGGGGGGTTCCGCTGCTAATTGAGAAGCGGGGGGTGCCACGAATTGGGGGGGGGGGGTTAATCTGAGGACAACCATGCCCCTTACAAAAAAAGAAATAAAAAAAGAAAAAAGAATTATAAAAAAAAAGGGGGTAGCCATCCGGGGCCCTGGGGACCTCCAGGCCCTTTAATAAAAAGACAAAAGAAAAAAAACAAATAAAAGTATAAAAAATTAATAAAAAAGGGGGGTTGCCATCTGGGGCCCTGGGGACCTCTAGGCCCGTTAATATAAAGAAAAAAGAGAAAAAAAGGGGGGTTGCCATCTGGGGCCCTGGGGACCTCTAGGCCCGTTAATATAAAGAAAAAAGAGAAAAAAAGGGGGGTTGCCATCCGGGGCCCTGGGGACCTCTGGGCCCCTTACAGGTGTACTGCCTGTACCCCCCTGGTGGTGGCACTGTCTATAGCTGCATACATTCCAGTATATTTACCATAGTTTGTAGACGTGTTAAATTCATTCTGTTCCGAATTCACTTTTTTTTATGAATTTCGTCAAATTCGTTAATTCGGAAACACCTGAATTAACGAAAACCTGTGTAACAAATTTTTCATGAATTTGAATATTCTAAAATTTGTAAATTCAAACAAATTTGTAAATGATTGAAATCAAACATTCGGAAATTCGGCAATTCATAAATTTGTAAATTAGTGTATTTAAAAATTCTGAAATTCGGAATATGGAAAATCTGAAAACCCGAAAATCGGAAATCGTCTAGCAGGGGAGACCTGTACAGGTAATCTTATGATCAGTGCCCTGATTACAGTGCAGCCTGAGCAGTGCCCAAGAACACTCCCTTAGGGCACACTCAACCCCTACAGCGCCCCCTCCTGGTTAACCCCTTCAACTGCCAGTGTTATTTTCACAGTAACCAATGCATTTTTATAGCACTGTTTGCTGTAAAATTGACAATGGTCCCAAAATAGTGTCAAAAGTGTCCGATGTGTCCACCATAATGTCGCAGTCACGATAAAAATTGCTGATCGCTGCCATTGCTATAAAAAAATAAACAATGCAATAAAACTATCCCCTATTTGGTAGACGCTATAAATTTTGCGAAAACCAATCGATAAACGCTTATTGCAATTTTTTTTACCAAAAATATATAGAAGAACACGTATCGGCCTAAACTGAGGAAAAAAAAATGATTTTTTAATATCTTTTTTTAGGGATATTTATTATAGCAAAAAGTTAAAAATATAGCATTTTTTTCAAAATTGTCGCTCTATTTTTGTTTATAGCACAAAAAATAAAAACCGCAGAGGTGATCAAATACCACCAATAGAAAGCTCTATTTGTGGGGAAAAAAGGACGTAAATTTTGTTTGAAAGCCACGCGGCACGACTGCGCCAATCGTCAGTTAAGGCGACGCAGTGCCAAATCGCAAAAATGGGCCAGGTCCTTTACTTGCATAATGGTCCGGGGCAGAAGTGGTTAAAGATATGTGTTATTCAGTATTTAGCATGTGATGGGAGTTAGGCTTCATGTACACGGGGCGTTTTTACAACTGCTTCTGAACGATTTAACTTGACAGATAGTAACCCACTTTCAAAACGTCAGTTTTGCCACGTTTGCGTTTTAGAGGCGTTTAAAAAAATGCATATTATTATTTTTTAAATGCCCAAAAACTAAAAATGCCGCCTCATCAGCGCACATCGTGAAGGAGAAAAGTTACTTATCTACATATTTTTTTAAATGCCGAAAAATGCCTATAAATGAAATGCTGCTAAATCGCATTTGGCGTCTGAAACGTGGAGATCTTCGGTCGTCTGAACCCCTTTTTTTTGCTTTTAAAGAAACGCTGTTAAACGCAACTGCCTAAAAACGGCAATAAACGAGACTGTGTACATGATCACATAGGATAACATTGAATGAGTTCAGGGGCAGTTGAAAAAAGTGTCCAACTGCAGCATCCCGTGTACATGGGGCATTAAAGACAACTGCCCCTAAACGCATTCAATGCTATCCTATGTGTCCATGCACCCAGTCTCGTTTTCCGGTGTTTTTCAGCAGTTGCGTTTAACCTCGTTTTTCCAGAAGCAAAAAAATGGGTTCAGACACAAACGTTTTCCCCGTTTCAGACGCAAAACGCGGCACCCGCATTTTCGTTTATCACCGTTTTTAAAGGTACCCTACTTTTTACACCAGATCACACGGAAATATGATGTTAAACGTTACAGGTTTGCTTTTGTTGTTTTTCCAACTGGCCTTTCATGTAAAAAAAAGTCAATAAAATAAAAAGTGTCTCAAAATATTCTCCTATTTCTCAGTCTTTTAAGGATGACGTGGACCTCAAGCAAGACCTGCGTTGCGACACCATCGACCGAGAGGAGTACGAGCTCAAGGTGCGACACCCAGCTCTATTCAACCAATACAAATAAAAACCTAACTAAGACTGGCCAATCACAGGATTTAGAGTTACCACAGCTCCTCCCCTGGGTGGGACGCAGCATGGTGTAGCACTGACCAAATGATGCTGACAGCCTATTCGGCATCATCTAGTCACTAAACTAAACATCGAGTCACTAAAACCAACAGTAATCCCGACTTGCACCTTGTCTTAAGCACGAAAAAAAAAGAGTTGTCTGGCATGCAGGATAATCAAGTCATGTGTACTATTAGTGTAATGTGTAAATTATTATACAAGACTCTATCTATTTATTATCTCTTTTCTCTTTGTCTTTCTCTATCTCTTATGAATATGGGGGTGAAGCAAACATTTACTATACAGTTGCATACCTTTTAGAGATTTGAGAACAATGTTTCGAAATGTGATTTAATAAACTGTCTGGTGAAGATGATCCAGAACCCCCAATTACACTTCTGTGAAGTTAGGGGGGAGATGGTGGCAACAGATTTGTTGCAGAGAACGAAGTGGACCACATCAGATATAGGACCATGGCTTGGTGGTGGTACATAAAGCTACACTTGAAGATAGCCCAGTATGCGGTGGAGACTTACTACTGATGGATTTTAAACTGGACAGACATCAGAAGAATATATTATTCAGCGTAGCTTGAAAATTGCTTGGACAGTTCCTTCAAAATGGATTGAGATGGTCTTCATGTCAACCAAAGCTTTCCGTGGATTTACAAAATATCTAAACGGACATATTGGGCTAACTCTGGTGCTCTTGAATGTAGTTTTGACTTTACTCTTGTGGACTTTTATTTATTTATTTATTTATTTTTTCGTATTGAGGACTGGCTACTTTTACCAGATGGACCAGAATTTGGATTCTGACTTAAACCTTAGCCTTCTGTTTCAAATACCATGTAACCATCAGTGCCAAACCGAGGGTCGGTCATCAAAGTTGGATCTGCTGAATGTACAAGCGTATTTTTTTCCTAACCAAACAGCGACAATGAATTAGAGGGACTCACAAACACATTGTTGCTATGCCCCGTACACACGGTTAGAATTTCCGACAAGAAAAGTCCGATGTGAGCTTTTGGTCGGAAATTCCGACCGTGTGTAGGCTCCATCGTACTTTTCCTGTCGGGATTTCCGCCAACAGAAATTTGAGAGCTGGTTCTCAAATTTTCCAACGGAAAAAAAATTTGATTGTCTGTAGCAATTCCGATGTTCGGAAACAATTCAACGCATGCTTGGAAGCATTCTCGGCTCGTCGTAGTGTTGTACGTCATTGCGTTTTTGACGGTCGAAAGTTCCGAGAATTTTTGTGTGACCGTGTGTATGCAAGCCAAGTTTGAGCGGAATTCGGTTAGAGTAATACAAATAAGAGTCTACATTTTAATGGTTGAACTAAACACGAATGTTATCCCCAACACTTTCCAGGCTGGAGCTTGGTTCAAGAGAGAGGTAGTTTTAGTTTGCTTTCACAAAAGTTGGAAGATATTATGACCGTTTGTTTTACCCCCTCGCAGCTTTGATGACCAGACCTCATAACCATTATTTATTTTTATTACTCTGTGATTGGTGAACATCAGCCACAAGCTAACATGTTAAATAAGATGTGTTTTTTTTTTTTTTTTTGTATATGTCTGTAGTCGGAAAAAAAAAACATTTTTACTTGACTCTCCTAATAAATGTATGCACCTGTATAGTGACTTTTGCTTCACTTTTGTATTTAAATGCATGTGACCTATACGGCCAAAGGTTTGTGACACGCCTGACAATCACATCTGTACAAGCTTCTTGAACATCCCATTCCAAAACCATGGGCATTCATATGAAGTTCACCCCCTTCCTTTGTATCTCTAGAACAGCTATTCTCAACTAGAGTTCTTCCAAAGTTTTCTAGGGGTTCCTTGAACTGTGGCTACTTGACTTCCCATTAGATGGTGCCTGCATAGGTCAAGGAGTCCACTTGGCAGGGCCATCTGCCTGAACCCATTTTAGTTGTCTGTAAGTGTGACATTCTGACCACCACTGTAAAGGAGCATTCTTCCCACTGGCCACCAGAGTAGGGGGCATTTTTCACACTGACTACCAATATAAGGAGCATTCTTCCCGCTGGCCACCAATAAAAGGAGCATTCTTCCCACTGGCCACCAATGTAAAGAACATTCTCCCCACTGACCACCAATGTAAGGAACATTCTTCCCACTGATCACCAATGTAAGGGACATTCTTCCCACTGATCACCAATGTAAGGGACATTCTTCTCACTGATCAACAATGTAAGGAGCATTCTTCCCACTTATCACCAATGTAAGGGACATTCTTCCCACTGATCACCAATGTAAGGGACATTCTTCTCACTGATCACCAATGTAAGGAACATTCTTCTCACTGATCACCAATGTAAGGGACATTCTTCCCACTGATCACCAATGTAAGGGACATTCTTCCCACTGATCACCAATGTAAGGGACATTCTTCCCACTGATCACCAATGTAATGAGCATTCTTCTCACTGGCCACCAGAGTAGGGGGCATTTTTCACACTGACTACCAATATAAGGAGCATTCTTCCCGCTGGCCATCAATAAAAGGAGCATTCTTCCCACTGGCCACCAATGTAAAGAACATTCTTCCCGCTGGCCACCAATAAAAGGAGCATTCTTCCCACTGGCCACCAATGTAAAGAACATTCTCCCCACTGACCACCAATGTAAGGAACATTCTTCCCACTGATCACCAATGTAAGGGACATTCTTCCCACTGATCACCAATGTAAGGGACATTCTTCTCACTGATCAACAATGTAAGGAGCATTCTTCCCACTTATCACCAATGTAAGGGACATTCTTCCCACTGATCACCAATGTAAGGGACATTCTTCCCACTGATCACCAATGTAATGAGCATTCTTCTCACTGGCCACCAGAGTAGGGGGCATTTTTCACACTGACTACCAATATAAGGAGCATTCTTCCCGCTGGCCATCAATAAAAGGAGCATTCTTCCCACTGGCCACCAATGTAAAGAACATTCTTCCCGCTGGCCACCAATAAAAGGAGCATTCTTCCCACTGGCCACCAATGTAAAGAACATTCTCCCCACTGACCACCAATGTAAGGGACATTCTTCTCACTGATCAACAATGTAAGGAGCATTCTTCCCACTGATCACCAATGTAGGGAACATTCTTCCCACTGATCACCAATGTTAGAACCATTCTTCCTACTGATCACCAATGTAATGAGCATTCCTCCCACTGGCCACCAATGTAAGGAGCATTCTTCCCACTGATCACCAATGTAAGGAGCATTCCTCCATGTGGCCACCAATGTAAGGATAATTCTTCCCACTGATCATCAATGTAAGAAGCATTCCTCCCACTGGCCACCAATGTAAGGGGCATTGTTCACACCGACCTCAAATAAATAGATATTTGCAAAGGTTTCCTGTGACCTGAAAAGTATGTCAAGGGTTCCCCTGGGGTAAAATTAGAAAGGCTGCTCTGGAAGCTTCCACTCTTCTGTGAAGGTTCTGCACAAAAGTGTGTCTTTGCGAATTGATAGCCATTCAACAAAAAGGACATTGGAGACGTCAAGTATAGATGATAAATAGGAAAAACTGTCTCACAGTCTGCATTTAAATTCATCCAAATGTGTTTAGTAGGGTTGAGGTCAGGGCTTTGTGCAGGGCATTCGCGTTCCCACACACCAATCTTAACCAACCATGTCTTATTAGCTTTGTGCACGGGGACCACAGTCATTCTGCAACAGCAAATGGTCTTCCCCAAACTTTTACCACAATGGTCTAAAAATGTCTTTGTATGATATAGTCATATTAGTAGCTGTGATGGTCAGGTGTCAACAAACTTTTGGGCATATAGTGTATATATTTAATCAGAAGTCAGTATGCTCTTCATATGTTAGCACAGACTCCACTAGTGTTTCCCTTTTCTTTCTAATTCTATGATCATTTTTCCATCTCCATCACTGTCTGCCATTGATCATACTCCTCTTCTTCCCTAGGATCCAACCAATGGATATTACAATGTCCGAGCTCATGACGACAGACCAACATCCCGATCTGTGTTGTACGCAGAGTACCGTAATCCTGGACCGGCACGGTTTGATGCACGCCCTTCATCTCGTCTTTCTCACTCCAGTGGCTATGCCCAGCTGAACACCTATAGCCGGGCTCCTACGTCAGATTATAGTACAGACCCTACTCCCACAGTTACATCCGCTACTACAGATACCACCAGTCAACTTTCCTACGATAACTATGAAAAGTTTGGGACACATGCTTTCTCAGCTAATGCTGGCTACCCCACATACAGGCTTGGTTACATGCAGCCAACCACAACAGGTATGGAACGAGGACCTTATGATACTTTTGACCCAGTTGGGAAGTTCACAGGAGCCACCCGTTTCTCATACACATCCCAGCATTCTGACTATGGACAAAGGTTTCAACAAAGGATGCAGACACATGTCTGAGGACTGACTTAAAGTTAAAGCCGGTGGGCAAAAAAGGGGAAAGTCAACGGGGGAGACATCTTTCAGTTATGCCTTCTCTGATACAATATCAATTCATGAGACAGCACTCTTGGAAGGGAAACAACCTCTTACCGTATCTTCTGATACTCAGGGACCTTATTGTCTTGATCTCAGAAGTCCCCAAGAAAACAGTCGAAGTTGCCCGCCAGGCAGAGCCTCGAAGTTTTGATATGGAATAAGATGCCAAACAAAAAAGCTGGCCTTTTAGCACCTGACCATTCCTTGAATACCACTGACTTTGCCGTCTGGTGTATGGCAAACACTTTTGACTTAGACCTCAGTTCGGTACTGGTGAAGCTTTTCATTCCGCCAATAAGTTCCATATATCACTTTGGTCTTTTTTCACACAAACTCATTTCTGGTTTTTAGCCACCTCTCTAACTGCCAGGAATGTCATGCCATCACCGATGAGAGGCATTTGGTCTTGCTATTGCAAGGTCTTTTGTAGGTATACATTCCAGCTGTTGGATTTAAAGAGAAGAGGAAAATGTTGATTCCATGTTAGGCCACCACCACTTTTTTGGTCAATAGTCTGCACTATCCTGGTATTTTGAATAGCAGCTGTTGGCAAAGTGGATTGGCTAAGATTTGGACAATTAAAACACCACAATTTGGAACATTTTGTGGGTCAGTTTATAAATTCCACTTTCTTTTGGGATACTGATGTTCATCCTGCTTCAGGAACACATGGTCTAGGATTACTACCACGTGCTATGCTGTAATACGCCTAGTTGCCTGCCCTCCAGAATGGGTAACAGTGTGTGAAATTACGGAGCACTCCTTCACCCCTGTTTGTATTGTACGTGTACTTTACGAAGATCTCTGTGAAGAGACGTATACACCATTTTTATAGTTATTTTTACTTTATATTCTTGCTGCATATTTTTGCACATAATTTTTTATGGGCTTTTTATTTGTAATTCGACTCTTTTTTGACCTATCTCATATAAAGGTATTATATTGGGCTTGTATAGGCAGTAAGAATTACCGGTTTCACAATTTCCAAAATCTCCACCATTAGAGTTTGAGAAAAATACTCATGGACAAGTGGTCTAAGATCTTGGTGATATGAATGGTGATACTAAGATCTTGGTAATACGAATGGTAATACATTATACTGTATATAGCCAAAGGTATGTGGACATCCCTCAAAATGATGGGCAAAGCAAGTTCCATAAACCGATACTTTGTTGAATTTGGTGTGGTCTGCATAAAGATCCACCGAACACCTTTGGGTTTGATTGGAACACCAAGCCAGGTCTTCTTCTCCAAAATCACCTGACCTGACAAAGGCTCTTTTGCCTGAATGGGCACAAATTCCTACAGACACAACAAAATCTTATGGAAAGTCTTCTAATGCCGCGTACACATGATCCGAAATTCCGACCAGAAAACCATAGATTTTTTTTCCAACGGAATGTTGGTTCAAACTTGTGTTGCATACACAAGGTTACACCAAATTCCGGCCGTCAAGAACGTGGTGACGTACAACACTACAACGAGCTGAGAAAAATTAAGTTCAATGATTCCGAGCATGCATCTAATTGATTTCAAACATGCATGCGGAAATTCTGACAGAAAAAGTCCGATGGAGCCTACACACGGTTGGAATTTCCAACCAAAAGCTTGCATCGAACTTTTCTTGTCTGAAATTTCGACCGTGTGTACGCGGCATAAGAGTGAAGACTGTTATAACCACAAAGGGGGCCAACTCCATATTAATGGCCGTTGTCTTGGAATGGGATGTCCAACAAGCTCGTTGTTTTCGTAGGGGGACCGATTTGATATTACCCAAGGTTTTCAAATAATAATCTTCAACAAGCTTCTAATACACGTGATTGTCTACAGACTTTGGCCATATACAGTGTATACATTAAGCAAATTCGATGGTTAGAAAGATCTTTTATAGTAGAATTCTGGTAGCCAATATTGCTTATGTATTGGAGAATGAAAGATGAGTTGGTACCAGCCAGCTAAAGATATGGAATCCAAAGTCTACAAGGGAACATAGGTAGGTCCTACTGAGTTCATGGTAAAAAGGCTGAAATGTCTACAGACTACTTAAGTGTTTTTCAGCCAAAAACTATTTATTGATCACACTGAATTTTAATCCAAATTTCTAAACGCTCCTGTGTAAAGGTTAGTTCCGCCAGATTAATTTATTATCCAACATACATGTTTAAGGGAACCCATTCTGCTATCTGTATTAATTCCCATCTCATGCTTCCATGTTTGCAACTCATAAATTCATTTTTTTGCTTTAATTATGTGAAGACGTAAGAGACAGGAGTGGTGACACTGTCCATACTGACGCTGATTGACTTTCAGCTGAAAATAATTTGAGTTTTTCCACAATTGGTTCTCTATGGTTCCTTAGGATTCTTCAACCTGAACTCCAGGCAAACAAGTAAATATACAGATGACATACCTGTATATTACAAGAAGGGTTGACATGGGATTTGTATTTCTACCCATCAAGTCCTAAGATGTACACAACACAGTCCTGCCTGACAGGACAAGAGACTGTGTTTGTCCCTGCCAGGAGAGGAATAGTGTCCCATCATTGGTATCAGTGGGAGGAATAGTGCCCCATCATTTGTGTCAGTGGGAGGAATAATGCCACACCATTGGTATCAGTGAGATGAATAGTGCCCCATCATTTGTATCAGTGGGAGGAACAGTGCCCCATCATTGGTATCAGTGGGATTATCCGTGCCCCAATGGGCAGATAAGGGCACGCAAAAGGCTGCATCCGGCCCACGTGCTGCAGTTTGGTGTGTGATGCTCTAAATTATCCAAAATGAAAAAAATGGACTTTAGATACACTTTAAATCTTTTCTTTAGTCCTAAAAATGCTTACCAAGTGCTCAAGATATTCCATAAGACACGTCACAAATAAAGTATGTTGACCAACATTTTAAACTCATAACCCTACTCAGTTTCCATTATATTCAATTGTTATTTAAACCCATAGCCATGACCAGTTCAGTTCTCTTTTACTTCAGGTGCCTTAACACTTGTAATTGTTAAGGGTTTGTATTTTTTACAAAGCATAAAAAACAATAAAAACAAAGTAAAAAAAACTGTGTTTGCTAAGACTTGTAAAGCATGGTACTTATTAATCCTATGGGATTCTTGATGTAATTAAATTTTATATGCTGAGCCTACCCCCCCCCCCCCCCCTGTAAATGGCCACAGAATCTTCTATACATGAAAAAAATACATTTACTGTAACTTATGTCAATTTAAGCTGCGCCCCCATCTTGATTTTTGCTTACAATGAAAAAAAAAAAAGAGAAGCTCCAAGCCAGTAGCATAACGTCCAGGAGTTATTTTATTAGGAGTCATTCAATTAAAGGCAACGCATTTCAGGAGCCTCAACGTTCCCCTTAATGGGGCTTGAAAATCTTGATGGTAAAAGATGCTGGGCCTTCTTGTTTGGCAAAATTGTTCCAGCTGTAAAAAAATTCTGGTTTGAGATACAAGCCTGCGTATGGCCTTCATCCTCTTAAAAAAAAGCTGCATTATGGCGCGTACACACGATCGGAAATTCCGCCAGCAAAAGTCCGATGTGAGCTTTTTAACGGAAATTCGGACCCTGTGTAGGCTCCATCAGATTTTTACTGTCGGAATTTCCACCAGCAAAAGATTGAGAGTTGGTTCTCAACTTTTCAGATGGAAAAAATTCCTATCGGAAAATTCGAACGTCTGTACCAATTCTGACTGCGCAAAATTCCGATGCATGCTCGGAAACAATTCAACACATGCTCGGAAGCATTGAACTTAATTTTCTTGGCTCGTCATAGTGTTGTACGTCACGCGTTCTTGAAGGACGAAAGTTCAGAGAACTTTTGTGTGACCGTGTGTATGCAAGCCAAACTTGAGCGGAATTCCGTCGGAAAAACCATCCAAGGTGTTTCCGACGGAATTTCCGATCGTGTGCACGGGGCATAAGCTGAGATACGAGCCTACGCTTGGCCCTCATCCTCTGAAAAAAGCTGCCTTAAGCCCTGTGCACACGGTTGGACCTTTGTCCGACCAAAATCACATCGGAATTCCATCGGAGTAAAAGAGAACTTGTTCTCTATCTAAACTTTGACGAATTTCCAATGGAATTAATCCGATGGGGCATACACACGGTCGGAATTTCCAATGGAAAAAGTCCATCTGGCTTTTTCCATCGGAAATTCCAATTGTGTGTACGCAGCATAATGGCTATTCATTCCCCAAATGTTACCAAAATGTTACCACAATATGGACCAATGGATCTTGCATTAACTATGTAGATAATGACGAGCTTAACTATTAAAAAGTTATGGTAAAATACTAACTACAATCTCATTTTTTGGGAACATCAAATTCTGAAAATGAGGTATTAAAAAATTCCAAACATTATAAAAAAAATATATATTTAATATACATTGTAAAGTTTTATATTAAATAGTGGTGATTTCAACCTCATGACAGGCCATTTTTTTTTTCGTTAGTAGAATATAGTGTATTGTATTTTAACCTATATAAAAAGCCAAAACAACTTTTTCAAAAAAAAATTGTATTTTCGATAGGAGAATGGTTAAAACTCCTGTCTTTTATCTTATTTTGTCATCTGTGTTCCATTGGGGAGATTTCCTTACATTTCCTGTACAACAGTTGTAACAAAATTGGAAAAATTGGAAAATTGTATCAAGCACTTACCGTAAATTTCCTTTTCTGACGCCAACAAGGCAGCATAATTCCATGGATTGATGGATTGTTACAATTTTTCAGTTTTACCAATTATTTTTAGAAGTGTTACCATTTTCCATCTATTCCTGTTCTGCTGACTGCTCGAAATGTTGGATTTTCACCAGGACAAAATAGAGAGGATCTATCTCCTCAACAGGGACACAGACACTATTCCTTCAACACCCCAAATTTCCCCCCAAAATGTTTTGGCTTAAGATTCACTTTACTATCTTGTTGCTTTCCCAAAGAGAACCTACCTGATTTCCAAAGTCTGTTTCATAAGCTTTCTGAGTTTCAATGGCTTCATAAAAACTGTACGACCTCCTTTAATCTCCGGAAAATCTGTTTAAAAATGTATAGTTATTGTTTTATTGTTTTTTTTGTATAATTTTCAACCAAATTTCTCTTTGTACGATATCTGTTCCTTTTGCAAACAGATGCTCGTAGGCAATCATTTTTGTACAGTACGTGTGTAAATATACATATATATTTTTTATATAATATCTGTAAAATGCGAAAAGCATACACGAGTGACATTATCAGTATTATATATTTTTGTTTTCTGAGCACACCTTTTTTTTCGTTCATTGACGTTTCTTGAGACTTTTTTTTCATCAAGAAGAAATCTCTTCTGTTGTGCTTCTATTAAGTCCCTTCTATTTGGGAAACATGAGTGATGCATTACACGGCTGGCCGTAGACATTTAATAATAGTTGTTTTGCCTAGAAAGCAATTTAACTGCCGAAAAATACCCGTTGTACAAAATGCAGATGCATTCTGGAACATCTTGTGGGTTGGGGTGTAGGCTGTGAGGACAGGGTTTGGTTTCATTCTACCATCATGTAGTAAGAACATTCCACGAATGGTTGACATTTTTAAACATTTGACTTTTCTTCCAGGCTTGGAAATCTAAATAAAGTTTTTTGATCAACTGAACATACTTGTCCTAGAATTGGACGCTGACCATCGCCAGGTTTAACACCTGACCATTACACCTACTGTATAACCAAACATGGGTAGACTTTCCTTTAAGGGACTGAGATTGGATATTTTCATTAAATGGTCCTGTTAGTACTACAAGCCAATTTAGACAATTGTGCGCTTCCAACCTTTGCCATTCCAGCATGACTGTGCCCGGAAAAATAAAAGCTCAATAAAGACATGTACAGTGTGATTAGTTTGGTGGAGAGCCCTGACCTCAACCCTACTGAACACCTTTGGAATTAATTGAAATGTTAATTGCAAGCCAGGTCTTCTCATAAAACATAACATAAATGGTGGCCAGCCTCAATAAAGACATTTTATGACCAGTTTGGTGTGGAGGAACTTGAGTGTTCTGCACAGAGCACTGACCTCAACCCTACTGAACAGATTTGGAATCAACTGAAACCCCCAATTTTAGCCAGGTCTTCTCATCCAACTTCAGTACCTGCCCTCATAAATGGCGACCAGCTTCATAAAGACATGGTTTCACCAGGTTAGTGTGGAGGAACTCAAGTGGCCTGCACAGAGCCCTGACCTCAGCCTTACTGAACACTCTTTGAATGAATTGGAAAATTTAGTGTAAACCAGATCTTCTCATTCAACATCAGTATCTGACCACATAAATGGTGGCGAACTTGAGTGTTCTGCACAGAGCACTGACCTCAACCCTACTGAACAGATTTGAAATTAACTGAAACTCCCAATTTTAGCTAGGTCTTATCCAACTTCAGTACCTGCCCTAAAAAATGTTGGCCAGCACCATAAAGACATGGTTTGACCAAGTTGGTGTGGAGAAACTTGAGTGTCCTGTGCAGAGCCCTGACCTCAACCCTACTGAACAGCCTTGGGATGAATTGGAACACTGACTATCAACAAGGTTTACTTGACCTCAAAAATGCTCATTTGGCTAAATGGGCATTCCTTCAGACACACTCCAACAGCCTACCCAGAAACAGTGGAGGCTATTATAGCTACAAAGAGAGGGCAAATCCATATTAATTCAGATGGCTTTGGATTAGGTGTTATGGTCAGGTGCCAACAAACGGTTGGCCATATAGGGCCAGATTCAGATACTTACGTCATTCGTTGTTTGAGTAGCGTCGTTTACGAACATTCCTATTCCCGGACGACTTACGTTAAAAATAGTAAAAGACGTCGGAAAATGTAGAAATTCGACGTGGGAACGACGGCCATACTTAACATGGGCTGTCTAATATTAGAGCAGCAAAAAGCTGGTATAGTGTTACGCAAAAAAAAGATGACTAAAGATGCCGTAAGAGATTGCGATTGAAGATCGTAATTTCGGGGATCGCCGGAAAAAGCTCATTAGCATACCCCGATGCTGAAAACGACGGGAAGTCCACCCAGTGGCCGCAATTTTATTGCAGCGTAGATCCGAAGGCGTACGAACACGTAATCCAGTCGAATTGAAGCCCGCAGCCGTCTATTGAGGTTTGAGGTTTCCGACTAGCTAAAAAACGCGCGTAATTTGAAATTACTCCAGTCTAACACCAGTTACACAGGAGTAAGGGCTCTGTGAATCTGGCCCATAGTGTCTTTGAATGTTGAGCATTAGAAATCCAAGGTTTAAAGGTCAGCTCCAGAGATCCAGCATTTTAGACTAAGTTTGATGTAGGGGAAGGATAGCAGACTGTAAGTTAAGTAAAACCTGTTATTACAGAATATGTAGGCCTTCATTGCTTCAAATTGTGGTTGTCTGATTGTCATTTTGCCTCTCGTCCTCAATACTTTGGGTCACCAAACCACAAAATTTAAACCGATAAAGGCTCCTGCTTTGTCTCTGACCCTTTTGATCGTCATACTTGTCCACGGTCAGGGATTCAGAAAGTAATAAAGCCCGTGAATCAACATAAAGATCAACCAGCATTTTTAGAAAGAAGCCTTCAAAAGCAGCCTCCATTTTTTTTCTCAAGGCACACTTAACTTAAACTCATCTTTGGGCCGCCATTTCTTCCATTGGCTCCCTTAACCTTAAATTCTGATTGACTTCAAGGACTCATTGGCCTAAACCTCCATACTGACAAGTGTCACAATTTCTCTAGTACTATCAACTGGGTTGACAATTGATGTAGTGGGGGTTCAAGAGTAAAGTAATAATACCCATAGACAGTGGTGATTGGAATACTCACCCTAAATACACAATGTAATTCTTGGTGGCTCGAAAAATAGGAACCAATGCTGAAAATTGCCCATCTGGTAAACAAATTACAAAATTTTCATAGAATCTTAGCACCACACAGCGGCGTTATGAATTTCAACATGTCTGGACATTACAGAAACGTTTGACATTTAACTAGGTGATAAACAAAACGACCTGATAATTAGAAGGTTTAAAATTATCCGGGTGAATCAAGCTATTTTCCAGTCTGCGGAATACGCTCCATTCAGATCCGCCAAGATTAATTCTACAATTATATTAACGAATTCACAGCGTGGAAACGGCACAAATCCTGATTTGCATAAGGCCGTCATTTGAACATAGCGGAGCCTTTCATTATTGGAGCAAGCCTAAATAGCAAAGTGAATAGATCAGTCAGTCTTCTAGCAGCTTACAACTGTAGCAGTTTGAACATATTCTCTGTTCTATAAACGAGTTACGGTCAAGGACTGCTAATCCTAAAAATGGAAGCCACTTTGAAATAAACCTCCAGATTAGCTTAAGTTAAAAACGAAAATTCCCTCTAGTTCAGGTTTTCTCAATCTTTTTTTTTTACCCCAGGGGAACCCTTGAAAAAAAATGTAGATCTTGAAGAACCTGTGCGAAAACCAATTAGTTGGCGGTACGTAGGGAAAATGTCCCTTACATTGGTGTCCAGTGGAAAGAATGCCCCCCCATACAGTGGTGGTCAATAGGAAGCATGCCCCCTTACAGTTGTTGTCAATATTCCTCCCTTACGAACAGCTAAGAAAATAACCACTAAGTAGGAGAGCTTAAGGAATCCTTGGCAACATCTGGAGGAACCTTAGGTTCCTCCAAACCCTGGTTGAGAATAGCTATCTTGACTCCCCCCATGTAAAAAACAGTAACTGAAAGGATTAAGGACTGTGAGCCAGTTCTTCTTATATATCATCTATACTTCTATACTTGACCTCTCCAATACCCTTTTGATTGAATGGGCATCAATTCCCAAAGACACACTCTTGTGGGGAACCTTTACAGAAGAGTGAAAGCTTCTAGAGCAGCCTCTCTCAAACTTTATACCCTAGAGCATAGGTGGCAAACACAAGGCCCGCAGCCCGAATCCGGCCCTCCAGGCCATTTCATGTGGCCCTCGCACCTCTCCTGCAGGACAGCTTCAGCCCTCCTCTGGTCCTACTCCAGACCCTTACTTTCTGCTTTCTAACAATGCATCCAGTTTCTTCCCAGCAGCAGCATAAGGAAAGGGGGGTGCACTGTGATGTAAGGGAGAGTGGGGGACTCAACTTCTGATGGTGGGGTGGCTCTTGACATCTAATGTAAAGGGAGGGGATGCACTGGACATCTAATCTTACAGATACAACCGGCCCTTTTGAGGGCAATCATAATGCTCATGCGCCCACAATGAAATTGAGTTCGACACCCCTGCCCTAGAGGAACCCTTGAAACACTTTTCAGGTCTCAGGGATACCTTGAAATCAAAAAAATCTATTGATTGGATTGGAGGTCAATGAGGAAAATGCCCCTTACATTAGTGACCAGTGGGAAAAATGCCCCTTACATTAGTGACCAGTGGGAAAAATGCCCCTTACATTAGTGACCAGTGGGAAAAATGCCCCCTACAGTGATGGTCAGAAAGTCACCCTTAAGGCCCATACACACGATCAGACTTTTTGACAACAAATGTCTGACGGACCTGTTTTAGTGGACAAATCCGACCGTGTGTACGCTCCATCGGACAAACTTTTCTGCCTTTTCATCAGACAAATGTTCGTTGTGAGAACAGACAAACTTTCCGGCAACAAATGTCCTACGTCGGCTAATCCGATCGTGTGTCCATCGGACTAAAGTCCAAAGTACAAACACGCATGCTCAGGACCAATGCTAAAGATCAGACAACGATAGCAATAGTTGCCCAAAGAGCAGAAAAAACATGTAGTACGTCTATTACGTCACTATGTTCGTGTTTGTTGGTTGAAAAAGTCCACCAATGTAAGCATTCTTTAAATGTAATTTTGTAGGGGTTCCCCAAGACCCAAAAATGATTTCAAGGGTTCCCCTGGGTAAAAATGGTTGGAAACGTTTCTGATATGTTCCCTTTACCATTACTTTTTCTTTTAGAAACTTCCTAGGCAGTGGAAGTCAAAGGGCAGAAAAGAGGAGACTAGAAATAGTTGAATGGTGGTGTCCCCCGTGCTTCATCATCGAGAAGCATCAACTTCCGACGCCAGACTAAACTTTACAGCCATCAAAAAGCTGAACTTAAGGGATGGTCTTCAGAAGCCATAAGGATACAGACATCTAATAGAATCTTTCCATAGCTTATTACATCGCAGCCTAATGTGTACTTAGTGGAAAATTCTAATTACAGAGCGGAGGAGCGCGCCCTGGGGAAATCCGGGCGGCTGTGATCGCCATTAAGCGGTCAGCATTTCTCTGGATGACCGTTATCGCGGCCTCAATTGTCATCGTGAGCCACCTTATCTCTCCTCGACGCTCGGTTAATTTAATGCTGATAACGCGCACTACGGGGGGTGTCTACGTTAACCGCAATTATTATTAGCTATTTAACAGCGCAGACGTTTCAAAGATTGTTCTTTTGAGAAGGAAAATGTCTAATGCCGCGTACACACGACCGTTATTCATGTCATGGAAAAAAAAAAAAGTTTTTCTCGACGTGATTCCTCTCAAGCCTGCCTTGCCTACACACGAGCGTGAAAAAAAAAAATGCTTGAGCGAAGCGCGGTGACGTACAACACGTACGACGGCACTATAAAGGGGAAGTTCTATTCGAATGGCGCCACCCTTTGGGCTGCTGATGATAATTTCCCCATCTCATAACTTGCTTCTGAGCATACACGATTTTTTCCCCCTGGTCAAAGAGTACACACGACCGCTTTTCACGACGTGAAAAACCACGAGAAAAAATAGAGCAGGTTCTACATTTTTAAGGCCCATTTTTGCTCTGGAGCTTATACACAACCGTTTTTCACAACCAGTTAAAAAATTGCATTTTTCTCGTCATGAAAAAGTTGTGTGTAAGCGGCATAAGAGATTGTGTGCATGGCCCTTCTTCATTGTTCCATTGCTGTCATTGTTTTCCATGGCAGGCCTCAATTTTGAATCCTGTGGTCAAGGCATGAGTACATATATAATCCCTAACGATATATATTTTAACACGCATTGATAAGGTTATGTACATCCAGCTGATCCATTTTTACGCCTATGCATTAAAAAATTTAAAGGGCTTCACATTCCCAGCAGTAGTTTGGATTTTTCTATTTGTACCATTTCCAATTATGACAACTAGATGGAGCTAATGATCGAAAGCAATAAGTATTTATGTTCTATCATGATCAGCTCCATCTAGTGGCCATAATGTGGTATTTTCGGGACTCATTCTGTTGTGTTTGAATCAATACCATTCAACCTGGAAAAAAAATTGTAATAGGATGATTAACTCTGCAATTTGTTAAAATACATGCACCCCTTAGGTTCTGCTTTCACTCAGTTCTTAAGCCCCCTTTCACACTTGTAGGACTTCAAAGTCGCGCGATTTTGCCGCGATTCGTGTCCGCAATTTCAATGAATGCCTGTGACAAGGTCATCCAGCCCCTGGGCAAAGATGCCAAACTGTTCAGCCTTGTGACAGAAGGAAGGCGCCCCCATCCCTACAGTACACCATTGCGCCCAGGGCAGCTGATCCTCCCGCCCACCCCTTTTCTTGGCCCTGACTCCCGCCTACCCCTTTTCTCAGCCCTGACTTTCGCCCACCCCTTTTCTCGGCCCTGACTTTCGCCCACCCCTTTTCTCGGCCCTGCCTCTCGCCCACCCCTTTTCTCGGCCCTGCCTCTCGCCAACCCCTTTTCTCGGCCCTGCCTCTCGCCCACCCCTTTTCTCGGCCCTGCCTCTCCCCCACCCCTTTTTTCAGCCCTGACTCCAGCCCACCCCTTTTCTCTGCCCTGACTCTCGCCCACCCCTATTCTCGGCCCTGACTCTCACCCACCCCTTTTCTCGGCCCTGATGTAAGTAAACTTATTTTTTTAATGGCACCCTAATGAGCATTTACCCTTCCAGTGCAGGAGGGAGCACCACTGCATGGGTAATTTTTTTAATATTCCCGAAGTTCCGTTTTAAAGAAAAAAGCTACGGATTTGGTAAAAGCTGCATTAGACCTTAAACGAGCCGTTGGGTTAATGCTTTCTAAAGCTGGAGACTTCCTTCAAGCATTCAAGGTGTTACAGTTTGTAATATGACTGCCTAGCTAGCCTATTCACTAAAATACAAAGGGGGGAAGGTGCAAAGTGCATCAATACACTGACAACCAATCACATTTAGCCGTAGACATGTTAAGCAGGTAACAAAATTATTGGATTCTGTACTTTGCATATTAAAAGAGCGCTTTAAGCCACCTGCTTACTGTGCCAATACTGTGTAGCGCAACAGGCGGGATAGACAACTGTTCACCTTCAGGCAAGATGATGTTGCCAGAGGGTTGCCCCAGGGAGAAACTGTCTATGATAAGGTGTTGCCTTCCATTAAAATGTATGTCTAGTCAAATTCTTTTCATTTTGGATAGAGTAGGGAAGGGTTAAAGCCACTGCCTTCTTTATTATTTTCCTGTCTGTGCCCCATTGGGGAGATTTTCCTCCACTCCCTGTTCTAAAGTTACAACAAGAAATAGGAGGACATGTCTACAAGATGGTGAGGGAAGTGTCCTCTAAGAGTCGGTTCACACTGGGGTGGCACGACTTCGGGGGCGACTTGGCCAGGCGTCCTGAAGAGGACTTCAGCGGCGACTTGCAAAATTACTAATGTATAGAAGTCAATGAAAGTCACCCCAAGTACAACTTGCGTCGCTCCGAATAGAACGGTAATATTGAATAGAATGGGAAGCGACTTGTCAAGCGGCTGAGTCGCCTGAAGAGTCGCCCCAGTGTGAACCGGCAGTTAGACCAGCCATTCTCAACCTTTCTAGCCTTGAGGAATCCCTAAAATATTTGTCGGGTCTTGGGGAACCCTTACGAAAATCGATTCATCAGGGGTCAATGGCCAAAATGCGCCTTACATCAGGGAGAAGAATGCTCCTTACATTGGTGGCCATTAAGAAGGATGTTCCTTACATTGGTGGTCAGTGGGAAGACTGCTCCATACATTGGTGGTCAGTGGGAAGAATGCTCCATACATTGGTAGCCAGTGGGAAGAATGTTCCTTACATTGGTGATCAGTGAGAAGAATGTCCCTTACATTGGTGATCAGTGGGAAAAATGTCCCTTACATTGGTGATCAGTGAGAAGAATGTTCCTTACATTGGTGATCAGTGGGAAGAATGTTCCTTACATTGGTGATCAGTGGGAAGAATGTCCCTTACATTGGTGATCAGTGAGAAGAATGTCCCTTACATTGGTGATCAGTGAGAAGAATGTCCCTTACATTGGTGATCAGTGGGAAGAATGTCCCTTACATTGGTGATCAGTGAGAAGAATGTCCCTTATATTGGTGATCAGTGGGAAGAATGTTCCTTACATTGGTGATCAGTGGGAAGAATGTCCCTTACATTGGTGATCAGTGAGAAGAAGTTCCTTAATGTTCAGTGGGAAGAATGTCTTTTGGTGACATGGGAAGAATGTTCCTTTACATTGGTGATCAGTGAGAAGAATGTTCCTTACATTAGTGATCAGTGAAAAGAATGCTCCTTACATTGGTGGTCAGTGGGAAGAATGTTCCTTACATTGGTGATCAGTGAGAAGAATGTTCCTTACATTGGTGGTCAGTGGGAAGACTGCTCCATACATTGGTGATCAGTGAGAAGAATGTTCCTTACATTGGTGGCCAGTGGAAAGAACGTTTCTTACATTGGTAACCAGTAGGACGAATGTTCCTTACATTGGTGATCACTGATCAGTGGTAAGAATGCCCCTTACATTGGTGGCCAGTGAGAAGAATGCCCCTTACATTAGTAGCCAGTGGAAATAATTCCCCTTACATTGGTAATCAGTGGGAAGAATGCTCCTTACATTGGTTGCCTGTGGGAAGAATGCCCCTTAGATTGGTGGCCAGTAGGAAGAATGCCCCTTACATTAGTAGTCAGTGGGAATAATTCTCCTTACGTTGGTGGTCAGTGGGAAGAACGCTTTCCTTATAGCAGTGGTCAGATTGCCAGCATTACAGACAGCTAAAAAAATAAATAATGGCATGGCATTGGCTTTGCCAAGTGGCATTGGTTCTAAAGTTATGAATACACCATCAAATGGTAGGTCAATCAACCAAAGCTCAAGGAACCCTTTGCAACCTCTGGAGGAACCCTGGCTGTGAATGGCCATCTTAGACAATTGTCACCAGATCAGACCAGATGTCCCCCATTAGACGATTTTCACTCACCTCTTCTTAACTGTCCAATGTTGGATTTCCACATTTTGGATCTAAGGCACTGATGCCTATGCTGTCTAGCCTTCCCAGATTTGGAGTGTAATGTTGGTTTTATAGCTAGATACTGTATCTGAAGCTTGAGATCTAAATCTGGCCATGGATGGATTGAAAACTGGACAGTTTGGCAGGGACTGACCACATTTCGATCCATGTGTGGTCGCTCCTGCTGGACAGAAGGGCATCTAACCTTCAATTTGTGTTGTTGGAGAAATGTCAGAATACAATGTCTCGGTGGGCAGGTTTCCTCCATACACCTCGCTTGTCTGCATGGAGGAATCTGTTCATATTTTTTCATTCAGTCCTCTGGCTGATTGAAAAAAAATCAAAAAAACAACGATCCATCTATGACCAGCTTAGGACACAGCTGCCACTGTTAGCTAGCCCTACCAAATTTGGGTTGAAACGTGGCTCATTGTTCTCCTTAACGGAAGGGAAGCTGTACTGGAGGACCTACAGTGCAAGGATCTCCCTGCTTCTAAGGTTCCTTCACCTTTCCTGGTGCTTCTTCATTATTACCCCACCATCATCGAATCACCAGTGACTGCTAGGACAAATAGTGAGGGTGAATGTCCCCAGTAGGGACACAGACAGTAATAAAATCCCAACAGAAGTTCTACCTAAACCCAAAATAACGTTTGACCCGTACGTACTCTTCAAACAAAAAAATAAAAATGCAACTTTGTGGTGCTAAAAATGATCACATCCCTCTCACCTGTTCAATGCTGCTTTGTTTTTTCACTGGCTTTAAGTTGCAAAATATACAATACGATTGGCTGGCGGTCTCAAATGGCAGTGGATGACCCTGATCCCCCACCCTGACTGACCTACCAATCAAACATTTCTATGAATGTTTCGGTCGAGTTCAAGTATTATATTCTGTTGTCAGCACTCCTCGTTCTTCTAAAATGATTGCAAATCTTTTTCTCCACACACTTGTTGTACAACACTCACTTCTGTTTATTTTTTTTCCTTTTTTTTATATTATGTACTATATTTTTTAGTCTTAAACACGATATATGATATATATTTAATTTTTTTATATATATAATTATGAATAAATATAATGTCAAAAAAAAATATTCCAGGTGTGTTGTGTGTTTATAAAATAATTGGTGTGGCTATATGTCATTGTGTGAGTGTTCCTATGGACCAGATAATGGAGATGGATGGTGAGTGCGCTAATAACAGGTACACCTTTAGCTCCTTAAGAGGACCTGTACTGTGCAAAATGTGCCCAAAAAGGTAAGTAGAGGACAGAGGGCTAGTCGTTGGTATGGAATGTGGCCTCCCTGCAGGTGATGCTTCCCTGTTATTGACTTACAGTGCCTTGTTCTGCACTGTGTCTCTGTGTGAAGGTGGCCATCTTGGTAGAGGCAGGGCTTTGCTTACTCATGCCAGTGCTGCTCCCCTTATGACTAGCGGGCTAGAGATCACTAAGAAGCAGGAGAGGAGAAAGCACAGATCTACAGAATGTATGAAGCAGAAGCAGGGAGATCCTTGCACTAGAGGTCCTCAGTTACAGCTTCCCCTCCAGCAAGGAGAACAGTGGCATCATCTGACAACAGGGAGCTTCTTGAACTACAGATGCCTAGGTACAGTTTTCTTTCTAGCTAATATAACAGTGAGCAGGACAGTAGTGGCATCATCTGATGACTAGGGATGAGCTTCAAGTTCGAGTAGAACTCATGTTCGACTCGAACATTGCCTGTTCGCCGAACAGCGAACTATTTAGGGTGTTCGCGGCAAGTTCATGTGAACTTTAGAACCCTGTTAAAGTCTATGGGACTCGAACGTTTGAAATCTAAAGTGCTAATTTTAAAGGCTAAAATGCAAGTTATTGTAATAAAAAGTGTTTGGGGACCTGGATCCTACCCCAGGGGACATGTATCAATGCAAAAAAAAAGTTTTGAAAACTGCAGTTTTTTTTGGCAGCAGTGATTTTAATAATTCCTTTAAGTGAAACAATAAAAGTGAAATATTCCTTTAAATTTCGTACCGGGGGGGGGGGGGGTGTATAGTATGCCTGTAAAGTAGCGCTTGTTTCCCATGCGTAGAACTGTCCCTGCACAGAGTGTCATTTCTGAAGGAAAAAAAGTAATTTAAAATCACTCGCGGCTATAATAAATTGTCGGCTCCCGGCAATACAGAGAAAAGTCATTCATAAAAAAAAAAAATGTGTGGGGGTCCACATAATATTTTTTTAATTTGACGCAGGGTTCCCCTTAATATCCATACCAGACCCGAAGGGCCTGGTAATTGAATTTGGGGGACCCCCACGCATTCTTTTTTTACGAATGACTTTTCTCTGTATTGCTGGTATCCGACAATTCATTATAGCCACGAGTGATTTTAAATGACTTTTTTCCTTCAGAAATTACATTTTGTGCAGGGACAGTTGTAAGCACGGGAAACAAGCGCTGCTTTACAGGCATACTATACACCCCCCTAGGTACGAAATTTAAAGGCATATTTCAATTTTACTGTTTCACTTTAAGCATTATTAAATTCACTGCTCCTGAAAAAACGTCTGTTTTTTAAAACTTTTTTTGCATTGATACATGTCCCCTGGGGCAGGACCCGGGTCCCCAAACACTTTTTAGGACAATAACTTGCATATTAGCCTTTAAAATTAGTACTTTAGATTTCAAACATTTGAGTCCCATAGACTTTAACAGGGTTCTAAAGTTCACACAAACTTTTGGCCTGTTCGCAGGTTCGGATGCGAACCGAACCCAGGGGTGTTCGGCTCATCCTTACTGATGACTAATGAGGTAATGAAAGAGGTAGAGCAATCACAGATCCAGGCAATGGATGAAACAAAAGCAGGGAGATCCTTGCACTTAAGCTCCTTAGTTACAGTTTCCCATCCAGCAAGGAGAACAGTGGCATTATCTGACGACAGGGAGATCCTTGAACTACAGGTCCCCAAGTACAGGTCCCCCTTTCTAGCTATGAGAACAGTGAGCAGGACAGTAGTGGCATTATCTGATGACTAATGAGGTAATGAAAAAGGTAGAGCAATTACAGATCTGCAGATTGGATGAAACAGAAGCAGGGAGATCCTTGCACTGCAGCCCCTCAGTTACAGTTTCTCCTCCAGCAAGAAGAACAAGGAAAATAATTGTAGTGATATCATCTGATGAGTGGTGGGGTAATGATAGACGTAGAGCAGGACACTAAAGATGACACTAATGATGACTAATTCTACAGAATGGATGTGGCAGAAGCAGGGAGATCCTTGCGCTGGAAGTCCTCAGTTACGGCTTTTCCTCCAGCAAAGAAAACAGTGAGAAGGACAGTATTGGCATCATCTGATGACTACTGGGGTAATGAAAAAGGTAGGGCAATCACAGATCCACTGAATGGATTAAACAGAAGCAGGGAGATCCTTGCATTGCATGTCCTCAGTTGCAGCTTTTCCTCCAGCAAGGAGAACAAGGAAAATGACTGCAGTGACATCATCTGATGGCTGGTGGGGTATTGATAGAGGTAGAGCAGGACACTAAAGATGACTAATGGAGTAATGAAAGAGGTAGGGCAATCACAGATCTACAGAATAGATGTGGCAGAAGCAGGGAGATCCTTGGACTGCAGGTTCTCCGGTGCAACTTCCCCTCCAGCAAGGAGAACAGTGAGCAGGACAGTATTGCCATAATCTGATAGCTGGAGGGGTTATGATAGAAGTAGAGCAAGCACAAATCCACAGAATGGATGAAACAGTATGCTGGATGGGATGGGAGAAAGTGGTTTTAAAGGTGAACCCCCTCTTTAACTACAATTAACATTTCCTGATGTTCCCTCTCACATAGCAAATCTTCACTTTTTGAATATATGTGAGTACATCAAGCAAGTTAGCAAATATAAATGTCCACCTTTTTCCTTTCTCCTGCTGTCCTAGGAGCATTCGGTATCCTACCAGTTTGAATTTCCTTCTCTTCTAACGCTATGGTCATGGGCGTCTGCTTTTTCAGGCAGTAGCGATACACAGTCGCATTTAACCCTTTCCTCAAATGCTAGCGGGGGTTAAAAGTGCCCCGCTAGCAACCAAATATCGCAGCTAAAAGGATGGTAAAGTGCCGCTTTACCAATAATACGGCCAGCTGGCAGTGTGAAATAGCTCTTGAGATAATTTAGCTTCACTCCATGCCCATATGAATATAGCCTAGAGAATGTACAGACCCACCTTCAGCACAGACCCCTCCATTGAGCACAGACCCCCCCCCCCCATTCTGCACAAACCCCTCCATTCAGCACAGACCCCCCCATTCCGTACAGACCCCCCTTCAGCACAGATGGACCCCCTTTAAGCACATACCCCCCCCCCCCTTCAGTACAGAAGCCCCTTCAGCACAGATGGACCCTTCATTCAGCACAAACCCCCCCTTCAGCACAGACTGACCCCCCTCCCCCATTCCCATTCAGTACCTCAGATCAGCCATCAGCGCTGCACAGGCACAGCAGGTTCCCTCCCACTGTGTACACATAAACACTGGAGGGGGAGGCGGCTTCATGCTGCTCGCTATGCCTGTGTGACATCCGGCCCGGGGCCACTCAGACAGCTGGTGACCGCAAAACTCTTCAACACCTTCTCGATTTTCCAGGGGGGGGGGGTCAATTGCCCCCCCTTGCCCTATGGAGCAGACGCCCATGGCTATGGTGAGGTGGGCCTAAAAGTATCTAAAAATTACTCCAGTAGGTCACAGTGCTAAACAGCAGAGACATCCTTTCGGCAAAAGGTCCCCTTACTTTACTCAGATTTGTGATCACCCGAGTCTCAGTAACGGTAGCGTGTGGGAAGTGTGCAAAGGGGAGGATGTCTATTGACGGCCTCCCGGCAATTCAGGTCTGCGTTGTAGCCATCATTCGGCTTTAGCGCGGACGCCTAGTGGTTAAATATGTTGGGACCTCCAACTTGAGGTCCTAATCCCCTACAACTAATGCCTTTTTTATTACTGTGCATGTATAGTAACTTATGTAAGGTTGATGCTGTGATCCCGGGACATGGCTCAGGAGATATCATCAGTGGGACAGAAGACCAAGATGTGGGATTGCCCTGGGACTCTTGGCATCTATGGTATGATAAATATGGAGCCCCTGCTATAACATTCTGTACTCTTCTGGGAAGGCGTTCCACAAGATTTGGGAGGGTGTCTGGGGGAATTTGTGTCCATTCACCTAAAAGAACATTTGTGAGGTCACATACGGATGTTGGGTGAGAAGACCTGGCTCACCATCAGCGCTCCAGTTAAGAGCTGGCCACCATTTATGATGTCAGATACTGATGTTGAATTGGAAGACTTGGTTCATAACTAACATTCCAATTCACCCCAAAGGTGTTCACTAGGGTTGAGGCCAGGGATCTGTGCAAGCAACTTGAGTTCCTCCCACCAAACTGGTCAAACCATGTCCTTATGGTTTGGCCAAATGCAACAACTGTGCCATTAAGTGTCGCCACTGTGCCCATCAATTGTCGCCACTGTGCCATCAATTGTCGCCACTGTGCCATCAATTGTTGCCACTGTGCCATGCCATTAAACGTAGCCACTGTGCCATCATTTATCGCCACTGTGCCCAACAATTGACACCACTGTACCATGCCAAACGCAGCCACTGTGCCATGCCATCAAACGCAGCCACTGTGCCATTAATTGTTGCCACTGTGCCCATCAATTGTCACCACTGTGCCCTGTAAAATGCTGCCAGATTGCCATCCTCCTTCCGCCGTCCCTTGACGTCTTCTCCCGCCCTCGATGACGCTTCAGCCAATCAGATTACCGGTAACCAAAACCGGTGAACCTGATTGGCTGAGACGCCTGTCAGTGTTAGCCGGGGAACGCACCCCCCGTGCGACCCCTGGTTAACTATTTGGAAGCCGATTACAACCCTCAGGCTCTGATAGACACTTCCACAGCCAACCAGCTGCCATTTAACGTGATTTCGCATTTCAGCCACTAGGGGCGCACGCGCCGCCGGTTGAGGCGCACGCACCCCCTGCTCGCCTCTGGTGCCGACACGCATGCCCGGCGGGCGCAATCACCGCAGGACACACAGCTCCCGGTCCTTTCAGGGGAGAAATGACTGATCGTATGTTCATACAATGTATGAATAGCAATCAGTAATTTCCCTCAGTCAGTCCCACCCCTCCTTCAGTTAGAACATACCCAGGGAACAAAATTAACCCCTCCCTCGCCCCCTAGTGTTAACCCCTTCCCTGCCAGTGACATTTTTCAGAGTAATCAATGCATATTTATAGCACTAATTGCTTTGAAAATGACAATGGTCCCAAAAATGTGTCAAAAGTGTCCGAAGTGTCCGCCATAATGTCGCAGTACCGATAAAAATCGCTGATCGCCGCCATTACTAGTAAAAAAAGATTATTTTAATAAAAATGCCAGGAAACTATCCCCTATTTTGTAAATGCTATTACTTTTGCGCAAACCAATCAATAAACCCTTTTTCCTTTTTTTTTTTTTTTTACCAAAAATATGTAGAAGAATACGTATCGGCCTAAACTGAGGAAAAAAACGTTTTTTTATATATTTTTGGGGGATATTTATTATAGCAAAAAGTAAAAAATATATATATATTTTTTTAAATTGTTGCTCTTCTTTTGTTTATAGCGCAAAAAATAAAAACCGCAGAGGTGGTCAAATACCACCAAAAGAAAGCTCCATTTGCGGGGAAAAAAGGACGCCAATTTTGTTTGGGAGCCGCGTCGCACGACCGCGCAATTGTCAGTTAAATCGACGCAGTGCCGAATCGCAAAAAGTGGCCCGGTCATTGACCAGCCTAATGCTCCGGGGCTGAAGTGGTTAAACCGTTATAACGATAACCAGACATGGAAAACGCACACGTTTCGTGATACAAGAGCGCCATCTTGTGACGATATCACTGTCATGTAGAACTCTTTGGGTGGATTTGTAAAAGCTCCAAATAAAATTGCCCCCAGCGATCGGTGAAATTGATTGTCCTCAGGTACCCCCAACAGGCCATGTTTTGGGAATTTCTCTTAGATAAAATAGCTGTCCAAAATACCAAGTCATTGATTTAAAGCACCCGTGCAAGATAAGGGAAAACCTGCAAACATGGCCTGTTGGGGGTACGAGAGGACTGAGGGTTGAGAATCACTGCTCTAGTAGAGCTGGACAGAGCCGTAGAAGGTCCTTAACCCAGGGTTTGACAAATTTGCTTGGAATCTAGGAGCCAGCTAAAAAAGTTAGGAGCCAGAAAACACGCCCCGTCCCGCCGAACTCGCGCACAGAAGCGAACGCATATGTAAAAGGTGTTCAAACCACACATGTGAGGTATCGCTGCGAACGTTAGAGCGAGAGCAATAATTCTAGCTCTAGACCTCCTCTGTCACCCAAATCATGCAACCTGTAGAATTTTTTAAACGTCGCCTATCAAGATTTTAAAGGGTAAAAGTTTGTCGCCATTCCAAGGCGCAAATTTTGAAGCGTGACATGTTGGGTATCATTTTACTCGGCGTAACATCATCTTTCACAATTTAAAAAAAAATAATTTGGGATAACTTTACTGTTGTCTTATTTTTTAATTTAAAAAAGTGTATTTTTTCTGCAAAAAAGTGCGATTGTAAAACCGCTGCGCAAACACGGTGTGACAGAAAGTATTGCAACGATCTCCATTTTATTCTCTAGGGTGTTAGAATAAAATATATATATAATGTTTGGGGGTTCCAATTAGAGGGAAGGAGATGGCAGTGAAAACAGTAAAAAATACATTAAAACTGCTGTTTTACTTGTCATGCCAACGGGCACCGCATGATGGCGCCAGATCACAGAAGGAAGCTTAGGCCTGCAGAAGGCCGCAAAGCCGCAGCCTCAATTATCGGTGGGCCTGGGCCCACTGAGAGGTGGGGGCGTACGGAGACACAGGATCATGTGTCTCCAGGGCAGGACTTAGGGTGGTGGGGGCCCCTGGGCTTGAGTGTTGAAGGGGCCCCCTGGAGCGAGGGGGGGATCATAGTTGTTGAGCGGGGGGGTGCGCATTAAAGTTGTTGAGCGGGGGGGGGGATTGAAGTTGTTGAGCGGGGGGGGGGGGGGGGTGACTCTCATCTGGGCACGGAATGTGTCGGCTCTCTTACCTTCGGCAGACATCCCCACACCGCTCCGGTTCCTCCTGGGGGAGGGTTTGCAGTTGTTGAGCGGGGGGAGTGCCTCTCACCTGTGCTGACAGCCAGGGCCACAGACTGTCATTAGCCCGGCAGTCGGCTTTCATCCCTTCAGCAGCCACAGTCCTCCACACACCGCTCCGGTTCCTCCTGCTTCCGTGCTGCCTCCTATTGCAGTGTGGGAAAATTAACCCTTTCACGGGACTGCGGAAAGAAGCGGAAAGTCCCGCAGAATCCGTGCGTGTTGGGAGGTATGCGCAGGGCCGCCATCAGGAATCTTGGGGCCCCTTACACAGCTTAAGGCATGGGCCCCCTGGAGCTGCCGCCTGAAATTGAGAAGCAGGGGGGGCCTTTACAAAAAAAAGAAGAAAAAAAAATATATATATATATATAGAAAGGGGGGTAGCTATCCGGGACCCTGGAGATCTCTGTGCCCTTTAATAAAAATAAAAAATAAACCTCTGGGCCCTTTAATAAAAACATTAAAAAAAACATTTATAAAAAATATAAAGAAAATTTATTTATTTTTATATAAAAAAAGGGGGGTTGCCATCCTGGGGCCCTGTAGACCTCTGGGCCCTTTAATAATAATAATAATAATAATAATAATAATAAGAAATATATATATATATATAAATAAAAAATTATTAAAAAAAGTGGGGGTTGCTGTCTGGGGCCCTGGGGTCCTACGGGCCCCTGGGGACCTCCAGACCCCTAAAAAAATAAAAAAAATAAACATTTATAAAAAAATACATAAAAAAGGGGGACCCTGGGGACCTCTGGGCCTTTTAATAAAAAATAAAAAAATATAAACAAAAATAAAAAAATAAACATTTATAAAAATAAAATAAAAAAAGGGGGGGGGGGGTTACCACATGGGGCCCTGGGACCTCTGAGCCCTTTAATAAAAAAATATATATATATATAAAAAATGTAAAAAAAAATTAGAAAAAAAAGGGTGGGGGGTTGCCATCCGGGGACCCTGGAGATCTCTGTGCCCTTTAATAAAAATAAAAAATAAACCTCTGGGCCCTTTAATAAAAAAATAAAAAAAACATTTATAAAAAATATAAAGAAAATGTATTTTTTTTATATATAAAAAAAGGGGGGTTGCCATCCGGGGGCCCTGGAGAACTCTGGGCCCTTTCATAATATTATTATAAATATATAAAAAAAACAACGATCTCGACGGGCCCACCGGTCTAAGCTTCCCTGGGCGCCAGGTCGCAATTTCTTGTCGCAATTGCGACCGGGTGCCCGGATTTTGTCGAGTCCTGCCTTAACCCATCAGCAGGACGGGCATCTGCTCCTTTGTGCAAGGAGGAACAGGATGAGCTCTGCCAGAGCCCTACAAAATCACCTCCAGCAGGCCACTGGTGTGAATGTCTCTGACCAATCAGAACCAGATTTTATGGGGATGGCCCGAGGGCCCGACGTCCTCTAGTGGGCCCTGTGCTCACTGCACTAGCCGTAGGGCTCAATTGGTTTTTGCCGTTGAACACCAGAATTGGCAGGTCCATCACTGATGCCCACAGAAGACAGGAAGGTCACCCACGTGACAGACGTGAAAGGGTCTGGAGAAGCCGCGCAGATCGTTCCGCATGACTGGTTTGGGCAGTGGCGGCTGGTGCTCAAAATTTTTTTTTGGGGGGGGGCGCAAACAAACTGAAAAAAAAAACATCAATTGCAGCTACTGTGCCTATCAATTGCGGCCACTGTGCCCATCAACTGCTGCTTCTGTGCCCCTCAAACTGCTGCCGGTGTGCCCATAAATTGCTGCCAGTGTGCCCGTCAACTGCTGCTACTGTGTCCATAAACTGCTGTCAGTGTGGTCATCAATTGCCACTACTGTGCCCATTAATTGCAGCCAGTGTGCCCATCAGTTGCTGCCAGTGTGCCCATCAACTGCTGCTTTTGTGCCCCTCAAACTGCTGCCAGTGTGCCCATCAATTGCTGCTACTGTGCCCATCAACTGCCGCTACTGTGCCCATCAGCTGCTGCCAATGTGCCCATCAGCTGCTGCCAATGTGCCCATCAGCTGCTGCCAATGTGCCCATCAACTGCTGCCAGTGTGCCCATCAACTGCCACTACTGTGCCCATCAACTGCTGCCAGTGTGCCCATCAACTGCTGCCAGTGTGCCCATCAACTGCCACTAATGTGCCCATCAACTGCTGCCAGTGTGCCTATCAATTGCTGCTACTGTGCCCATCAATTGCCGCTACTGTGCCCATCAACTGCTGCCAGTGTGCCCATCAACTGCTGCCAGTGTGCCTATCAATTCCTGCTACTGTGCCCATCAATTGCCGCTACTGTGCCCATCAACTGCTGCCAGTGTGCCCATCAACTGCTGCCAGTGTGCCAATCAACTGCCACTACTGTGCCCATGAACTGCTGCCAGTGTGCCCATCAACTGCCACTACCGTGCCCATCAACTGCTGCCAGTGTGCCCATCAACTGCCACTACTGTGCCCATCAACTGCTGTTAGTGTGGTCATCAATTGCCACTACTGTGCCCATTAATTGCAGCCAGTGTGCCCATCAACTGCTGCTTCTGTGCCCCTCAAACTGCTGCCAGTGTGCCCATCAATTGCTGCTACTGTGCCCATCAACTGCCGCTACTGTGCCCATCAGCTGCTGCCAATGTGCCCATCAACTGCTGCCAGTGTGCCCATCAACTGCCACTACTGTGCCCATCAACTGCTGCCAGTGTGCCCATCAACTGCTGCCAGTGTGCCCATCAACTGCCACTACTGTGCCCATCAACTGCTGCCAGTGTGCCCATCAATTGCCACTACTGTGCCCATCAACTGCTGCCAGTGTGCCCATCAACTGCCACTACTGTGCCCATCAACTGCTGCCAGTGTGCCCATCAATTGCTGCTACTGTGCCCATCAACTGCCGCTACTGTGCCCATCAGCTGCTGCCAATGTGCCCATCAAATGCTGCCAGTGTGCCCATCAACTGCCACTACTGTGCCCATCAACTGCTGCCAGTGTGCCCATCAATTGCCGCTACTGTGCCCATCAACTGCTGCCAGTGTGCCCATCAACTGCCACTACTGTGCCCATCAACTGCTGCCAGTGTGCCCATCAACTGCCACTACTGTGCCCATCAACTGCTGCCAGTGTGCCCATCAATTGCTGCTACTGTGCCCATCAACTGCCGCTACTGTGCCCATCAGCTGCTGCCAATGTGCCCATCAACTGCTGCCAGTGTGCCCATCAACTGCCACTACTGTGCCCATCAACTGCTGCCAGTGTGCCCATCAACTGCCACTACCATGCCGATCAACTGCTGCCAGTGTGCCCATCAACTGCCACTACTGTGCCCATCAACTGCTGTTAGTGTGGTCATCAATTGCCACTACTGTGCCCATTAATTGCAGCCAGTGTGCCCATCAACTGCTGCTTCTGTGCCCCTCAAACTGCTGCCAGTGTGCCCATCAATTGCTGCTACTGTGCCCATCAACTGCCGCTACTGTGCCCATCAGCTGCTGCCAATGTGCCCATCAACTGCCACTACTGTGCCCATCAACTGCTGCCAGTGTGCCCATCAACTGCCACTACTGTGCCCATCAACTGCTGCCAGTGTGCCCATCAACTGCCACTACTGTGCCCATCAACTGCTGCCAGTGTGCCTATCAATTGCTGCCAGTGTGCATCCCCCACTGTCAGTGCCGTATGGCAAAACATGCAGTATAAGTATAAAGGTATAGGAAGTGTATGATGACATGCTGGGCCTTGTAGTCCTCCATCACCCCACTGCTGAGCTCCTCTAGTGGCCTCTGCTTGTTATGCAGGGAGTGGCGCTTCCTCCATCCTCCAGCAGAGGGCGCTCACACACAGCACAGCACAGCCAGCGCGCGTGATCTCCCGGCATGCTCCGGGGCGGCGCCGGTGGGCGGAGTTATGTGTGTCCGCTCTGTCCCTCCCCGGCCGCCGTAGCGGAAGGCGGAAGTGTCCGGTGTCCGGGAGATGGGGGCGGCCGTGTTCTTCGGCTGCACCTTTGTGGCCTTCGGACCGGCGTTGTCCCTATTTATCCTCACTATCGCCCGGGACCCCCTCCGGGTCATCATCCTGGTGGCCGGGTAATGTCTGAGGAGGGGGGAGGGGTGGAAGGGGTTCCTGGTGGATGAAAGGTTGGGGGAGGGGGGGCTGAGTATATGTGGGGACCAGTGTTATATTGGGGGAGGGGAGGGGAGGGGTGTATATTGGGGCTACTGTCCTATGGGGGGAATGCCTGGGATACAAAGGCTGAGTGTATATGGGGGAGGGGGGGTCCTGTACTATAATGGGGGAGGGGGGGGTCCTGTACTATAATGGGGGAGGAGGGATCCTGTACTATAATGGGGGAGGGGAGGGGTCCTGTACTATAATGGGGGAGGAGGGGTCCTGTACTATAATGGGGGAGGAGGGGTCCTGTACTATAATGGGGGAGGAGGGGTCCTGTACTATAACGGGGGAGGGGGGTCCTGTAGTATATTGGGGGAGGGGAGGGGTGTATATTGGGGCTCTGTTCTATGGGGGGAATGCCTGGGATACAAAGGCTGAGTGTATATGGGGGGAGGGGGGGTCCTGTACTATAATGGGGGAGGAGGGGTCCTGTACTATAATGGGGGAGGAGGGGTCCTGTACTATAATGGGGGAGGAGGGGTCCTGTACTATAATGGGGGAGGAGGGGTCCTGTACTATAATGGGGGAGGAGGGGTCCTGTACTATAATGGGGGAGGAGGGGTCCTGTACTATAAGGAAGGAAGGCGGGTCTTGTGGTATAGTGGGGGGGGTAGGAAGGCGGGTCTTGTGGTATAGTGGGGGGTAGGAAGGCGGGTCTTGTGGTATAGTGGGGGGGTAGGAAGGCGGGTCTTTTGGTATAGTGGGGGGGGGGGGGTAGGAAGGCGGGTCTTTTGGTATAGTGGGGGGGGGGGGTAGGAAGGCGGGTCTTGTGGTATAGTGGGGGGGGGGTAGGAAGGCGGGTCTTGTGGTATAGTGGGGGGGGGGGTAGGAAGGCGGGTCTTGTGGTATAGTGGGGGGGGTAGGAAGGCGGGTCTTGTGGTATAGTGGGGGGGGGGTAGGAAGGCGGGTCTTGTGGTATAGTGGGGGGGGGGTAGGAAGGCGGGTCTTGTGGTATAGTGGGGGGGGGTAGGAAGGCGGGTCTTGTGGTATAGTGGGGGGGGGGGGTAGGAAGGCGGGTCTTGTGGTATAGTGGGGGGGGGGGTAGGAAGGCGGGTCTTGTGGTATAGTGGGGGGGGGGGGTAGGAAGGCGGGTCTTGTGGTATAGTGGGGGGGGGGGTAGGAAGGCGGGTCTTGTGGTATAGTGGGGGGGGGGTAGGAAGGCGGGTCTTGTGGTATAGTGTGGGGGGGGGGTAGGAAGGCGGGTCTTGTGGTATAGTGGGGGGGGGGTAGGAAGGCGGGTCTTGTGGTATAGTGGGGGGGGGGGGGTAGGAAGGCGGGTCTTGTGGTATAGTGGGGGGGGGGGGGGGTAGGAAGGCGGGTCTTGTGGTATAGTGGGGGGGGGGTGGGTAGGAAGGCGGGTCTTGTGGTATAGTGGGGGGGGGGTAGGAAGGCGGGTCTTGTGGTATAGTGGGGGGGGGGGTAGGAAGGCGGGTCTTGTGGTATAGTGGGGGGGGGTAGGAAGGCGGGTCTTGTGGTATAGTGGGGGGGGGGGGGGTAGGAAGGCGGGGGTCTTGTGGTATAGTGGGGGGGGGGAAGGCGGGTCTTGAGGTATAGTGGGGGGAGGGAGGCGGGTCTTGTGGTATAGTGAGGGAGGGGGGTTCTGTGGTATAGTGGGAGGTCCTGTCGTATATGGGGATATGGGGAGGGGATCCTGTTGTATATTGGGGGGTGCTGTGTATATATGGGGTCTCCTGCTCGTGTAGAGGGGCGCTGAGTATATATGGGGGTCTCCTGCTCGTGTAGAGGGGCGCTGAGTGTATTATGGAGTCTCCTGCTCGTGTAGAGGGGCGCTGAGTGTATATGGGGGTCTCCAGCTCGTGTAGAGGGGCGCTGAGTGTATATGGGGGTCTCCAGCTCGTGTAGAGGGGCGCTGGGTGTATATGGGAACTCCTGCTCGTGTAGAGGGGCGCTGAGTATATATGGGGTCTCCTGCTCGTGTAGAGGGGCGCTGAGTGTATTATGGAGTCTCCTGCTCGTGTAGAGGGGCGCTGAGTGTATATGGGGGTCTCCTGCTCGTGTAGAGGGGCGCTGAGTATATATGGGGTCTCCTGCTCGTGTAGAGGGGCGCTAAGTGTATTATGGAGTCTCCTGCTCGTGTAGAGGGGCGCTGAGTGTATATGGGGGTCTCCTGCTCGTGTAGAGGGGCGCTGAGTATATATGGGGTCTCCTGCTCGTGTAGAGGGGCGCTGAGTGTATATGGGAACTCCTGCTCGTGTATAGGGGCGCTGAGTATATATGGGGTCTCCTGCTCGTGTAGAGGGGCGCTGAGTGTATTATGGAGTCTCCTGCTCGTGTAGAGGGGCGCTGAGTGTATATGGGGGTCTCCTGCTCGTGTAGAGGGGCGCTGAGTATATATGGGGTCTCCTGCTCGTGTAGAGGGGCGCTGAGTGTATTATGGAGTCTCCTGCTCGTGTAGAGGGGCGCTGAGTGTATATGGGGGTCTCCAGCTCGTGTAGAGGGGCGCTGGGTGTATATGGGAACTCCTGCTCGTGTAGAGGGGCGCTGAGTATATATGGGGTCTCCTGCTCGTGTAGAGGGGCGCTGAGTGTATATGGGGGTCTCCTGCTCGTGTAGAGGGGCGCTGAGTGTATATGGGGGTCTCCTGCTCGTGTAGAGGGGCGCTGAGTGTATATGGGGGTCTCCAGCTCGTGTAGAGGGGCGCTGGGTGTATATGGGAACTCCTGCTCGCGTAGAGGGGCGCTGAGTACGTTTTCCTGCCAGTGGCCCCCCCATATATAATACAGTCATTGTACAGTCTGATCTCAGTATGTGACCTGTGCCTGTTCTTCTCCTGCAGATCGTTCTTCTGGTTGGTGTCGGTCCTCCTGTCCTCTCTGATCTGGTTCATATCAGTCCAGGTCAGCAATAAGAATGACTCCAGCCTGCAGTACGGATTGCTTATCTTCGGAGCCGCCATCTCTGTGCTGCTTCAGGAGGCCTTCCGATACGCCTACTACAGACTGCTCAAGTGAGTGTCCATCTTTTCCTTTGTAAGTAGTGAGGTGTATGGACTACAATTCCCATCATGCCTAGTCACGTCACAAGTTTTTACAATGCCTCATGGGATTTGTAGTTCTGCCGTAGTTTGGAGATCTCTGGACTGTACCAGGATTTGTGTTTTTCTTGTGTTTGCCACTTTTCCGTGTCACGTGGCTGAGTCGGCCCTGACCAGGAGGATATGTCAGACACTTCTTGTTTTCTATTTGCTGCGGTGTCAGACACCATGATGTAATAAAGTGGGGGAGGGGAGGGCACAGCTTTGTATAAGGTTATATGCTTCTGCCCTGCATAGCATATTAGGGGGAGAAAGGGAAGTAAACACATCAGCTGGGCTCTGTGTAGTGATTTCGGAAGGACTTTATTATAAGAAAGTAGTGTGTGTGTGATGATCAGGGGACCACGATTTGGAATGGGAGGTGAGAAGAATGAGACCAAGGCACAGGATCGGAAATGGGGAGCAGGGGACCACAGTACGGGATGAAAATGGGAGGTGAGGACATGGGGACCACAAGTCGGGATGGGAGGTGAGGACATGGGAACCACAAGTTGGGATGGGAGGTGAGGATCTGGGAACCACAAGTTGGGATGGGAGGTGAGGAGCAGGGGACCACAAGTTGGGATGGGAGGTGAGGATCTGGGGACCACAAATCTGGATGGGAGGTGAGGAGCTGGGGACCACGGGATGGTAGGTGAGGATCTGGGGACCACAAGTCAGGATGGGAGGCGAGGAGCTGGGGACCACGGGATGGGAGGTGAGCTGGGAACCACGGGATGGGGGGTGAGGAGCTGGGGACCACGGGATGGGGTGGTGTGGGGAGGTGCTGGGGACCACGGGATGGGGGAGTGAGGAGGAGCTGGGGACCACGGGATTGTGGGGGGTGAGGAGCTGTGGACCACGGGATGGGGGGTGGGTGAGAGCTGTGGACCACGGGATGGGGGGGGTGAGGAGCTGTGGGACCACGGGATGGGGGGTGAGGAGCTGGGGACCACGGGATGGGGGGGTGAGGAGCTGGGGGACCACGGGGTGGGGGGGGTTGAGGAGAGCTGGGGACCACGGGGATGGGGGGTGAGGAGCTGGGGACCACGGGAATGGGGAGGTGAGGAGCTGGGGATGGGGGAGTGAGGCGTGTGGGGACACGGGGATGGGGGTGGTGAGGAGCTGGGGACCACGGGATGGGGGGTGATGGGAGGGTGAGGAGTGGGGACCACGGGATGGGGGGGTGAGGAGCTGGGGACAACGGGATTGGGGTGAGGAGCTGGGGACCACGGGATGGGGGGGCGGGTGAGTGAGGGCTGGGAACCACGGGATGGGGGGGGTGAGGAGGAGCTGGGAACCAGGGGATGGGGGGGGTGAGGAGCTGGGGAACCAGGGATGGGGGGTGAGGAGCTGGGGACCACGGGATGGGGGGGGTGAGGAGCTGGGGACCACGAGGATTGGGGGGTGAGGAGTGGGGGGGACCACGGGATGGGGCGGTGGGGGAGTGAGGAGCGGGGACACGGGATGGGGGGTGTGAGGAGCTGGGGACCACGGGATGGGGGGGGGGGTGAGGAGCTGGGGACCACGGGTATGGGGGGGTGGGTGAGGAGCTGGGGACCACGGGATGGGGGGGGGTGAGGACCTGCTGGGGACCACGGGATGGGGGGGGGGGGGGTGAGAGCTGGGGACCACGGGATGGGGGGGGGGGGGGGGGGAGGAGCTGGGGACCACGGGATGATGGAGGGATGGGGGGGGGGTGAGGAGAGTGG
This sequence comes from Rana kukunoris, assembly GCA_029574335.1. NCBI lineage: Eukaryota > Metazoa > Chordata > Amphibia > Anura > Ranidae > Rana > Rana kukunoris. The sequence goes on along the minus strand of CM056059.1, from coordinate 10,041,071 downwards.
GGACCAAGGGAGCGGTAGGAGCTGGGGACCACGGGATGGGGGGGGGGTGAGGAGCTGGGGACCACGGGATGGGGGGGGGGGTGAGAGCTGGGCCAAGGTGGGGGGGGGGAGGAGCTGGGGACCAACGGGATGGGGGGCGGGGTGAGGAGCTGGGGGACCACGGGATGGGGGGGGGTGAGGAGCTGGGGACCACGGGATGGGGGGGGGTGAGGAGCTACACGGGGGAGGGGATGGGGGGGGATGGGTCCGGGATTGGGAGGGGGTCGGGGACCACGGGAATGGGGGGGGTGAGGTGAGGAGCTGGGGACCACGGGATGGGGGGGGGGGTGAGGAGCTGGGGACCACAAATCGGGATAGGATGGGGAGGAGAGGAGCTGGGGACCACGGGGCATTGGGGGTGGTGAGGAGCTATGACCACAGGTCGGGATAGGATGGGAGGTGAGGAGCTGGGGACCACGGGATGGGGGGTGAGGAGCAGGGGTTCTTGGCATAGAATAGGGGGAGAGTGGGGGACCACAGCATTAGATGGGAGATGTGGATTGGGGGACCAGCTAGGATTGGGGGGGTTGCAGGGTTGGGAAACATTCGGCATTTGCTCCTCAGTTGTAGGTAGCAGCTCTTTCTATTGTCTCTCCTACATTACAGTAGACGTTATACACACATTGTACATCATGCAGCTTTCTTTGGCCATTTGGAATTCCATAGAGAAAGTAACAACCCTGAGAAAAGACAAAGGCGACATTGATGGGAATAAACCCCTCACCCACATGACACTCAGTGCCGCTCGCGCTCCACCAATAAATGATGACGTGTGTGAGATCGCCAGCTCTGGTGCTCAAACAAAAGGAGCTTTTATTGTGCTTTAGAGGAATCCTATCCTAGGAGGAACCACGGAGGCGGAGATCTTCCTGAAAATACCATTTGTCTGGCTGTCATACTGAACACGATCACCTTTTTAATTATTAACCACTGGCCAGTTTTTGCGATTCGGCACTGAGGAAACCTGGGATTATATGGAGCATGCCTACCGCTAATCTCTTTTATAAAATACTAGCTGCCTGGCTGTCATACACACAGCATAGCAAAGTTTTACCATCCCCCGAAAGAAATTTGTTTGACTTGCCGTTGTGGCGCAGTCCCATAAGCCGCAAAGAAGACTAAAACGCAGTGGAGGGAGGGGGGTGGGCTCCTGTCTCGTCGCCGATAAAAGCGATCTCGTGGCGAATCCGTCGCGGAAACCACTTTTATTTTAACCACTTAACCCCCGGACCATTTTGCTGGCCAAAGACCAGAGCACTTTTTTTGCGATTCGGCACTGCGCCCCTTTAACTGACAATTGTGCGGTCGTGCGACGTGGCTCCCAAACAAAATTGGCGTCTTTTTTTCCCCACAAATAGAGCTTTCTTTTGGTGGTATTTGATCACCTCTGCGGTTTTTTATCTTTTGCGCTATAAACAAAAATAGAACGACAATTTTGAAAAAAAAAAATCAATATTTTTTTACTTTTTGCTATAATAAATATCCCCAAAAAGATATCCTCAGTTTAGACCGATACGTATTCTTCTACCTAATTTTGGTTAAAAAAAATAAAAAAATTGCAATAAGCGTTTATCAACTGGTTTGCGCAAAATTAAGTGTTAGGGGATAGTTTTATTGCATTTTAATGAATTATGTTTTTTTTTTTACTACTAATGCGAACAGCGATATTTTATATATATATATATATATATATATATAATCTATCGCCGTCACCACAGCTGCGGACCCGATCGCCGCTGGAGTCCCGCGACCGGTCCACGGAGCTGAAGAAGGGGGAGAGGTGAGTGTAAACACAGCTTCCCCGTTCTTCACTGTGGCGCCGTATATATATAGATATAGATAGAGAGCTAGAGAGAGAGAGATAGATATATCTATATCTATTATATATATATATATATATATATATAATATATATCATATAATATTTTTTTTTCGTGACTGCGACATTATGGCGGACACGCCGGACAATTTTGACACATTTTTGGGACCATTGTCATTTTCAAAGCAAAAAGTGCTATAAAAATGCACTGATTACTGTGAAAATGACAATTGCAGTTTATGAGTTAAACACTAGGGGCGCTGTAGGGGTTAAGTGTGACCTCTATGGGTTTCTAAGCTAAGGTGTTCTATATGTGTTTCTAACTGGGGGGGGGGGGTTGGGCTGGACGTGCGACGTCATTGATCACCTTTCCCTATATCAGGGAACAGACGATCAATGACGGCGCCACAGTGAAGAACGGGGAAGCTGTGTTTACACTCACCTCTCCCCCTTCTTCAGCTCCGTGGACCGGTCACGGGACTCCAGCGGCGTTCGGGTTCGCAGCTGTGGTCACGGCGATTCGGACCAGGTGGCGGGCCGGTGATCCAGTGCTGGGCACTTAGAGGACGTACCTGTACATGCCTGTGCCCAGCCATGCCGTTCTGCTGACGTATATCTGCAGGAGGCGGTCCTTAAGTGGTTAACCTGGTACATGCAGATCAGAATACAGTCACATGAATCTAGCTCTTCGGTGCTAGCCAGCTGCGGCTGCAGGGGAGAGGAGGGAGTGCTGGCAACCAATGGGCCGTTGAAGCCTATGGGTGACCCAAGTGGAAGTGATAGCTTGTCGGTCATCATGATATAGAATCGTTCACCAGATAATTGAATTGTGAGACCAGTGAAGATGCGCACCTCTACTAGGCATGATGGGAATTGTAGTTTCTGAACAACTGGAGGGCCGTAGTTTGAAGACCCCCGCTATACAACATTGCAGTACTGAAGGGAGGGCCGCTGTTCAGCTTTAAATGATGCAATGCACCTACATAATTAGTGGAGGTCAGAGGCTTCTGGACGCAAGAATGGCTCTGCATGGGGGGGAGGGGGGGTATATTTGTAAAGTAGCTCTAGATTTATATAAAGAATGTAAACGTGGAGTTGCCCTTTAAAACGTTGTGTGGATCAGTCACAAGAGACGTCATTGGACTGGAGATAAAACTTCTCTCCTCCTATTACAGGAAAGCCATTGAGGGTCTGGCTCAGATCAGTGAAGATGGAAGATCTCCGATCTCTATTCAGCAGATGGCCTTCGGTGAGTAGAGCTCATTATTTTACCAAATCGGAAAACCAGCAATTTCGGTGCTTTCTGTTTTATTCATCGATTTTGTAGCAGGAAGCTGAACGGAGTCAGAAAATCCAAATTTAATTGGGATTATTGCACCTACACACATTGGGTGTTCTACATGCGGCAGTTTAGTTGTGTACATCAGATTCTGGCGGCAATAATCAACGCATTCTGACAGGTGCATTTGGATTGGGGCCTCTGTTGGGCATGTGGCCGCACACTGCAGGGTTACCTGCAAATAGGGACGGATGTCCATGACTGGACCAAGTCAGCTGTATGTAGACATCTGTCTCCAACCGCAGCTTACCGATTGGTGTGTGGCTACATGTGAACAGCTGTCGGCCTGTCATTAGTTTATATAGCCTGAGCAGCCGCCGCTATACGCATGCGCATGTCGTTCCTGCCGCAAGAATCTGCTGACTTCCACCACTGCGCTGGAATCCGGTCTGTGTGGCTAATTGGCCATGTGAAGGAGGCCATAGTGGTCATAGTCTAAAGCAATGGTCTCCAAACTGTGGCCTTGAGGGCCCAATGCGACCCTTCGCTTTCTTTTATCTAGCCCTTGGAGTACTATTTTCTCCACTGATACCAGTGATGGGGGCACCATTGCTTCCCGCTGGCATCGGTGATGAATAGGGATGCAACGGATCAAAAAACTCACGGTTCGGATCGTTCCCTGGATCAGCAGTCACAGATCGGATCATTTTTCGGATCAGCAAAAAAAATCTCCCCCACTGTAATATCCGCATCTCCCTCCCCCCACTGCAGTGCCGTCACTAGGGTTGGTGTCACCTGTTGCAAAAAAAAAAAATGGTTTGTCGCGCCCAAACCCCCCCCCACCCCCCCCCCTCTAGTACTTAGGTAGTTTCGTAAGTACCCCCCACCCCCCCTCCCCCCCCCTCAGTACCCCCCAGTACCAGTACACCCCAGACTCCCAGTGCCCCCCAGTAGTTCCCCCCAGTAAGTGCCAGTAGGCAGAGACCCCCCCCCAGCCCCGTGTGGTAGTAGCCTTCCCCCCCCCCCCCCCCCCCAGTGCCAGACCCAGTCCGCCGTAGTATAGCATTCGTTCCCCCCCCCAACCCCTCCCCCCCCCGTATTAGGTATTAAACCCCAACCAGTGTACAGTAACCCCCCCCAACCCCCCCTATACTCATTCCCGTAGTCCCCAGATTTCTAGTGTGACCCCCCCCCCCCCCCCCCCAGGTTGTTAGGCTTCAGTGGAACCCCCTCCCCAGTACACCATACCCCACCCACCCCGTCCCGGTTATGAGTTGGCATTCATGGGTACCCCCCCCTGGTTATTAGGCATTCAGTGGCCGTAGTACAGGCACTTTCAGTGTGGACCCCCCCCCCCGAGGCAGTAGTACAGGCAGGACAGTGAAACCCCCGTACGTACATCAAACGTCAGTCCCCTGGTGACACACTAGTCATGTACCTCCCAGTGATGGCACTCACCTCCGTGCTGCGTGTGTGTGTCGTACTCCAGCTCCGTCCTCCTCACTCACCAGGGCCTGTGGGTTGTACAGGATGGAGATTACCACTGCTTGGTCCACCGAGCCCTCCGGAGCTAGGTGATATCCGTCAAGCATCGGCCTCTTCAATGCTTGCTGCAGCTGGCCTCCTCCGCAGATCCCTATAGCCTCCCTAGATCAGAAGCCGAGGTCCGGGCTGTTCGGTCACGGTACCTAACCAGTGTGTATCCGTTGTGACCTAGTGATGATTTACCGTTGTCTTACCACTGACCCCAATGTGATGGGGGGCACCATTGCTTTCCGCTACTCATCATTTTTTTTTGATGAGTCACGGTGGTTCCTTCCGCTGACACCATATGGTGTCTTCTGACATTGATTGTGTAGTCCTTGTCAGAGTCCAAGTTGCCCCCACATCTGAAGACTCCCCCCCTACTCGTAAATCTAGAAGGTTCGTAAATCTGGGCTACCCCTGCATTCAAATTATTTAAGACCCCTCTATCTAATTATAAAATCTCATTACAGCAGATCACAAACACTAACGACATATCTCTTTCTTTTTCTTGCAGTGTTCGGGCTTCTCTTGGGAGATCATCAGCGGATTTTCCGTTAATCAACATATCTGTTGGGGGATGCGGTGGGCCCGGAGTGAGGTTGTGGGTGTCATGTTGACTGGCGTATCCCTGTATTTACTTCTTAACTTCAGGTATGGTGGACTGGGCATGTTGGTAAGGTTCACATTTAGGAGCTCCATGTAGTTGGGTTTTTCAGGATGGCACCGAAGAGCATAGTCCCACCCACAAAGAAAACGGTCCTAAGGAGGCTCCTCCCCTTTAGTCTCAGGTTTAGTGTTTCCTCTAGCAGGATCAGGTAGTGTTGTGGGAGCCGCACTTTCTCAGGTGCGATGCTGGGATAACGTGGCTCCTCTTATCTTTTATTAAAGTGCTTCTAAAGGCTTTTTAGTTTAATGCATTCTCAGTGTGGAAAATAAGAGAAGATGATTGTCGGGGGTTTACATTCATTTTACCAGACTTGTCTTCTATGTCACCTCTTGTACAGCTGTGTCTTCTATTAGATGGATTAATTTGTGATTGATTTTATTTTCCTCTGTCGCAGCATTCCTGACCATGGCGATTGTTTTCCTGCACACCTTCTGGGGGATCATATTCTTTGCCGCCTGTGAAAAGCGGAAACCATTGCACATTGCGGGCGTGGTCCTCTGTCACCTGATCACCTCCGGAGTGGTGAGTTCATGTCAAAGTTAAATGCATTTCGTGTCGGGCTTGTTCAAACATGTGGGGTGGGGGGGCGACCATTATGCAGGTGAAGGACCTTGCCCCTTTTTGCGTTTCGGCACTGCGTCGGTTTAACTGACAATTGCGCGGTCGTGCGACGTGGCTCCCAAACAAAATTGGCGTCCTTTTTTTCCCCACAAATAGAGCTTTCTTTTATTTGATCACCTTCTACGGTTTTTATTTTTTGTGTTATAAACAAAAATAGAGCGTCAATTTTGAAAGACACAATATTTTTAACTTTTTGCTATAATAAATATCCCCCAAAAATATATAAAAACTATTTTTTTTCTCTCAGTTTAGGCCGATACGTATTCTTCTGCCTATTTTTGGTATAAAAAAATAAATCGCAATAAGTGTATAGCGATTGGTTTGCGCAAAAGTTATAGCGCCTACAAAATAGGGGATAGCATTATGACAATTTTTTTTTTACCAGTAATGGTGGTAACACTAGGGGGCGATCAAGGGGTTAAATGTGTTCCCTGGGAGTGATTCTTACTGTGGGGCGAGGTGACAGATCGGTGTCCCTATGTACAAAGGGACACACCATCGGTCTCCTCTCCCTGACAGGACGTTTACACACAGAGATCCATGTCCCTGGCTCTGTGACTCCTGATCGTGGGTACCTGGCGGATATCGCGGCCGCCAGACACGTGCATTGGCACCTCAGTGACGTGGCAGGCAGCGACGTTCGTCGCTCGCTGGCCTGGGAGGCCCAAGGACATCAAGACGGTTTTCCGGACCTGTAGAGCCACCGTGTGGCCGTCATTTGAAAATGGCCCGGGCGCCAAGAAGTTAAAATCGGTACTTTTTTTCCTTTTTTTTTCTAGAAAATTACCTGGAGCCCTAAACATTTTTTATAATAAGACAATGAAAAATTTGAAGCGCTCTGTCCCTCACACATATGCAAGTCGGGTCCCTATGTGTAAACAGTGTTCAAACCACACAGTCACTGTGAACGTTCTAGTGAGATTAATAATTCTAGCACTAGACCTCCTCTGTGACTCCAAACTGGTAACCTGTAGAATTATTTTTTTTAACAATATAGAGCCTGTAGAAATTTTTTATACGACGCCTATGGAGATTTGTAAATACCGTAGTTTGTCTCCATTACACAAGTGTGCACAATTTTAAAGCGTGACATGTTTGGTATCTATTTATTTACTCTGCGTTTATATCATCTTTCATATTTAAAAATAAATAAAAAAAATGGGATATATAGATTAGATGGATATATAGATTAGATGGATATAGATATAGGCTATATATCTATCTCTATATAATAACATAACATTTTTATTGCTATAGCTGAATGACGGCTACAGAGCAGACCTGAAAATCCGTGTGGATGTCAATAGACGTCCTCCCCTTTGCACACGCAGGGCGCACACTGTTCTCACCGAGCCACTGAGACTCGGGTGATCACAGATCCGTGTAAGGGGCCGGCTCATTACCATGTGATCAGCTTTTAGCCAATGACAGCTGATCACATGATGTAAACAAGGATCGGTAAATTTTTTTTTTTTTTTACTTCTCCTCACGCTGACAGCATGAGGAGAAAAATAAAGCTGATCACCGGCTTGTGTACAAGGGACATCGGTCCCGAAGAGGAAGAGGCAATTCTGCCTCATCTGTGCCCACCTGCCAGTGCCCACAGTGCCGCCTATTAATGCTCACAAGTGGTGCCAATCAGTGCCTCATCAGTACCACCTAGTAATGCTTCCTATCAGTGTAACCTACCAGTGCCCTTCAGTGCAGCCTTATTGGAGCCCACCAGTGCTGCTTCATCAGCGTACATCAATGAAAGAAAAAAATTACCTGTTTTCAAAATTTCCAAAATAAAAAAAAATGTTTTTGTCTTTAAACTTTTTTTTTTTTTACAAAAAATAAAAACCGCAGGGGTGATCAAATACCACCAAAAGAAAACTGAAAATGATAAAAAAAAAAATAATTTGGGTACAGTGTTGTATGACCGCGCAATTGTCATTCAAAGTGCGTCAGCGCTGAAAATTGGTCCAGGCAGGAGGGGGGTTTAAGTGCCCAGTAAACAAGTGGTTAAACATGTGAACGGTGCCAGAAAAAGCCTGGTCTTCAAGTGGTTCAACATGGTCTGGGCATCTATACGAAGGGTCAGCCTTTCGCAAATAATTTGTGCACCCTCATTTATTAAAATAAAAGTGCAAATTTACATTTTGGGATTTTAACCTGCAGAGCATTGCAGTCGCTGCTTCATGGGTGCAGTGCACTGCTATTGTATTGTTTACCCCCCAGCCCAATACGGAGGAGGTTCCTTCTTCTATTAACCACTTGCTTACTGGGCACATAAACCCCCTTCGTGCCCAGGTGAAATTTCAGCTTCCGGCACTGCGTCGCTTTAACTGACAATTGCGCGGTCGTGGGACGTGGCACCCAAACAAAATTGACGTCCTTTTTTTCCCACATATAGAGCTTTATTTTGGTGGCATTTGATCGCCTCTGCGGTTTTTATTTTTTGCGCTATAAACATATATATATATATATATATTTTTTTTACTTGTTGCTATAATAAATCTCCCAGTTTTTTTTTTTTTTTTTATATTTTTTTTTCTCAGTTAAGGCCGATACGTATTCTTCTACGTATTTTTGTAAAAAAAAATCGCAATAAGCGTCTGGTTTGCGCATAAGTTATAGCGCCTACAAAATAGGGGACAGAATTATGATTTATTTTTTTTACTAGTAATGGCGGTGATCTGCGATTTTTAACAGGACTGCGACATTACAGCGGAAACATCGGACACTTTTGACACATTTTTGGGACCATTCACATTTATACAGCGACCAGTGCTATAAATATGCACTGATTACTGTATAAATGTGACTGGCATTGAAGGGGTTAACACTAGGGGGTGAGGAAGGGGGTTAAATGTATTCCCTGGGTGTGTTCTAACTGTTTAGGGGGAGGGGACTGACTGGGGGAGGTGACCGATGCTGTGTCCCTATGTACAAGGGACACAGATCGGTCTCCTCTCTCCCTGACAGGAGGGAGAGCGCTCCACGTCCCTGCTGTCACCGCCGATCATGTGTACCCGGCGGACATCGCGGCCGCCAGGCACACGCAACGGCTCCTCGGCGATGCACTGTTTCCCCCGCTGCGCACCACCCAGTGGCGCGCGCGGGGAATTACAATAACATGCCGTCCAAAGACGTCAACCCGGAACTTGAGAGCAGCACTGTGGATGTCTTTTGTCCATAGCGCGGATCTCAAGTGGTTAAGGGGCTGAAAGAAGTAAACAATGCACTACAAGTGCAGAGACATCAGCGAGATCTAGGAGTCCCTCCGCTGTGGTGGCAGATGGGACTTGTAGTCTCTGCGTTGACGGATACCTGAGAATGGCTAATGCGTGTGGGCGGAGCCATGCACAGCTTTGCTAAATTAAAGAAAAATAAAAAATCCAGGATGCTGCTCGGAGAAGAACCCAGTGATTTATGGAAGAGGGGTGGGGTTTGGAAAGTCCTAATTGGTGGGGTGTAAGGTGAAGCACGGTCCCAAAGGTAGGCTATATACCTTGAAGCTGGTGTATAATAAAGCTGTATAGAATTGTATGCACACATGTAGTTGATGTTAGGATTTAATATTTATTTTTTTTCCCCTTTTCTTTATTAGACCTTCCTGAACCCGAGGTACGAGGCCAGCTTGATCCCCATATACATCCTCACCCTAGGCATGGGAGTGTGGTCTTTCATAGCAGCGGGCGGCAACCACCACAACATACGCAAATGCCTCGCTTGTAAGTATACAGTCTTTTCTAGCAGCAGCCGCCTATCACTGCGCTGACACAAGGTACAGAGGTCCGATACCCTTCAGTTTTTTGGGTTTCTTTTAGGAAAACGGGGCAGCCTATCACAGCACCAACACTAAAGGCCCCGCTTCTCAGGAGGAGATTTGTAGCCCACCTTGCTCTGGGAATTGGTGAAGGGGGATCATTTGGACCCCATAACAGTTCACTGTGTCTAATACAGGCTTTCCATCTCGCTCACGGTTTTGTTTATGTGGGTTGCCAAGCTCCAGAAGGGTTTCCGTGCTGAGCTTCATTTCATTTAAATACCTAATAGTTAACTGGGAAAGGAGGGGTGCTCCGGCGCTGTGACTGGCCGGAGCGGCGATGACATCACTCCCTTGAATGCGCACGGGACCGGCATATTCCCGCGCATTCATAGGATTACGGCATTAGCCCCCCCCCTTTGACATACACGGCGCGCTCAGTGCGCTTGCACCATGCCATAGACATCGGTGCAGTCCTTACAGCAAATATCTCCTTAAAGCGGAGGTCCGTTCAAAAAAAATTAAAAGTCAGCAGCTACTAACACTGTACCTGCTGACTTTTAATAAGGACACTTACCTGTCCTAGTCGCCAGTGATGTCGGCCCCGCCGAGGCTGATCCTGGCAGCTCCAGGCGCCGCTATCCACACTAAGGGAAACGGGCAGTGAAGCCCCCCCCCCTTCTCCTGAACCGCACCAGGCCACATGCCCTCAACATTGGGAGGGTGCTTTGGGGTGCCCCCCAAAGCACCTTGTCCCCATGTTGATGGGGACAAGAGCCTCATCCCCACAACCCTTGCCCGGTGGTTGTGGGGGTCCGCGGGCAGGAGGCTTATCGAAATCTGGAAGACCCCTTTAACAATGGGGACCCCCAGATCCCGGCCCCCCCCCCCCTGTGTGAAATGGTAATGGAGTACACTGTACCCCTACCATTTCACAAAGTAAGTGTAAATAGTAGTTTTCAGGAGAAAAAAAACACACACACCGTAAAACAAATTACTTTATTAATTAAACCAAATGAAAATCCAGCGGTGAAAATAGACGATCGATGCTGCTCCCTGCTCCAACGTTGTCTTCTATCCAGCGCCGGGTGATCTCTCCAGCGACGGCCGGTTGGTCCAGCGATGAGAAGATCCATCCATTCAGAGCACAGCTCAGCGAATGACGCTCCGATGCTTTGACGTGTCTTTTATAGGGGAGGCGGGGTTGTGGGGATGATAAATGTTGAGGGCATGTGGCCGGCCAGGTCAACGTGCTCGGATAAGGGTTTGGTGTGGATTTTAGGGGGAACTCCACCCCAAATTTAAAAAAAAATGGTGTGGAGTTCCCCTTAATATCCACACTAGACCTGAAATGTCTGGTATGGATATTTGGGGGGAACCCCACATCATTTTTTTTTTTTAAATTGACAGCAGGGTTCCCCTTAATATCCATATCAGACCTAAAGGGTCTGGTTATTGAATTTAGGGGGACCTCCGCATTTTTTTTTTTCCCCCTGAAACCCGGACCCGAACTTTCACCAATTGTTCGGGTTCGGGAAAAACCCAAAGTCCGTACCGCTCAACTCTAGCTGTGAGAGCTGAAAGGCACACAGATCAGCTATGCCTAACCCTTTTCTCTGCGGCCTTTTCACAGGAGCCTTTGTATTTTGTGACCGAGTTTGCATAATACAAAGGCTTCTGCGATTGTATGGTTCTGCCGGAGATGAACTTAGCTGATCTGTGGGCCTTTCTGCTCTCACAGCCCTAAGTGTCTGGAGTGTATCTCCGGCAGAGCCATACAATCGCATAAGCCTTTGTATTTTGTGATTGAGTTCACATAATACAAAGGCTCCTGTGAAAGGGCAGCAGAGGGGAGGGGTAGACACATAGCTGATCTGTGTGCCTAGTAATAGTGGCACCGGTCATGGCAGAATTATTTTGCTGCCGTATCGCCGCTGGGGGCAGAGATGTGGTTGGCTGCTCTATGATGAACGCAGGCTACCCACGGTATAATGTAAAAGGTCAGTCGTTGGGATTAGGATATAGAATTTCTACAGATGAAATAAAAAAAAAACGAAAAACTTGCCTTTTAGTTTAACAACTAAAGTTTGCTTTCTTCAAGGCCTTCCTTCACATCTTCAGTATTTGGCCAAGTGTGTGTGTGTGTGTGTGTGTGTGTACGTACACACCTGACCATCACCTCAAACCACATGTGGAAACTCAGGTTTTCCTACTACAGCAAACGAGGACATTTTATATAATTGTGCACCTCGGGGGCGTGTGCTAGGCCCCTGTGCACAAAGCCAGCTCTATGAAGACTTGGTTTGCATAAGACGTATAGAGCCCTGACCTCAACCTTACTGAACACCTTTGAAATTGAAACCCAAATCTTCTCATCCAACATCGGTACCCGACCCCGCAAATGTATTTTTGGCACATATTCCCCCAGATGCACTCCATTAAGAATGGAGGATGTTGTAACTGCAAATGGAGAGGGGCCGCTCCATATTTGATGGTGTTGGTACTGGATGTCCTTCAAGCTTGTATATAAGTGTGATGGTCAGGTGTCCAAAAACGTTCCCACACTTGGGCCCCTTTCACACTTATGACTTGTCCCGCGATTTGTGAAGGCAAAGTAGCATGACAAGTCGTTCCCCAAAGATTTCCAATGACAACCATTCATATTTCAACTTCAAAAGTATTCCCTGCACTACTTTGGTCCGATTTTAATGCCACTTACACAGGCATTCCCTAAAATCGTGGCCACAAATCATGCGACTTTTTAAGGTTGCAGTAGTGTGAAAGGGGCCTAAGGGGTTGATTAACTAAAACTGTTATGCAAAATCTGGTGCAGCTCAGCATAGAAACCAATCGGCTTTCATTTTTTTTTTTCTTCTGTTAAAGCTTTAAAAGGGGTTGTAAATGTACAATTTTTTTTTAATTTTTTTTCCTAAATATCTTCTTTAACCTTAGTGCAGTCCTCCTTCACTTACCTCATCCTTCCATTTTGCTTTTAAATCTCCTTCTTCTGAGAAATCCTCACTTCCCGTTCTTCTGTCTGTAACTCCACACCGTAATGCGAGGCTTTCAACCTGGTGTGGAGTGCCGTGCTCGCTCCCTCCCTTGGACTACAGGAGAGTCAGGACGCTCTCTACGTTCCGGATAGAGAAACGAGCTGTGTTAGAGAGCTTCCTGACTCTCCAGTAGTCCAAGGGAGGGGGAGAGCACAACACTCCACACCAGGGAGAAAGCCTCGCATTACTGTGTGGAGTTACAGACAGAAGAACAGGAAGTGAGGATTTCTCAGATGAAATAAGGACATTTAAAAGCAAAATGGAAGGATGAGGTAAGTGAAGGAGGACTGCACTATGGTAAAGGAAGATATTTGGGGGGGGGGGGGGGAATTGTACCTTTTTTTACCACCCCTTGAAACTGGATATATATATATATCTCCAGTTTCAAGGGGTGGTAAAAAAAGGTGCAATTTTACACACACACACACACACATACATACATACATACATACATACATACATACATACATACATACATACATACACACAAACACGCCTGTCCAGGGGGCACCCCTGAGATGTCGGCACCCGAAGCCGATCTGACCCTCGGCTCTTGGGTGCTGCCGCCGCCATCTTTGATAAGGGATTCAGGAAGTGAAGCCTGGTTCTTTACTGAGCATGCGTGATCCCTCTAGTCCCTGCTGTCTTCTGGGACCTGTTTTGGGGGGGGGGGGGGAGATAGAAGGTGCTGGAAGTGGCGTAGCTGCCCATAGGTGGTTTGGGTATCTATGCCCGGACGTGGGAGCAAAATACCTGTATTAGACAGGTATATACCCCCCTCCCCCTGAAAGGTCCCAAATGTGACACCGGAGGGGGTAGGAATCTGAAAAGCGGACGTTCGATTTTTTGGGGCGGAACTCTGCTTTAAGTGAACAAGCTGAAGTTAGAAGCTGATTGGCTGTCATGCACAACTGAACCAGATTCGGCGTGCTCCAGTTTTTTCTTAGCAGGGGTCTTCAAACTACGGCCCTCCAGCTGTTCAGGAACTACAATTCCCATCATGTCTAGTCATGTCTGTCAAGAGTTTTGCAATGCCTCATGGGATGTGTAGTTCTTTTTTTTTTTTTTCACATCAGCCTATACCAGACCCCGGAGACCAGTTCATGGATCTCCGGGGGATGTGTAGTTCTACAACAGCTGGAGGGCCATAGTTTGAGGATCCCTGGGCTATAGTGTATAACGGGTATTATTGCATGGGGTGATTTTTGCACTCTACCATACAAGTGTGAAAGGATTCTTCAAGAAGAAGCTTTGTGAAGGTGTCCTCACTGCCAGGGAAGGTGCCCCAGGTGTTTATTTTTTGTTTGTTTGGTAAATCTAATTCTCACAAAGTTAACACTTGAAATGACACTTGTACTTTTTTTGATCCCTTTATGTACGGGCAGTAAGTGTATCTGCAACTTAAAGTGAACCTGTCTCCAGACTGAACTGTTGAAGTGACAGGAGGTCCCTGCATAGGCCTTTATCTTCCTGAGCACCTTTGCAGAAGAAAGTTCTAGCGCCATCTATCTCCTGTTATTTATTATAGCGCTGACAAAGTCATTGTAAATTCTTTATTTTTTAAAATGGTGAACCTGTTATACTTGCCTCCTCTGTGCAGTTGGTTTTGCACAGAGCAGCCCGGGTTCCCCTCTTCTTGGGTCCCTCTTTGCTTCCTGCTCCTAGCCCCTCCCTCCTTTGTGTGCCCCCTCAGCCAGCAGCTTGTTACAGGGGGCACCCGAGTCAGAGCCCTGGCCCCACCCTCTCTCCCCTGATTAGCTGACTGACTTTGATTGACAGCTGCGGGAGCAAATGGCGCCGCTGCTGCTCTATCTCAGCCAATCAGGAGTGTCCTGGGTGGCTGAGGGGATCTTATACACCAGGGGTGTCAGACGCAAGGCCCGCGGGCCGAATGCGGCCCTCCAGGAAATTTCATGTGGCCCTTGTACCTCTCATGCAGCTGTAGGAGAGTTCCAGCCCTCCTCTGGTCCTCCTCTAGACCCCCTTCTTTCTGCTTTCATGATTCTTCCCAGCAGCAGTATAAGGAAAGGGGGTGCACTGTAATGTAAGGGAGAGTGGGGACTCAACTTCTGATGGTGGGGTGGCTCTTGACATCTAATGTAAGGGGAGGGGATGCGCTGGACATCTAATCTTACAGATACAAGTGGCCCTTTTTGAGGGCAATCATAATGCTCATGCGGCCCACGATGAAATGGAGTTTGACACCTCTGTTGTACACCGATGGAGAGAAAGGGCTCAGGTAGGTAATTGGGGGGGGGGGGGGGGGGGGGGCTGCTACAGGGAGAATTTTTTTTTTATCTTGATGCATAGAAAGCATCAAAATAAAAAAACCTTCTGCCTTTTATCACTCCTTAAAGCGGAGTTCCGCCAATTTTTTTTTTTTTTTTAAGTCGGCAGTTACAAATACGGCAGCTGCTGACTTTTAAAATAAAGACACCTGTCCAGGGCGCCCACAATGTCGCCACCCGAAGCCGATCTGTCCCTCGGCTCTCGGGAGGGGCCGTCATCTTCGTTAAGGGAATCTGAGAGTGAAGACTTGCGGCTTCACTTCCTGGTTACCTACTGCACATGCACGACCCCACTGGTCCCTGAGAAGAGAAGCTGCCCGCTCCAGGTAAGCGCACCTCGGTGATCAGTGTCCTGACGGGACCAGATGGGTGCTGGCAATGCACGAGGCATGAATTGAAGAGAAAATTGTATGGACAGCCGCACTCCAGTAGATCTTAAAAAATAGATAGCCTTTTAATGTGGTAAAAAGAAAAGGCACTACAAGAAAAAACAGCAAACAGTGGGGTATATACAGCTGATGCGTTTCACATTGAATTGCAATGCTTATTCTTAGTTAATGACACCCGCAACGGTTTGCACAAGGCAGTGTGAACTGCCTGCAGGAGAGGGGCGATGCGGGAACCAGTGCTGTAATCACGCTGGTTCCTGCATCGCATCAGTGTAAACCCAGGATTAACTAAAAAAAACATGATATACTTAGCAAAAACACTGCACAGAGCAGCCACAATCCTCCTCTTCTGCGATCCCTTACCAACGCTCCTGGCTTCTCCCCCCTGCCAAGCACCACCATACCAAGCGGCTTGCTCCCGAGCTGTGCTCTGGGTGGCCCTCGGCCCTGCCTCCTGCTCTCTCCTTACTAGCGGTGATTGACAGCAGCAAGGACCAATAGCTCACTGCTGCTGTCTCTGAGCCAATGAGGAGGGCGAGAGCTGAGAGAGCCTCTGCTCTTGTGCACAGCGCTGGATCGAGAGGTAAGTATAAGGGGGACTGCACAGAGAGGGCAAGTATAACAGGTTTGTTATTTAAGAACATTTGATCCATTTTTAATCGCTTTTAGTTGACTTAAAAATTAAGTTGTCAGACAAGTGACTTCATTTGCCTTAATGCATCAGGAGCAAAATATAAGTGTCATTTGAAGGCGGCAAACCCCCCCCCCCCCCCCCCCCCCCGAGGTGATAAACCCCTCCGCTGCCTGCCATACACATTAATGAGAGATTAACATATATGTTTTACCTATTTGGGGCCTTATATATCAATTATTTATGCACGTTGAAAGTCTTAGAACAACCTGGATGCTTTGGGCCATACAGACTGTCCAACTCCCCGTGCAGCATGAGAAGTAGCGGACATTTTTTTTGTGGGAGGGTTGTTTGGGTGCGTACACCTGAACCCATCCTAGAGGCAACGCAGGGGTTTATCTGTCCCCCACCCCCTCCCTAATCCAGTGCAGTGCTCGGTATTGCCCCATGGATAGGTAAAACAGGAACTGTTTTGTTTCTGCAGGGAAACGGCAAGAGTGTAACCAGGTTATGGTCTATTCTGCTCTTCAGGTGCCCAATGAGGATTGAGACCCACCCAGCTCAGCTGCCGTGCAGCCAACAGACACTGAGTCACCATTCAAGTGCTCCTCTCTCACCCAGAAGCCGGCTCTCCTTTCCAAAATCTGGCCCAGGCCAGTAAGACTGTCTCTCCTCCCCCTTCCTTTCCACTCACTTTTTCTTTTGCTCCTCTCCCTCTTGCCCCTCTCCCTCTTGCCCCTCTCCCTCTTGCCCCTCTCCCTCTTGCCCCTCGCTCCCCTTTTTTGCTTTTTCTTTTCTCAGTTTAACTCCAGACCTCATTCCGCCCTTCTGGCCGGCGCTGGGCCTACTCAGGCTGACTGGAGCAATCTGGTATTGCTCATCTCTTCAAAACCAGTAAACTAGAATCCTCTCAGACTCGCGTGCCGCTCTTACGCTGAGATGGTCAAGTCTACGGCTCATCTGTGTTCATTTTTTTTTTTTTTTTCTTCAATTTGTCGATTTACGGTGGAGACTTTCCTGCTCAGAACTGTCTGTTGTCTCGGAGAACGGTTAATTTTTATCTTTTTCGGAAATCGATCCTTGGAACGTGGAGGCTACTGGTTCCCCCTCCCTCTTCTTATCCTGACAAGGAACAGTCACTCGCGGCTGCTCCTCAGGGGACTGAATAACATGAGTTTTAATGTGGTATGTCATTTTTTTTATGCTTGGTTTTGTTTGGGGAAGGGAGCGCAATTTGGTAACCTGTCAAAAGTCGCCAAGTCCGAAACGGCATGTTGTTTATTCCATCAGACGGTTCGTATGTGTCCAGCACTGACTTAATTACAGTACTAAACAAAACTTCAAACATGTGTCAAGATAACATTGAGTGCCAGAACGCTACTTTAATTTAAAGTTTACTTATTTCTTTTTTTTTTTTCTTTAAGTAAAGGATGGTGACACTCCAAGGCTGCTGGAGTAAAAGTGCCCTGAGTCTTGTCTGGTGCTAAGTTGGTTAAAAACAATGTGCCCTTTTTCAAAGTATCGTGAAGCGAATGCTCAGGTGAGAAGCCTCAGATAGAAGCTGCCTGAAAAATGCAGAGCGAGGTAGCTCAGTTTTTAGGGCCCTTTCACACGGGGCTATCCGATCAAGTCCACCTGTCATTTTTTTCACAGGGACCTGATCGAAAGGTCAATACATTCCTATAGACATGCAGGTGTCTGTTTTACATCTGATTCGTTCAGCTAAAAAAGGACTACTGCATCTTCTTCCATTTGGGCTGACCAGATCAATGGCAGCACGGTATAAACGGACAGTGAAGTGCGTTTTAGTCCTGGCTGCCCATAGAGCGGGTTGGAAGCGGACCTGTCATCTCCTCTGCTACGATCAGTGGGCATCAACTCGCAGATAAGAGAAACCAATACCCAAGCTCAACTGCCCGCTCAGTCCCTCGTGGCTCACGAACGGTGCTCAAGGCAGGGTTTTCACACACTCGAGTGGAAATTCCATAGTAGAGATGAGCCAGCAGCCAAAAATGAATTGAATGTAAAGTCTTTATTGGCTACATAAGAGAGGCTGCTACAGCCGAAACACGTTAGGAAACTTGTGATGTGACCTATATGTAGCCAATGAGGACTTCGCATTTGATGGATTTACTGGGTGCCGACTCATCTCTACTATGAAATATCAGCTTGCAGATACCCTGATGATCGGAATGGAAGTTGCCCATGTGAAAGAGCCTCTAATCTTCTCAAACAAGTATGTGACCAATTGTCTTTAAAGCTCAAGTCCAGCCATAGCTTTTTTTTTTTTTTTTTGCTTAGAGTGGTTGATTCTTTTTTTAGCAGTTTGTTTATATAATGTTTTAATACATTCTTGGGAACCATACTTATTTCCTCCATTGCAGCCAACAAGTATCCCCAGTCTACCCTGTCAAATGCTTTTTCTGCATCTATTGACAGTAATAGAGCTGGGTGTCCATCTCTTTTTAAAAAAAAAAAAATGTAATAAAGAGTTCTTATGGTTGTTTTTTTGCCGTTTGTGACCCCTTTGGAGTGTCTTCTTACTGCTGTGGCCCCTGCCGGGAGAACACAATAGCTCCACAGGAGCAATTCCCCCATCAATACGGACTGTGTCGATTGGGGAATCCTAGTGATTTTTCTTACCCGCAACCTGTGGTGACGGGGAAAAAAAATTGCATCATTATGGTCTGCCTAAAGCCTTGTACACATCAGATTTCCATCGGATAAATCCGTGTAATTTTGTTTGAAGGGCGTTGGCTGTGAACTTGTTCTGCATACAGACGGCAGAACTTTTTCAGCCAACATACACATGAAACTATGTGGTTTTTCAACTCTTTAGCGCCACCCTTTGGGCAACTTCTGCTAATGTGGTCTTATGGTTTCCATTGATTGGGAGCATGAGTGTTTGTACTTTGGATTTTTTTCTGACAACCTTGTGTACGCCCGATCGGATAATCCGACAAGACGCATTTGTTGTCGGAAAATTTGCTATAAAACATTTGTTTTATGTCCGATGGAGCGTACAAACAGTTTGGATTATCTGACAAAACCCTGCCATCATACATTTGTTGTCTGAAAAACCTAATAGTGTGTACGAGGCTTTGGAGAGAACGTTTTAATGCTTTCTATGTCCTTGTTGGAAAAATGTCCTCATTTCCTGTGTGCCTTATGGGTGTTTTTGGGACAGGAAGTGAGGAAAAAGTGTCATGGTTGGGACACAGACAGCCATACACGTTTCTACCTGTGGCTACAGGTCTCCATTGAAGGCAAATTTAAAATTTGAGCTGTGGATGGATTTGTCTTCTGAGCAGCGTGAAAAATTATCGCCAGTACAGTGAGTGCATCCTATTGGGTTCAGGCATGGCCATGTCTGCCTCAATAGTCAAAAGTGGAGCTGCCTGTTTTGGTTGGCAGGGGCAATTGATATTTTTTATAAGAGACCGTATTGCGGCTTTAGAAAAAAACAAAAAGTAGCTGGAGTTGGGCTTTAAAACTTAAATTGCACCCCTTTTTTTTTTTGACAGACTTGATATGGGTAAAGCAGGACAGTGAAATCAGTTTTGTAAAATGAAACCTATAATGCATCTTATTCCATTTTGCGTGTATTGGCCCTTACAAGATCCGCTGTACCTAAGCGGTGAGTCTTCGCTCTTTTGCTGGATGGTAGCTGTAGATCAAGCCATGGTCAGAAAGCATTCCCTATGGCAAACCTTGGCACCCCAGATGTTTTGGAACTACATTTCCCATGATGCTCATGCACTCTGCAGTGTCCTTGAACATCATGGGAAATGTAGTTCCAAAACATCTGGGATGCCAAGGTTTGCCATCACTGCCATATGGCAAAGAAGGGTAGAGTTGTATGTTTGGGCACCCCTGGTCAAATGACTTGTGCTTTTGATTAAAAAAAAAAAAATTAGCACAGTGGTGGAAGGTCAAGGTCCTATTCACTTTTAATCCACAAGTATCATTTGACCACGGGTATGAAAAGACAACTTTTGAATATTTGGAGTTCAGTGGAAACTGCCTTTAGAATTTATAACGGTGCAACGCTAGAGAGAAAAAAGGTCCAGATTTCACTGCCCTGCTCCAATGTTGAGGTTTTGTGTTTTTTTAAATATGTTCCTCTATATAAGGTTTTCCTGTCCTCTGTATAGTATGAGGTGTTTTTGTCCGTGGCACAGAAAAAGTTAAAGGGAACCTTTCATGAAAGAAATCTGGAGGCTGCCATTGCCCAAAATGCAAAATGGCGTTCTCATGTCTAATAGGAGATGGCAATGGCCGCACCCAGGTTTCTGTTATGACAAGCTTTCCCTACAGGAAGAAGCCACGTAGGTGTAATTTTTATATATTTTTCATATTTTTTTTTGAGAGAGAACCCAAAGATTTTTCTTTTGTGCCCGCCATTCTTGTACTATGCATTGCAGGGTCCGTTGTTGCATTGAGTGAGACACCACATGTACAGATATATCATCACTGTTTTTACAGTCCTGCAATACATTTCTCCAATAAAGACAGAGCCTTGGTTAAGGCTTGTGTATGTGTCAACTTTTATTTCTTTCCTCCTCCAGTAGGATATGTAAAAGTATGTTGACCCCCCTCCAAAGGATGGTGTTCAGATGTGGCGACTCTAAAATACTGACACCCCCTAAGCCAGGGGGTCGCAAACTGTCGTCTCTCCAGCTGTTGTGAAATTACAGGTCTCATCATGCCTCTGCCTGTGGCAGTTGTGTTTAACTATTAGCCTTGCAATGTCACATGGGACTTGTCGTTTTGCAACAGCTGGAGGGCCACCAGTTTGAGACCCCTGCCCTTAAAAGGGTTGTAAAGGTACAATTTTTTTTTCCCCCTAAATAGTTTCCTTTTACCTTAGTGCAGTCCTCCACTTACCTCATCCTTCAGTTTTGATTAATTAAATGTCCTTATTTCTTCTGAGAAATCCTCACTTCCTGTTTTTCTGTCTGTAACTCCACACAGTAATGCAAGGCTTTCTCCCTTGTGTGGAGTGTCGTGCTCGCCCCCTCCCTTGGACTACAGGAGAGTCGGGACACCTACTAACACACAGCTCCTTTCTCTATCTGCAACAGAGAGTGTCCTGACTCTTCTGTAGTCCAAGGGAGGGGACGAGCACGACACTCCACACCAGGGAGAAAGCCTTGCATTACTGTGTGGAGTTACAGGAAGTGAGGATTTCTCTGAAGAAATGAGGACATTTAGAAACAAAATGGAATGATGAGGTAGGTGAAGGCGGGCGGCACTAAGGTAAAGTAAGCTTTTTGGGGGGAAACAATTTATTGTACCTTTACCACCCCCTTTGAGCTGTATTCCTGGGTGAGGCCAACATACATGCCTTCTGCTCAGTTCTATGGCATCTCAGCCCAGCCATTCAAGAACAGCCTTGTAATTGTATTACTGAATATAAGGGGTTTTCTGATTGGTGGGGATGGAGATCATGACCATTCAAAGAATACCTTACAATCATTGCTAGAAGAAGAAAAAAAATGCAAGGCTCTTCCTGAATGGCTTTACTGCTGTAGGACTGACTCTGTATGGGTGCATATGGGAAGTGTGTGTAGGACTTAGCCAGGATTTGTGATCAAGCAACTGCTCATCAGATTGCAAAAAGTGTGCCCCACCCAAGGCGCATGCACATCTAAAGGGACGTCAGAGATGAGATCTCAGTGTATACCACACAAGGCGCATGCACATCTAAAGGGACGTCGGAGATGAGTTCTGAGTGTACACCACCCAGGGAGCATGCATATCTAAAGGGATATGTTCTTTCATATAATTCTTGGGAACAAAATGGTTGATGACAGCAAAAGCTAAAAGGCTGAAGTTCAGCCTTGTTTTCTGTGTATATGTCAGTTTGATTCTACTTGAAGTAGAGTAGCCAGTTTCAATAAAGGAACAAATTGAGATAAAACATAAAAATAGAACTTTCTTTGAGACTTTATTGTACATTTACTAACAAGAACAAAACAGGAAAATAACACAGGGTGCTGATGTGTGCTTAATACAGGTGTGAGTTAAGGCCTGATCTCATAAATAAAAGTGTGGTTTTCATGTCCATTGCGACCAGTCCAACACATCCCTACTGCATTGACACTTGACGGAAGAAGCTGGTGGATTATTTGGGTAAGAAGACCTGCAGTTCTTTTCAATAAAGAAGACCTGTATTGTACTGTGTGTAGTATTACAAAAAAAGATAACGGAGGATATATTGCTTCTTATACCTGGCCGAATCAATGCCAGCATCCCAAAAATTAATTTAGGTACAAACTCCTTCAGCAAAAATTTGAGAGGGGGAAAAAAAAAAAAAAGATTTTTTTGTATGAGTGGTGAAATCCTTTTCTCTGAGTTCATTGATGGACACAGCAGAACTTTAGGTCCTGGACGAGCCCCCACCAATCTATGTCTTTCTCCTCATTAGTTTAAAGGCCCCTAGATTAGCTGGCAATAGTCCTGAATGAGGACTTGTCTGGGATCTGAAGATCTGCTGTGTCCTTTAAGAACGGAGGAGATAAAGAATGCAACATTTTCGGCATCCCTACCAGATTTTACTTAAATTATCTTGTGAAATCATAAGCTAGTCTGGGACCCATGTACCTATAAAGGAATACCACCTCCATACAATGGGATTGTCGTACCTACGGTTCAATCCATTACTTAGAGTCCATTGAGATACAATTTGAAAACATTCACATTATACTGCTGCCTACAGGAGGATTGGGCACTGGTCGTCAAAAAAAAAAACATGCGTCAAACCCCCTTGTATAATCCCTCTTCTACTCGTTTGACCTTTAGGTTTTTGGTAAATCAGAACTAAGGGCATGAACAAAACTGGAAGGGCGAGACCGGCTTTTCTTAATGGTTCCAAAAACGGATTTTAGAGTCAGATCAAAAATTTCATGTTTTTTTTTTTTCGTCTATTGAGGGACATATGAACTTAAACAATTGGGGCATCCAAATTAGGTCAACCTGAGGTGTGGGCTACACCAAAAAATAAACCTGGGGGTGTTGGATATTTGTAGCCCAAGAGCCTCCTGAAGGACAAGACCAATGCTGAATCTGAATGGACGAGGTCGCATACCCAACCAGCTAGGGGAACCTTCCAACGTGACTCAAGAGAGCATAGAGAAGCTACCTGGTGCTCTGGACCAGTATGGAAAATTGGAATGACTTGAGAACGAGAATGCTGAGCCAATGAGATGCTGATCAACTAGAGCCCACCAAAATCAAAGAAAAAATTGTAGCATAAATTAGATGGACTTCCTTTCTTCAGCTCAGCTAATGAAAGTCTATCTTTATAAGACTCTGGCAAACAAAAAAATGAAAGCTACCCATCATGTCTCAATTTTTTTTTTGCTAGTGTTCAACCCTCCTGTAGATAGTTCCTGGTGCTCGTACAAGTGGTAAGGGTTCACCTTTGTTTAGAAGAGGTCCTTAATGGCATTACTGTCACATGACACCCGCTTGTTCATAGTGGTCATACAAGGGTTAAGGGGTCTGCTTTACAAATGGCATTATTAGGATTGTACAAGGGACCTTTAACATTTGTAGCATGGACTTTGGAAGGAGAACACTGGAGGTTGAAAGGAAGGCTGGTGAAGAGCATGTTTGAAAAAATATGACTTGACCTCCAAAGCCGGGGCCGTCAACTGATTGGCAAATACTTTCTATGGTAAGAGGTAGTTATTTTTTTGGCAAACATAATTTATTTTCGTTTTTTTTTTTTTTTTTTTTTACACAAGTTACAATAAACAAAATAATGAAAAACAGGCTACACAATGGGAGCGTCCTATTCAAGGGCTCCTTTTCTAAAAGTTCAGGCGTAAATGATGAAAAGAAATGGGTAAGGCACTCCAAGAACAGTCATCTACAAAAGTGATAAACTGCGATTGCTGCTATTGAAATCAGGTTCTTTCTTATGATACAGGAGATTATGATTGGTTGTTGCAGGGCAATACAAAATTCTCCAATGGCGAAAGGTCTGAATTCCAGGCACATTACAAAGTTACTTACCAACTCCAGACAAAAGCCGTTCTCCCTCTATGGGAAATAAAAAGGTTAGGGACCTCTGCAAGGTTTTTGCTACCATCTTTTTCCCTATTTGGATGGATTGTGGGTCCTTAAGGGTTAGAAGCCCTGTCCATGTGGTAATGGCTGTCCATGCCTTACTTTCCCATTTTTATCCACAATATTCATTTGAATATTGTGGTGACAGGAAGCATTAAAAAAAAAAAATCTCCGATGGGGACCACAAGCAAAATAAAACTTTGTAAAATATTAATTCTTCTATACTCCATCCAAAACTAAAACGATTGTCAGGAGTTTGGTTTTAGTATACCTCAAGAGCTTAGCAGTACAGCCAGGCAATCAATTTTTTTCTTGAACGTGAGGGCATGTTATGGGACTCGACAGGCAGTAGTCAAATAATCTAGGGCCTCCAAGAGAATTCCAAAGAAATGCATTTTTACTATTGGCAATAGCAATCAAGTGGTTAACTTAATTTTCCAGTTTAAGTATGGGATAATGAAACTGTTTAATATGACCATTGGCTCGAGATGTCATAGGACTGGACAGGCAATAGTCAAAGAATGTGGGGCCTCCAAAAGGATTCCAAATCCAAAAACGTTCCTGTCGGCCATAGCAATCAGGTGGTTAATTTAACCACTTGCTTACTGGGCACTTACACCCCCCTCCTGCCCAGGTAAAATTTCAGCTTCCGGCACTGCGTCGCTTTAACTGACAATTGCGCGGTCGTGCGACGTGGCTCCCAAACAAATTTTACGTCCTTTTTTCCCCACAAGTAGAGCTTTCTTTTGGTGGTATTTGATCGCCTGTGCGATTTTTTATTTTTTGCGCTATAAACAAAAATAAGCGACAATTTTGAAGAAAAATACAATATTTTTTACTTGTTGCTATAATAAATATCCCAATTAAAAAAAAAACACATATTTTTTTCTCAGCTTAGGGTGATACGTATTCTTCTACATATTTTTGGTAAAAAAAAAAAAAATCGCAATAAGCGACTGGTTTGCGCAAAAGTTATATCGCTTACAAAATAGGGGAGAGAATTATTATTTTTTTATTATTATTTTTTTACTAGAAATGGCGGCGATCTGCGATTTTTATTGGTACTGTGACGATATGGCGGACACATCGGACACTTTTGACACATTTTTGGCGCCATTCACATTTATTCTGCGATCAGTGCTATAAATATGCACTAATTACAGTATAAATGTGACTGGCATTGAAGGGGTTAACACTAGGGGGTGAGGAAGGGGTTAAATGTGTATGCTAGGTGTGTTCTAACTGTGGGAGGAGGGGGGGGTGACTGGGGGGGTGACCGATCTGTGTCCCTATGTAGGAAGGAACACAGATCGGGCTCCTCCCTTCCAGAGACAGGACATTGTCTCTGTGTGAGCCGGCAATGAGAGATGATCTATGAGAGATCATCTCTCATTCGCCCACAGATCGCATCACAAACGGCCGCTCTGATTGGCCGTTTGCCGCGATCTGTGATTGGCCGTGTCCAAGGGACACGGACAACACAGGGCTTCCCCGCAGCGCGCGCTGGGAAAGCCAGAATGACATGCCGTCAAATGACGGCATGTTGGATTTTCAGGCCCGCGCTGTTGCCGTCATCCGACGGTAGCGCGGGCCTCAAGTGGTTAATGTTAAAGTATGGGATAATAAAACTATTTAATATGACTGTCACGGGTCGTGCCGTTACAGACTGAGATTCTCCTATGTCTAGGGTCACCTTATGTCCACTAGGGCCATAGGGTGACATAGACATTATATCATGTATTTCAGAAGATGGGACATTAATAATTCATATTGCAGGACTGGAATATTACAAGGTGATCCTACTTGACATCTGTTACACAGAAAAGGGACATTACAAGCTTATTCAATGCTTAGCTCAGGCTTTTGAAATGTTAAGCGAAGCCGGGCTTGTGAAATACCTTTCAATCTGTTGAAAAGGTGTTAATTGCATCTACTCCTAGACAATACATTGTCTATGGCAGTGTTTCCCAACTCCAGTCCTCAAGGCACACCAACAGCTCATGTTTTCAGGATTTCCCTCAATTCAAACAGCTGTGGTAATTACTAAGGCAGTGAAACTGATTGAATCACCTGTGCAAAATAATGGAAATCCTGAAAACATGACCGGTTGGTGTGCCTTGAGGACTGGAGTTGGGAAACACAGGTCTATGGTACACAAAGGTGTCAGAGACAGTACGTCTGTCTAGATATGTGGTTTGAGGTCAAGGCATTGTGTAAATGCCTTTTAGAATATGATTGAGGTTCCTTTCTGTGTGTGAAGATTATCTGTGATTGTGTATTATTCAAAAGGGAAAATCATTGTGTGACAGTATTTTGTTTTGATGTCATTATCTACAGGAATGTCATTCTCTCTGAGTTAAGTCTATTGATGATGCGGTGCCGACATGTCTAGCTACGATTAGACAATTAGCCTCAGTGTGTGAATAGGGGGGTGGGGACTGCATTGTCCTGTGATTACCTGTACTGTATAAAAAAGTTGAGAAGAAACCATTAAGGTGTTCATATCTTTGGAAGCAAGTACAGAGCAGTAGTCTCGTCTTGATTATGGGAATTGATATGGATCGTGTATGCAGTATTGTCGGAGTGTGTCAGATAAGCTTGTCGTGGTTGGATGGAAGGTTGTAAACGGTGGTGACCGTTACAATGACCATTCATGATGACCATTGGCTTGAGATGTCATGACCTGAACAGGCAATGGTCAAAGAATGTGGAGCCTCCAAGAGAATCCCAAATCAAAAAATGTGACTGTTGGCCATGGCAATCAGGTGCTCCTCTTCACTCTCCAATTTAGGTAAGGGACAATTAAACTGTTTAAAAAGACAGTTGGTGGTGAGTATTGGCTGGTAACATCATGGGACTGGACAGGCAGTGGTCAAAGAATGTAGGGTCGCCATGATCATCCCAAAAAACGTTACTATTGGTCATAGCAATCAGGTGGTCTTTATTTGACCATAGCCAGCAAATCATCTTCATTTTTCAATTTAAGTACGGGACAATGAAACAGTTTAGTATGACCATTCATGGGGACCACTTGCTGGTGACGTTGTATATGCCTGGAGAGGAAATAATCGAAGAATATAGAGCCTTTAAGAATTTAAGTAAGGGACAATTAAACTGTTTTAAATGACCATTCGTGGTGAGTATTGGCTGGAGACATCATGGGACTGGACAGGCAGAGTTCAAAGAATGTAGGGCCTCCATGATCAACCAAAAAACTTTACTATTGGTCACCGCAATTAGGTGATCCTCTTAATTTTCCACTTTAGGTACGAGACAATGAAACCGTTTAGTATGACCATTCATGGTAACCACATGCTGGAGATGTCATATGCCTGGAGAGGAAATAATCGAAGAATGTAGAGCCTTCAAGAAACTTATGGCCATAGCCAGCAGATCTTCAAGATCATCCCACTGAAGCAACTTTACTGTTGACCATAGCCAGCAAATCATCTTCTTAATTTTCCAACGAAATACAGAAGAATGAAACGGTTTGATACGATCAACATCTGTCCATTCGGATACTTTGATAAATAAGGCCTTTACCGGGTCCAGGGAAGCAAAAGTCTATAACCGATAATAGATAAGCATTATGTGCATCGATTTTAAGTCCAGCATGTCAAGAAAAAACTTCACAGCATTGAAACTGGTCACAAAACCTTGGTTTACCAGTTAGTAGCATTATGAGAGCCATCTTTAAGGCCTCCATATTGTCAGTTTAAGGCATAATGGTTTCCAATGGCAGCTGTACTGGGAAGCCCCAAAGTCTTATAAGGAGGCGCTGTTAGGCTTTTCCTATGTGTGCAATAGGTCTCCTGTAAAAAAATAAATATATAGTTGCATTAAATAATAAATACTACTACTACAAAAAAAACAGTGTATACTATATGACCAAAAACCATGTGTAAACCTATCACACCTATATGAGTTTAACATCCCATTCCAAAACCATGGCTGTTAATATGGAATTGGCTTCCCATTTATTGCTGCTCTGCTCTTCTAGGAAGGCTTTCTACAGGATTTTAGAATGTTCTTGCAGAAATATTTGGCCAAAAAAAAATTGTGAGAATGTTGGATGAGAAGATGCGGCTTGCAATAGGCATTCCAAATCATCCCAATGGTGGTCAGTAGGGTTGAAGTTAGAGCTCTGTGCAGGACACTTGAGTATAAGATGGGGCAGTATGGTGACTATATGGTTTGCACTGGCTCATTCAGATGTGCAGCATTCCTGTCCGAGGTGGAGGCAGCTTCCTCCTCGCCATCTGTTTTAACCCAGGAAAGGCCAATCCACGTGCATTGCGCATGGTTGCGGATGGACCCATTCTCTTGAATAGGTCACTTTTGCCAGTGGTACAGCCCAAGGTTTAATTTGTTCCTCAGCATGGGTATTGTCCAATCCAGCTGGATGTCCTTGTTGAGATGGGCAGCCAGGGGAAGGTAAAACCACAGCTCAACCACATGCTTTTACTGCCCCCATGGCAACGTGTGAGCGAGCCCATATAGCACTAAAGTCTTGTGCTCAATGCTCACTACAGCCATTATCTATATGCTCAATATGGGTTTCCCCACTTGCTGCAGATCCTCCAACAATTCAAAAACTCTATAGGAATAATTGGCTCCTAGTTAGCGTTTGACTTTGGGAGGGACGTTAGAATGGAAGCTCACCGGGGCAGGGACAGAGGTCATTGGTCATTATATATACACTGTAAACCTTTACAGAATATTAGGCTTAATAGCAATAGATTTCCTTACTTGATGACCATGATGATAAAGTACAGAGCTATGGAGATGAGCAGTACCCCTCCAAGAACTCCAAACACGATGGCCACTATCACACCTAAATGGAAAGAGAAAGAGGGGATTAGGTAAAGAAGACAGTCACTATTGTATTACCCATGGCGAACATCCTCCCAAAAACTGTACAGGTCACAAAAAGGAATCTCATACCCACGGATAACAGTCAGGGGTAGACAGAGGCTACTGACTTACAGGTCAGGATGGTAAGAAAGCCCAAGACACTAAGTAGCGTATTTATATAAAAAAATTGCAGAGCTATTCATCCCGTGACACTGCATTCCGTGTAAACTGGGGCCAAATTGAATGTTACTAGGCTAATTTCTCTTCAGGTCGACTGTTTTACATTTATACAGAATAGAATAGAGTGACTCAGGAAAATACCACAATATGGCCACTAGATGGAGCCATTGATCATAAGGAATAAATACTTATTTTCCATGATCATTAGAGCCACCTAGTGGGCATATAACATTGGACATTATTCTAGGAATCCATTTTGCCCCCATAAACACAGAACAAATGTTAAAGGCAGTTTCACAGAAGCAACAGCTCTGCATTTTTTTTTTTTTTTAAATACACACCTAAAAGTCAAAATCCAGCCAAAACAATGTGGATAGAGTTGAGAAGGGTTATTGTATTGTTTGATTGCTGTCTTTGTCTCCATTGAAAGTGGAAGTTAAAGAAAAGAAAAACCCTTTCCTTCCCTGTCTGCTCTGTGAAGTTTCAATCAGAGAGTCTGAAGGCAAACAGCTGCTGCCATGCTCTCTCTTTAGAAAAACATATTTTTTTTTAGAACACAAATATCAATTTTAAAAAGCAAACACATACCACATTATGGCCACTAGATGGAGCTAATGATCATAGGGAATAAACACTTATTTTCTATGATCGTTATGGCCATCTAGTGGACATAATGCAGTATTTTTCCAAACAAACCACCCTATTTTTCTGACTGTGTAATATTTGACATTATTCTAAGAAACCTTTTTGCCCCCCATTAACACAGAACAAATGTTAAACGGCAGTTTCACAAAAGCTTTGCATTTTATAGATATATATATAAAAATACACCCTAAAAGTCTAAATCCAGCCCAAAAAACTTGGAAAGAGTTGAGAAGGGTTCTCGTATTGTTTGATCGCTGTCTTTGTTCCCAATGAAAGTGTAAGTTAAAGAAAACAAAAATCCAGAAGGACTAAAACTTCTATCTATCCCTTTTCTTCCCGTCTGCTCTGTGAAGTTTCAATCAGAGAGTCTGAAGGCAAACAGCTGCTGTCGTGTTCTCTCTTTAGAATTTTTTTTTTAATAACACAATATAAAATATGTGATTAAAAATAAATAAAAAAAATCACCCAAAAAAAACAGTCACACCTCATCAACTTTCAGACACATGAATGACAAGGTAAAAAAAGAGAACTTACCTGCAGGCAGCCCTGCAAGACAGAAAAAGAAAAGAAAATGATTAAACTGTGGACATGTTACAAGGAAAATCCAAAAACACAATTGCCTATCAGACTATGAATAATAATTACATTACAATAACCCACAAAAAAGCATGGAGTCGATGGTGGCCATAGCGAGCCATCCAAATAGTTATTACTTGCCCAATGTAGGTTGGAGAATGAAATCTTAAAGGGTAAGTCCACCTTATGGGGTATTTTAGGTAAGGGTGGAGCCTGGTGGGTTTAGTCAGGCCCTGGCTTCTTAAATGTCTTGGGTGCTCCACCATTGCAGTCTCCTTGCCTCCCTGTCCACCAGGGAGTTTTGGGTGTCCCGGCCCACCTTTGTGTGTTCCAATTTCTCCTATTACATTCTCCATACTAAAAGAAAACAAGAAACACAGCCCTGTATTTGGGGGGGGGGGTCAGTGTACAGATGGGATGGAGGGAACCCTTCATAATTGGAACAGCATGTGTGCAGACCCAGGAACTCAGCACAGAGATGGTTGAAATTTTTCATAATGGGCACAGCAGCTGGCATCTAAGCCCAGGGATGGTGGAAAACGCTCATAATGGGTACAGGAGTGCAGCTCTGGAAATGCAGCACAGGAATAGTGGGAACCCCTCATAATGGGCACAGCATGTGTGCAGACCTGGGAACTCAGCACAGGGATGGTGGGAACCTCTCATAACGGACACAGCAGGTGTGCACAGACCCAGAAACTAAGTACAGGGATGGTGGGAACCTCTCATAAAGGGCACAGCAGATGTACAGACCCGGGAACTCAACACAGGGATGGCAGGAACCCCTCATAATGGGCATAACAGATCTAAAGCCTCAGAAACGAATGGGGCCCACAGCTGTGGCTGGAATACAATGGACTTCAGTAAACGTGGCATTGCTATAGTCTGAAGCTTGTGTGAGTTTAAGCCTCTTATTTTTGCAAGCTTGTCGCGTTTAGGCCTCTTATTTTGGCGAGCCAGTTATGGTCAGAAAGTTCTTCTTGAGCTTTTGGGCTAAGTCAAGCATCCCAGTTGCTTTACCAATGAGCATAGTTCTAGGCATGTAAAACTCACCATTCTGGGAAATAGGATGGAAAATTAACCAGGGGGGATGAAAGGTTCAAAAGGAAAGGGGCACGGAGTAATGATGCCCTTATGAAGGAACGTACCTTTCTCTATTACGAAGGAAGAGTACACCGTTCTCTTGTTCACTGGTTGAATGTGCCGGACATTTTTTTCTAGGACTTCAGGAGGGCGACTGACTGGAGTAGAATGAAGTGTCTTGCGCAGTTTGTCCATCTACAGAAAGAAGTGAGACAAAGTGAAACTCTAGCAGTCAGATTCTACATACCTTGGGCCAGATTCACATACACTTAATATTGCGCTGCGTAATCGAAATACTCTACGCTGCCGTATTTCACCAGGCTCTACATCGAATCCTGGTAGATTTTTGCCCGTACGCTACGGCGGCGTAGTCTATTTCTTGCCGCGTAATCGAAATACGCGATTAGGGGGCGTGAAGCATTTAAATTAAGCGCGTCCCCGCGGCGATCGAACTGCGCATGCTACGTTCAGAAATTTCCCGCAGTGCATTGCGCGAAATCACGTCGTTACGTCATTCGTTTGAGTAGCGGCGTTTACGGACATTCCTATTCCCGGACGACTTACGTTAAAAATAATAAAAGACGTCGGAAAACGTTGAAATTCGACGCGGGAACAACGGCCATACTTAACATGGGCTGTCTAATATTAGAGCAGCAAAAAGCTGGTATAGTGTTACGCAAATAAAAGATGACTAAAGGTGCCGTAAGAGATTGCGATTGAAGATCGTAAGTTCGGGGATCGCCGGCAAAAGCTCATTTGCATACCCCGACGCCGAAAATGACGGGAAGTCCACCCAGTGGCCGCAATTTTATTGCAGCGTAGATCCGAAGGCGTATGAACACGTAATCCAGTCGAATTAAAGCCCGCAGCCGTCTATTCATGGTTTGAGGTTTCCGACTAGCTAGAAAACGCGCGTAATTTGAAATTACTCCAGTCTAACACCAGTTAGACAGGCGTAATGGCTCTCTGAATCTGGGCCCTTGTTTCCCCGAAAACAAGACCTACCCCGAAAATAAGACCTAGCATTATTTTTCAGGAGGGCTGCAATATAAGCCCTACCCTGAAAATAAGCCCTAGTTTAAAATGCTTGTAAAATCCTATACCCCACTCTATTACAGTAGTATATAATGTACAATGTGCGTGTTTCAGTAATATAATTGCGGGGAAGAGAGCTCGGGCGGGTCACAGAAGCGCAGAGTGGTGCTATAACGAAGGTATTTGGCACAATTATATTACAAAAACACAAACGTACATTATATAATACTGTAATAGAATGGATTATAGGATTTTACAAGCATTTTTTTTTACCTCAGTTCACACTGGGGATTCCTGACCGGCAGGGGGAGAGAAGACAGCACATTACATGGTAAGACCTACCCTAAAAATAAGCCCTACTGTGCCTTTTGTTGCCAAAATTATAATGAGACCCGGGATTATTTTTGGTAGCATCTCACTTCCTATTGTGTGGGAGATCCCCAGAATGGGGACAAAGATAGTAAGAAAACTGGACGAGGTTTAACCCTTACAATTCAGATCTACTCTAATGAGCTATAGGTTGCATTGAGTGTTATCAAGAAACCTTGTTGACCGTCTGTAGAGGTCCCCTTGTCCTAAACAGGGCCTACTATGTCAATTTAGTTTTTGTGTAATTTTTCACCTTGTTTTTCCTTAAGCTTAAAGGGTAAGGTCACCTTTACATAAAAATCAGAACCCACGTAGCCCATCTTGTCAGCAGGGAAGATGCATGAACAGTAGGGGTGCGTCCATAAAGGGCACAAGGTCGCCGCCCACTCTCTCCTGCCACCTGTCTATCACCATAGATAGATAGATTCATGCAATGCATGAATCTATCTATGGTCGCCACTGCCACCCCCTATTCAGGTGCCCGGCCACTTTTTCAAGCACCGGGCACTTGAATTACAGCGGCGGGTATTTTTTGGAAGCACCTGATTAAAGCCAAAGGCTCTAATAGGTATCCAAAAAAGGGGAACAGCGTGTGCCATGCTGGGCTTTTGCAGTTCACTCAGTGTTGCGTTAGCAAAGCAAATGAATCACTTTTCGAACGGTAAACCGCCTCTCAGCCAATCAGGTGCTCAGGTCTGTTAACAGTCACCTGATAGGCATCCAATCACCGCGCCTGTAGTTTCAGCCAATCAAGCGTCCAATCATAGCAGAGGATGGGAGAAGACATTGGGCCAGATTCAGGTAGATGGGCGCTTCTTTATTCTGGAGTAACATTTCTCATTTACGTTACTCCGCCGTAACTTTAGGAGCAAGTACTGTTATTCACAAAGCACTTGCTCCTAAAGTTGCGGTGGCGTAACGAAAATGAGCCGGCAGAATATAAATTGGGCGGGTAGGGGGCGTGTATTATGTTTACTATGCGCGATCCCACAGCGAACGTACTGCGCATGCGTCGACTGTCAGTGCGCATGCTCCAAATTCTGTCAGTGAACGTCAATGACGTCAATCCCCATTCACGGACGTTTTACGCAAGCGTCTCGGATTTTTTTTTTCCGACGTGATGACGACGGCCATACTTAACATAGGATACTCCACTAGGGGGCTGCTTTATCTTTACGCTGCGTATATCTTACGGAAACGTCGGAAAGTCACTGCATCGCGCCCGAATACGATCGTGAATTTCCGATTCCCGCTGATTAACATATTCTCTGCGTTAATCAGCGCGCCATTTTTAAAATTGAAGTTCCGATACGACGGCGTAATACAATTACGCCGCTCGTATAGGAACTCCGACCCGGCGTTTCTTGTTTTCTGGTTACAGAAAACAAAAACGCCGGCTCAAAGTGACAGTTAGGCTGGAGTATCACTGATACTCCAGCCTAACTCTACCTGAATCTGGCCTATTGAGGAACGTGGAGGACATCACTGCCGTGACCCCACCAAGACAAGTAAGTTCCGGGCAGGGGTGGGATGCACACTGGCAGCATTTGATGGGCACACTGGCTGCGTTTGATGGGCACACTGGCTGCAATTTATGTTTTTTTTTCAGTTTGTTTGCGGCTCCCCAAAAATGTTGAGCACCAGCTGCCACTGGATCCCTCAAGCGGCTATACCAGGGCTCAGAACGGGAGATCGCAGCACAACAAGTCAGAGGGCGTCCTGTGTAAGTTAATCTTACATATTTTTCTGTAAAAGCTGAATTTACACTTTAAGTTGGCTTGTGATTCTCACTGTTGCCAGTAGATGTCACTGGTTATAGTACGAGAGCTCATAAACTAAAGTTATGAATATTTATATTTCCTTCAGCCAATCCAGTAGAAGGTTTATGCCACTGGTGCATGCCGGGGGAGGATATAAATATATCAGGGAGAGTCCATGAGCTTGTTCTCTTTCATAGAGCTGAGACCTAGGGAGGTGCTTCTGGATGGAGCTCTGTCGTTAGGATCAATAGCCTGATTTGGGGCCCAACGTGTGCTGATGTGGTCCTGAACCTGTCCTGCCTGGTATGGAGGAAGCTGTGCCAAGGAGGAGAACCAGGGGGGGCTCCCTTACTGGCGAAGCAGGCTGGTCTTTTAGAAGGGCCTGGTAAAATTTGTGAACATGCTCACTGTGTTGCCGGGTCGGCTTAAAGGACTGAACTCTGCGAAGCTGGACATTCATCTGGCTCTGGAGAGAGACCAAGTCAGGGGTCTCAAAACTTTCTAAGCAAAGGGCCAGTTTATAGTCCTTCAGGCATCAGGGGGGCCTGACTGTGGTCAGTAGGAATTAAAAATGCCCTGGCATCAGTGCCCCGTTATTGGCTTTAATGGAAAGAATATTACCCCATTGTTAGTATCCACGTGAAGCGTTGTGAGGCTTAGCCCCATTAATGCTGTTAGTAGGGGGAATGGTGCTTCATCATTGGTGTCAGTTAGTAGAATAGTGCCCCATGGGCCAGATAAAGGCGAGCAAAAGGCCACATCGACCCCCAGGGCCACAGTTTGGAGACCACTGCTGTAAGTGATCTGCTACTGTATCTGGGACCCCTAAAACCCTCCCCTACTTTAAAAGAACAAAAGTGCACAATATCCTTCTTTGGTCCCCACATTTTAGTAATGATATCCCATCCGTGGCCACTGGAGGTGATATCCTGTCTTTGAGGGGTGTCCAAGGGTGTGGCTACAGTTTCATTTCCTCAAATACCAATATTCGTGTTCTCATGGAAATCCCTGGTTGCCCCACCCACTTACCTGAGACTGGGAGATCTGGACGGGGTTGTGGAAGACGGTCCAGGTGACACTCTGGAAGCATGGCGGCGTGGTCAGGGAACCACTGTAGCGGAAATACTGATCAAGCTTGCTAGGCAGGAGCTCCTCCACATTGAAGGACGGAATGGTGACACTCTGATCTGCAGGAAATATCGAACACAAGGTTGTCACATACATATATGACCACAAAAGTGTGTGCAGTGCCTCCAAATGGCCGAGAATAGAATAGAAAATACAACAATAGAATATAATAGTGTAAAACAGAATAGAAAATAAAAGTATAGAAAAAACTGAATGGAAAATAAATGGATAGAGTAGAATATAGAATATAATAAAATAGAAAGAATATAACCTGTTCAAATAGAAAAAAAAATAAGACTAGAACGGAACAGAAAATAAAAGAGAATATAACCTTCTTCCAGAATTCAAATAGAATACATTTGAATAGGAAAGAAAATAGAATAGAATTGAGCATAACAATATAACCATTTTCCAAAGATCTAATTTGGAATAGAATAAAATTTTATTTAATTTTTGTTCTATTCAAAATGAACTTTATGTTCAAAAATAAAAATACAATTTGAATAGAAATTAATAGAATATGATAGAAAATAATAGAATGAAAAAATAACCATTTTCCAAAATTCGAATTTCAAATGGAATAATTTTGAGGATGAATAGAATACTAAAGAATGATCAAGAAAGGAATATAATAGAAAAAAAAATAGAACAGAATAGAAAAAATGTAACCTTCTTCTGAAATTTGAATTTCAAATAGAATAAATTTGAATGGAAAATAAAATAAAATAAAATATCATAGAACAGAATAACACAATATAACCATTTTCCTGAAACTCTAATAGAATTTGAATTAGAAAAGAATAGAATATACAGTAATAGAAAATAATAGAAGTAGAACATACTTATAGACTAAAACAATAAAATGTAAAGAAAGAAAATAACCATCTTCTAAAATTCTAATTTCGAATAGAATAAATTTGATTCGAATGGAAGTTAATTCAGATTTGAATTGATTACAATTTTCTAAGTTCGGTCGAATCCAGTTTAATTCAAACCGAATTTGAAAAATTCTAATCGATTTGAGTTTGAATAAACTATACGAATTCCGAAAACAAATTAAACTAAATTACATTTTTTTGTTCTGCACATGTCTATTGAGGTCTATCAGTCTGGAGGAGTGGGCGTTCCCAGACAGGGTTCATTTGCATAGGTACCACCCACATGCGAGTCTGAGCCTCCATGGATAAAATAACTGAAATCCAATGAATGAAAAGGGGCGGGGCTAGGGACTGTCTAGCTGGGGAGGAAAGGGCTTAGATGATGCTGGGCGTCCTCCAGCCGGGAACTGAGGCAGAGCTCTATCTGACTTGCTGCATTATGAGAGGCTCACAGTGTGCAGGGAACCCATACTAAAGATTACTTACCTGCAAAGCTGACTCTCTGCAGGGCGTTGACGATGTTGGCATAGCCTGGGTTATCACTGGAGCCGGTCTGTATAGTAAGGATGGAAGATAAAAATTAGATCTATCAGATAAAAGGAAGCGGCTTCTAAAAAAAACAGCAACACAATGCATTTCAGTAATTCTACAACGTATTAGGTGATGAAACGCGTTGCCCACCGTGATTAGGATTCCGAGAACCGCCAATCCATTTGGCTTGTCCTTGGCTTCATTGATGTCGGTGAATCGGTCGGCATTATAATGGACGATGTGCAACTGGATGTGGGGGAGAAGAACAGAAATTGAACAATTAGTATTTTTTTTTTACTGCCAATAGCAATAGGTGGGCGGAGCAAATTCTGCCTGAGATCACAACAACAAATCCAATGTCACAATCATCGATGAATTGAATTGATATATAAATACTCCCTCT
Source organism: Rana kukunoris (assembly GCA_029574335.1). Taxonomy (NCBI): domain Eukaryota; kingdom Metazoa; phylum Chordata; class Amphibia; order Anura; family Ranidae; genus Rana; species Rana kukunoris. Next base: position 10,003,489 of record CM056059.1, on the reverse strand, counting down.
ATATACAGGGCACCCAGAAAGTATTCACAGAGCTTCACAGTTTGTTATATTGCAGCCTTATTCCAAAATGGATTCAATTAATTTATTATCGCAAGCTCCTCCCATGCACACAAATATTGCAGGCTCCTCCCATGCACACAACTATCGCAGGCCCCTCCCATGCACACAACTATCGCAGGCTCCTTCCAGGCACGCAACTATCACAGGCTCCTCCCATGCATGCAACTATCACAGGCTCCTCCCATGCACGCATTACAAGCTCCTCCCATGCACGCAACTGTCACAGGCTCCTCCCATGCACACATCACAGGCTCCTCCCATGCACACATCACAGGCTCCTCCCATGCACACAACTATCACAGGCTCCTTTCATGCACGCAACTATCACAGGCTCCTCCCATGCACGCAACTATCACAGGCTTCTCCCATGCACGCAACTATCACAGGCTCCTCCCATGCATGCAACTATCACAGGCTCCTCCCATGCATGCAAGTATCACAAGCTCCTCCCATGCACGCAAGTATCACAAGCTCCACCCATGCACACAAGTATCACAAGCTCCTCCAATGCACACAAGTATCACAGGCTCCTCCCATGCACACAAGTATCACATGCTCCTCCCATGCACATAAGTATCACAGGCTCCTCCCATGTACATTAGTATCACAGACTCCTCCCATGTCACAGCCTTTGCCATGGCACTCAGAGTTGATCTCAGGTGTATCCTGTTTCCACTGATCATCCTTGAGATGTTTCTAAAACTTGGGGCCAAACCCAACCCCTAAAAAACAACCCTGCATCATAGTTCCCCCTCCACTAAATGGTTTGGATCAAAGCAAGGTCAATAAAGACATGGATGAGCGAGTTTGGGGTGGAGGAACTTGACTGGCCTGCACAGAGTCCTGATGACACACCTTTGGGATGAATTGGAGCGGAGACTGTGAGCCAGACCTTCTTGTGCCTGACCTCACAAATGCTCTTCTGGAAGAATGCTCAAACACTCCCATAGACACTCCTAAACCTTGTGGACGGCCTTCCCAGAAGAATGGAAGCTGTTAGAGCTGCAAAGATGGGGGCCAACTCAATATTGAATCCTACGGACTAAGACTGGGATCCCATTAAAGTGTATGTGCGTGTAATGGCTGGTGTCACAATACTTTTGACAATATAGTATAGTATAATAATAATAATAATTATAAATATATTACAGCCCTTGGGTTGGGATAGCACGCTGTTACTAGCCAGCGCTTACATTGTAATTGTCTCTGCTTTGCTCCACACAGCCCTGCCACCTCCTGACCCCATGCCTGTGATAGACAGAATGCCAGCCCAATGCTGGGATGCGTTCTATCTAGCACAGGCACAGGGTCAGGAGGAGGCGGGGCTGTGTGGAGCAGAGCGGAGACCATTATAATGTAAGCGCCGGTAACGGTGTGCTATCCCATGGCTCTCCTCTGGCTCCAGCTATGCATTCCTTTGCCCAGGCAAGGCTGCAACGGGCACAGTGAGGCTGCATTGAGAGGCACAGGTGAAGCTGCATTGAGAGGCACAGCTGAGCAGGGCCGATCCTAGAGTCACAGACGCCTGGGTGCAGAAATTGGTCTGGTGCCCCCACATGGTCAGAGACTGCAGACATAGTACAGGAGACGGTCAGAGACTGCAGGCATAGTACAGGAGACGGTCAGAGACTGCAGGCATACTACAGGAGACGGTCAGAGACTGCAGGCATACTACAGGAGACGGTCAGAGACTGCAGACATAATACAGGAGACGGTCAGAGACTGCAGACATAATACAGGAGACGGTCAGAGACTGCAGGCATACTACAGGAGACGGTCAGAGACTGCAGGCATACTACAGGAGACGGTCAGAGACTGCAGGCATACTACAGGAGACGGTCAGAGACTGCAGGCATACTACAGGAGACGGTCAGAGACTGCAGGCATACTACAGGAGACAGTCAGAGACTGCAGGCATACTACAGGAGACGGTCAGAGACTGCAGGCATACTACAGGAGACGGTCAGAGACTGCAGGCATACTACAGGAGACGGTCAGAGACTGCAGGCATACTACATGAGACGGTCAGAGACTGCAGGCATACTACAGGAGATGGTCAGAGACTGCAGACGTAGTACAGCAGATGGTCAGAGACTGCAGACGTAGTACAGCAGATAGTCAGCGATTGTCGCTATGGTATGGCACCTCAGCGACCCCACATCTGTGGCACCTGGGTGCGCTGCACCCCGTGCACCTGCCCAGGATCGGCCCTGCAGCTGAGGCTGCATTGAGGGGCACAGCTGAGGCTGCATTAAAGGGCACATTAAAAGGACACATATACACACCTATACCTATTCATCATGGAAATATAATTTTTAGGGAGTGTAAACCTTTAAAGTAGGCGTAAACCCCAACTGCCTGACATTTTGTTAACTAAATCCCCACGTATTGCAAAAACATTTTTTTTTTAAATAAAATACTCTTTTCATATATTTTTTTGGATCCTTTGTTGCATCTCAGTGATGCTGATCTCCTGCAGCCTCTTTGCAGATTTTGTCTATCTACATGAACGCCAAAGATGGGTTCATGGCATTTCTCAGGGTGGGGACGACGGTGGACCATATAATGAAGCCATTTGCAGTCCCCATCAGAAGTCGATGTGTCAGGGTGACAACCCAGAAGAACAATTGGGAGACAGGGAAAGAGGGTTGTCATCATATAAAACAGAAGGAACCTGAATGAGGACACTTGTGGCAGGATCACCAGGGATTATTTTACTGAAAGTTTCAGATTTTGAAATGATTTTACCAATTTAGAGCCGATATGAGATTTTAGCGATTGTGTTCACATATACATTGATGGTATAAAGTGTTATTGAAGCTGTAGACCCATCATGGTAGGACGTTGTCATCAAAGTGTAATCCCGTGTTATTGTAGCGGGTGTGCACACATACATTGTAATGGGCGAGACAGCAGAGTCAGCAGTCTGCCCCCCTCCAGACTCTTTGTAGTCTGTGTCGGAGCGGTATGGGGCCTGTTGGCCGCGGTCAGTAAGCTAAATTTCTCATTGCTGGCTGAAGGGATCCTGCAGCTTTCTAATCCACGTGGGGTTACTGAACTATAAAACTGACCGTTGCCCGCTGTGAGTCCAGATGAGTTAATTTTTACTGCATGCAAACAGCTTTTCATCTGCAGCTTAAATGTCAAAGTAAAAAGCTAGAGACTCGGGAGAACCTTCTACCATCTCATGAGCCCCGATTTGAGGAGATGATTGAGGTCTTCTTCAATCCGTTCCAATCAATAGCTTTTGGCTTTGCCACAACATGTGCAAGACCTCCTCTGGCCATGAGTTAACGTTTAGGTGGGTGGTTGGGGGGCCTAAATGGCCGGTTTTTACCACTCCCTTTCCCCGACTTGTTCATTCAGTACACTTTGGTGGGGGTGAGCCAGCCACGTCCCGTGACCTTCGACCTCTGGGAGAGGTCCCTGTTCCAATTCCCGAGTCCTAGCCTTATTCTTCAAGGGGAAACCCTAGCCCCAACCCTTAACCCTACGACCTTCCACTTGTGTCTGTCAAAAGGACAGATGCAGAAATCGCTGGCCTTGGCAATTACATGGGCAGCAAGGTAGTGGTAAAAACAGGCCAGTTAGGTCCCCCAACCACCCACCTAAAAGTTAACTGATGGCCAGAGGAGGTCCTACAAAGCCAACAGCTCTTGATTTAGGGAAACCTTCTACCCGATTTGAGGAGACGATTGAGATAGATATTCCTGGTCTTCATCAACCCATCCAAGACCTTTCACTTGTGTCTGCAAAGTCTTACACCTGTCATTGCAAAGCCTTCTACCATTTAATGAGCCCGATTTGAGTAGATGATTGAGATGGGTATTCTTGGTCTTCGTCAACCCATCGAAGACCCACCACTTGGGTCTGCCAAACGAAAAATGTGTAAATTGTTGACCTTGGCATTTAACGGGCTGTGTAATCCAGGGTGCTTTCTTTTGGAGGAACCCTTTTTTTTAGGTTTCATTTACACAGGCGGCAAGGAAGTTGTAAAAACAGGCGGTAGAGGCTGCTCCCCCAACCGCCCACCAAAAAGATAACAACAGGTGGCCGGAGAAAGTCTTACACCTGTGATGGCAAAGTCAAATGCTAGGGGACTCGGGAACCTTCTACCATCTAATGAGCCTGATTTGAGTAGATGATTGAGATAGGTATTCATAGTCTTCATCAACCCATCCAAGACCCACCACTTGCGTCTGCCAAAAGGATTTTTTTTTTGAAAATTGTTGGCCTTGGCATTTAATGGGCTTGGTAGTCCAGGGTGCTTTCCTTTGGAGGAACCCTTTTTTAGGTTTCATTTACACAGGCGGCAAGGGAGTGGTAAAAACAAGCAATTGAGGCCCCGCAACCACAAACCTAAAAAGATAACAGGTGGCAGTAGGAAGTCTTACGCATGTCGTAGCAAAGTCAAATGCTAGGTACTCGGGAACCTTCTACGATTTAATGAGCCTCATTTGAGTAGATGATTGAGCTAGGTATTCCAGGTCTTCGTCAAACCATCCAAGACCCACCACTTTGCGCCTGCCAAAAGGAAAATGTTTGAAATTGTTGGCCTTGGTATTTAATGGGCTGTGTAGTCCAGGGTGCTTTTCTTTGGAGGAAACCATTTTTTAGATTTAATTTACATGGGCGGCAAGGGAGTGGTAAAAACAAGCGATTGGGGCCCTGCAACCACCCACCTAAAAAATAAGGAAGTCTTACGCTTGTCATGGCAAAGGCAAATGCTAGGGGACTCGGGAAAAATGTGGAAATTGTTGGCCTTGGTATTTAATGGGCTGTGTAGTCCAGGGTGCTTTCCTTTGGAGGAAACTATTTTTTAGGTTTCATATACACAGGCGGCAAGGGAGTGGTAAAAGCAAGCAATTGATGTCCTGCAACCACAAACCTAAAAAGATAACAGGTGGTCGTAGGAAGTCTTACACATGTCGTAGCAAAGCCAAATGCTAGGGACTCGGGAACCTTCTATGATTTAATGAGCCTCATTTGAGTAGATGATTGAGCTAGGTATTCCAGGTCTTCGTCAAACCATCCAAGACCCACCACTTGCGTCTGCCAAAAGGAAAATTTTTGAAATCGTTGGCCTTGGTATTTAATGGACTGTGTAGTACAGGGTGCTTTCCTTTGGAGGAAACTATTTTTTAGGTTTAATTTACACAGGTGGCAAGGGAGTGGTAAAATTAGGCAGTTAAAGCCCCCCAACCACCTACCTAAAAGATAAGACGACCGGAGGTCTTACATGTGCCATGGCAAAGCCAAAAATACCAGAGACTCAGGGAAACCTTCTACCATCTAATGAGCCAGATTTGAGGAGATGATTGAGCTCTATATTCCTGGTGTTGTTCAATTCATCCAAGACCCACTATTGTCTTCATCCTTGTGTCTGCTAAAAGACACATTTGGAAATTGCTGGCCTAGGCATTTAATGGGATGTGTTAGTCCAGGCCAGGAATTTCTGCCTCTGTCCTTTGGTAGATGCAAGAGGAAAGACAATGGTGGGTCTTGAATGCATTGAAGACGGCCAGGAATATCTAGCTCAATCATCTCCCCAAATCACTTATTAAATGGTTCAATCAGGCTCATTAGATGGTAGAAGGTTTCCCTGAGTCTCTAGCTTTTGGCTTTGCCACTACACATGCAAGACCTTCTCCGGCCATCTTTTAGGTAGTTGACCGGGGGGCCTTCCATCCAAGACCCACCATTGTCTTCCTCCTTCCGCCTGTCAAAGGACAGATGCGGAAATTACTGGCATTGGCATTTAATAGTCTGTCTTAGTCCAGGGTGCTTTCCTTTGGAGGCGCCCATTTTTTTAGGGCTCATTTACAGGGACAGCAAGGGAGTGGTAAAAACAGAGGGTTAAGGCCCATCCAACCCCTCACCTAAAAGTACAGGCAGCCCCAGGAGGTCTTGCATGGCAAATTTGACTTGGCTTGTTAAGTTTGACAGGAGGCAGCCTATTAAAATAATAGAAACGCGACGCAACCACGAGCCGAAAGGCTTGGTTCACAGTTGCAGCATGGTGTTTCAATACAAAATTGCCTCTGGAGTGCCTGGGAAGCCTTTGCTCTACTGCCCTCTGAAAATTATGCACCCTGAATCAATTTAGAGGGAGCACCAAAGACCGACACCCATCTTAGCCTCCTGGGAGAGATCATTTCGCTCTCTCCCAGGGGGCTAGTTTGAGATCCAAACACTACCAACTACAGCAGGGATAATCAATTAGCGGACCTCCAGATGTTGCAAAACTACAAGTCCCATCATGCCTCAGCCTTTGGGTTCATGCTTGTGGCTGTTAGAGTCTTGCTATGCCTCATGGGAATTGTAGTTTTGCAACAGCTGGAGGTCCGCTAATTGCATATCCCTGAACTACAGCATGGCTTTGAATAAGGTATACCCCTATGTCCGGATATAGCTGAACTTATTTACTTACTTGATATCTTGGATTGGAAGATCGTTTCTAGAGTAATTTTTTCCAATCTTCATGCTTTACCCCGATTGAGGCCATAACACCAGTACCTTTCAATTTTGGAGCCACTGGTTCTCTCTGACTTTGTGCTATGAGAATCGCTCTGTTTCGGTGAGCCAACCTTTTTCCTCTATTGGATGGAATTTCTTTAACCAAATGTTAATCAAGAATGACTCTTCTGCTAGATAGTGAGACCCGTTTTCCTTGTTCTTGCAACTAATGAATCCCTTATGCACCCTGACGAAGCTTAATGGCGAAACACGTTGATACACCTGGGCTCATATCATATACAGTAAAACCTTGGTTTGAGAGCGTTTTGAAAGACAAGCTAAATTTTTAAATATGTTTTGACTTGATATACAAGCGATGTCTTGATTTACATGTAGCGTCATGTATAAAAGAAGAGAGGAGCCTCTAAGTGTAGCAATGTAGCAATATGCTTACATTTAATGAAAGTACAACATTTAGCAACTTATTGCTACACTAAGGCTCCTCTATTCTCTTTTATACTCTGGAGCTCCTGCTTCTAATCCCTTTGGAGGCTTCCATTTGTGGATGGACATTTTATGGTCACACAACTTATCACATTGCTATAATCTTTTTCTATGGACTATAAACTGAAGAACCTATGAATAAATGGTTGTGGAACGAATCATTTGAGTTTCCATTATTTCTTATGGGGAAATTTGCTTTGAAATACAAGTGCTTTGGATTACAAGCATGTTTCCGGAACGAATTATGCTCACAATCCAAGGTTTTACTGTATCTCTAGCTCTGCAAGTGTTATTGAGCTGCAAGGGAGATAAATCAGGTCTCCTGCCCTGCCAGACAGAGCAGTACTGGGCAATTATTCAGCCTGGATAGACAGATAGACAGATTTGGTAGGTAAAAATGTTCCCATATATGTATTACCTGTATATACTTGAGTATAAGCCGACCCAAATATAAGCCGAGGCACCCAATTTTACCACAAAAAATGGAAAAAACTTATTGACTCGAGTATAAGCCTAGGGTGTCCATCTGCATGCCTCACTGTGCCTCACTTTGCCTCACTGTGTCCATGTGCATGCCTCACTGTGCCCATGCCTCATTGTGCCCATGCGTAGATTGACATTTAACATGGGAGTCTATGGAAGGAGTGCCCGGCTTTGAAAAATTGGTGCTCCCCAGCCATAGGTCCCCCAGACAACAAACGTTGCACACTTGTAGAGGAGAAATGATGCTACATGTGTGCCAAGTTCCTACGACCGGCCGGTACCAGGTCCCCAAATTCACCAGAGAAGTGACCGTAACATGGGAGTCTATGGAAGGGGTGCCCCCGGCCATAGGTCCCCCGGACCTACACTTGTAGAGGAAGAGTGGGGCTATATGTGTGCCAAGTTTGGGGTCCAGGTAACCTATAACTGTCCGGTACCGGATCCCCAAAGCCGGGAGATTTGGCGCAATAAGGCGACTCGAGTATAAGCCAAGGGGGGCATTTTCAGCACAAAAAAAAATGTGCTGAAAAATTTAGCTTATACTCGACTATATACAGTAATTGGTGTATATAGCTTATTGCTCGGAGTTCTGTCCTTAACTGATCTGTAATGTGAAGGTCTTTCTACACGGCGTTTGGTAGTTTGGTGGGAGGCCAAGCAGAACTATTTCCCAAGAATACGGGGGATCAATTAGCCTGAGCTTCGTCTAATACTACAAAACACGCAGTAAGATTATAAGCCTCACAGCAATGTTCCTAAGATATGAATAAATTTCATAAGGACTTAAAATAGTCACCAAATATTAAAAGGGGCAAGATTTCTAACATTGTTGAGTATATAGGAAGAGGGTCCACTTTCTTTAAAGGGTCGTCTATCCTAAAAGTGATATCTTAGGTATAGTTGGAGCGGAGCCTGGTAGACCGAGTTCTGACTGCTTATGTCCTGGGTACAACCAGGGACGCCATCAGAAATTTTGGGGCCCCTTGCACTTACACAGCTGGGGACCACCGGCCCTTTACAGGTCAGAGGGGGGCTTTGGGTGCTGACGAGAAAAAAATGGGGGGATGCCATCTCGGTCTCTGGGGACCACCGGGCCCCTTACAGGTGTACTGTCTGTACCCCCTTGATGGTGGCCCTGGGTACAACAACATGATCTTCTGGCTATAATTCCAAATTCTGTTTATGTCCAGCTTGGCGTTTTGGGCGTCCCTAGCCATTTTTGTGTGTTTCAGCTTCTTCTGTTATGTTCCCCATAATAGAAAAGAAAAATCAAAGATAGATGGTGGAAGTCCCTCATAATAGGCACAACAGGTGTGCAGATCTAGGGATTCAACACAGGGATGGTGTGAACCCAGTGCCGATCCTGACCTCCTTGGGGCCCTAAGCTAAATGAAATGGCACATTAAAAATGAGAAGGCGGGGGCGCTGACGACAGTGACATGTCACATTAAAGAAAGTTGAGAAGCGGGGGGAAGGGGTGTTCCGCTGTCGGAAATGACATCTTACATTAAATTGAGAAGCGGGGGTGCTGACTTCTTACCTCTTCTCCCATGCAGCCAGTGAGTTGAGAAGCGGGGTGAGGGGGCGAAAATGACTTCTTACCAGACGGGGCCTCTAGTAATTTGGGGGGCCCTTCGTAGCTTTGCGGGGCCCTAAGCGGCTTGCATAGTGAGCCTATAGGGCGGATCGGCCCTGTGTGAACCCCATAATAATGAGCACAGCAGGTAAAAAGACCTGGGAACTCAGCACAAAGATGGTGGGAACACCTCATAATGGGCATAGCAGGTGTACAGACCCGGGGACCCAGCACAAAAAAGTTTGGGAACCCCTCATAATGGGCATAGCAGGTGTACAGACCTGGGAACTCAGCACAGGAATGGTGGGAACCTCTCATAATGGGCACAGCAGGTGTGCAGACCTGGGAACTCAGCACAGGGATGGTGGGAACCCCTCATAATGGGCACAGCAGGTGTACAGACCTGAGAACTCAGCACAGGGATGGTGGAAACCCCTCATAATGGGCACAGCAGGTGTACAGACCCGGGAACTCAGCACAGGGATGGTGGGAACCCCTCATAATGGACACAGCAGGTGTACAGACCCGGGAACTCAGGACAGAGATGGTGGGAACCCCTCATAATGGGCACAGCAGGTGTACAGACCCAGGAACTCAGGACAGCGATGGTGGGAACCCCTCATAATGGGCACAGCAGGTGTACAGACCCGGGAACTCAGGACAGGGATGGTGGGATCCCCTCATAATGGGCACAACAGGTGTACAGGCCCAGGAACTCGGCAAAGGAATCTCACCAAGAGTCCCCAATATATAGAAGAAACTGAGAGGTGGTTAAACTCTCCAACATCTGCCAGACACTTGAATATAAATCCTGGCTGGGCTGACCCATTAAAAAGGGCACTTGTATTCTAAAAAAAAAAAAAATGTGTATATAATATATATATTAATTATACATATATACACACACATACATCATATAATGAGCATAATCCGTTCCAGGAGAATGCTCGTAATTTCAAAGCATCAAAGCGAGTTTCCCCATAGAAGTCAATGGAAACAAAAATAATTTCTTTCCACTTTGACTTCTATGGCATGCAATACCGCATGTGGCCAACATGTGTGGGGGGGGCGCCAGAGAGCCTCGGAAATTCTTGGAAAGGCTCAGGGACAGTTTGACTGAACTCGGTAAACCTAGGAAAGGCTCGGGAACGGAGTATTTCCGCATTTGTCCGAGTATTTCCAAATGACTCAGCTCGACTCTGGCGCCCCCACACCTCTGGTCAAATGCGGTACTGCACACTGCTGTGGCTTGAATTTTAAAAAAAAATGCTCATATTGCGAAACGCTTGTTAACCGCGTTACTTGCAATCCGAGGTTTCACTGTGTGTGTGTGTGTATATATAAAAAAAAATAGATGATGTACTTAAGCCTATCAGTGATTAAGGGTCATATCCTGTAGTTGGTTCAATCTCAGCTAGCTAGCAGATGAAAGTCGAGCCGTCTCTTACACATACAGCCAATGAGGGGGTCGTTTCAAAATTGTATATGAAATACACTATGGCCAAAAGTTTGACATCTGGCCACCCAAACACCTATTGATTGGATGCCCAATTTAAAAACCACGGGCATTAATATGGAGACAACCCAAAATGCCCCCCACCACCACCACTACTATTTATTTGCTTCTATAACATCCTCTACTCTCCTGGCCGTTCCACAATGTTTTAGAGGTTGTCTGTAGGAGTTTGTGCTCTTTCAGCCAAAAAGAACATTTGTGAGTTCAGGGACTGATGTTGGACGACAAGGCTTATCCAGCTCATCCTTAAGATGCTCAGTAGGGTTGAGGCCAGGGCTCTGTGCAGGCCACTGGAGTTGCACCACACCAAACTGGTTAAACAAGGTCTTTATGTAGCTGGGCCACCATTTGTGAGGTCAGGTACTCATGTTGCATGAGAAGATCTGGCTCACTATAAGCATTCCATCTCACCCAAATGGTGTTCAGTAAGGTTGAGATCTGGGCTCTGCAGGACATTTGAGTCCCTTCACATCAAGTTCCTCAAACCATGTCTTTATGGAGCTAGCATTGCACACAGAGGTGTAGTCCTGCAGGAACAGAAAGGGGCCTTCACCAAACTTACCACAAGGTTGGAAGAGCCCAATTGTCTATTAAATGTATAATGCTTTAAACCAGGGGTGTCAACCTCAATGTCATCGTGGGCCGCATCAGCATTATGGTTGCCCTCAAAAGGGCCGGTTGTATCTGTAAGATTAGATGTCAAGAGCCCCCCCACCATCAGAAGTTGAGTCCCACCTCTCCCTTACATCACAGTGCACCCCCCTTTCCTTATGCTGCTGCTGGGAAGAAGTTGGATGCATTGCTTGAAAGCAGAAAGTAAGGGTCTGGAGGATGACTGGAGAGGTGCGAGGGCCGCATGAAATGGCCTGGAGGGCCGCATTCGGCCCGCGGGCCTTGTGTTTGCCACCTCTGCTTTAAACTATATCACAGCAGGAATGGCCTCAAGGCTAAAAACTCAAAATATGTACTCCCTGAAAACAAGCTTTTTGTTGAAATCTGGCATAGAACTAAAAGTAGGAAAAGATGGTTGATGATCTCCAATGACATGTCCTTCCTTTGATATCAGCATAACTCCCAAAAATAATATCCTTTTGAATGAATAGTCAAAAGACTTTCAGAACCTGAGAGGTCAACAAACTGGACATAACTGATCAAATACAATGTTGAACTCTTGGTGCTACTCCACAAAGCTCAACTCTTAGCAAAGGCTACATGTAATACACAGCACTTGGCTCTCCCTGAGAATGTTCCCTGTAAATCGATCAATAAAGTTATCCTTGTCTACTCCCTAGATAGGAAGATAGGAAGATGCTTTGTAAAACATGGACCTTTGAGTTAGAGAGGACGTAGTAGATGCGGACCTTTGTGTTATAGAGGAGCTGGTAGATTTTTCTAGGTACAATTTTTTTGTTTTTTTTAAATGGCAACTAATAACTGCCCTTTACAGAAGACCACACCATACGGGGGGGGGCCGTGGTGTGCCTCTGCAGATAATCTCCCATCTACAGGAACGGTAGTATAATCTGGGTATGCGTTCTCTGAACAAAGCAGAATACGGATTCATGCCAATAGTAAAAATTGTATCTTTTGAATTGTTCTGGAAAAGCGCCCATGATTCCCCTGCTATGCGGCTTCCTTTGTCTAGTTGAAGATGATGGCTCCCAGGTACAGGGGGGCGGGAAATCATACACACTGTCCCTGCCCAGACAAGTCCATAAGACTCCCCTAGTCATTGTTCATTGGTTGTTGTAAAAACTCATCCTGTTGGAAGGATTTCCTGTGTTGATGTTCATATCCTGTGAGGTCATATCCTGTGATGAAGGTCTTTTCCTGTGATTTCTTTTCCAATGGAGGAAGCAATTGACTGTTGGGGCCATGACTTCCTGTTTGTAATTTCCTTTTGTGGTGGTTGAATAAAAACCAAGTGCTGTGCTCGGTAGAGGCAGGAGAGGATGGTGCCGAGGACATAAGCTGTCGTCATGTCTGTTTACTTGGGGATATGCAGGAAATAGAGTAAGTAGTAAGATGCATTATACCATTAGAGTAAATGGGTGCTTATTATGGTGGCACCATCATAAAAACCATTGTGGCACCATCAAAGCTGCTAAATACAGTGTAACCTTGTTTGTTTGCGATTAACGTCGTTACTGAGCGTTTCACAATACGAGCACTGTATTTTAAAAAATCCGAACTCTGTTTGCGAGTGTTGTCTCGCAAAACAAGCAGGATTAGGCCAAGGCGTTTGGCCTGAGGTTGGGGGGGTGCTAGAGCCGATCAGCGCCGTTCAGAAATGCTTGGAAAGACACGGAAATACTCCGTTCCTGAGCCTTCCCGAGGTTTGCCAAGGTCAGCCAACCTGTCCTCGGGCCTTTCCAGCTATTTCTGAGGCTCTCTCCGGTGTCCCCCCACCTCTGGCCGCATGCGGTATTGCATGCCATTGAAGTCCATGTGGAACGAGTACGTTGGATTACAAGCATTCTCCTGGAACGGATTATGCTCGCAACCTGAGGTTCCAGTGGTTTGAGCAAAAATGGCCAGATGCTTGGCCAAAGCTTGTTAGGACCGGGAGACATTGTAAATGGTCCACCCCAGAATGACATTTCTCCACCAGCAGCTGAATTTTTATTTATTGTATATTACGGAGAATGTAACAGGAAGAGCCGAAACACACAAAGGGTAGGAACAGTCGAAACTCCAAGATGGATCAGAAAAATGGCAGGAAGTATAGCAGATCTCACCACTAGAGACCCCAAGAGCCTGTAGATTACTTAGCCCACCAATCCACCTTAAACAGAAATATCATTTTTGGAAGGGCAACCTCTAATTTTTTACTAATAGGTGATGGCCTGTAAGATCTCACCTCTGCAGGATAATCTTGATCATCGATGTGGTGCTCAGAGCCTCCTGGGTGCTCCTCGCTCCCCCAGTGCAAATGAAGTTGTACAGCCGTAAAATTGTTCGAAAGGCCGCGGAGGCGCATCAAGGACGGCAGGGAGAGCTTAACTGAAAAAAATAAAAAAAATTACATCAGATACAACCTTCTAATCTCTAAAGACGAAGTCTATAGATATATTTCAGAACTCAAACGCATGGGGTCAAGGGACTAAAATCTTTATACCATCTTAAAGCTGAACTCCAGGGATGAGATTTTTTTTGTATACTTACATTGGGCCAGCTTGGCACAGGGCAAGTATGCATATATGATACCTATACTAAAAAAAATATTTTGAACTTCGCCATGGATTCCTCAGCAAAATATGTAGTGGTGCAGCTGCCATCTATGCTATATGTAAACACTGCTCAGAGCTAGTAAATGTTTAGATAGCGCTATCACCCAAAAGAGCAGCACTTCCTGGCTTTGAGCAGGGATCCGTCACGTCCAAAAGCTCCACCCTACGTGTTTCGTCTTCCGACGCCTTCAATTTATTTATACTTTATTTAATTTGCACTTTTAAGCAAGTAAAACTTTACTGGATTATAAAATTGTAAGGTTTTTTTGTTTGTTTTTTCATTCTTTGAATTCATACGATTAATTATTATTTATTGTAATGTCTTTTTTGCATGTTCATGGGTGATAGCGCTGTCTAAACATTTACTAGCTATGTTTAATACCCGATTTGCCTCTGTTGCAGTTGTAAATCACTGTACTAGCCCAACCTACTACAGGGGTGGTCTTCCAGGTCCGATGCTGAGTGGTCACCCTTTTGCATTGTAACCACAGGGGATTGGTCACTTGGCGCAATGTGCATCATAAAAACTACCATGCTTTTTCCATAAAATGCGGTATTCGTTTTTTTGTACCTCAGTGCTGCAGGGCCGCATGCAGGGCTGGACTGGGACAAAAAATTGGCCCTGGACTTCATCCAGACTGACCCACTTTGACAGGTCTCTCCCATGGCGTACAAAGAACTCCCCCCCCCGGCCACCCAAGCCCCCTCTCCCCCTTCACTAGCCACTGTAATAAAGTAGAACGGCTGGTACTGGTACTCTTATAGGCAGTACCAGTGGGGAAGCTAGACATTATTTCACCTGGGGGAAAGAATTAGTTCGGTGCCCCCCCCCCCCCTTATGGGACAAGATTAGGCAGAAGTGAGAAACTCCCAGGCCATAGCTGTTGAGTTGGCTGTCTGTCCCCTTCCCCATGCTCCTCTGTCATCCCCCTGCTCCCCTGGTCCTCCCCCTGCTTTTTTGAGAGAGACAGAGGAGCGGAGAGGGGCGGCGGTCCACTGTGACTGAAGCCGGCCCACTGAGCCATCGGCCAACCGGGAAACTCCCTGTAGTCTCCCAGTACTATTAAGAAATTGTTATCACCTCCCAACAGGTTGCAGATACACAAATATTGAAGGCCTCTTGGTTTTGATCTACTTCAACCCTCCCATACATCCAGGAGTGCCAATCATTTCCACTTACATCTAGGGGTGCCAATCTGCGTCCACCCTTCATGAGTGACTATCAGACTGTGTAACCATGTCCGACACATGCAGATAAAGTGGGCAGGTTTTCCCTCACACTCTGTTCTGTGAGATTAAGGGGTATTGCCTCAATAAACTAGCATAATGTGTAGGGATAGGTACCATCATCCTATAAGTAAGTAATGAAAGGGAGGGGAGATTTGTCAAGGGCTATTTGTAGCTTGTATTTCTTCATAGATGTTCTTGGTTGACTCCTCCTGAAGAAGTGGCATTGGCCGTGAAACTTGTTGAGGACCACATCTATACCTACATCACTGCGCCTCACACCTGAGGGCGCTTCTTATTGCATTTAAATGTTAACTTCATGTGAAATGTTTGCAACAATCACCGACCTGTCATTGTTGTAATTTATGTGTCTGTATATTTTGTAATAAATGCTATTTGTATAATTCTCCTGCTTTTAATCTGGGTACCAAGATAGTCCTAACCATCACTGGCGATCGAGGGTAACATTTGGAGTAGCCCTTGACAAATCTCCCCTCCCTTTCATTTTCAACACTCTGTTCTGCATCACATGTATGCCCTTCAAAATTCATACTTGCCTTGTCATCACCAACATTTTTGGCCAAACCTGGGCTGAGCTCCTAGATTGTAGTGTTGCTCACGAATATTCGCATTGCGAATATTCGCTACGAATATTGCATATTCGAGTATTTGCGAATAACTCGAATATTGCGGCGAATATTCGTATTTTTTCAAATTTATTTTTAAAACAGATCACATCCTAGTGATCTCCATCGACGTCTAAAAGCATTGCTGGTATGATTAGAGAGAGACCCTGGGCAGAGTAGCTGATGCGATTCTTTTATGTTGCCGAAAATTCGCATGTGTAGAGTTAGTGTTTAGTGCATATTAGTTTAGTAATACAGGAAATGATCTCCGTTTATGAGAATTTCGCAGTCATTTTCGCATTAGCGAAATTTCGCAAAATTTTTTTTGGATAAAATATCACGAATATTCGATATTAGCGAATATTCGCAAATATTCTTCTATATATTCGCGCAATATCGCGAAATCGAATATGGCGTATTCCGCTCAACACTAGATTCCAGCCCGAAAAACAAAAAAACCTCAAGACGCTCCTGAAACCAACCTACCTATCTGGAGATGTTCCCCATTAGGTGGAGCTGCACCACCTCTTCTAGTTCTGGTGTAAAGGACCCGAAAAAGGGAGAAACTTCTACTCCTGGCCTTACTTCATTGACCTCTTCAGAGTTTATTTGTTTCATTCCAATAGACCAGACTGGATTTAGGATGAAGCACGGGATTGTCTGGAAACTTCTTCCTACGTGAATTATATATCCTCAGCAAGCCAAGTTCCTGTATTATTAGTGCTAATTATTACAAAGCCTCTGAGGGAGAGGCAAGGATGATATCTTCAGATAACATGACCGACCCGACCACACTGCAGACCAGCTACCTAGTAACCCTTCCATCTCGTTTGGGCTCCCATAAAGATTCCCTTTGACACTAGGGTGACCACGTGTCCCGGATTGCCCGGGACAGTCCCACATTTTGCATGTCTGTACGGGGCACCTTGATTCCAGGACAATACAGTGTCCCGCAGGGGCGGACTGACAATTCATGGGGCCCCCGGGGCAATAGAAGATTATGGGGCCCCGGGCTTACAGATGGCCACCATGCCAGGAGGCAGTGCAGAGGCGGGCAGCTAAAATCTCTGGATTTTCACATCAAAAGCATGTCAGTTTCGGACATATCAGGGACAGATGTAAAAAAAAAAAAAACATTTTTACATACTGTCCCTGGTTTTACTGAGCCTGGCAACCCTGATGGGGCCCCCTAGTGGCATGGGGTCCTCGGGCAGTGCCCGAGTGACTCAATGGTCAGTCCGCCCCTGGTGTCCCGGAATGAAACTGACACATCCACCCCCCAAGCCAAACTAATGCCCCCAAAAAAGTCTGCCACATCACTACTTTACTCTGAAAGTACTTGTCCTGGCCGGGAAAGCCTGGAGGAGCACAGTCCCCGCCCCCTGCTAGTGATTGGAGACATCATTGATCCCGCCTCTTGTGTCCAATCACTGTGCTGTGATTCGTTACACCACAACCTGATTTTTTGGGGGGGTGTCCCTAAATGGTAGTTTGGAATTGTGGTCACCCCATTTGACACATGCTGGTGTCCACTCTCTTCTAGAACCTGCAAGTTTTGGGGGTGACTTGTAAAACCTTTCAAGCAGAGGTCTACCTGGCATAACTGAGGCTTCTACCTGGTGGCAACGAGCCTCTATTTCGTGAGACCAAACTAACAAGAAGGGCGAGACACTTGTGTCCTGGCTACAGGTCATCCTTGGGCTACACAATCTGTAGCTTTGCAGTGATCATGCACAGCAAAAACATAAAAATAGGAACTATACAATCAGTGAAGTGCGTATTTAGAGGCCAAGAAAGGCTCTGGAATAGGGTGACCAGACATCCCCGGTTCCCAGGGACAATCCCCGGATTGAGAACACTGTCCCCGGGGCCAGTCTGCCCCAGATTTGTCCCCGGATTGCAGTGGCATGGCCCCTGCATCTGATACTTATGCCCCAAGTGCAACATTTAGGTTGGGTACAAAATCATTGCTGTGACCCCCAAGTGTGCTGTGTTGCCTCTCCCCCCCACCCAGGGACTCCTGTGGGGGGTGCAGAGCATATGGGGCCGTGCAGAATGTATGGTGGCTATTGGAGAAGGAAACTGAGGAGCGGCTGGATGTTGGGAACAGTACCTGGTGCTGGGGGGAGCCCTGCTCAGATGGATTATCATTGAGGCCATGGAGAGGTGAGCAAAATCAACCAATCTACAATGTTCTTGTAAGGGGGATGCGAGTAGTGCAGGAATCAGATAGGTCAGTGTAGGGATAAGTTAGGTCAGTGTAGTGGCCAGTGTAGGAATCAGGCAGGCCAGTGTAGTGGTCACGGTAGGAATCAGGTAGGTCAGGTTAGTGGTCAGTGTAGGAATCAGGCAGGTCAGGGTAGGATTCAGGTACGTCAGTGTAGTGGTCAGGGTAGGAATCAGGTAGGCCAGTGTAGTGTCAGGGTAGGAATCAGGTAGGCCAGTGTAGTGGTCAGGGTAGGAAACAGGTAGGCCAGTGTAGTGGTCAGGGTAGGAAACAGGTAGGCCAGTGTAGTGGTCAGGGTAGGAAACAGGTAGGCCAGTGTAGTGGTCAGGGTAGGAAACAGGTAGGCCAGTGTAGTGGTTAGGGTAGGAAACAGGTAGGCCAGTGTAGTGGTCAGGGTAGGAAACAGGTAGGCCAGTGTAGTGGTCAGGGTAGGAAACAGGTGGGCCAGTGTAGTGGTCAGGGTAGGAATCAGGTAGGCCAGTGTAGTGGTCAGGGTAGGAAACAGGTAGGCCAGTGTAGTGGTCAGGGTAGGAAACAGGTGGGCCAGTGTAGTGGTTAGGGTAGGAAACAGGTAGGCCAGTGTAGTGGTCAGGGTAGGAAACAGGTAGGCCAGTGTAGTGGTCAGGGTAGGAAACAGGTAGGCCAGTGTAGTGGTCAGGGTAGGAAACAGGTGGGCCAGTGTAGTGGTTAGGGTAGGAAACAGGTAGGCCAGTGTAGTGGTCAGGGTAGGAAACAGGTAGGCCAGTGTAGTGGTTAGGGTAGGAAACAGGTAGGCCAGTGTAGTGGTCAGGGTAGGAAACAGGTGGGCCAGTGTAGTGGTTAGGGTAGGAAACAGGTAGGCCAGTGTAGTGGTCAGGGTAGGAAACAGGTAGGCCAGTGTAGTGGTCAGGGTAGTAATCAGGCAGGTCAGTGTAGGGGTCAGGGTAGGAATCAGGCAGGTCAGGGTAGGAATCTGGCAGGTCAGGGTAGTGGTCAGTGTTGGAATCAGGTAGGTCAGTGTAGGAATCAGGTAGGTTAATGCAGTGGTCAAGTAGGTCAGTTTAGGAATCAAGTTGGTCAGTACTACTGTACTAGTGGAAGGGACTCGGAGTGCTAAAAGTCTGGGGGGGGTGCAAATTTCTTGCCTTGTCCCGGGCGCTGACAACCCACGCCACACCACTGGATTGCATGTATAATTTGAGCAAAATATACTTCTCCACATGCCGCTTAGTGAGGGAACTTATTGAGGTCAAGGAAAGAAGGTGAGGGTGCTGCAGCCTCTCGCCTCTTGACTGGCTACAAAGTTACAATGCACAGTGGGAATGATCACTTGGGGAAGGAGACTAAGAAAAGGTTTCCTCCTGCCTGCAGCAGACTTTTGCAATCATCTCAGCATAGGCAAAGTCACTAGACTGGAGATCCAAGATGGTTTTTAAACATAAAAAATAAGATTTTCTGAAAAAAAATTAATAAAATCCTGTGATGTCAGGAATGTATTCTCGCTTGTAACGTTATGGGCCAGATTCAGCAAGACTTGCGCTGGAGTATTTCGATATGCGCCGCGTAACTGTCAAGATGCGCCGTTGTATCTCCGCGGCCGTACCCACCAAACTAGATGCGACAGAAAACGGGCTTTCCCCGACCGGCCTAACTTTCCGACGCCAGAGTATCGTCAGCGCATAGTTTCGCTTGGCGCATCAGTTGCGCCTATTGATTTCCCCTGCAAATATGCAAATGAGGGAGATTTCCCGATTCGCGAACGGATTAGCACCATACGCTGGCTACATGCGCCGCGCGTATCTCGTCCGTCCGACGCAAAGTTATTTCTACAAATAGCTGCTTTATCTTTACTCCAGGCGGCCACAGGTCAGCAGGAGAGCAGCTACAGCAGCGTTACCGACGATAAGAGCTAGCTGAGCACCCCCACTTGCAGGACAACACCTCTGTCCATGCTTGTCTGTCAACTTTTACAGCCATGGAGGAAGACATCATAGGTCTCCATAGCCGAGATGACGGCTGACAGCTCCTGGCCTTTAGAGTTCAGCTTTCTCCTGTGTTTGTGGGGAACGGGAGCAGCCATCTCAGAACAAAAGTAACATCACTGCGGGGAGGGGGAGCAGGATATACTTTAGTGCCGGAATGGCGCATCTACGGGCGCATTTAAACGCCCAACGGAACGCATTGCGCTGTCGTTTCCAAGGAAGTGGTGCCGACGGAGGTTGTGAGCATGCGCACTGGGATGCATTGACAGTCGAGGCATGCGCAGTACGTTCGCCGCGGGATCGCGCCTAGTTTTAATAATACACGCCCCGTACCCGCCCAATTTGAATAACGCCGGCTCATTTTCGATACGCTGCCGCAACTTTAGGAGCAAGTGCTTCATGAATAACAGCACTTGCTCCTAAAATTTCGCCAGAGTAACGTAAATGTGAAACGTTACTCCAGATTAAAGATGCTCCCATCTACCTGAATCTGGCCCTATAAGTCCACTTTAAGCGCTGCTAAGCTTCTAGTCTCTCTTAATTCCAACTTTTTTTTTTGCTGAAACTTAAAACGTTACGTTCTGATTGGTTCCTGTGATAATAAGCTCTGTTTGTTACTGTCTGCATTTTTCTGAAAGCCTTCCCAGGATTTTACAAATATACAGAGGAAGTAACAAGCTTATCGGGTTTATTCTTATTTATTTTTTTGACCTATTCACTTCGGGACGTAGAGAGAGAGCGAGAGAGCGACCTATTGTGCTTTGGGCCCATTACAAAGAAAACAGAAGCAAAAAAATTCACTGGGAATGAAGGAGAAAGAGTGGCTGGACCTGAAGCCCTTACATATACGAAGGGTTTCTTCCAGATCTATTAGTGTCTCGATTTATGGTATAGAGCAGGGGTCTCCAAACTGTGGCCCTGGGGCAGAATGTGGCCCTTTGCTTGCCTCTATCTGGCCCTTGGGGCACTGTTGCATCCACAACTGACACCAAGGATGGGGTACTATTCCTCCCACTGACACCAAGGATGGCGTTCTTTTCCTCCCACTAAGGCCGCGTACACACGAGGGGATATGTCCGCTGAAAACGGTCCGATGGACCGTTTCAGCAGACATCTCCGCTCGTGTGTATGGGCTAGCGGACAGATTTGTCCACCCGACAGATTTCAAAGCAAGCTTTGAAATCTATCCGGTGGGAATCTGTCCGCCCGACATGTCTGCTGGTTAGTACACTTACCAGCAGACATGTCGGCTCCCACCACCGCCGCGCCGCTGCCGAATGGATTCGGCGCATGCGCGGAAGTGTTTTACTTCCTGGTGCGGTGACGTGGCGGTGACGCGGCGGCGTCAACGTCACCGCCGCGTCACCACTACGTCACCGCGCCGTCCGGCGGCGGGGAATTTGATCCGATGGTGTGTACACGCCATCGGATCAAACTCCCGATCGGACATATCCGATGGAAATGGTCCGCGGACCGTTTTCATCGGATATATCCGATCGTGTGTACGGGGCCTAACACCAAGAATGGGGTTCTATTCCTCCCACTGACACCAAGCATGGGGTTCTTTTCCTCCCACCGACACCAAGAATGGGGTTCTATTCCTCCCACTGACACCAAAGATGGGCCACTATTCCTCCCAATCGTTACCCATCGGTGGTATCATTGGGAGGAATAATGCCCTCTTATTGGTGTCAGGGGGAGAAATGATGCCTCGCTGTTGGGTGTCAGTTGGACGAAAACCGTCTCATTACAGTAAGAGGAATAGTGCCCCAAGGGCCGGATACAGGCAGGCAAAGGGCCACATCTGGCCCCAGGGCTGCAGTTTGGAGACCTTCGCTTGCTTTTATCCAGACCTTGGGGCACCATTGTCATACACCGATACCAACAATGGGACGCAATACCCCCCACTGACACCAAAGATGGGGCACAATTCCTCCCAATGACACCAATGATGGAGCCCAATGACACCAATGATGGAGCACTATTCCTCCCACTGATAAAGATGGGGCACAATTCCTCCCAAGTACACCAACAATGGGGCCCAATGACACCAATGATGGAGCACAATTACCCCCACTGACACCAAAAGATGGGGCACTATTCCTCCCATGTACACAAGTGATGGGGTACTATTCCTCCTCAGTACACCAACAATGGGGCCAATGACAGTGATGGGGGTACTATTCCTCCCACTGACACCAGTGATGGGGGGTACTATTCCTCCCACTGACACCAGTGATGGGGCTACTATTCCCCCCCCCCCCCCCACTGACACCAATGATAGGGGCAGTGCCGATCCTGACCTCCCTGGGGCCCTAAGCAAAAAATCACATGTCACATTAAAGTTGAGAAGTGGGGGGGGGGGGCATCAGTTACATGTCACATTAAAGATGAAATTGAGGCGGGGAGGGGTGTTCTGCTGTCCGGAGTGACATCTTACATTAAAGTGAGAAGCGGGGGGGTGCTGACTTCTTACCTCTTCTCCCATGCAGCCAGTGAGTTGAGAAGAGGGGTGAGGAAAATGACTTCTCACCAGGCGGGGCTCTAGTAATTTGGGGGGGCCCGTCGCAGCTTTGCGGGGCCCCAATCGGCTTGCATAGTAAGCCTATAGGGTGGATCAGTCCTGGATGGGGGATTGTATATTCCCACTGATGTTGGGATCTTTTCTACTCCCAATGACCACAGGCTGGCCCTCCTTAAATCTGAAGGACAGTAAACTGGCCCTTTGTTTAGAAAGTTTGATTACCCCAGGTGTAGATTAAAAGACAATAAAAGGGTTTGCACTGCCCTCTGCATGTTCATGATTTGTGAACCGGGCAAACTAAATGGGCAGATTTAGCCCATTTGGCCACATGTACCTATGGCTGGTACTTACTACCACCACTGACAGCGTCCCTCTGTGCCATCTGCACTCCAGCAACCAAAGATTCTGTATTGGCTGGCCGCCTGCATCCTAGCAACCAATTATAACAATGGTTGCTGGGACACTGGCGACCACACAGTCATTGATGGTCCATGGTAAAAAGAAAAAAAAAGTGCAGGGTTCCCCCGTAAAAACACATACCAGTCCCTTACCCTAAAAGCATGATGTGCTACAGATTTTAAGGCAATACCCCATGCAAAAAAAAAGTGCCCACACCCCTTTTACAATCCATACCAGACCCTTACCTATGCATGCAGCATCGCTGGCCAAGAAATATGGGGCAGTAAGTGTGCACCCCTCCTAAACCACACCAGGCCACAAGAAGAGGAGGATACCGTTTGCTAGGGAGGCCCCTGGTTAAGCCCCGTGTGCCCATGCTGATGAAGACAAAGGCCTCTTATTCACAGCCCTGGCCGGTGGTTGTGGTTGTCTGCAGTGGGGGAACTATTGGAATCTGGAAGCCCCCTTCAAAATAAGGGGTCCTCTGATAGCCAGCCATCCCTACTCCTACCAGCAGTACCATTACCTAGACCAGAGGTCTCCAAACTGCGGCCCGAGGGACAGATGTGGCCCTTTGCTAGTCTTTATGCAGCCCTTGGGGCACAATTCCTCCCACTGATATGAGGCTCTATTCCTCCCACTGAGACCAACAATGGGGCACTATATCATCCACCGATACCAATGAGGGGATACTATTCCTCCTATTGACCACCAACCCCGGTGGCCATATTTGTTCTCACTGATGCCGGGCCCGGGACATTTTCTTCCCTTGCTGGCCACAATCCGGCCCTCCCAAAGTCTGAAGAGCAATAAAGTGGCCCTTTGTTTGAAAAGTTTGGAGACCCCTGACCTAGACAAAGGAGAACCTCCACAGACCTATATGATCTGTATGTGGTTGTTCCCCGTAGTAGGAATAGGCAAGTTCCCTCATGGTGGTCCTGCCATGCCACTGGCGCCCGGATAGCCTGTGTACCATGGTCCTAAGGCTGAAAATCATGTGAAAGAATAATCACAGCCGTTGTTTCTTATAGGCTTGAAGTTCCTCCATGCATGTGTTGTATACATTAGATGAACCCCCTTATTAGAGGGCCCCTCGCAGCCTTTATTGCCCCTCTCATTCATCCAGTCACGGGCCCCCCACCATTGCCTTTCTTTGCCTATTTCCACATCACCAGCTTCTGTCACAATTCTTCCTCCTCCTCTCTTATCAGTCTTTTCACACCACTATAGTAAGTTCTATTTAGTTATTCTGTGCCACAATGTTACCCCCCCCCCCCCCCACCACATTCCGCCCCCACACATATTCTATTCAGCCATTCACTATTGCCGTGCTGCCCCCCCCTCCAACCAAACCCACTCCTCCCTGTTCTTTTTTCTGCTGTCCCCATGGCAGCATCTCCTGACCAAGCTTCTTGTCTGCCCTGCCAACAGATCTTTCATCCCCGCCGCCAGTGCCAGGAACAAGCAATAGCTTCTTCCATCCCCGCCGATCTGCCCTCCGATATACCCCGATGACTTTGCCGTGACTCCCTCCCACCCAATCCAAACAGAGGTGGCACAAACAAGACGTGACCTTCTCCGTGCTGGGCCCGATACCTTGGCAGTGACCACCTGTTTGCTCCACACACCTATTTTTATCAGAGCCTTCTACAGAATTGTTGGCAGTAAGGGACCTGTTCCTTAAATGTCTTTAGGTTTTATAAATTGAAAGTGAGCCTTCCCTCAGGTCAGTGTGTCCCCGAGTACATCCCCTCAGGTCCATCTTTCCCCCAGTACATTCCCTCAGGTCAGTCTGTCCCCCAATTTAATCCCCCCCCCCAAGTATTATCTCTCCCAGGTCAGTCTGTCCCCCAAGTATAATCTCTCCCAGGTCAGTCTGTCCCCCGAGTATAATCTCTCCCAGGTCCGTCTGTCCCCCAAGTATAATCTCTCCTAGGTCAGTCTGTCCCCCAGTATAATCTCTCCCAGGTCAGTCTCTTCCCCAAGTATAATCTCTCCCAGGTCAGTCTGTCCCCCAGTATAATCTCTCCCAGGTCAGTCTGTCCCCCAGTATAATCTCTCCCAGGTCAGTCTCTTCCCCAAGTATAATCTCTCCCAGGTCCGTCTGTCCCCCAGTATAATCTCTCCCAGGTCAATCTGTCCCCCAAGTATAATCTCTCCCAGGTCAGTCTGTCCCCCAGTATAATCTCTCCCAGGTCAGTCTGTCAACCAGTATAATCTCTCCCAGGTCAGTTTGTCCCACAGTATAATCTCTCCCAGGTCAGTCTGTCCCCCAGTATAATCTCTCCCAGGTCAGTCTGTCCCCCAGTATAATCCCTCCTTGGTCAGTCTGTCCCCCAGTACATTCCCTCAGGTCTATCTGTCCCCCAAGTATAATCTCTCCCAGGTCAGTCTGTCCCCCAGTATAATCTCTCCCAGGTCAGTCTGTCCCCCAGGTCAGTCTGTCCCCCAGTATAATCTCTCCCAGGTCAGTCTGTCCTACAGTATAATCTCTCCCAGGTCAGTCTGTCCCCCAGTATAATCCCTCCTTGGTCAGTCTGTCCCCCAGTACATTCCCTCAGGTCTATCTGTCCCCCAAGTATAATCTCTCCCAGGTCAGTCTGTCCCCCAGTATAATCTCTCCCAGGTCAGTCTGTCCCCCAGTATAATCTCTCCCAGGTCAGTTTGTCCCCCAGGTCAGTCTGTCCCACAGTATAATCTCTCCCAGGTCAGTCTGTCCCCCAGTAAAATCTCTCCCAGGTCCGTCTGTCCCCCAGGTCAGTCTGTCCCCCAGTATAATCTCTCCCAGGTCAGTCTGTCCCCCAGATCAGTCTGTCCCACAGTATAACCTCTCCCAGGTCAGTCTGTCCCACAGTATAATCTCTCCCAGGTCAGTCTGTCCCCCAGTAAAATCTCTCCCAGGTCCGTCTGTCCCCCAGGTCAGTCTGTCCCCCAGTATAATCTCTCCCAGGTCAGTCTGTCCCCCAGGTCAGTCTGTCCCACAGTATAATCTCTCCCTGGTCAGTCTGTCCTACAGTATAATCTCTCCCAGGTCAGTCTGTCCCCCAGTATAATCTCTCCCAGGTCAGTCTGTCCCCCAGTATAATCTCTCCCAGGTCAGTCTGTCCCCCAGTATAATCTCTCCCAGGTCAGTCTGTCACCCAGTATAATCTCCCCCAGGTCAGTCTGTGCCCCAGTATAATCTCTCCCAGGTCAGTCTGTCCCCAGTATAATCTCTCCCAGGTCAGTCTGTCCCCCAGTATAATCTCTCCCAGGTCAGTCTGTCCCCCAGTATAATCTCTCCCAGGTCAGTCTGTCCCCCAGTATAATCTCCCCCAGGTCAGTCTGCCCCCCCTGTATAATCTCTCCCAGGTCAGTCTGTCCCCCCAGTATAATCTCTCCCAGGTCAGTCTGTGCCCCAGTATAATCTCTCCAGGTCAGTCTGTCCCCCAGTATAATCTCTCCCAGGTCAGTCTGTCCCCCAGTATAATCCCTCCTTGGTCAGTCTGTCCCCCAGTACATTCCCTCAGGTCTATCTGTCCCCCAAGTATAATCTCTCCCAGGTCAGTCTGTTCCCCAGTATAATCTTTCCCAGGTCAGTTTGTCCCCCAGGTCAGTCTGTCCCACAGTATAATCTCTCCCAGGTCAGTCTGTCCTACAGTATAATCTCTCCCAGGTCAGTCTGTCCCCCAGTAAAATCTCTCCCAGGTCAGTCTGTCCCCCAGCATAATCTCTCCCAGGTCAGTTTGTCCCCCAGGTCAGTCTGTCCCACAGTATAATCTCTCCCAGGTCAGTCTGTCCCCCAGTAAAATCTCTCCCAGGTCCGTCTGTCCCCCAGGTCAGTCTGTCCCCCAGTATAATCTCTCCCAGGTCAGTCTGTCCCCCAGATCAGTCTGTCCCACAGTATAATCTCTCCCAGGTCAGTCTGTCCCACAGTATAATCTCTCCCAGGTCAGTCTGTCCCCCAGTAAAATCTCTCCCAGGTCAGTTTGTCCCCCAGTAAAATCTCTCCCAGGTCCGTCTGTCCCCCAGGTCAGTCTGTCCCCCAGTATAATCTCTCCCAGGTCAGTCTGTCCCCCAGGTCAGTCTGTCCCACAATATAGTCTCTCCCTGGTCAGTCTGTCCTACAGTATAATCTCTCCCAGGTCAGTCTGTCCCCCAGTATAATCTCTCCCAGGTCAGTCTGTCCCCCAGTATAATCTCTCCCAGGTCAGTCTGTCCCCCAGTATAATCTCCCCCAGGTCAGTCTGTGCCCCAGTATAATCTCTCCCAGGTCAGTCTGTCCCCCAGTATAATCTCTCCCAGGTCAGTCTGTCCCCCAGTATAATCTCTCCCAGGTCAGTCTGTCCCCCAGTAAAATCTCTCCCAGGTCAGTCTGTCCCCCAGTATAATCTCCCCCAGGTCAGTCTGCCCCCCCCCCTGTATAATCTCTCCCAGGTCAGTCTGTCCCCCCAGTATAATCTCTCCCAGGTCAGTCTGTGCCCCAGTATAATCTCTCCCAGGTCAGTCTGTCCCCCAGTAAATCTCTCCCAGGTCAGTCTGTCCCCCAGTATAATCCCTCCTTGGTCAGTCTGTCCCCCAGTACATTCCCTCAGGTCTATCTGTCCCCCAAGTATAATCTCTCCCAGGTCAGTCTGTCCCCCAGTATAATCTCTCCCAGGTCAGTTTGTCCCCCAGGTCAGTCTGTCCCACAGTATAATCTCTCCCAGGTCAGTCTGTCCCCCAGTAAAATCTCTCCCAGGTCAGTCTGTCCTCCAGTATAATCCCTCCTTGGTCAGTCTGTCCCCCAGTACATTCCCTCAGGTCTATCTGTCCCCCAAGTATAATCTCTCCCAGGTCAGTCTGTCCCCCAGTATAATCTCTCCCAGGTCAGTTTGTCCCCCAGGTCAGTCTGTCCCACAGTATAATCTCTCCCAGGTCAGTCTGTCCCCCAGTAAAATCTCTCCCAGGTCCGTCTGTCCCCCAGGTCAGTCTGTCCCCCAGTATAATCTCTCCCAGGTCAGTCTGTCCCCCAGATCAGTCTGTCCCACAGTATAATCTCTCCCAGGTCAGTCTGTCCCACAGTAAAATCTCTCCCAGGTCCGTCTGTTCCCCAGGTCAGTCTGTCCCCCAGTATAATCTCTCCCAGGTCAGTCTGTCCCCCAGGTCAGTCTGTCCCACAGTATAATCTCTCCCTGGTCAGTCTGTCCTACAGTATAATCTCTCCCAGGTCAGTCTGTCCCCCAGTATAATCTCTCCCAGGTCAGTCTGCCCCCCCTCTGTATAATCTCTCCCAGGTCAGTCTGTCCCCCCAGTATAATCTCTCCCAGGTCAGTCTGTGCCCCAGTATAATCTCTCCCAGGTCAGTCTGTCCCCCAGTATAATCTCTCCCAGGTCAGTCTGTCCCCCAGTATAATCCCTCCTTGGTCAGTCTGTCCCCCAGTACATTCCCTCAGGTCTATCTGTCCCCCAAGTATAATCTCTCCCAGGTCAGTCTGTCCCCCAGTATAATCTCTCCCAGGTCAGTTTGTCCCCCAGGTCAGTCTGTCCCACAGTATAATCTCTCCCAGGTCAGTCTGTCCCCCAGTAAAATCTCTCCCAGGTCAGTCTGTCCTCCAGTATAATCCCTCCTTGGTCAGTCTGTCCCCCCAGTACATTCCCTCAGGTCTATCTGTCCCCCAAGTATAATCTCTCCCAGGTCAGTCTGTCCCCCAGTATAATCTCTCCCAGGTCAGTCTGTCCCCCAGGTCAGTCTGTCCCACAGTATAATCTCTCCCAGGTCAGTCTGTCCCCCAGTAAAATCTCTCCCAGGTCCGTCTGTCCCCCAGGTCAGTCTGTCCCCCAGTATAATCTCTCCCAGGTCAGTCTGTCCCCCAGATCAGTCTGTCCCACAGTATAATCTCTCCCAGGTCAGTCTGTCCCACAGTAAAATCTCTCCCAGGTCCGTCTGTCCCCCAGGTCAGTCTGTCCCAGTATAATCTCTCCCAGGTCAGTCTGTCCCCCAGGTCAGTCTGTCCCACAGTATAATCTCTCTCCCTGGTCAGTCTGTCCTACAGTATAATCTCTCCCTTGTCAGTCTGTCCCCCAGTATAATCTCTCCCAGGTCAGTCTGTCCCCCAGTATAATCTCTCCCAGGTCAGTCTGTCCCCCAGTATAATCTCCCCCAGGTCAGTCTGTGCCCCAGTATAATCTCTCCCAGGTCAGTCTGTCCCCCAGTATAATCTCTCCCAGGTCAGTCTGTCCCGCAGTATAATCTCTCCCAGGTCAGTCTGTCCCCCAGTAAAATATCTCCCAGGTCAGTCTGTCCCCCAGTATAATCTCCCCCAGGTCAATCTGCCCCCCCCTGTATAATCTCTCCCAGGTCAGTCTGTCCCCCCAGTATAATCTCTCTCAGGTCAGTCTGTGCCCCAGTATAATCTCTCCCAGGTCAGTCTGTCCCCCAGTATAATCTCTCCCAGGTCAGTCTGTCCCCCAGTATAATCCCTCCTTGGTCAGTCTGTCCCCCAGTACATTCCCTCAGGTCTATCTGTCCCCCAAGTATAATCTCTCCCAGGTCAGTCTGTCCCCCAGTATAATCTCTCCCAGGTCAGTTTGTCCCCCAGGTCAGTCTGTCCCACAGTATAATCTCTCCCAGGTCAGTCTGTCCCCCAGTAAAATCTCTCCCAGGTCCGTCTGTCCCCCAGGTCAGTCTGTCCCCCAGTATAATCTCTCCCAGGTCAGTCTGTCCCCCAGTAAAATCTCTCCCAGGTCCGTCTGTCCCCCAGGTCAGTCTGTCCCACAGTATAATCTCTCCCTGGTCAGTCTGTCCCCCAGTATAATCTCTCCCAGGTCAGTCTGTCCCCCAGTATAATCTCCCCCAGGTCAGTCTGTGCCCCAGTATAATCTCTCCCAGGTCAGTCTGTCCCCCAGTATAATCTCTCCCAGGTCAGTCTGTCCCCCAGTATAATCTCTCCCAGGTCAGTCTGTGTCCCCCAGTAAATCTCTCCCAGGTCAGTCTGTCCCCCAGTAAAATCTCTCCCAGGTCAGTCTGTCCCCCAGTATAATCTCTCCCAGGTCAGTCTGTCCCCCCAGTATAATCTCTCCCAGGTCAGTCTGTCCCCCAGTATAATCTCTCCCAGGTCAGTCTGTCCCCCCAGTATAATCTCTCCCAGGTCAGTCTGTCCCCCAAGTATAATCTCTCCCAGGTCAGTCTGTCCCCCCAGTATAATCTCTCCCAGGTCAGTCTGCCCCCAAGTATAATCTCCCCCAGGTCAGTCTGCCCCCCCCAGTATAATCTCCTCCAGGTCAGTCTGCCCCCCCCAGTATAATCTCCAGGTCAGTCTGCCCCCCAGTATAATCTCCTCCAGGTCAGTCTGCCCCCCCAGTATAATCTCCAGGTCAGTCTGTCCCACAGTATAATCTCTCCCAGGTCAGTCTGTCCCCCCAGTATAATCTCCAGGTCAGTCTGCCCCCCCCAGTATAATCTCCAGGTCAGTCTGCCCCCCCAGTATAATCTCCTCCAGGTCAGTCTGCCCCCCCCCAGTATAATCTCCAGGTCAGTCTGTCCCACAGTATAATCTCTCCCAGGTCAGTCTGTCCCCCCAGTATAATCTCCAGGTCAGTCTGCCCCCCCAGTATAATCTCCAGGTCAGTCTGCCCCCCCAGTATAATCTCCTCCAGGTCAGTCTGCCCCCCCAGTATAATCTCCAGGTCAGTCTGGACCACAGTATAATCTCTCCCAGGTCAGTCTGTCCCCCAGTATAATCTCTCCCAGGTCAGTCTGTCCCCCAGTAAAATCTCTCCCAGGTCAGTCTGTCCCCCAGTATAATCTCTCCCAGGTCAGTCTGCCCCCCAAGTATAATCTCCCCCAGGTCAGTCTGCCCCCCAGTATAATCTCCTCCAGGTCAGTCTGCCCCCCCAGTATAATCTCCAGGTCAGTCTGCCCCCCCCAGTATAATCTCCTCCAGGTCAGTCTGCCCCCCCAGTATAATCTCCAGGTCAGTCTGTCCCCCAAGTATAATCTCCCCCAGGTCAGTCTGCCCCCCCAGTATAATCTCCTCCAGGTCAGTCTGCCCCCCAGTATAATCTCCCCCAGGTCAGTCTGCCCCCCAGTATAATCTCCCCCAGGTCAGTCTGTCCCCCCATATAATCTCCTCCAGGTCAGTCTGTCCCCCCAGTATAATCTCTCCCCAGGTCAGTCTGCTCCCCAGTATAATCTCTCCCAGGTCAGTCTGTCCCCCCAGTATAATTTCTCCCAGGTCAGTCTGTCCCCCAGTATAATCTCTCCCAGGTCAGTCTGCCCCCCCAGTATAATCTCTCCCAGGTCAGTCTGCCCCCCCAGTATAATTTCTCCCAGGTCAGTCTGTCCCCCCAGTATAATTTCTCCCAGGTCAGTCTGTCCCCCAGTATAATCTCCCCCAGGTCAGTCTGTCCCCCAGTATAATCTCTCCCAGGTCAGTCTGTCCCACAGTATAATCTCTCCCAGGTCAGTCTGTCCCCCAGTATAATCTCTCCCAGGTCAGTCTGTCCCCCAGTATAATCTCCCCCAGGTCAGTCTGTCCCCCAAGTATAATCTCTCCCAGGTCAGTCTGCCCCCCCAGTATAATTTCTCCCAGGTCAGTCTGCCCCCCCAGTATAATCTCTCCCAGGTCAGTCTGTCCCCCAAGTATAATCTCTCCCAGGTCAGTCTGTCCCCCCAGTATAATCTCCCCCAGGTCAGTCTGCCCCCCCAGTATAATCTCCTCCAGGTCAGTCTCTGCCCCCCCCAGTATAATCTCCTCCAGGTCAGTCTGCCCCCCAGTATAATCTCTCCCAGGTCAGTCTGCCCCCCCAGTATAATCTCCCCCAGGTCAGTCTGTCCCCCCCGTATAATCTCCTCCAGGTCAGTCTGTGCCCCAGTATAATCTCTCCCAGGTCAGTCTGCTCCCCAGTATAATCTCTCCCAGGTCAGTCTGTCCCCCAGTATAATCTCTCCCAGGTCAGTCTGTCCCCCCAGTATAATCTCTCCCAGGTCAGTCTGCCCCCCCAGTATAATCTCTCCCAGGTCAGTCTGCCCCCCCAGTATAATTTCTCCCAGGTCAGTCTGTCCCCCAGTATAATCTCCCCCAGGTCAGTCTGTCCCCCCAGTATAATCTCCCCCAGGTCAGTCTGTCCCCCCAGTATAATCTCTCCCAGGTCAGTCTGTCCCCCCAGTATAATCTCCCCAGGTCAGTCTGTCCCCCCAGTATAATCACTCCCAGGTCAGTCTGTCCCCCCAGTATAATCTCTCCCAGGTCAGTCTGTCCCCCCAGTATAATCTCTCCCAATCTCTGGCCTAGCAGCCCAGGAAAGGCGACACCCGTCCACCCAGGACATTGGGCCAACATGGCCATAAAAAAAAAAAAAAAAAAAATGTTAAATGTAGGAGCGATGTCAGCGTTGGTCTGGGTGGGAACTGGTTAAACACTTTAGAAATCCTGATAGTTAGTGTTATTTTTATGGCTTACTGTACTAGATGTCCACTGTGTTGGAAAATATCCCTCCACCATTCCATCTCACATTTAATAATAGAACGCTTCTCCTAATCTCCTGGAACATCTCTATAATTCTTAAATGTTATTAAAAAACCTGACTTGTGTAAACTACTCCTTGTTTGCTCATAGTGCATAGTTTTTTTTTTATATTAGTAACGGCGGTGTTCAGAGACATATAGTGGGACTGTAATAGAGTGGCAGACAATCTGTCACTAACTGACACTGAACAGAAAAAAGCCCAATAAAGGAAATGTAGGACTTTAAAAAAGGTACCACCAAAAATTCTATACACTATATTGTCAAAAGTTTTGGGACACCACTGTATTTTAGTTATCTTGCAAACCTGGCCTGATGGGAACAAAAATTGTTCCTGGACAGCCGCACTCTGAACAAATTGTAGCCTTTATTAAAAAATAAAATAAAACCTGACAGCTGACGCATTTCGCACTGAAACTAGTGCTTAGTCAAAGCTCGGTCGGGTTTTATTTTATGTTGCTGTGACTTGTAGTGCTGTCCTTTTTAATAAAGGCTACAATTTGTTCAGAGTGCGGCTGTCCAGAGACAATTTTTGTTCCTGCTTTGCTAAGTGCATTGCCTGCACCTGAGTTGTCTGTAGCGGAGGATATTCATCTGGGTTCCCACCTGGGAGCGGCTATTCCCTTTTTCCAAACCTGGCCTGATAGTGGGTCCTGAGGACAGGAGTTGAGAACCACTACCATAGACACACTCCTAAACCTTGTAGACGGGCTTCCCAGAAGAGTTAAAGCTGTTATAGCTCAATATTGAACCTTACAGACTAAGACTAGGATGCCATTAAAGTTCATGTGCATGTTAAGGCAGGTGATAGATAGATAGATATATATATATATATATCTATCTATCACCTGCCTTAACATGCACATGAACTTTAATGGCTAGCTATCTCTCTATATAATATATATTACATATTTTATTTATTATACACACACATTTGTATCTCTATACATTTATATATCTATCATTATTATTGTACTGTCATTTTTTATTATTATTTATATATATTTTCTGTATGTGCGTAGATATATATATATATGTTAAATACACAATTTCTGTATGTGTGTGAGATATATATATATATACATAGGCGTGCGCACAGGGTGTGCCAGGTGTGCCCAGGCACACCCTAATCACCCTGTGCAGAACAGATCCCTACTGACCTGGCTCTCCCTCCTTCCCCCACAGCACTGCCATCTTCCCTCCTCTCCCACCAGTTGTTACTGCGGATGTTTTAGGCTGAGTGGGGCAAGGGACCAGTAAATATGCCATTTACCGGCCCCTTCCCTTTCTGAATGAACATTGTGAGTGATCAGTAGAGTATGTTTGAGATTTGGGGTGCACACCCTAATGCCAAAGGCTGCGCACACCTATGTATATATATGTATATACACACACACACACACATACATACATATACACACTAGGGACCAGATTCTCATAGGAGCTATGACGAGTATCTCAGATACCCCGTGGTATCGCCGTTTTTTTTTGGCTCGTATCTATGCGAGTGATGCTTAGCATCACTTTTGCATAGATACGCTTGAACATCCGACATTACACTTGCGGATCGTAGTTGTAATGACAACTCTGGCCACTAGGTGGCCTTTACGTTGTTTTCTCATTTGCCTATGACTACGCCGATTCCTGATCGCTTTTACGCCGCACCGTCGTCGCAGACGTCGTTTTAGTTCGCGTAAGGTTACCCCTGCTTCTATGAGGAGTAACCTTACGAAGTACCGTCGGATGCCATGTTAAGTATGGCGTCGGGTCCGCGTTGGCTTTTTCCGTCGCTTACGTCGTTTTACTAACTCGTTCGCGAATAGGGCATTGCGTAGTGACGATCACGTCGTTTTGACGTCGGTTTCAACGGCGCTTTCCGACGTGAGCTGGAGCACGCGCACTGGGCTTTTTCCCCAGCCTGGGCATGCGCAGTTCGTTCGACGCGGGGGCGCGCTTCATTTAAATAGAAGCCGCCCCCTTTGAATTACGCGGGCTTACGCTGGGCCATTTTCGCTACGCCAACGCAAACTACGGAGCAAATGAGAATACAGCACTTGCTCTAGTACGATGCGGCGGCTTAGTGTAAATGCGTTACGCTACGCTGGCGAATTTGTATGAGAATCTGGCCCTATACATACACACATACATATATACACACACACACACACACACGCATGTGTGTTTGAGCTTTGGGGTGCACATCCAAATGCAATGGGCTGCGCACACCTATGACATAAGCGTGCACACAGGATGTGCCTGGGCATACCCTAATCACCCAGTGTGGTGCAGATTCCCCCTGTGTAGGCCTCTGACACTTTACCAAAGTCCCCTAAAGGGGCTCTTAAAAAAAGAAACCTATTGACACAGTCCACTGCCCTACTGACACCAAACTCTGCCCTACTTACACCATCCATTGGTCTGCTGACACAGTCACTATATATATATATATATATATATATATATATATATATATACACATATACACAGTACAGACCAAAAGTTTGGACACACCTTCTCATTCAAAGAGTTTTCTTTATTTTCCTGACTATGACAATTGTAGAGTCACACTGAAGGCATCAAAACTATGAATTAACACATGTGGAATTATATACATAACAAAAAAGTGTGACACAACTGAAAAGATGTCATATTCTAGGTCCTTTTGCTTTGATTACTGCTTTGCACACTCTTGGCATTCTCTTGTCACCTGAAATGGTCTTCCAACAGTCTTGAAGGAGTTCCCAGAGATGCTCGGCACTTGTTGGCCCTTTTGCCTTCACTCTGCGGTCCAGCTCACCCCAAACCATCTCTAATGGGTTCAGGTCCGGTGACTGTGGAGGCCAGGTCATCTGGCGCAGCACCCCATCACTCTCCTTCTTGGTCAAATAGCCCTTCCCCCGCCTGGAGGTGTGTTTGGGGTCATTGTCCTGTTGAAAAATAAATGATGGTCCAACTAAACGCAAACCGGATGGAATAGCATGCCGCTGCAAGATGCTGTGGTAGCCATGCTGGTTCAGTATAAATCCCCAACAGTGTCACCAGCAAAGCACCCCCACACCATCACACCTCCTCCTCCATGCTTCACAGTGGGAACCAGGCATGTAGAGTCCATCCGTTCACCTTTTCTGCATCGCACAAAGACACGGTGGTTGGAACCAAAGATCTCAAGTTTGGACTCATCAGACCAAAGCACAGATTTCCACTGGTCTAATGTCCATTCCTTGTGTTCTTTAGCCCAAACAAGTCTCTTCTGCTTGTTGCCTTTCTTTAGCAGTGGTTTCCTAGCAGATATTCTACCATGAAGGCCGGATTCACACAGTCTCCTCTTATCAGTTCTTCTAGAGATGTGTCTGCTGCAAAAGGACCTAGAATATGACATATTTTCAGTTGTTTCACACTTTTTTGTTATGTATATAAAATTCCACATGTGTCACTTCATAGTTGTGATGCCTCCAGTGTGAAAATAAAGAAAACTCTTGAAATGAGAAGGTGTGTCCAAACTTTTGGTCTGTACTATATATATATATATATATATATATATATATATATATATATATATATATATACACATATATACATACATACATACCCACACACACTAGAGTTGCCACCTCATCCGTTTAAAACTGAACACATATTAAATGACACTGTTCTGTGGCTGATTAAGGTGGTAATTAAACTCTACCATATGCATTATCTGCATTAAATTAGCTTTAGAACCTGTGTAATTCATATGTGTTCAGGTTTAAAGGGATGAGGCAGCACCCTAAATACACACACACACACACACACACACAACCAAAGTGTTTTTGAGTTTTGGGGGTGCACACCCTAAGGCTATAGGCTGTCCACACCTATGGCTATCACCCTGTTATACAAGCTTCCAATGGTGATTGCAAGAGGACGTTTCGACAAACTTTAGACAAGCATGGTCCAGTGTTGTCACCAACAGGCAACCCACCATAATAAAAGAGGTTTGATGGCACTTTAAATTCCTCCAAATATTTGATGATGGGGGATAGACAATGCCTCCTCCAAGGAGGTCTCCAACCAGATCATGAATAGGAGAAGACAATACGGGTGTGATGACCCCCCCTGTGTGATCGGCATACATACAATCGGATCTCTAATTAGGATGAGAATTAGGAATCGTTTGGCAGCCGACAGCCTTTGTTGGGACCCCTAAACTATTTGGGTAAGGAGGGAAATTGGTGGCAAATAAGGAAATTGCTCACAAGGCTTTACGGCTAATTGAACGAAAGTCAAGACAAAGTAAATTTACTGGTCTTAAAGGGAATGAATATGCTTTAAATATACAAAGATGATCAACTAATTCTTTATTTACACAGTGCAATTTAGTAGACAAGCTTTTAGGACAGGGGTCTCCAAACTTTATAAACAAAGGGCCAGTTTAGAGTCCTTCAGACTTTAGGTGGTCCTGACTGTGGCCATTGGGAGTAGAAAAGGTCCCGACGTCAGTGGGAAAATATAATTTCCCATTGTTTGTTTCAGTGGGAGCAATTGTGCCCCATCTTTGGTGTCACTGGGAGGAATTGTGCCCCATCATTGATGTCATTGGACCCCATTTTTGGTGTCATTCTGAGAAATTGTGCCCCATTGTTGGTGTAATTGGAAGGAATTGTGTGCCTTTATTGCCGTCAGTGGTGGTGGTGGTGGTGGTGGGGGGGGACTCATTATTTGGAGGAATTTCAATTGTAGGAAATATAGGAGGAGAAGCATTCCTCCCACTCTTCCTCTCTCAGGGATGGTATGTCAGCCCTCCATTTATCCCAAGATTTAGTAAGTTTGGTGTCATACTCCACTGTGAGATATAGATATAGGGATGAGAGAGGCCATCCTATCGCACTAGAGATCAGGAGGTGCTCTACGAACTACGACTCCAAGGTTAAGGGTTCAGGAATTTGAGCCTCTAAGGTATGTTTCAGCTGACAGTATCTAAACTGAAAAGAGGCAGGTAGCGAATTGGATCGTCTTAGTTCCTGAAAAGTCATAAGTCTACCCTCGAGGACTAGGTGTTTCAAAGTGGTGATCCTCTTCTTTGCCCACAGGGATGGGTCTGAAATACTATGTAGATGGGATAACATAGGGTTGCCCCAGAGGGGCATGTGCAGGGAAATGTGGTTGGACCACCTGTAGATCATCCTGGCAGACCTTCACTGTGGTCCGCATAAGGGCCGTCATACAGGGGTTAGCCTTGAGGCCACAGCAGGAGGGTTGCTAGGTGGCAAAAAGACCAGGGGCTTCAGTCCGAAAGTCCAAGGTTGGAAACAGGGGGGTGGGGGTAAGGGGGGTTGGATGGTGTATGTGAAGCAGGCTTTTTTTTTGGGCTGAGCCGTGATCATCTACCTGACCTACAAAAACTGACATACATACACCAATGGTAGTGACCGACATACACCGACCTACCTACACTGATGGTAGTGACCTAGATACACTGACCAACATACACTGACATTTATATACACTGTCTGACCTACCTCAGCTAAGCCGTGGTGTGCGGTGTCACAGCAGGAAGTCAGTCGTCAGAGGAGGAACCGAGAAAGAGAGGAGAGCCGAGGAGCCTAAAGGGGAGGAGAGGAGAGCCGCCCCACCCGAGCGCCGAACGGGGATATGGCGCGGCAGCTGCATTGCAATTCCCACCTTCTGGAGCCTGCATCACCTATGATGGACGTCACACATCCCGCAGTCCCAGTTTTGGATCAGCAGGCTCCAGAAGGCGGGGACCTGCTATGGCACTCGGCCGCACTCTGCAGGACTTGGACATACTCAGCGGCGCTCGCCACTTGCTCGGGGCCAACAATGGAGACCTGCATGCATGAGACTTTGGGCTTTTCGGGGACCCATTCGGGGTGCCAGCCCCCCAAGCCCCCCCTGCCTACGCCCCTGGGCCTTCGGAATGGAAGGTTACCCATGAGGCACCCAAAATAGCCACTTCTAGGGTTACTATCTTAAAAGAAGGAAGCTCAGCTTCTGAGGCGCCGTACACACGGCCGAGGTTCTCGCTGAAAATCAGCGAGAACCTCGCTGGAATGCACATTCCAGCGAGGAGCTCGGCCGTGTGTACGGTCTCAGCGAGCTTCCCATCGGGAAGCCCGTTGAGCCGAAATAGAGAGCACGCTCTCTATTTCCTCGACGGCCCGCCTGGAAGAATGGCTGGTTGCCATTCCCGACGGGCGGGTCGCCGAATTCGACGGCCGGGAGAGAACCTCGACGGGCGGAACGATGTGTTCTGCCCGTCGAGGTTCTCTGCCGTGTGTACGCGGCCTGACAGTTTCAGGATGACCGCGAAGCCGAGGGTGTCTGCAACATGCAGTACAAAATGTATGTCTATATCATAACGTGTGACAAGAAAGACCGTTGAGATGTTGGATTGTGCATGCACATCGAACCTCCAGCTGAGGTCTGTAACCAACTTTATGCCTCCAGGGTCAAGTCTCCAGGTCACTTATCTACACAGGTCCTGAGCTTGATGGGAGCAAGTCCTGATTAAGAGTGACAGGAGGGCAAAGGTCACATCCATCATTTTTGGTACATGGAGCCAGCTGGTTTGGAGCCTGATCTTCACATTTTTCCAAACTTAGACACCAGAAGACAGAGAGGCAATGTTAACATTCCCAAAAATCATTTGGGGCTTCGAAATAGCCCAAGGGGCGATCAAGTGGACAAGGACAGGT
Source organism: Rana kukunoris (assembly GCA_029574335.1). Lineage (NCBI taxonomy): Eukaryota > Metazoa > Chordata > Amphibia > Anura > Ranidae > Rana > Rana kukunoris. Next base: position 9,964,520 of record CM056059.1, on the reverse strand, counting down.
GTCAGATGTAGCAAAACTTAAAAATTGGTGACATCTAATCGAAAGTTAAAAAAAAAAAGTACCAAAATGTGTTGTCCGACTCCGATAATATAACGAATAGACATCACTCAGATGACAAATGTTCTCTTCTACAGAACTTTAGTAATATAAGTGCTGAATTGGCTGCCCACCAGGTGAACCTGTCACTGTGTCTCCGATTGTCAGATGTGTATGGGTTGTAAAATTAATTAGACAGCTTAGTAGAATATGCCAAACATTTTTGGTATGGTCCAACGTGCGGATATCTGTGTGGACAGCTGTGCAGCCATGTTTAAATGTCACAAGCTCCTCTCCAAAGCTCATGGAATATTTTTCCTGAAAGGCTCAGACAGAAATGGATTTACGTCAGTCTGGCTGGTGCTGAGAAGGGTCAAAAGGACAGTTCTGTCCTAGGACATCTGTTATTATTGTAGCACACCCCCTAAGGAGCTACGGGTGAATTTGGTCCTATTTCCCCTTTAGAATTTACACAGCATGTTCTGCACTCTTCCACCGACTTCAAAAAACAGTCTAGGACAAGGGTGTCAAACCCAATTTCATCATGGGCTGCATCAGCAGTATAGTTAGCCTCAAAGGGGTGCACTACCTACAATGTGCAATGTGCAGGAGTGCCTTACGGACGGCGTGCAGGCTTCAGGAGTGCATTACGGACGGCGTGCAGGCTTCAGGAGTGCCTTACGGACGGCGTGCAGGCTTCAGGAGTGCCTTACGGACGGCGTGCAGGCTTCAGGAGTGCCTTACAGACGGCGTGCAGGCTTCAGGAGTGCCTTACGGACGGCGTGCAGGCTTCAGGAGTGCCTTACGGACGGCGTGCAGGCTTCAGGAGTGCCTTACGGACGGCGTGCAGGCCTTTAGGAGTGCCTTACGGACGGCGTGCAGGCCTTTAGGAGTGCCTTAAGGACGGCGTGCAGGCCTTCAGCAGTGCCTTACGGACGGCGTGCAGGCCTTCAGGAGTGCCTTACGGACGGCGTTGCAGGCCTTCAGGAGTGCCTTACGGACGGCGTGCAGGCCTTCAGGAGTGCCTTACGGACGGCGTGCAGGCCTTCAGGAGTGCCTTACGGACGGCGTGCAGGCCTTCAGGAGTGCCTTACGGACGGCGTGCAGGCCTTCAGGAGTGCCTTACGGACGGCGTGCAGGCCTTCAGGAGTGCCTTACGGACGGCGTGCAGGCCTTCAGGAGTGCCTTACGGACGGCGTGCAGGCCTTCAGGAGTGCCTTACGGACGGCGTGCAGGCCTTCAGGAGTGCCTTACGGACGGCGTGCAGGCCTTCAGGAGTGCCTTACGGACGGCGTGCAGGCCTTCAGGAGTGCCTTACGGACGGCGTGCAGGCCTTCAGGAGTGCCTTACGGACGGCGTGCAGGCCTTCAGGAGTGCCTTACGGACGGCGTACAGGCCTTCAGTAGTGCCTTACGGACGGCGTACAGGCCTTCAGGAGTGCCTTACGGACGGCGTACAGGCCTTCAGGAGTGCCTTACGGACCGCGTACAGGCTTCAGGATTATGCTACATACAGAGTGCAGGGCTTATTGGTGCACTACGTACAGAGTACAGAGTTCAGCAATGCGATAACGCACAAAGTGCAGAGTTCAGGGGTGTGCCGTGTACAAAGTGCAGGGTTTAACGGTGCACAATGCACAGTGTGCAATGCCAGCACCTCCCACCGAAAGATTCCTTGGATCTCTCTCCCTGTGTAGGTGGCTCTTCTACCCATGCTTTCGGCTCTAGTACCTCCCTGTGTAGGCAGCTCTCCTACCCATGTTTTTGGCTCTAGTACCTCCCTGTGTAGGCGGTTCTTCTACCATGTGTTGGTGGCTCTGCCTTACTTTGCAGGGAGATTGTTCTCTCTCTCAGATTCTGGAGATCTGTCCCTGCTGCGAGGAGCTGCCAAGAGCAAAGCTTTCCCTGTAAAACACAGAAGGTTTCTGTTACAGCGGAGAGCAGAGGGTGAGAGCCGGAGGTGGCAAAATGGATTTCCGCTACGTCTCTGGCTTCAAAACTGGATGCAAAGGCTTCATGACAAGGTCTGGCGAGCCAGATTCGGCACTTGGGTCAACTACACAGGCACGCGATCATTGATTGCCTCCTGCTGATATCTGCCATGCTGCCCTTTGCTTGCCTTTATAAAGCCTTTGAGGCACTATACCTCCAATTGACACCATTTAAGGGGTACTATTCCTTCCACTGAAACCAATGATGGCCACTATTTCTCTTTCCCATCTTTGGGTATTTGGTTACTCCCACTGGGCACAGTCCAGCCCTCCTAAAGTCTAAAGGACAGCAAACTGGCACTTTGTTTAAAAAATTTGGAGACCCCAGGTCTATATAGTCACACCCTTGTGTAAGAGGATGGTGAATAATTAGGGCTTCTTCCTACACATTATTTCTCACAATCCTCCTTTATATGGACCATTAAGGGTCATATTCAAAAGGATAATGCTACAAACCACCATGGCTGCTTCTACTTCTTACTTTCCTATATTTCCCTATTATTATTATTATACAGGATATTATATAATATATGCCAATAGCTTGCAGTTTACATAATGAGGGCAGTCGGGTACAGTTACAATACGATTCAATACAAGAGGAATCAGAGGGTCCTGCTCATTACAACTGACTTTGCCTATTGAGGGCACAGTGACTGGTTACCTTTAAAGCCCCTAACCCATTTATATAGCTTTCAAAAACATGAATATGCAGAAGGTGCTCAGATTTTAGTCCTTATCTATATAGTAAAGTGCTAGAGAGAATAACCATCCAAAGAGTACCCTGGTTGGTTAGGAAACAACACAATGGGGCTACCCTCCAGTGGGTGGTCAGAACATAACGCAAAGCAAAAATAAAACTGGAGGAGTGCCATTCTAGATGGTAAAGGAGTCCAAATCAGGTCAATGGTTCACAAGTGAAAAACAGTCAACGCGTTTCAGGGGCAAAACCACTCCCCTTAAAGGACCAGTAGTATCCGCGTTATTGGGCATCGACGCTGCCAATAATGCTGGCATGACAGATCGACTCCTCTGATTTAATGACTCCCTTTCCATACAGAATAAGATAGGAAAGCGCTTTCTTGGGTCCGTTCGAGTTTACGGGTAAATCTCAGGCCTTGATGAAGGGGACGTTGGAACACGTTGGATATTTGATCTATATGTGAAATATTAAAAGTGATTTGGACTTCCATTTGATCTGATGTTCCTTCAGAATAACATGAGCCCATTCAAAGTTCTTAATAAAATCCAAAGTCTTGATGAAGGAAGAATGCTTTTGGTCCCCAAAATGAATAAAGTACTTGGGTATGGTGGACCTTCTCCCACAATGCAGTGCTCAAGCCTAGTGGCCCACCCCCAGGCCCAAGCACTTTCAAAATGAAGGATCAGCAAGCAAATACATCACCCAATATGGAGCTTCCATTGGGTATTTTGAAGTGGCTGCAACATAGGAAGCTAGTGGGCTTAAGATAGATTTTGTCAATTTGCTCTAAATGGGAAAAAATGACAGGTTCTCTTTAAAACATGGAGCTGGGGTTGTAATACTGTGGATCAGGAGTAGTCAGCTCTCCAAATCACAAAAACCCAATTAAAACCGTTTACAAGCATCTCGACCAAGGCGAATCTTGACCCTTGTTTACCTGTGTGTCCATTATTGGTGAGGGTGAAGGTAGAGTCTCTGGAAGTTCTGTATCTTACTGGCTGTATAGGGGGTAAGGAGCCGTTGTAGATGACTTCTCCTGTCTTTATATTGATTGGAGATTGAGCAGTTCCATTACAGTCAGGGAAGGAATCTGGCCAATGTTCTTGGCCGTGGTCACCTGTGCCAGAAGATAGAAGACAATGCTGATCAATTATTCAAGAGGACCTAGACAATCCCTTTGAAAAGGACTCCATACAGGTGTACAAGGACTTGATCCTTCTGTCTCCCTTTTGGTTCCACCATCTTTTTTTTTTAGCTTTGGATGTATTGTAAAAGGGTTAAAACGCTTGTCAATTCTTCACAACAGTCTAAGGCACCGGTGGGGACATTCCTGCTGTCCATTTGTCCTAGAGACTATTAGGGATGAGCTTAGGTCTGGTCCAAACCCAGAAAGAGGTCTCTAGTGCCAACCCAATCAATTGTGGCCCAGGCATTCCCCGCCCAGCAAGGGCATTTAAAAAAAAAGGGGCGGGGGTGCTTGTGGCATCATTGACCTAATATGGCCAAACAGCCACATTATTAAGTCAACGGCATTGACCACAAATGGCCATATTGGGTTACTTGCCGCAATGTTTAGGCACTGGAAACTTGGCAGCATACATATGGTATATGGATTGGTACCATGAAAGGAAAATTACGATAAGCATTTGATACAAATTTTCCATTTTCCTGGTGCCAATCCATGTATTACATGTTTGTTGCCATTGACTGATGCCATGAAAGAAAAATTATGGTAAGTATTTGTTAAAATTTTCAACTTTCTTGGCACCAATCCATGTACCACATGTATGCTGCCATGGATTGGTACCAGAAAAGGAGAAGATAAGTATTTGGTACAATTTTCCAATTTTCTGGTGCCAATCCATGTACCACATATATGCTGCTATGATTGGCACCAGGAAAGGAAATGTACGGTAAGTATTTGATAACATTTTCCAATATCCTGGCGCCAATCCATATACCAAATGGATGCTGCCATGGATTAGTGCTAGGAAAAGAAAATTATGGTAAGCATTTGGTACAATTTTTCATTCTCTAGTTTCGGGCTCCCCAATGACCGGGACAGAAAATTACGATTCTCCAACATTTTACAGTTCTCTAGAGAGCAAGAAGTAAGAACAACTCTTTAAGATAGGAATTCTGGAGAGAATTCCACGCATTTCCTGAAGAGAAATTAGAAGTACTACATGAATGCTGCCATGGATTGGCATCAGGAAAAGAAATTACGGCAAGTATTTGATACAATTTTCCAATTCCCTGGTGCCAATCCATGTTCCACATGTATGCTGCTATGGATTGGCACCAGGAAAAGGAAAGGTACGGTAAGTATTTAATACAATTTTCCATTCTCTGGGTTCAGACTGAACCCAAGCTCATCCCTGATGACCTTAGTGACCAGGGCAACCTTGAGAGCAAAAATGGGAGGAGTTCTCTTAACAACCCTTAAAATGGGAATTCTGGAGATAATTCCATGCATTTCCTGTTGCAAGAAGGGAAATCTGAAATTTCACAGCTGTCCCTGGGAACAAAAGGTAACTCTCCACTGAAATATCAGTTTTGATCCATTATTATATTTAGACATTGGAAGCTCCCCCCCCCGATGACAACAAAGCAGCATACATGTGTGACATGGGATTGCCACCAGGAAAGGAAAATTACGGTAAGTATTGGATACAATTTTCCAATTTCCTGGTGCCAATCCATGTACCACAAGTATGCTACCATGGATTTGCACCAGGAAAGGAAAATTATGGTAAGTATTTGGTACAATTTTCCAATTTCCTGGTGCCAATCCATGTACCACATGTATGCTACCATGGATTGCCACCAGGAAAGGAAAATTACGGTAAGTATTGGATACAATTTTCCAATTTCCTGGTGCCAATCCTTATACCAATTGTATGCTGCCATGGATTAGTGCCAGGAAAGGAAAATTACGGTAAGCATTCGGTACAATTTTCCATTCTCTAGTTTTAGGCTCTCCAATGACCATAATGACCGGGACAGAAAATGACAGATACTCCAACATTTTACAGTTCTCTAGAGAGCAAGAAGTAAGCACAAATCTTCCAATTGGGACGTCTACTCCTAACAACCCTTTAAGATGGAAATTCTGGAGAGAATTCCACACATTTCCTGTTCCATGAAGGGAAATCCGAAGTACACATGAATGCTGCCATGGATTGGCATCAGGAAAAGGAAAATTATGGTAAGTATTTGATACAATTTTCCAATTCCCTGGTGCCAATTCATGTTCCACATGTATGCTGTCTGGGTTCAGACTGAACCCAAGCTCATCCCTGATGACCCTGACGACCTTAGTGACCAGGGCAAAAAGTGAGGGTTAATCCAAACTTTTAGAGTACCCTAGAGAGCAAAAATGGGAGGAGTTCTAATAACCCTTAAAGGGGTGGTTCATCCAAAAACCTTTTTTTTAACATTAGATTGAGGCTCGTTATGTTAAGGGGAATCGGGTGTGTTTTTTTACAATCAAAGCAGTACTTATCGTTTTAGAGATGCATCTCCTCCGTCGCTTCCGGGTATGATCTTCTGGTCTGGGCGTTCCTATTTGATTGACAGGCTTCCGACGGTCGCATACATCGCGTCACGAGTAGCCGAGAGAAGCCGAACGCCGGCACGGCTCTATACGGCGCCTGCGCACCGTCGTTCGGCTACTTTCGGAAAATCGTGACGCGTCGGAAGCCTGTCAATCAAATAGGAACGCCCAGTCCCGAAGACCATACCCGGAAGAGACGGAGAAGATGCATCTCTAAAACGGTAAGTACTGCTTCGATTGTAAAAAAAAAAACCACCCGATTCCCCTTGACATAACGAGCCTCAATCTAATGTTAAGAAAAGTTTTTTGGGTGAACCACCCCTTTAAGATAGGAATTCTGGAGATAATTCCACGCATTTCCTGTTCCATGAAGGGAAATCAGAAGTACTACCGTACATGTATGCTGCTATGGATTGGCACCAGGAAAGGAAAGGTACGGTAAGTATTTGACACAATTTTCCATTCTCTCGAGAGCAAGAAGTAAGAACAAATTCTCAAATTTAGACGTCTACTCCTAACAACCCTTCAAGATGGCAATTCTGTACATTCCATGTATTTCCTGTTCCATGAAGGCAAAACACATGTATGCTGCTATGGATTGGCACCAGGAAAGATACGGTAAGTATTTGATACAATTTTCCAATTTCCTGGTGCCAATCCAAGTACTACATGTGTGCTGCCATAGATTGGCATCAGGAAAGGAAAAATTACAGTAAGTATTTGATACAATTTTCCAATTTCCTGGTTCCAATCCATGTACCACATGTATGTTGCCATTGACCGACGTCAGGAAAGGAAAAATTATGACAAGTATTTGATACAATTTTCTAATTTCCTGGCGCCAATCTAAGTACTACATGTATGCTGCCATAGATTGGCATCAGGAAAGGAACATTACGGCAAGTGTTTGATACAATTTTCCATTCTCTGGGTTCAGACTGAACCCAAGCTCATCCCGATATTTTTTACTTTTTGATTTAATAAATGTAATTTTTTTTTATTTTTACTTTTTTTTTTTTTCAGTTTAGACTGATATGTATTCTTCTACATATTTTCGGGGTGGGTGACAGGTACTCAGGTAATTGATGGGGGGGGGGGGGGGGGGACGACAGGTACTCTGGTACTGTTGATGTAGGGTGACCGGTACTCTTTATTCCAGGGGGGGAAGACACAGCAACACCAGTTACAGTCTGCTTTGTTTACACTTGTAACCGGCTGTGATTGGACACAGCCGGTCACGTGGTAAAGAGCCAAATTTCATTGGCTCTTTACCCTGATCTGGGCTGGGCTATGTCCAAGGGACGAGCCTCGTCCCCGATCACTGCCTCTGATCGGCGCGCATGAGCGGCGTGCGAGACAGATGGAGGCAATGTCAGGGCTGGACTGGGACAAAAATTTGGCCCTGGACTTCATCCAGACTGGCCCACATTGACAGGTCTCTCCCATGGTGGCCAAATAACTCCCGCATCCCCCCCCCCCGGCCACCCAAGCCCCCCCCCCTAACTAGCCACCAGCCGTTCTACTTTATTAGAGTAGAATGGCTGGTACTGGTACTCTTATAGGCAGTACCAGTGGGGAAGCTAGACATTACTTCACCCGGGGCAAAGAATCAGTTCGGTGCCCCCCCTTATGAGAAAAGATTAGGCAGAAGTGAGAAACTCTCGGCCATAGCTGTTGAGTCAGCTGTCTGTCCCCTCCCCCATGCTCCTCTGTCCCCTCCCCCATGCTCCTCTGTCGTCCCCCCTGCTCCTCTGGTCCTTCCCCTGCTTCTCTGTTCCCCCAGGTGAGCGCTGCGGGAAGGGAGAGACAGAGGAACGGAGGGGGGCGGCGGTCCGCTGTCACTGAAGCCAGCCCACTGAGCCATCGGCCCACAGGGAAACTCCCTGTAGTCCCAATGGCCAGTCCATCCCTGGGCAATGTGACCGGCTGTGATGGAATACAGCCGGTCACATAAACAAGTGAAAAAAAAACACAGGAACGGCTCCGGATCGGGGATGGGCTGTGCTGTGCAGGGTTGGGCTGTGTCCAAGGGACACGCCTCGTCCCCGATTGCCGCGATAGGGGCCCCCAGGCGGCCGCAGGAGCATTGAGAAGCGGTGGACGTCATATGACGTCCACTCTGAAAGACAATGGGTTCCTGCGGACATCATTTGTCTATGGTGCGGTATGGAAGTGGTTAAGATGGGAATTCTGGAGAGAATTCCACGCATTTCCTGTTGCATGAAGGGAAACCAGAAATTTTACATCTGTCCCTGGAACATTTTTGGTTTTTCTAACCCTATTAAATATCGAAAATATGTGACTACACTAGTGCCTGGGGCTGTCATCTTGAGTTGAATACCAGCAATGCCCCTTTATTTTTCAATCAGCAGAGAGGGGTGTGTCGGTGACCAAGTTGTGCTGCTCAACTGTAGTGGTGATAAGTGAGGTCACCGACCTAGCTGTTTTGTCTGGTAGGGGTACCAGTCATCTCAGGGCTTGATGAACAGAATAACAAAGCTTTTAGCTGGCAAACGATTGACTTATCTATTTCAATTGCATATTTTTAACCATTTGACCTGAGTTTAGCTTTCAGCCTGGTTGAGTTATATCAGTCTCTATCAGGAGGATACGCCTGTATGAAGCAATGGCATTGTGTTTTATCTCTTTTCTATAGAAAAGACACGACAGCTGCGGGATAAACACTGAGCTCAAAACTTGGCAGATGCAAGTGCTGATTCATAATAGGAATTCCTGCAGCTTTCTCCCTTCCAAAAGTCTGACACGTACAGCAGATTTATATATAGGAAGTGAGGCAATGCAGCTGACTGCAGTCCTCAGTCCTCCCATCGCTGTCTGTGTCACCATTAGAGACATTCAATCTTTGTTTTTGTTCTGGTCATCATTGTCACTAGCTAGGACAGAAAGTGTCACCAGAGCAGTAATCAAGGGGAAATCGATCAGTGGGGACACCTTCACAGGTGGCAATTTACTTTACGCTATCCATACACTCATAAGGCAGTACAGCCGGCCCTCCTGTACTGGGCCTGGGCCCCATCAGTTCAAAAGGGGGGCCCAGTTACCTGCTGAACAGGAGGGCTGGCTGTACTGCCTTATTGCAGACACTTATGACTCCTGTGGATCCCCCTGCAGCGTTGCTGGCTTCTACTCCAACTGCACTGCAGGGGGATCGGTTCTTTGATCTGCGCCCACCCTTCCACCTGCTGTCAGGCCCCCTGTGTTCCCCACCGAGGGTTGCCACCTTTTCTTCAAGTCAAACCCATACACTTTCGTGGCAGACAGCAATCTTTTTTTATAGTATTAACTACATATATTTTGTAGCGGCAATTGATGGGCACAGTAGCGGCAGATATTGATGGGCCACAGGGGCTGCGTTTCAAGGCCACAGGGGCTGCGTTTCAGGGCCACAGGGGCTGCGTTAAAGGCCACAGGGGCTGCGTTAAAGGCCACAGGGGCTGCGTTAAAGGACACAGGGGCTGCGTTTCAAGGCCACAGGGGCTGCGTTTCAAGGCCACAGGGGCTGCGTTTCAAGGCCACAGGGGCTGCGTTTCAAGGCCACAGGGGCTGCGTTTCAAGGCCACAGGGGCTGCGTTACAAGGCCACAGGGGCTGCGTTACAAGGCCACAGGGGCTGCGTTACAAGGCCACAGGGGCTGCGTTACAAGGCCACAGGGGCTGCGTTTCAAGGCCACAGGGGCTGCGTTTCAAGGCCACAGGGGCTGCGTTTCAAGGCCACAGGGGCTGCGTTTCAAGGCCACAGGGGCTGCGTTTCAAGGCCACAGGGGCTGCGTTTCAGGGCCACATGGGCTGCGTTTCAAGGCCACAGGGGCTGCGTTTCAAGGCCACAGGGGCTGCGTTTCAAGGCCACAGGGGCTGCGTTTCAAGGCCACAGGGGCTGCGTTTCAAGGCCACAGGGGCTGCGTTTGATGTTTTTTTTTTTTCAGTTTGTGCCCCCCCCCCAAAAAAAAAAAATTGAGCACCAGCGGCCACAGAGTTCTGCAGGGGCGGGGATTTAACACAGCCTGCAGCTGATTGGGTTTGAAAGTAGCACAAAGAGGAGGTTCCAGATACAGATGGGATTGGAGGACTTCCTTACTCCTCTCTATACGCCTGTGGTCAGCAGACACTCGATTGGCTCTCTCCCTCTCCCAGTATGAGTGCCTTTGTGAAGCCAAGATCACGTATGCTGGCTATAGGTAAAAATACATGTAATTGTGTTTAAAGGAATATAAGAAAATTTGATTTTGTTAATTGATTACATTTTGGAATGAAAAACTTTCCAGGCATCAATGTGAAAACTGCTGTCCCTAACAATGACGTAATCTAATTTCCTAAATGCCTTTTACTCCGAGAGAATAGCCGGCAATAAAAGAAGTCATTACTTCATCACTCTCGCTTTAGTGACCTCAGAGAACGAGTTGACGACCCCCTCAGATTCCTGCATTGTGTACAAGGACGTTAAACTGGAGGAATTTACAATCTAAAGGAATGGGGCTTATTTGCATTTCAATAAAACCTTCTATTTCTCTGTTAACGTCCCATCCGGAAATAAAGCCTAAGTGACCTGTAGAGGAACCCGGGGGGAGGAGCATCGCGGCCTCCTCAACAATCAGATCACCGGCCTGAGAATTTCAATCCGGCTTCCAAAAACAGTTCACCTTCACAAGGGTGTCCTAAATATAACCGGCGCCAGAAATAGTCGCGGCACGGAATGAGAAGCATCGTTGTACAGGCCAGATATGAAGAATCAGGGGAGATAATGGAAAGTTCTTATAACAGGGAATACAGCTTTAAGAGAACCTGGCAGGGTTTAGGGGCATTTGGAGTGGTTCCCGCCATCCCTGCGCCAAGTTCCTGGTTCTGTTCATCTGCTGTGCCCATTATTAGGGGTTCCCACCATCCCTGTGCCGAGTTCCCAGGTCTGTACACCTGCTGTGCCCATTATGAGGGGTTCCCACCATCCCTGTGCCGAGTTCCTGGGTCTGTACACCTGATGTGTCCATTATTAGGGGTTCCCACCATCCCTGTGCCGAGTTCCCAGGTCTGTACACCTGATGTGTCCATTATTAGGGGTTCCCACCATCCCTGTGCTGAGTTCCCGGGTCTGTACACCTGCTGTGCCCATTATGAGGGGTTCCCACCTTCCCTGTGCCAAGTTCCCGGGTCTGTACACCTCCTGTGCCCATTATGAGGGGTTCCCACCATACCTGTGCTGAGTTCCCGGGTCTGTACACTCCTGTGCCCATTATGAGGGGTTCCCACCATCCCTGTGCTGGGTTCCCAGGTCTGTACACCTGCTGTGCCCAATATAAGGAGTTCCCGCCATCCCTGCGCTGAGTTCTCGGGTCTGTACCTCTGCTGTGCCCATCATGAGGAGTTCCCGCCATCCCTGCGCTGAGTTCCCGGGTCTGTACACCTGCTGTGCCCATTATGAGGGGTTCCCACCATTCCTGAGCTGAGTTCCCGGGTCTGTACACCTGCTGTGCCCAATATAAGGAGTTCCTGCCATCCCTGCGCTGAGTTCTCGGGTCTGTACATCTGCTGTGCCCATCATGAGGATTTCCCGTCATCCCTGCGCTGGGTTCATAGGCCTGTACACCTACTGTGCCCATTATGAGGGGTTCCCACCATCCCTATGCCGAGTTCCCAAGTCTGTACACCTGATGTGCCCCATTATGAGCGGTTCCCACCATCCCTGTGCCGATTTCCCAAGCCTGTACACCTGATGTGCCCCATTATGAGGGGTTCCTGTGATGGATTAGGTAAAATTCCCATTTTCTATGCATATTTTCCCACTTGTATTGCCCATATTGTCCAATGTGACCTTCCAATGTGGACTGAAACACAGTAGCACCACAATAAAGTATACATAGGCCCACTGTGTCTAGGACCCCAAGCTCACCTCCTATCCCAGGCCTTATCGGACTATCCACCCCCTGGGAAGAGCCAGCTCACTATCTAACTATTGAGGGAGTCATGTGCCCATTATGAGAGGTTCCCACCATCTCTGTGCTGAGTTCCCGGGTCCGTACACCCGATATGCCCATTATGAGGGGTTCCCACCATCCATGTCCCGATTTCCTAGGCCTGTACACCTTCTGTGCCCATAATGAGGGGTTACCACTATTCCTTGTGCTGAGTTCCCAGGTCTGTACACCTGCTGTGCCCATTATGAGGGGTTCCCACCATCCCTGTGCTGTTTTTTTCAGATCTACACATCTGCTGTGCCCATTATGAGGAGTTCTCACCATACCTGTGCTGAGTTCCCGAGTCTGTACACCTCCTGTGCCCATTATGAGGGGTTCCCACCATCCCTGTGCTGAGTTCCTGGGTCTGTACACCTCCTGTGCCCATTATGAGGGGTTCCCACCATCCCTGTGCTGAGTTCCCAGGTCTGTAAACGTGCTGTGCACATTATGAGGGGTTCCTGTGATGGATTAGGTAAAATGCCCATTTTCTATGCATCTTTTCTATACTATAAAGTCTATGGGCCAGATTCAGCAAAGGTTACGCTGGCGGATCGAGTGATCCGCCAGCGTAACAGTGGCTTTGAGCCGGCGTTTCTGTTTTCTGTAACCAGAAAACAAGAAACGCCGGGTTGAAGTTCCGATGCGGTGAGCGTAACTGAGTTTCGCCATCGCATCGTTACTTCAACTTAAAAATGGCGCCGGGGGCGTTCCCGCCGATTTACGCTCAAAAAATATGTTAATGAGCGGAAATCGGCAATTCACGATCGAAATCCGGCGCGACGCAGTGACGTTACGACGTTTCCGGACGGGATACGCGGCGCATAGTTATACCTACATGGGGCTGGCGTATCCTATGTTAGGTATAGGCGTCGTCATCGCGTCGGGAAAAAAAAAAAAAAACGTCGCTTGCGTAAAACGGTCATGAATGGAATGTGACGTCATTGACGTTCATTCACAGATTTTGGAGCATGCGCACGGGGATGTTTTGACACTCGACGCATGCGCAGTACGTCGGCGGCGGGATCGCGCGTAGTTTAGCATACTACACGCCCCGTACCCGCCCAATTTGAATTCCGCCGGCTCATTTGTGATGCGCTGCCGCAACTTTAGGAGCAAGTGCTTCATGAATGACAGCACTTGCTCCTAAAAAATCGGCAGCGCAACGCAAATGAGAAGCGTTACTCCAGAGCAAAGATGCTCTGGACTACGTGAATCTGGCCCTATATTTTTCTTTGTATATATCCCTTGCTCAAAACGGCCGCTAGTAGCACCCCCTCTCATCGAGTTAAGAATGTAGCTAAAACATGGCGCCTTTCGACCAGGACTACGCCTGACTTGGGGACGCCCAGATCCTGGAGGAAGTTCACCTATTTATTTTATAATTTTTTTTGTAAGGGGCCCAGAGGTCCCCAGGGCAACCTCCCCAATTCGTGGCCCCTCCGCTTCTCAATATGCGGCAGCACCCCCGCTTCTTAATTTGAGGTGGCAGAACCCCCCCCCCACACTTCTCAAGCCTGAAGCTGTGCAAGGGGCCCCATAATTCCCGAGGGTGGCCCTGTACATGGGTGAAATTATCCTTTTAAGAGGGACCAAGTTGGACATGCACAGTTGGAACCAGCATCAAAAAATAGGCACCTTGACGTGTTTCACACATGTGCTTCATCAGAAGGATAGCAGAGTATGAGCTCACCTGTGTAAGTCCATGAAGATGGAAGCAAGTCATAGGCAGGTCAGGAGAAGACCAACTGCACCGGTCAATGAATTGTGAACAATCTCAGAAGCCTTTCAAGCCGATTTCATTGACACAAGCCCAAAGTCCATCATAATAGGCCCTTATGGTTGGACATCGGTGGCCTATCAACAACTCTCAAAGACTCTAGGTATGAGATCTGTCCTAAAGAGTATTGCCTATGACTCATGCCTACAGTATGGTTGCTTATGCTGCATATTCTGCAAAATAAAAATAACTAGAAATTCCAATGATGGCAGCGGGAGCCTGCTGGCCTTAGCAGAGCCCTCCAGGACACCATCTGAGTGTAGAGTGGACTGATCCTTTAAATATACATATCGGCATCAACAAGAGCAGTAGAACAAAACATTTAATATCTTGCTTGACCGTAAGATTTTTTTTGTGAAGGTGTACAGACATGAACAGATGGAACAGGCATTAAAAAAAAAACAAGGAAACCTTGACGCATTTCACACATGTGCTTCATTGTCAGGATAACAGGGTATGATGAGCTCACCTGTGTAGGTCCATGAGGCTCCTAAAACAAGAGAACAATAAAAATATATGTTAGCAAACAGCATTGACAAAAATAAAAAAAATCATCAAACTTGCTAATTTCATCCATGAGCTCAAGGTACGCTTGTATTTCTTTTTATATTTTTTTTTGCCATTTACAATAAAGTTTTAAAAAAAATACACAATTGTATGTTATCCATCAACCATGCCAAGTAAATGTGAAATTTAGCTACACGGAATTGAATAATTACAATGTTCTTTAGTTAGCCTAAATATCTCGAATCAAAAAAGGGCTGGCATCTCGGATGCTCTTGGATAAAAAGTACTTTATTGGTTACATGGGTACAGGCTATACACTTCTGATGAAGGCTTCTTAGCCGAAACATGTCAGAGTATAGCCTGTACCCAATAAAGTACTTTTATTCGGGAGCATCTGAGTTGCCAGCCCTTTTTGATTCAAGTATTATATTTATGGGGCCTGAACGTCCTGGCTAGAGCAACGGATTACAGTTCGTGGAATTCTATATTGGCAGTGGAGCTGGGGTAAAAAAAATAAATAATAATTCCTCCAACATATTGTTAGGGGTTAGCTTGGTAGCGGGTGTGTGTGACCCCCTGGGTGGGTTCACTACACACTGATCTATACAGAGAGGCAGCCGAGGACGGTTGAAAAGAGTTTGGTTTAATCTTCCATATTGCTGGAAACAAGTGCAAGCATCCAAACAGCATAAACAAAACAAAACATAAAATAAACCCTTGCCACTTGGGGCGTCTACCTTCACCATACAGGAACCTACCTATGGAGTCTGGCACAGCCTACTGCTGGGCAGAAACTGCTGGTCATACAGCAACAAAACAATAGTCTTTTGGATTTTTATCACACAGAAAAATCAACAAGCAACTCACCTCTTCAGAAGTCTGACTGCTCTCCTTAACTCAAAAAGCCTCAGGATGCAGCAATCAGTAGTCATCCTCTGGATAACTTATAGAGGCCTTAATTGCCTCATACTGAACAGCTGAAGCTATCCAAACGCCCTAAACCTTTCTGGCTACCTCTGTAGCCGACACCTGATAGTAATTGGTGAATTGTCTAAACAAGGCAGAAATGTATCTCCCGTCTGTGACAACACCCACAGATTTACCTGACTTCCTGTCGCAATACATACAGTGGAACCTCAGATTGTGCGTTCAACTCAATATTGAACCCTAAGGACTATAAAAAGGCAGGTGTCCCAATACTTTTGACAAGGACGTTAAAAACAGAGCAAACACGCTCCCAATAGTGTAAAATCAGTGCAAAAAAACACAAGGAATTGTATGCAGCGTCCAGCAAAAAAACACAACTCCCAGAATTCAAAACATTGAAGCATGCATGGCGTGGTGACGTCACCGCTTCCAGCTCCACCCTACGCGTTTTGTCAAATAGGATTATGGACATTTATAGTTGCACACATTTTTTTCCCATAGAGTTTTCCTTTTAAAATTATAAAACGTCTAGCGTCTTTTTCCTTTTATTTCCAATGCCATTGACAGTGGTCAGGAGGACAGTGAACCTTCCCTGCAGGGATATAAAGTCTTCTCAGGGGTTATCTGCCGGGTTACAAGTTCATCAAATATACGACGTGATGTAGACTTCCTATTGGGTAATCTCTGCCTACTATAGTAAGTACGCCACTTCCTATTACCTCTCTGAATGGGAATCCTGAGGTATTAATGGCCTATCATTTATAAATCATGGAAATCCAATTGGGAGGATCAGAAATTTGCTCATTTTTGGTTGGCTTGAATATCTGTATACTGATCTGATCATTTTATTATTTATATTTATGCAGCTTCCTCTTTCTTTTATTATTTGCGCATGTTCTAGCTGGTGCCATGACCACTGCCCCAGGTTTCCTAAATCAAGGTGGCTCCTTTCTCTTGCAACATCCTATGAAACCACTGTTGCATGCAGGGACTTGAGTGGTTTCTCTGTACACTGTCTGCATCAATAGAAACACACAGCCACATAGCCTAGGATGGCAAATACACAACTTCTTCCAACTAACAGACTGGCCGGGGGCTGCACTGTCTGCTGCTAATGCTTTCCTCTGAAGACCGGAAATTCAGGGAAGCAGCACTGAGCAAGAAAGAGCCAGCAGCATTGCAAGCACTACCAGGATCGCAAAGGTCGCAATAGGCCCTGGTGTTCCACCACCATGGGGTGGGGGGGCAAGACGACAGAAAGGGGGGGGGGGGCGCTGCAGAACATGTGAGCAAGGAAGAGCCAGCAGCATTGCAAGAAGTGGCAAGAACTACCAGGATCGCAAAGGTTACAATAGGCCCTGGTGTTCCACCACCATGGGGGGGGGGCAAGACGGCAGAAAGGGGGGGGGGCGCTGCAGAACACGTGAGCAAGGAAGAGCCGGCAGCATTGCAAGAAGTGGCAGAACTACCAGGATCGCAAAGGTTACAATAGGCCCTGGTGTTTCGCCACCATGGGAGGGGGGGCAAGACGGCAGAAAGGGAGGGCGCTGCAGAACACATGAGCAATGAAGAGCCAGCAGCATTGCAAGAAGTGGCAGAACTACTAGGATCGTAAAGGTTGCAATAGGCCCTGGTGTTCCACCACCATGGGAGGGGGGGGGGGAAGACGGCAGCAAGGGGGTAAAGGGCCCCAGGATCAGTGGATAGGGCCCGGGCTCAGAGGGAAGGCTCCCAGGCTCAGAAAGAAGGGCCTGTGACTAAAGAAAAGAACTCTATGACCAATGGAGAGGGCCTTGCCAATGGGGGGGGGGCTTCATGGTTACTTGCACCGGGGCCCTGATGGTTCAACAAGAAGTTGTCTATACCGACACTTGGCCTGAAGACACAATTTACTTGCTCTGTGGTATCGGTTATCACCCCGGTGACCTATCATAAGCAACAGTAATGTGTTATCTCACATCTCCGACGCCTGTATCACTTCTACTGAAATATACTTACAAAACACGAGAACTTCTGCATCAGCCTCCCAGAGAAGAACTCTCATCTCACACGTCCTCCATAGGGCCCTTCAACAGAAATCTGGGGGTAGCATAGAGATCTTACATAGAGTGCCATTTACAAAAAAGAGGAAGTCACCGGTCGATGTTTTCATGACCCTACATTTGTAGAAAAGGGCACTTCTTTGGCGCCTGGAGGGGTTAGAAACCTGCGGCGTGCGTGCATGCGTGTGAATAACCCTGCAGGTCTATAGCTGTGGACACAGAAAAGGGTCACTTTAGGGGCCCTCTGATGAATGATCCGCATTGGTGGGTTTCTCAAGGAGTGGGGGGGGGGGGGAGGCTGTAAACGTTGTGTTGCCTTCTCACCGCCTGATTTATTACCAGTTGCCCCTTCAGGGGTGGCGCTACATCTTTTTTGACAGGTACCCACTTCCAATCAGTAAAGAGCCTCCGACGAAGGCTCTGTACCACGTGATCAGCCGTATCCAATCACTGACAGACGCGAGTAAAGGAGAGCCGATCGGCGGCTCTCCTGACAGGGGGGTCTGCGCCGATTGTTAAACAGCGCAGCCCCTCCACGGATGCCCACACTGGACCACCAGGGAAGCCCGAAGCATGTGGATGGCCAGGTACATCCCCCATGGTCATCCACATTTGGAAATACATGCCAAATATGTGCCAATCGGTGCCCACGAATGGACACCAATTGGCACCATTATGAAACAAATTAAATCTGTGATGCCCAGAAATGCCACCCATCAGTGCCACTTATGAGTGCCCACCAGTGCCGCCTATGAGTGCCACCTATCAATGTCCATCAGTGCCACCTATTAGTCCCACCCATAAGTGCCCATCAGTGCTGCCTATGAGTGCCCATCAGTGCTGCCTATGAGTGTCCATCCATGCCACCCATCAGTGCCACCCATAAGCACCCAGTGCCACCCATAAGTACCCATGAGAGCCGCCTATGAGTGCCACCTATCAATGTCCATCAATGCCACCTATTAGTCCCACCCATAAGTACCCACCAGTGCCGCCTATGAGTGCCCATCAGTGCTGCCTATGAGTGTCCATCCATGCCACCCATCAGTGCCACCCATAAGCACCCAGTGCCACCCATAAGTACCCATGAGAGCCGCCTATGAGTGCCACCTATCAATGTCCATCAATGCCACCTATTAGTCCCACCCATAAGTACCCACCAGTGCCGCCTATGAGTGCCCATCAGTGCTGCCTATGAGTGTCAATCCATGCCACCCATAAGTACCCCATCAGTGCCACCCATAAGTACCCCATCAGTGCCACCCATAAGTATTATTATAAACCCATACGGTTTTTTTTTTTTTGCGCAAAATATAACCGCAGAGGTGATCAAATACCACCAAATGAAAGCTCCATTTGTGGGAACAAAATGATAAAAACTCAGTTTGGCTGCAGCGTAGCACGACCGCGCAATTGTCATTCAAATTGCGACAGCGCCGAAAGCTGAAAATTGGCCTGGGCAGGAAGGTGCGTAAGTGCCCCCCGGTATGGAAGTGGTTAACAAACATTTAACCCTTGGTTTGTTGTGAGTGTAGGGGGAAGGGTTCCAGGGTATTTTTAAAGCGAGTTAAGCCAACATCATTTTTCACCAATAGAATAAAAATAAAAATTAACTCTTTTACATGGAAAAAATTCCTTTCAAACAATGGATTTCTGTGCCCCGGCCCCCGTGGACCTCCCTAATAGATGGTATCAGAAGAAGGCAATGATTATCTCGTGAGTTTTGGCGTCCTCTTGTACTTCGAGCTTCATCAGTTTAATCATTACGCCGTCCTCGTTTGTAGAAAGCAATATACCGCCATGAAAGGACCATTCAACCTCCAATAATAACAATCTATTACACAAAAGAGTCACCGGTAACAATGGCGGGCAGATAAAAGGGACCGTTGCGCAACTTTGCTGTACAGCGCAATGTTTGCCGCCATGCGTTTAGGTTTCACGACAACTAAAAAATAAATTCTTCTTTTTTTCACACTTGTTTTGGATTTTTTTTTGTTCTCTTAGTTAACAAGTTCTAATCGCGGTACAAAAGGATAACCGCGTTAATGTCCAACCGGCAAGAAATTCCTCCGTGTCCAATAATTACACATCCTGGGAAAACCTCGAAAGGCTCGTTTACACTCGCTTCAAAACGTGGCTGGGACACGCTTTTTTATAGCGCTCTGAACACCAGTCAAAGCTCCTGTCACTAAATAAAATGGTTACCCTACAGTCCTGTTCACACATTGTGAAATTGCTTCAAAGCCTCTCCTTCTGGGGGTTCTTATTGAACAGGGGATCAGCAGAGCTGGGGGTTACTACCGAGTCAGGGATCAGCAGAGAAGGGGGTTACTACCGAGTCAGGGATCAGCAGAGAAGGGGGTTACTACCGAGTCAGGGATCAGCAGAGAAGGGGGTTACTACCGAGTCAGGGATCAGCAGAGAAGGGGATAACTACCAAGTCAGGGATCAGCAGAGAAGGGGATAACTACCAAGTCAGGGATCAGCAGAGAAGGGGATAACTACCGAGTCAGGGATCAGCAGAGAAGGGGGTTACTACCGAGTCAGGGATCAGCAGAAAAGGGGGTTACTACCGAGTCAGGGACCAGCAGAAAAGGGGGTTACTACCGAGTCAGGCATCAGCAGAAAAGGGGTTACTACCGAGTCAGGGATCAGCAGAAAAGGGGGTTACTACCGAGTCAGGGACCAGCAGAAAAGGGGGTTACTACCGAGTCAGGGATCAGCAGAAAAGGGGGTTACTACCGAGTCAGGGATCAGCAGAGAAGGGGGTTACTACCGAGTCAGGGACCAGCAGAAAAGGGGGTTACTACCGAGTCAGGGATCAGCAGAAAAAGGGGTTACTACCGAGTCAGGGATCAGCAGAGAAGGGGGTTACTACCGAGTGAGGGATCAGCAGAGAAGGGGGTTACTACCGAGTGAGGGATCAGCAGAGAAGGGGGTTACTACCGAGTGAGGGATCAGCAGACAAGTAGGTTACTACTGAGTGAGGGATCAGCAGACAGGTGGGTTACTACTGAGTGAGGGATCAGCAGACAAGTGGGTTACTACTGAGTGAGGGATCAGCAGACAAGTGGGTAACTACCGAGTGAGGGATCAGCAGACAAGTAGGTTACTACTGAGTGAGGGATCAGCAGTACAGGGAGATACTATTGAGGGGGAGGGATCAACACAGCTGGGGGTA
The DNA here is from genome assembly GCA_029574335.1 of Rana kukunoris. Taxonomy (NCBI): domain Eukaryota; kingdom Metazoa; phylum Chordata; class Amphibia; order Anura; family Ranidae; genus Rana; species Rana kukunoris. The sequence goes on along the minus strand of CM056059.1, from coordinate 9,943,836 downwards.
CTACTGAGCAGGGAATCTGCTGAACAAGGGTATTAATAAGCCAAGGATTTGCTGAAGGAGGGTACCAATGCTAAACAGGGGTCCTAAGGATCTGCTGAGTGAGGATACTACCGAGCTGGGGGTTCCACTAGGCCCCTCTAAAACAAGTAGAAAGTTTTTTTCCTGAAAAGCCATACCTGACCCTTGGACACAGCAGGTGTACAGACCCAGGAACTCAGCACAGGGATGGTGGGAACCCCTCATAATGGGCACAGCAGGTGTACAGACCTGGGAACTCAGCACAGGGATGGTGGGAACCCCTCATAATGGGCAAAGCAGGTGTACAGACCTGGGAACTCAGCACAGGGATGGTGGGAACCCCTCATAATGGGCAAAGCAGGTGTACAACCTGGGAACTCAGCACAGGGATGGTGGGAACCCTCATAATGGGCAAGCAGGTGTACAGACCTGGGAACTCAGCACAGGGATGGTGGGAACCCCTCATAATGGGCACAGCGGGTGTACAGACCCGGGAACTGAGCACAGGGATGGTGGGAACCTCTCATAATGGGCAAAGCAGGTGTACAGACCCTCTGCCCGCAGACCCCCACAACCACCGGCCAGGGTTGTGGGGAAAGGGCTCTTGTCCTTGAATTATTTTCCCCCCCCCCCATCATGGGGGTGAGAGTTGAGTCCCATGTCAAGTTTTACCTAAGGCCTCACAAAGCCCAGAACCGCCTCTGGCATTAGGGTGTGCACCCGAATGCCCAAAAAACAAACACTACCGATCGCTCACTGTGTTCATTCAGAAAGAGAAATTACATATTTACTGGCCCCTTCCCCACTCCTAAAACATCCCAGCAGCAACAGCCAATAGAAGAGGAGGAAAGCTGGCAGCATTTTGGGGGGGAAAGATGGGGACCAGGTAGGGTGCCCACGTGTCCCGGATTGCCCGGGACCGTGCCGCAATTGACATGTCCGTCCCATGTCCCGGGCACCTTCATTCTGGAACAATACAATGTCCCAGAATGAAACAGAGGACACAGCCACCCCCTACTAACTACATTTCCGCAACTGGTTGCTAGGGCCAGCGCTGCCTGGCGTCTTGCAACCAGTGACAATGGTCACTCTAGAGCGCCACTGCTGTCCACGCCCACCTTGGCACCTCCTCCGGCACCAACCAACGGGGACTGGTGTGATCTTCACTCTCCAGATAGTGACGCCACCCCTTTCCTTCTACGCATGTGGCTCATCATGCAGAGGGAGCGACGGCAGCTGGTGGCAGGCTATGGGTGGCAAGCGGCACTGCATCTGACAAATAACCCGCCGCCTAATTCCCCATCAACCCCGAGACTACATTCCCCCCCCCCCATCCATCTTTTTTTGGGAAAGGTGATAGAGGGGGGGGTGTGTCCCTAAATGGCAGTTTGGAAATGTGGCCAGGGCAGTAGGTGGAATCTGTGCACAGGGTGATTAGGGTGTGCCTGGGCACATCCGGCACACCCTGTGCGCACGCCCATGGATGGAGCCTTTAATTGTGTACTTTTCTAGGTCTCATTTATTCCATTAGACCCTTGGCTCACAAAGCGATTTAGCCCAGTTGGGGGCCACTCACAAGAACATATTTATTTATTGGAAAATAAATCTTCTTAGAGCTTATGGTACTTAGGAGGCCCCCCCGTTCATGATCCAGGAAAGAATCCTGCAGACATTCAGGATAATCCCGATCTTTCCTCCTCCGATACATTCTCTCTCTCTCTCTCTCTCTGGCAAAGGACGGACTTTCCCACACTGAACAAAAGAGACGACATTGCTCTGAATGGACAGGGACAGCTTGGCACGGCACCAGCCAATGTCCCATCTCACTGCCCTCCTTTCACCCGTTACACGTGAATTGTGTACCAAACAAATCCATGACCACTCAACGTCTTCCTGTGACGCCAACGTGTCGCCGAACACTCAAGATCCTTTCATGGATTAAAAAGTAGATCGCCAGGTATATTAGGATTGGAGAACGTCATGAGTTTTGGGTTGGAGAACGTCAATGGAGGTAAAATGGGGCCCACCAGCTCTGGTGAGGCTGCTTTGAACTAAAAACAGGGCGGCCTTTACCTAGAGGGGGCAAGCCAAGTGTAGCACTGTCCTAGATAGAGCGGTGCATATGGGGTCAAACCTAGCGGCGGCTGCATTCGGTTCAGGTCTGCTGCCATAGCCGCTCGGTCAGTAGGAGCTCCTATAAGGAGGATTTGGTGCACAGTGCTGTGGTGAGGAGCATTGGTGAGCCCATGCTGTGCCCCCTCCCAAGATGTATGGGCATTATGTGTCAGCAAAAATCCCCCCTCCCAGCAAAAATATTTGCCTCCCTTTCCCCAAATCCCCCCCCCCAGTGGAAATGACCCCCCCCCAAAAAAAAACACACCCCTCAGCACAAATACTCTACCCCTCCAATTTATCCTCTTGAGTAAAACCACTGCACATCCCCCTCCCAGCACAAATTCTCCCCCTATTCCCCCTATTCTTTCTAGCACAATTCCCACCTCCCCCTCTTTCATATTACCTCTTCTAGCACAAATCCTCCCTCCCCAAATGTACCCCTCCTAGCACAAATACCCCCCCCCCCCAATCATCCCCCCTCAAAAAAAAGTTCCCTTCCTACCACAATTCCCCCTCTATCACAAATCCTCCCTCCCTACATTTACCCCTCCTAGCACAAATTCCCCCCCACCCCCCCAAATAAAAAGATCCCTCCCTAGCACAATTCCCACCTTCTCTTTGCCATATTACCTCTTCTAGCACAAATCCTCCCTCACCAAAATGTACCCCTCCTAGCCACAAATACCCTCCCTAATCATCAATACCAGCACAAATACCCCCCCCCCCCAAGAAAAAAAAAAGGTCCTTTCCAAGCACAATTCCCACCTCCCCCTCTACCATATACCTCTTCTAGTACAAATCCTCCATCCCTAAATTGACCCCTTCTAGCACAAGTCCCCCCCCCCTTATTCCTGCCAGCACAACCACCCCCCCCCCCGGCAAAAAAATGTTCCCTTCCTAGCACAATTCCTACCTCTCCTCTACCATATTACCTCTTCTAGCACAAATCCTCCCTCCCCAAAAGTACCCCTCCTAGCACAAATACCCCCCCTTAATCATCTCTACCAGTACAAATACTCCCCCCTCCAAAAAAAGTTCCCTTCCTAGCACAATTCCTCCTCCCCTCTACCATATTCTCCCTTCTAGCACAAAACCTCCCCCCCCCCAAATGTACCCCTCTTAGAACAAATACCCCCCTTAATTATCCCTACCAGCACAAATTTGTACTAGAAGAGGTAATATGGTAGAGGCGGAGGGCCCTCTACCATATTACCTCTTCTAGTACAAATCCCCCCCAAAACTATCACTCATGACAACACCGCCCCCCCCCCCCCCCAAATTTCCCCTCCTAGAAAAATTCCTACCCCCTCCTGCCCTCTAAATTCCCCCCTCCCAACACAAATCTTCCCCCAATTTCTTTTCAGGCCCCCCCCACCCTACTTCACATGATACCACAGTGCCCAGGGCAGTCATCCCTCCTGCCCAGCCCTTGCTCTGGTGGGGAGATGTGATTGATAAGCTCTGATCTATCTTTGCTTGTGAGTGCATTTTTATCTAGTTCTTTATTACAAAAAATAAAAGGGTCCTCATCAGAGCCTGTGCAATCTTCCGTATGTGAAATATAGTTTTTCTCCTACTGACTGGTTTGGCCTGCTCAGTGTTACACAAAATACTGGTCCGATTGCTTTCCCCTCCATTCTGGAAGATTCTAGAGCAGCTTGAATATTTATGGTAACCAGCCAATCCCTGGAGAAGGTGTGTCCAGAAGGTGTCTAGGGAACCCATAAATTGTCTGATGCACCAAAGCAGAGGGTTTTTTGGATCCTAGGTGAGCCATGCTGGAGGAGTTCCCTGTCTGAGGGGCTCTGTCTCCTCTGGGCAGTCTGCTGAGATTATTGAGGTCCCAGTCACCCCTTTGGTTGGGGGGGGGGGGGGGGGGTTCTGGATAGAAGAGGAGGCCGAATTGAAGAGGAGGCGGCTGGATGGAAAGAATAATAATACTATCTTGCTGTCAGAGTCCTCCCTTCACATTACATCAGAACTCCCATTTCACGTCAGAGATCATCCATCACATCAGAGCCCCCCCCCAATCACATCAGAGTCCCCAGCTCAGATTTTACGTCGGAGGTCATCCATCACATGTCCCCCTTCAAGTCAGAAGTCCCCATTTTCATTAGGGATCCCCTTAACATCAGAGGTCCTCCCCTTCACATCAGAATCTCTCTTTTATGTCAGAGGTCCTCCATCACATCAGAGTGCCCCTCTCACATCAAAGTCCTCCCTTTTCATCAGAGTCCCCCCTTCATTTCAGAGGTCCTCCACCACATCAGAGTCCCCTCCATCACGTCAGAACTCCCCCTTCACATCAGATATATAAATTTGAGTCTCTCCTTTACATCAGATTTCCCCCTTCATGTCAGATGTCATCCATCATATCGGAGGTCCCCTTTTGCATCAGAGTCCCCCCTTCATGCCAGAAGTCACCCTTTGCATCAGAGATCCCCTTAACATTAGAGTCCCCCCATCACATCAGAGGTCCTCCATCATGTCAGAGTCCCCCTTTCACATCAGAGGTCCTCCATCATGTCAGAGTCCCCCCTTCACATCAGAGGTCCTCCTCTTACATCTCGGAGTCCCCCCAACACATCATAATCTCTCCTTCATGTCAAAAGTCCTCCTCAATCACATCAGAGGTCCCCCTATTCAAATAAAGTCCCACCTATACATTAAAGGTCCTCCGTCACATCAGGGTCCCCCACCAATATATAAGAGCCCTTCATCACATCAGGGTGCCCCCCAATATATGAGAGCCCTCCATCACATCAGGGTGCCCCCCAATATATGAGAGCCCTTCATCACATCAGGGTCCCCCCAATATACGAGAGCCCTCCATCACATCAGAGTCTCCCCCATCACAGAGTCCCCCCCCCCCAATCATCTCTGATCAGAGGCAAACTGGGTCTCGTGTTCATGGCCCCCCAGGTGGATTCATATGGCACCCCTGGGTGCAGCGGCACCTCAGTTAATAAGCACAGTCCTAAATAACCAACCGACTTCCTCTATTAAGCCAACATATTACACAGCACCCCACCATTCCCATCCAACCCTTTCGCTCAAAGGAGCTTGCAATCTAATTCCCCCACCCCGGTCACACAGGGGGGGGGGGGCACACTGCTGGAAGAGGAATAAGCCCTCGGTGTGTTATCACAGGCGGACTCCATGATAATGACAGCTGAAGGAGAATGGGACACATGAAGGACGAGAAGAAGAAGAAGTGGATGGGATAGAAGAGCCGGAATATTGACTTACCTCCCACCAGAGAGTGACAGATCACCAGGATGAGGGCAAAGGAGCCCAGGAGCATCCCATCCATCCGGCAGGTGCTGGGGATGGACATAGCGGAGGATGAGCCTGGCTTGTTCTGTCTCGGGTGGCTGTGCACAGGAGAAGGAGGGGGGGGGGAGATTTTTGGTCCAGCAGCTGCCCCCTCCTCGCAGGAACTTGTACTGAGAAAATCCTGCCACTCTGATCTTTTGAAGGTGGTAGAGAGAGGGCTGAGTCTGCTCAGGGGCCAATCAGACGGGCCCCGGTCCCCCCCTCCCCAGTGTTTGGATGGGACAATTGTCTCTTTAACAATACAAATCCAGAGATCATCAAAGATTGGGAGATTGCAACAGTTTCAGTTTGATTATATACTGTATATTATATATATATATATATATATATATATATATATATATATATATATATATAAAATAAAAAAAAAAAAAAAATCTGTAAAATGATATATATAATTATATCGCTTAAATATAAAAAATAATCATATTTAAAATAATCAGATAAATTATAATGTAAAAAAATAAAATAAAAAATGTTGTTTAATTATATTTAAAAAAAAAAATCAGTTAAATTACATTAGAAAAAAGAAGTTAAGTATAATAAAAAAAAAAATCTGTTTAAATATATTGAAAACAAATGTAGTTTCATTATATGAAAAGAAAAAAATTCTGTTTCTTTTTTTTTTATTTTAACAGAATTTTTTTCTTTTAATATAATGAAACTGATTTTATTTAAATATAGACATATTTTTTTATTTTTTTTATTATAATTAACTTTTTTTTCTAATATAATTTAACTGATTTTTTTTTTTACATATAATTAAAGTACATTTTTTATTTCTTTACACATATAATTAATCTGATTATTTTAAATATCATTTTTTTTTTTTATATTTATAGCGGAGGTTCACCCTAAATATAAGCCCTCCCATGTGATCCAGCATACTGGCGTCAGCGCCAGTATGCTGTTTTTTTTTTTTTTTTAATCCATGTACTTACTGTATTATGCTGAATTTTATTTTTTTTTACCCCGCGGTGGACGGCGCCAGTATAGCGCGTCACATCTTACGAAAGTACGAAAAAGGACTCTGGTAATCTCGGCGAAAATGCGGCGCCTGCGCACAGACCTAGGAGCCGACTGCGCAGGCGCCGTATTTCTCCGAGTCCTACGGCTATGGCGCGTCACGCCCTCCGAAAAACGCCGAAATAGGACTCGGAGAAATACGGCGCCTGCGCAGTCAGCTCCTAGTTCTGTGCGCAGGCGCCGCATTTTCGCCGCGATTACCCGAGTCCTTTTCGGGTACTTTCGTAAGATGTGACGCGCTATACTGGCGCCGTCCACCGCGGGGTAACAAAAATAAAATTCAGCATAATACAGTAAGTACATGGATTAAAAAAAAAAAAAAAAAACAGCATACTGGCGCTGACGCCAGTATGCTGGATCACATGGGAGGGCTTATATTTAGGGTGAACCTCCGCTTTAAGCGATTATGTATGTGTGTATCTATATCTATATCTAATTCAGTTTAACCATATAAAAGTTTTTTAATTGCATGTAAACAAACAGAAAAGTTTAGCAGCTGCCAATATGCAGTAAAGAGCCTTGTTTTGCATGTGCGTCCCCTCCCACATGTTGGTGCCAGATGCAGGGATGTGAATTAAACATATTCTATTGGCTAATAGGATGCATAAAAAAAAAAAAGCAGGAAAGCACCTAGCATTAGTGCACGTTGATTTTCAATTAGTTGTATTGTTTTTAAGCCTTTTTATGCTCAAAGCTCCTCCCCCCAGTGCTTGGATGGGACAATTGACTCTTCAACAATACAAATCCTCCAATACAAAGGCTGAGATCATCCAAAGATTGGGAGATTATAACTGTTTCAGTTTAATTTTATGATTTTTATATGTGTTAAAAAAATAAATAATATATATATATATATATATATATATACACACACACAGTTATATAAAGAAAAAATTTAGTGAGATTTAAAAAAAAAAAAAATTCTGTTTAATTATATTTAAAAAAAAAAGATTTACTGTATTTATTGGTGTATAACACTCACTTTTTTACCCTGAAAATAAAGGGTAAACTGGTCCTGCGTGTTATACGCAGGGGGGCTGTGGGAAGTTTTTTTTCTAAAACTTCCTTTTTAAAGTTAGGGTGCGTGTTATACTCCTGTGCGTGTTATACGCCGATAAATACGGTAGTTTAATTAAATAATAATAATTTTTTTTTTTAAAATATATAAAACAAAGTTACTTAATTTCATACAAACAAAAAGCATTTTTGCAGGCTGCTAAAAAGCCACGTTTTGCCTGTGCCTTTAGGTGCGCTCCCACACAATAATTGCACCCCTGCATCTGACACTAACACATTCTATTGCCATTAGGATGCCAACGCAGGAAAGCACAGTATATTGTGTGTGTATTATATACTATAATATATTTATATATATATATATTATATATATATATATATATATATATATAGAGATATAGAAGAGATTTGGGGTCTTTTTGACCCCAGTTCTCTCCATAAAGAGGACCTGTCATCCTATTACAAGTGTTGTTTACATCCTTGTAATAGAAATTAAAGTAAAAAAAAAAGAGTGTAAAAATAAGGCTTTTTTTAAAAAAAATTGTAAAGCGCCTCTACCCCTCTGTGCTCATGCGCAGAAGTCAAAGCATACACAAGTCGCGCACGCATACGTAAACGATGTTCACGCCACACGTGGAGGTATCGCCGCGAACGTTAGAGCGAGAGCAAAAAATTCTAGAGCTAGACCTCTTCTGTAACTCTAAATGCCATTCCACGAGCGCGCGCAATTTTAAAGCGCGGCATTTTTGATAGTCATTTACTTGGCGCAACATCTGTTTTTGTTACCAATCGTGCGCTGTCAACAACGTGGTGACATCACAGTAGGTTGTACTCCAGCCTTATAACAGAAGACCCAAACCCAAGTCAGAAGGACTCCCTGCAGAGCCAATCAGCAGAGCATAATACCAGTGGTACTGTGATGTCACAGTGACAGTAGGTTGTACTCCAGACGCTTTTCCCTCCAGCCCTATAATAGAAGACCTCTACCTCAATGCAGAGGGGCTCAGCAAAGTGTGCTAGCAACAACTTGGTGACCTCACAGTAGGCTGTACAGCCTTATAACAGAATATCCCAACCCAAGTTAGAGGGACTCAGCAGAGTGCGCTGGGAGCAACATGGTGACATCACAGCAATTTGTACTCCAGCCGCCCTTTCTCCAGCCCCATAACAGAGGGCTGCTACCTCTGAAGAGGGGCTCAGCAGAGCGTGCTGGCAACAACATGGTGACCTCACAGTAAGTCACCTTTCCTCCAGCCCCATAACAGAAGGTCTGTACCTCCCTGCAGAGCCAATGATGTCACAGAAAGTTGTACCCCAGCTGCTCTTCCCTCCAGCCCTATAATAGAAGACCTCTACCTCAGAGGTGCTCAGTGGACTGCGCTAGCAACAACGTGGTGACATCACAAAAGTTGTGCTCCAGCCGTCCTTCCTTAAGCCTTATAACAGAAGACCCCAGACAGAGCAACTCAGTGAAGTGCGCTGTAGTAGGGTGACCAGACATCCCCAGTTTCAGGGGACAGTCCCCTGATTGAGGACACTGTCCCCGGACCAAGTCTGTCCCTGGTTTTGTCCCCAGATTGGATTTAATAGGGGGCAGGGGCAATTTCACAGACAGTCAGTGCAGAATTAAAATAAAAAAATTAGAATTACACACCCCCGCTCCGCCGTGCCTACTAGCATAGGGGGGTTGTATTTTTCCCATTATCTGTGCCCCTTTCTGATGATCATGTGCTGGTCGGAGTGGAGGGAATATTTCTTCAGTTTCGGGTGCATGCCCATTTAGCTTCGCTCGCATGTTCTTCTGCCTTGGCACAAATCTTGGCCAGCCACCTGCTTATCTCCTTGCCTTCCCTGGGGGAGTGATCTTCCTCCACTCCCCACCCAGTAGTAGCCGGGGCACGAAGAGTAAGACTTGAGAGGCTGTGAGGCGGGCGGCAATGGGCAGAGAGTCGCTGATTGTTGCCATTACTAGTAAACAAAAAATATGTCCCCGGATTTCATTTTAAAAATCTGGTCACCTTAGCTGTAGGCAACTTGGTGACATCACCGTAGGTTGCATCCCAGCTGCTCTTCCTTGACACCCTATAACAGAAGGCCACTACCTCTGTGCAGAAAGACTCAGCGGAGTGCATTGGCAGCAATGTGGTGACGTCACAGTAAGTCACTTTTCCTCCAGCCCCATAACAGAAGGTCTGTACCTCCCTGCAGAGGAGAACGCCAGTGATGTCACAGTAAGTTGTAGTCCAGCTGCTCTTCCCTCCAGTCCTATAACAGAAGGCCCCAGACAGAGGAGCTCAGCGGAGTGCGCTGGGAGCAACGTGCGGACGTCACAGTAAGTTGTACCCCCAGTCGCCCTTTCTCCAGCCCCATAACAGAGGGCTGCTACCTCTGTGAAGAGGGGCTCAGCAGAGTGCGCTGACAACAACGTGGTGACATCACAGTAAGTCTCCTTTCCTCCAGCCCCATGACAGAAGGTCTGTACCTCCCTGCAGAGCCAATCAGCAGAACAGAATACCAGCGATGTCACAGAAAGTTGTACCCCAGCGGCTCTGCCCTATAATAGAAGACCCCTACCTCTGTGCAGAGGAACTCAGAAAGGTGCGCTGGCAACAACGTGGTGACATCACAGTAAGTTGAGCTCCAGCCATCCTTTAAGCCTTATAAACAGAAGACCCCCAACCCCAGACAGAGGAACTCAGAAAAGTGTGCTGGCAGCAATGTGGTGACGTCACAGTAAGTTGTTCCCCAGCTGCTCTTCTCTCCACTCCAGCTGCCCTTCTTCCATCCATATAACAGAAGTCCCCAACGCCACACAGTGGGGCTCATTGGAGTGCCCCGGAAACAACGTGGTGACGTCACAGTAAGTTTTTCCCCAGCCATCCTTTCTCTAAGCTTAGAAGAGAAGACTCCAACCCCAGACCGAGGGGCTCAGCGGAGTGCGCTGGAAACAACGTGGTGACGTCACAGTAAGTCGCTTTTCCTCCAGCCCCATAACGGAAGGTCCGTACCTCTATGCAAAGAAATTCAACAGAGCATACTGGCAGCAGCACAGTGATGTCACAGTAAGTTGTACTCCAGCTGCTCTTCCCTCCAGTCCTATAACAGAAGACCTCTACCTCTGTGCAGACTCAGTAGAGTGCGCCGACAACTACGTGGTGACGTCACAGAAAGTTGTAGTCCAGTTTCCCTTCTTTCAGCCCTATAACCCCAACACGGAGGGACTCAGCAAAGCATGCCAGATGTCATTGTCACATAGGTGAGAATTGGGGAAGTGGCAGCGTGGAAAAAAAAAAAAAGATTTGCAAATGTGTAATGGGGGGTGTGTGTTTGTGGGGTGTGTTTACTTTAAATGTATAGCTCCAGGCTGAATGATGGTGTTATCAGTACAGTCCCGCAGTGTGGGCCCACATCCTCTGTCATGTTGTTTTTAGTTCCCATCCCACCCAGGGTGACATGGAGGTTATCACTTCTGACTTCCATCCTGTAACTTCCATAGTGACACATACACCACCCCACCCCACCCCTCCGCCTCCCCTTCAGTCTTGCAAAATTGTACTGACTCCTCTCCAGGACTGAAATGTCTTCCTCTGGATTTCATCGCACACTGCGAGCTTCTCACAATGTGCATCAGAAGCTTCAGCAAGTCCAATAGAGCCCCGCCTCATTTCCTGGCTGGAGGGCATCCACCTTTCATCCCCAGCCGGACAGTCCCTGGCCCCTCCCCTTTTCATTCATTGGACTTCACTTCTTTCAATCCTGGAAGCTCAGCGCCACACGTGGTGTGCAAATGGAACACCTACCTCTCCAGACTGACCTTTTGATATGTGCATAACTCTTCCTACTGCTTGCATCAGGGCAGAGGGCTCTTGAGAGGAGTGCTGTAACGTTTTCAGGAAGCACCCTCCAACCAGCCATAATCTGCCTGCATTGCATAGAGAAGCACAGCGATGTCGTCACTCCGTGCCAAAATGACCAGCGATGTCGTCACTCCGTGCCAAAATGACCAGCGATGTCGTCACTCCGTGCCAAAATGACCAGCGATGTCGTCACTCCGTGCCAAAATGACCAGCGATGTCGTCACTCCGTGCCAAAATGACCAGCGATGTCGTCACTCCGTGCCAAAATGACCAGCGATGTCGTCACTCACACAGACCAACCACTCCGTGTGCCAAAATGACAGCGATGTCGTCACTCCTCCCCACAAACAGGACCAGCGAGTCTCACTCCGTGCCAAAATGACCAGCGATGTCGTCACTACTCGTGCAAAATGACCAGCGATGTCGTCACACCGGACTACCAAAATGACAACGTGATGTCACGGTCGTCACAAGTCATGACCGAAATGACCAGCGATGTCGTCACTCCGTGCCAAATGACCAGCGATGTCGTCACCCGGTACCAAATGACCAGTGATGTCGTCACCGGGTCGTAAATGACCAGCGATGTCGCCACCGAGTCGTAAATGACCAGCGATGTCGCCACCGAGTCGTAAATGACCAGCGATGTCGTCACCGGGTCGTAAATGACCACTGATGATGTCACCGGGTCGTAAATGACCACTGATGATGTCACCGGGTCGTAAATGATCACTGATGATGTCACCGGGTCGTAAATGACCACTGATGATGTCACCGGGTCGTAAATGACCACTGATGATGTCACCGGGTCGTAAATGACCACTGATGATGTCACCACTCTGTCGTAAATGACCACTGATGATGTCACCGGGTCGTAAATGACCACTGATGATGTCACCGGGTCGTAAATGACCACTGATGATGTCACCGGGTCGTAAATGACCACTGATGATGTCACCGGGTCGTAAATGACCACTGATGATGTCACCGGGTCGTAAATGACCACTGATGTCACCGGGTGACCACTGATGATGACCACTGATGATGTCACAAAGACTAAAATAAAGTATGGAATGATAAAGTTTTTATTTAAATAAATGTCATAAAAAGGGGGAGGGAGGAATCAGTAAAGGCAAAGATGGGGGATGTAATGCCTGGATGGTGCCGCGGCTTCTATATCACGTGATCGCTGCGATTGGCGCTCAGAAGAGAGCGGCTGGCGACAGCTCAGTCAGCGTGCTGGGAGCGCACACCGAGCACGCTCCTAGCGCCATGGTTGTTTATCATAACAACGAGTCTGTGGATATAAAATAGGACTTTGAGCCGATAAATCCATCCTTATATATAATTTACAAACTACTATAGGATTAATAGCGGCGTGCCGTGCGTACACAGAGAAGACACACTAATAGCTCCCGACTCTAAATTGAAACATAAAGATGTACAACCAAATCCCCAACATAAATAATTAAAATATATATACAGAGAAAAAAAAGTAATCTCTAAATCACAGATAGGAATACGCAATGATCCATTGAATCCCGTAATATAAGACATCATCAATGAACATGAAAGGGGGGGGGGGGGAGGGGCTCATTCACATGTGCAGCTGTTACTGCAATGGGAGGCAATTTTTTTTAAAAGAGAAAGGGAGGTCAATAGGACACAATTTTGCATTGAAATTAATGGGACGTGATTTATATTGAAGTCAATGGGATGTTTAGGGTTTTTGGATTTCCGAATTCTCAAATTTACAAATATTCAGAAAAATGTGTTAATTTGGATATTTCCGATTCACCAAATTGTTGAAATTTGTTAAAAAAACGAATTTGGGAACGAATCGAATTGCACGTGTCTGGTTGGGAGGTTGCGGTGTATTGCGACGGGTCATATTGTACAGTGCAGGGTATGTCGTTGGCTCCTGTCACAGAGATGGAGATATATACCCGGCCTCTCTATACATAGGCAGACGGTATATATTTCACTTCTCCGAGGTTCCGCTTATGTGGCGATTTGTCATGTTATGTCTTCAAAAGAGCAAATTTCATGGAGGTCAGACCCTAAAATTAGACCGCCGTGTGACTTCTAATGTTGTCACCCGACCCCGTCCATGGACAGCCCGAAATTTGCGCTCCGAGGAATAATACCCGGCTGAAATTAGAGGGGGGGAAAAAAAAAAAAAAAATATATATATATATATATATATATATATTCTTATGACCCAGCCAATCAAATATTTCCTTTAGTTCTATCTAGGGTTGTCCCAATACCGATACTAGTATCGGTATCGGGACCGATACCAAGCATTTGCCCGAGTACTTGTACGGTCTATGGTAATCAGTGCAGTGGGGGAGTTCCAAGCACCGATCGCCGCTGATTTTAAAGCAGCTGAAAGCCGCTGTGTATCCTGTGCATGCCGCTGTGTATCCCGCCGTGTTTCTCTCCCCTTCCGTGCTCCTCCTCCACCCCCTGGAATTGTCAGGATGGAGAGCGGGGTAGGAGCCGGTAAATCCGTCTCCTTACTGCTCCGAATGGACAGAGTCAGTGATTACTGACTGTCCAATCACATAACTGAAACATTGTAATCTGTGTTTAAGAATGTTTCAGTTTATGAATGAGGAGAAGACGCTGCTGAGAAAGGGACAGGGGAACATGTGTTCCTAGTCCCTTTCTCTGTCTCAAAGGGAAGATATCAGAGGTCTGTTAGGACCCCTGATATCTCACCAAAGCCCCCCTAACAGGGCTGAAAAAAAAAAATTTAAGAAGAAAAAAAAAAAAAAAAAAACACTGACACGGTCCACCCCCCCCCCCCCCCTTAAAAAAAAAGAAAGCATTATACATTAAAAAAATGGTAAAAAAAATAAATAAAAATTAAAAACAAAATTGTTAAAGATAAAAAATAAATGAAAACATACTGACACATGTGCTGCTGACACATGAGATTAAAAAAAAGTATCGGTATTCGGTATCGGCGAGTACTTGAAAGAAAGTATCGGTACTTGTACTCGGTCCTAAAAAAGTGGTATCGGGACAACCCTAATTCTATCATGTGGCACTGGAAACATAAAAAGTAACAATCTGATTGGTGGGTTCTGACAGGACACGTCTGATTGGATGAAGCGCAGCCAACATTTAAAGGGGCTGTAAATGTTTGTCTTTTATTTTCTAAATTGGTTCCTTTAACCACTTAAGCCCCGGACCAATATGCTGCTAAATGCCCAAAGGTGTTTTTACAATTCGGCACTGCGTCGCTTTAACAGACAATTGCGCGGTCCCAAACAAAATTTGCGTCCTTTTCTTCTCACAAATAGAGCTTTCTTTTGATGGTATTTGATTGCCTCTGCAATTTTTTTTTTTGCACTATAAATGGAAAAAGACCGACATTTTAGAAAACAAAATGATATTTTCTACTTTTTGTTATAGGAAAAATGTAATAAACTAAATTTTAGTCAAACATTTAGGCCAAAATGTATTCAGCCACATAAAAAAAAAAATAAATAAATCGCAATAAAAAAAAAAAATAGCTACCTAGCGGCAACTAATACAGCGATCAGAAAAATTATCGCTTAGTGACACTGGCAATAGGGGGTGAAAGGGTTAACTAGGGCGGAGATCGAGGGGTTAAACCTTTACTAGGGGGGGTAGGGGGCTACCCTGGACCTAACACTAACACTAACTGCCTGTCACACTGACACTAAATGCAGTGATCAGTAAATATATGATCACTGCAATCAGTGACAGTGTGACAGGGGGGCTGGGGTTTTACTTGTGATGTCTTCTCTCCTCTCGGTGGATTGAAAATACTGCCGAGAGGAGAGGTGACATCACTTCCTCTACCTGTGTTTACATAATACAGGCAGAGGAAGTGCACTGCAGGGAGGGAGCAGATTGGCCTCTAGGGGGAGCTCTCCATTCTTCAGCTGAACTCAGGGATAAGACAATATCATCTAATTATGTTCGTCCTGTGCTCTTTGTGTATTTCATTCAGACCCATGCAGCAATCCTGGATTGTGCCTCGCTGCGGTGTGATCTGTCATCCGCCGTGTCCACCGGACGATGACAGATCACGGTAGTGGCCCACGGCCGGTACCATGTGATCCCTGTGGCCAATCACATGACAGTTCTACATAATGAAAGGCTTTGATTCATGCATTCTATTGTGTACTGTTGTGATGAGCTCTGTGATTGGTCACAGTCATCACATGGTACAGACAGGGACAATCACAGCCCATCTGTACCATGTGATTAGCTGTGGCCAATCACAACCCATCACAATAGTAAAACACTGAATGAGTCGTTTTTATTCAGAAAAATATGTTTGCTTATAACTGTAAAAATCACAGTTATAAGAAATCATAGGGGGTTGATTTACTCAAATTGGAGAGTGTAGAATCTGGTGCCGCTCTGCATGGCAGCCAATCAGCTTCAGTTTAAGAAAGAGAAAAACAGAAAGAAAGAAAGAGAAAAACAGAAAGAAAGAAAGAAAGAGAAAAACAGAAAGAAAGAAAGAAAGAGAAAAACAGAAAGAAAGAAAGAAAGAAAGAAAGAAAGAAAGAAAGACAGAAAGAGAAAAAGAAAAAAAGAAAGAAAGAAAGAAAGAGAAAAACAGAAAGAAAGAAAGAAAGAAAGAGAAAAACAGAAAGAAAGAAAGAAAGAAAGACAGAAAGAGAAAAAGAAAAAAAGAAAGAAAGAAAGAAAGAGAAAAACAGAAAGAAAGAAAGAAAGAAAGAAAGAGAAAAACAGAAAGAAAGAAAGAAAGAAAGAGAAAAACAGAAAGAAAGAAAGAAAGAGAAAAACAGAAAGAAAGAAAGAAAGAAAGAGAAAGAAAGAAAGACAGAAAGAAAGAAAGAGAAAGAAAGAAAGACAGAAAGAGAAAAACAGAAAGAAAGAAAGAAAGAGAAAGAAAGAAAGACAGAAAGAAAGAAAGAGAAAAACAGAAAGAAAGAAAGAAAGAGAAAAACAGAAAGAAAGAAAGAAAGAGAAAAACAGAAAGAAAGAAAGAAAGAGAAAAACAGAAAGAAAGAAAGAAAGAAAGACAGAAAGAGAAAAACAGAAAGAAAGAAAGAAAGAAAGACAGAAAGAAAGAAAGACAGAAAGAAAGAAAGAAAGAAAGAGAAAAACAGAAAGAAAGAAAGAAAGAAAGAAAGAGAAAAACAGAAAGAAAGAAGAAAGAAAGAAAGAAAGAAAGAGAAAAACAGAAAGAAAGAGAAAAGACAGAAAGAAAGACAGAAAGAAAGAAAGAAAGAAAGAAAGAGAAAAACAGAAAGAAAGAAAGAGAAAAACAGAAAGAGAAAACAGAAAGAAGAAAGAAAGAAAAGAAAGAAAGAAAGAGAAAGAAAGAAAGAAAGAAAAAACAGAAAGAAAAACAGAAAAGAAAGAAAGAAAGAAAGAAAGAAAGAAAGAAAGAAAGAAAGAAAGAAAGAAAGAAAGAAAGAAAGAAAGAAAGAAAGAAAGAAAGAAAGAAAGAAAGAAAGAAAGAAAAACAGAAAGAAAAACAGAAAGAAAGAAAGAGAAAAAACAGAAAGAAAGAAAGAAAGAAAGAAAGAAAGAAAGAAAGAAAGAAAGAAAGAAAGAAAGAAAGAAAGAAAGAGAGAAAAAACAGAAAGAGAGAAAAAACAGAAAGAGAGAAAAAACAGAAAGAGAGAAAAAACAGAAAGAGAGAAAAAACAGAAAGAGAGAAAAAACAGAAAGAATATCCCCTATTTGGGAGGTAGATGGTCCAAGGTGTTTAGTAAGAGGCATGGCAGGTTTAATATTTTTTTGGAAAATGAAAAAATTTGATTTTTTTTTTAAACATCTTATTTTTTTTAATCACTTTTTTTTACAGTGTGTGTATAAAAAAAAAATATATATATATATATATATATATATATATATATATATATATTATCTCCTATTTTTTTTTACAGTGTGTGTGTTTTATGTGATTAAAAAAAATATATCAAATTTTTAAATTTTTCAATAAATTATTAAACTCGCCATGCCTCTTACTAAACACCTTGGACCACCTACCTCCCAAATAGGGGATATTCGTACTGTCCTGGTGTTTTTAGCCCTCAAGAAATGAGATCAGTACATCAGGATTGATGAATTTTCAGATATATTTTTATATTTTCAAGACCTAATTTGCTGACTCTATAAACTTTCCTACAGACTAAATAATATACACCGACTTTTCACCAAAGAAATGTAACAGAATACATTTTGGCCTTAATTTACAAAGAAAGGATTATTTATTTGAAATTTTTTATAACAGAAACTAATTTATTTATTTTTTGGTCAACTAACATCAATAAACTGCCCCTGTAATTGGGAAGACACTGCACTAAAAAATTTGGGCATCAAATGGACATCAAACTTTTTATTTGTTTGTTTTGCAAAACAGTTTATCTTCATTTGATACAAATACAGATAAGATCAGTAAATGTACTTTGTAGTTTCTGTATCTATAAAGCTTCCAGAACAATTCCAATTATCCACCAATTTCCCTCCTTATCCAAATCTGTTACAAAGACTGTTGGGTGACAAACAATTCCTAAATTCTCATCCTAATTAGACATCCAATTGTATGTATGCTGATCACACATGGGGGGGGGGGGTCATCACACCGGTATTGTTGTCTCCTATCTATGTGCTGACACCCCATTGGCTGATACAGTTTTGGACACACAGACAGTTCATTCTCTCATCACCGAGTATTTGGTAAAATTGGGGTTCAGACGCCTTTTCTCCTTATAGGAAAAAATGTGTAAAAAATGTGTAAAAAAACAAAAAACACACGTGGTAAAGGCTGCGTTTTTTTGCATGCGTGTTCGCCATTAATGCATTCTGTTGGTCAGAATATCAACTTATTCAGCTCATTAAATGTATTAACGCGTGAACATTCAATACCGCGCCCAGCATCAACGCGCGTTTATGCATTTTTTTTTAACAGCCCAAGCGCTCCTCTTCACTCTCCTCAAGAGTGATACGGTATCATTTACAATTATACTTTACTGGGTTTTTTTTTAATCGTTTTTGTGAGGTTACTTTAAATGTTCTTATACGTTTTTGTTATTCTTAATTTTTTTTTATTATTATTTTCTTGTCTCCCAACAAAATGTGTGTGTATGTTTACAATATATATATATATATATATATATATATATATATATATATATATATATATATTTTAAACATACACACACACATTTTGTTGGGAGAAAAAAAATAATAAAAAAATTATATATATATATATATATATATATATATATATATTTGTGTGTGATCACATTTGATCATTATTATACTGTCACTTTAATTTTTTTATTATTTTATATTTATATATTTTTTTGCGCACACATTTGATCATTATTGTACTTTTACTTTAAATGTTTTTTAGTTAATTTTTTATTTTATTATTATTATTATTTTTTTTGAAAGTGACAAGTCTTCAAATTTCCGTATTTACTCATTAAAGCAAAACTCCAGGCATTTCAATTCACTTCCTGTAGTAATAACAAAGTAAATTATATTATATTATATTATATATATATATATATATATATATATATATATATATATATATATATATATATATATATATATATATATATATATATATATATATATATATATATAAATAATAAAAAATATATATATAATAAAAAAAAAAAATATTATTAAAAAAATAATATTTAAAAAAAAAAAACAAGGGGGGTTGCAATCCGGGCCCTCTGGGTCCTTTAATAAAAAGAAAAAAGAGATAAAATATAAAAAAAATAATAATAATACATTTTTTTAATTATAAAAAAAAAAAAAAAAAAAGGAGGGGGGGCGGGTTTGCCATCCGGGCCCCTGGGGACCCCCCTGATGATGGCCTTGTCTCTTCTATAAACTCACCAGCACTACTCTATATAAAATAGGTGGAGAACGCTGGAAAGGACGCATTTCGCTTTGATTTGTGCAATGGCTCCATCTAGTGACCAAATTAGGATATTTAGGTTGTTCTATCAATACCGGGGTTTATATTATATATTGTCATTTTATTCACATTGATAAGCCAATTTCCTCGGCAGGTTGGACATGTGTGTGCGGTGGGTGTCAGGCGGCGTACACACGACCGAGGTTCTCGCTAGAAACCAGCGAGAACCTCGCTGGAAGCTGCATTCCAGCGAGGACCTCGGCCGTGTGTACGCTCTCGGCGAGCATCCCGTCGGGAATGCCGTCGAGCAGAAATAGAGAGCACGCTCTCTATTTGCTCGACGGCCCGCCTGGATGAATGGCTGGTTGCCATTCCCGACGGGCGCGTCGCCGAATCTGACGGCCGGCAGAGAACCTCGACGGGCGGAACGATGTGTTCTGCCCGTCGAGGTTCTCTGCCGTGTGTACGCGGCTTCAGACCCAAAGAGACATCATTGCTGGGGGGAGACTAAAGTAGAACTAAAAGTTTGAGCTTTTTTTTATTTTATATATATTTTTTTTGCTATTTATTTTATTTTCCTTGTTCAAACATTTTATTTTATTAGACAATGTACGGTACAATAAATGTAGACTTTGGACCTATTTCTTTTATTTTAATGTGTAAAAAAATGAACAAATTTACTTCAGAGGGGTCGCCTAAGGCCTCGCACTCACAGGGGACTTGCGGCTGCCTAACTTACCCAATGCATTACCCCAGTTTTGAGGGACAGGGGACATCAACGCTGTTGTGCTCAGGCAGCGTTAAGAGCCCTGACTCAGGAGCGGGGGCCGCCAGAGTCCCTAACAACCAGTGAATATCGGTGACACCCCCCCCCCTTGTGACGCCAATGACCCAGCATGCCCTCAAGTCAATGTCACAAGGGGGGCGGGTTCACCAGGTGAAATCACTGGGTGGCCCCACCCCTTAGTTATTAAAGAGCAGGATCTGGGGGGGGCTTCCAGATTCCAATAAGCCCCCTGCCCGCAGACCCCCACAACCACCATCCAGGGTTGTGGGGAAGAGGCTCTTGTCCTTAAATTATTTTTCCCCCAACCAGGCAAGGAGAACAAAGACAAGTGAGTCTTCTCTACAGTCAGGCATGGTGGTGGGAGTGTCATGGTCTGGGGAGCTACAGATCATTGAGGGAACCATGAATACCAACATGTACTGTGACATACTGAAGCAGAGCATGATCCCCTCCCTTCAGAGACTGGACCGCAGGGTAGTATTCCAACATGATAATGACCCCAAACACACCTCCAAGACGACCACTACCTTGCTAAAGAAGCTGAGGGTAAAGGTGATGGACTGGCCAAGCATGTCTCCAGACCTAAACCTTATTGAGCATCTGTGGGGGATCCTCAAACGGAAGGTGGAGGAGCGCAAGATCTCCAACATCCACCAGCTCTATGATGTCATCATGGAGGAGGGGGAGGAGGACTCCTGTGAAGCTCTGGTGACCTCCATGCCCAAGAGGGTTCAAGCAGTGCTGGAAAATAATGGCGGCCACACAAAATATTGACACCCAATTTGGACATTTTCAAATTACATTTGATAAAGCACTGCGCAAATATCGTCAGATGTAAAAATATTCAACAACTGCCATTTTATTCTCCAGGACCTAAACATAAATTAAAATAAAAAATAAATAAAAACAGATGGTGTTTGGGGGTTTTCCAGAAAAAAATAAAATAAAATAAAATGCTAATTTTTATATGCATGAGAGAAATATCAGAATTGGCGCATACAGTGACATACACGGGAACGCAAATCCTACCCTTTCAGCGCCGTCCACGCCCATACCCAGTGGTGCAAACGCCACGTTTTCTGCTCCGCTGTGTCTGCTCCTTCCAAACGGTCACTAAAGACCCATTACTACCAGAGAAATAATCAGGTGTCTCACACAAAACTAATTAGAGAAAAGTCCTCCCCAAGTAGAAATTCAGACTCAGATTGGAGTGTTAATGTTATATTCAGGCAAAGCAATAATGCCAAGGTAAAAAATAAATATATATATTATACAGTACATGGCAATGTGTTTATATATTAGCAGAGACCCTAGAGAATAAAGTAGTGATTACTGCAATATTTTATATGTGTGCAGCGGCCTTTTAAATGCAATTTTTTTGTGAAAATAATTTCATTTTAATGAGAATCTGATGGTTCCATACCTGTGCATACAGCTTAACCCCTTGAAGACCACGCCTCTTCTGGTACTTTTTGTTTAAAAAAATTTAAATCAGTATTTTTGCTCGAAAATTACTTATAATCCCCAAACATTATGGGCCAGATTCAGGAACACTTGCGCTGGAGTATTTCGATATGCGCCGCGTAACTGTGAAGATGCGCCGTCGTTTCTATGTGGCCGTACCCACCAAACTAGATGCGCCCAATAACGGGTCATTTGCGACCGGCGGAACGTTCCGACGCCAGAGTATCGTCAGCGCTTAATTTCGCTGGGCGCATCAGTCGCGCCTATTGATTTCCCCTGCAAATATGCAAATGAGGGATTTTTCCCAATTCACGAACGGATTAGCACCATACGCTGGCTACATGCGCCGCGCGTATCTCGTCCGTCCGGCGCAAAGTTATTTCTACAAATAGCTGCTTTATCTTTACTCCAGACGGTCACAGGTCAGCAGGAGAGCAGCTACAGCAGCGTTACCGACGATAAGAGCTAGCTGAGCACCCCCACTTGTTACAACACCTCTGTCCATGCTTGTCTGTCAACTTTTACAGCCATGGAGGAAGACATCATAGGTCTCCATAGCCGAGATGACGGCTGACAGCTCCTGGCCATTAAAGTTCAGCTTTCTCCTGTGTGTTTGCGGGGAACGGGAGCAGCCATCTCAAAACAAAAGTAACATCACTGCGGGGAGGGGGAGCAGGATATACTTTAGTGCCGAAATGGCGCTTCTACGGGCGCATTTAAACGCCCAACGGATGGCATTGCGCTGACGTTTCCCGTGAAGTGGTGCCGACGGAAGTTGTGAGCATGCGCACAAAGGGAGCGAGTGGAGCCTCACTCACTGCGCATGCTCCGTGGATGATGCGCTGAACGTAAGCCTCTGCGCTGGGCTCCGCCCATCATTTACATATGATCACACCCACTTCCACTTGCGTCGGGTTACGCCAGCGCATTATCGTTACTCTGGCGCAAGTTTACGCGCAACTGCTATGTGAATTACAGGACTTGCGCTGAAAGGGTCTTCAGAGTAACGTAAATGAGAAGCGTTACTCCAGAGGAAAGATACTCTCATCTACCTGAATCTGGCCCTATATATATGGGGCCAGATTCAGGTAGATGGGAGCATCTTTGCTCTGGAGTAACGCATCTCATTTGCGTTACGCTGCAGAAATTTTAGGAGCAAGTGCTGTTATTCAGGAAGCACTTGCTCCTAAAGTTGCGGCAGCGCATCGCAAATGAGCCAGCGGAATTCAAATTGGGCGGGTACGGGGCGTGTAGTATTCTAACTATGCGCGATCCCGCGGCGAACGTACTGCGCATGTGTCGAGGGTCAATGCATCCCAGTGCGCATGCTCCAAATTCTGTCAGTGAACGTCAATGACGTCACGTCCCCATTCATGAATGTTTTACGCAAACGACGCAATTTGTTTTTTTTCCGACGCGATGACGACGCCTATACCTAACATAGGATACTCCACTAGGGGGCTGCTTTATCTATACGCCGCGTATCGCTTCCGGAAACGTCGCAAAGTCACTGCGTCGCGCCCGAAAAAGATCGTGAATTGCCGATTTCCGCTCATTAACATATTTTTTGAGCGTAAATCGGCGGGAACGCCCCCGGCGCCATTTTTAAGTTGAAGTAACGATGCGATGGTGAAATTCAATTACGCCGATCGCATCGGAACTCCAACCCGGCGTTTCTTGTTTTCTGGTTACAGAAAACAAAAACGCCGGCTTAAAGTGACAGTTAGGCTGGCGGATCACTGGATACTCCAGCCTAACTCTACCTGAATCTGGCCCATGGTGTTTTTCTTTTTTTGGGGGGGGGGCGCTGGTGATTCTACTCCTGCTCTGTCCTCACACCTTGCAACCAGACATCCGCTCCAGAGGCTGGATAGCGCCCGCCCCTCCCCTTTGGAAGCCCCTCCCCTGGCCTGTCCTAGCAGGTCTATTAACCACTTGCTTACCGGGCACTTAAACCCCCCCCCTCCTGCTCAGACCAATTTACAGCTTTCACAGCTCTCATTCTTTCAATGTCATACAGCACTGCACCCAAAGTATATTTTTAATATTTTTTTTCCCCCACAAATAGAGATTTCTTTTGGTGGTATTTGATCACCTGTGCGCTTTTTATTTTTTGTTAAAACTTTTTTTTGCAAAAAGGTAATTTTTTTCTTTTATTGATGGGCACTGATGAGGCTGCACCGATAGGCACTGATGGGCTGCACTGACGGGCACCAATGGGTGGCACTGGTGGGCACCAATAAGGCGGCACTTGTGGGCACTGATAGGTGTCACTGAAGGGCATTGATAGGTGGCACTGGTGAGCACCGATAAAGCGGCACTGGTGGGCACTGATAGGTGGCACTGATGGGCATTGATAAGTGGCACTGGTGGGCAATGATAGTCCATCCAGTGATCGGCTTTTTTCTCCTTGCGCTGTCGGCGTGAGGAAAAAAAAAGATTACCGAGCTTTGCCTACATCACGTGATCAGCTGTCATTGGCTGACAGCTGATCACGTGGTAAGGGGCCGGGACCTGCCCCTTACTCGGCTCTGTGATCCGTGATCCTCCCCGGAAAAGTAGGTCCACGCTGTAGTTGTCATTCGGCTATAGCGTGGATAGGAGGAAATTTGGGAAGAAATTTGGGAAGAAATTTGCTGCACGAATGTAACAAGCCTTTGCCTTTGCCCATGACAAGATTCTGGCTGTATTTTCCCTAATAAAGTGATTTCCTACGATCGTTAGCTCCATCTAGTGGCCATAATGTGGTATTTTTTTTCAGTAATTTCCTATGATTTTCAGCTCCATCTAGTGGCCATAATGTGTTTTCTTTTACAGTGATTTCCTATGATTGTTAGCTCCATCTAGTGGCCATAAGGCAGTATTTTTTTACAGTGATTTCCTACGATCGTTAGCTCCATCTAGTGGCCATAATGTGGTATTTTTTTTCAGTAATTTCCTATGATTTTCAGCTCCATCTAGTGGCCATAATGTGTTTTCTTTTATAATAATTTCCTATGATTGTCAGCTCCATCTAGTGGCCATAATGCAGTATTTTTTTCAGTAATTTCCTATGATTTTCAGCTCCATCTAGTGGCTATAATGCGTTTTCTTTTACAGTGATTTCCTATGATAGTCAGCTCCATCTAGTGACCATAATGCAGTATTTTTTTCTTTCTGAGGTATTAGAGAAACAGATGGCCACTAGATGGAGATGACAATCATGGGAAATCGCTATATAAAAGTAAATACGGACAGAATTTTATCATAGATGGGTGAATGCTTGTTACATTCGTCCAACATATCTGATTATAAATGGGCCACTTATTCTTTTATTGCAGGTCTGGCAGTAATGTTCTTAACAGAGTGATTTCCTATGATCTTCAGCTCCATCTAGTGGCCATAAAGTGGTATTTTTTTACAGTGATTTCCTATGATCGTCAGCTCCATCTAGAGGCCATAATGTGTTTTTTTTACAGTGATTTTCCTATGATCGTCAGCTCTATCTAGTGGCCATAATGCTGTAATTTTTTTTACAGTGATTTCCTATGAGCCTCAGCTCCATCTAGTGGCCATAATGTGCTATTTTTTTACAGTGATTTCCTATAAGCGTTAGCTCCATCTAGAGGCTATAATGTGTTTTTTTTACAGTGATTTCCTATGATCGTCAGCTCCATCTAGTGGCCATAATGCTGTATTTTTTTTACAGTGATTTCCTATGATCGCCAGCTCCATCTAGTGGCCATAATGCAACATTTTCTATAATTATTTCCTATGATCGTTTGCTCCATCTAGTGGCCATAATAAGGTATTTTTTACAGTGATTTCCTATGATCGTCAGCTCCATCTAGTGGCTATAATGTTGTAACAGAGGTATTTAAAAAAAAACGACCACTAGAGGGTGCTGGCGGTTAGGTGGAATTTGGCAAAAAGAATGAACAGATGCTTGTTACAACTTATAGTGCTGCTCTGGCCCAGGGGCCGCCGATCGGACAACCACTGCGCCACGGGAAATAAACCTTCACAAAACATTTTATAAACAACCTTGTGAAAGGAGAAATCCAGATGTGGTTTTATTCTTCTTCAGAAACCCCCTCGCCGCACTTTAATGATATGAAACATCCCGGGTTGTTGTGTTGCGGTGGGGAGAAGATCGCAACCCATGTGATCGACACGCCTACTTTTATTGCCGGAATAAGGTAGTGAGATTTATGGACATTTTTGGTACTTTTATATTACTTTCTGTTTGGTCACAAAATTCTGCAAACGCTCTACTGAAAAAGTTGGATCAGTCTGTGTTCAAAGGAGCTGACAATCTAATTTCTCTGCGGCAATCGCTTACACCTCCCCTTTAGAGGTCAGGGGTCAGTTGGGCTTCAGGTATGGAGGAGATACTGATGTCTATGAGCTCAGTGCAGCCCCCCTCCTTTACTTTAAACCCCCCTTTACATCAGTGCCCTTAGCCCCCCCCACATCACAGCCCCCCTTCCTTTAATCAAACCCCCCCATTTACATCAGTATCCTTAGTCCCCCCTTCACATCACAGCCCCCCCTTTACATCAACCTTTCCGTCCGGTGTCCTCAGTCCCCCTATTCAAATCACAGCCCCCTTCACACCACAGCCCCCCTTTACATCAAATTTTCCCCCGGTGTCCTCAGTCCCCCCTTCATATCACAGCCCCCCTTCACACCACAGCCCCCCTTTACATCAACCTTTCCCCCTTTACCTCAGTGTCCTCAGTCCCGCTTTCACATCACAGCCCCCCGTTTAAATGAGTGTTCACAGCCCCTCTATTAAATCACAACCCCCCCATCCTTTACATGAACCCCTCTTTACCTCAGTGTCCTTAATCCAACTTTACATCACAGACCCCTCCTTTAATTAAACCTTTACATGAATGTCCCCAATCCCCCCCCTTCATATCACAGCCCCCTCCTTTACATCAACCCCCCCCCTTACATCGGTGCATCAGTGTCCTTAGCATCCCCCCACAACACAGCCCCCTCCTTTAATCAAACCTTTACATGAGTGTTCTCAATCCCCTCCTTCATATCACAGCCCCCCTCCTTTACTTTAAACCCCCCCTTTACATTAATGCCCTTAGTCCCTCCCACATCACAGCCCCCCTTCCTTTAATTAATACCCCCTTTACATCAGTGTCCTTAGTCCCCCCTTCACATTACAGCCCTCCCCCTTTACATCAACCTTCCCCCCTTTACCTCTGTGTCCTCAGTCCCCCCCTTCATATCACAGCCCCCTTTAAATGAGGGTTCACAGCCCCTCCATTAAATTACAACCCCCCATCCTTTACATTATGCCTCCCACCCCTTTATCTCAGTGTCCTCAATCCCCCTTCATACCACAGCCCCCTCCTTTACATCAAACCCCTTCCTTACATTAGTGTTTTTAGCCCCCCCCCCAACTCAGCCCCCATCCTTTAATCAAACCTTTACACAAGTGTCCTCAAATCCCCCCTTTATATCACAGCCCCCTCCTTTACATCAACCCCCCCTTACATGAGTGCATCAGTGTCCTTAGCATCCCCCCACATCACAGCCCCCTCCTTTAAGCAAACCTTTACTTGAGTGTCCTCAATCCCCCCCTTCATATCGCAGCCCCTTTCCTTCACTTTAAACCCCCCCCCTTACATCAGTGCCCTTAGCCCCTCCCACATCACAGCCCCCCTTTCTTTAATCAAACCCCCTTTACACCAGAGTCCTCAGTCCCCCCTTCACATCACAGCCCCCCCTTTACATCAACCTTCCACCCTTTACCCCGGTGTCCTCAGTCCCCCCTTTACATCACAGCCCCCCTTCACAGCCCCCTGTTTAAATGAATGTTCACAGCCTCTCCATTAAATCACAGCCCCCCCATCCTTTACATGAAACCCCCCACCCCCTGCCCTGTACCTCAGTGTCCTCAATCCCCCTTCACATCACAGCACCCTCCTTTTCGTCAAACCCCCTCCTTACGTTAGTGTCCTTAGCCCCCCCCCACATCACAGCCCTCCTCCTTTAATCAAGTGTCCCCAATCCCTCCTTCATATCATAGCCCCCTCCTTTACATCCACAGCACTTAAGGCTCCACCAACTATAAAAAACGACAGGAGGGGGCGGGGACAAGACCAGTCACCCTGCACAAGGAGAGAGCAGAGCTGTGGGAGGAGCCCAGCAGGCTCCACCTACCATAGAAAACTACAGGAGGGGGCGGGACAAGACCAGTCACCCTGTACAAGGAGAGAGAACATATATATATATATATATATATATATATATATATATCAATCAACGTCCTCCCCTTTGCACACGCAACGTGCGACCCCTGCAGGGCGCGCGCTGTGATCCCAGGGTCACTGAGACTCGTTCCCGGCCCCTTACCATGTGATCAGCTGTCAGCCAATGACAGCTGATCACATGATGTAAACAAAGGATCAGTAATTGTTTTTTCTTTGTCCTCACGTTGACAGCGCGAGGAGAAAAAAAGCCGATCACCGGCTTGTGTACATCGGTCCCGAAGAGGTAGAGGCAGTTCTGCCTCATCTGTGCCCACCTGCCAGTGCATCCTGCCACCAGTGCCACCTGCCAGTGCCGATCACTTAGTGTGAGGAGATTACCGGCTTGTGTACAAGGGACATCGGCCCCGAAGGGGAAGAAGCAATTCAGCCTTATCTGTGCCCACCTGCCAGTGCCACCTGCCACCTGTGCCAGTGCCATTGCCACCTGCCAGTGCCCACAGTGCCACCCATCAATGCCCATCAGTGCCACCTATCACTGCCCACAAGTGCCACCTATCAATGCCCACCAGTGGTGCCAATCAGTGACTCATCAGTGTCACCTAGTAATGCTTCCTATCAGTGTAACCTACCAGTGCCTATAAGTGTCCATTATTGCCACCCATCAGTGCCCATCACTGCCATCCATCAGTGCCCATCACTGCCAGTGCCACCTATCAGTGCCACCTATCAATGGCACTTATTACTGCCACTTCTCAGTGCCTACCAGTGCCACCTATCAATGCCCTTCAGCGCCACCCATCAGTGCCACCTTAGTGTCACCTCTCAGTGCCCACCAGTGCCGCCTAGCAGTGCCCACCAGTGCCACCTTATCGATGCCCATCAATGCAGCCCATGGGTGCCCATCAATGCAGCCCATCGGTGGCCATCAGTGCAGCCCATCAGTGCCCATCAGTGCAGCCCATCTGTGCCCATCAGTGCAGCCTCATCAGTGTACATCAATGAAGAAGAAAAATTACCTGTTTGGAAAATTTTATAACAAAATATAAAAAACATTTAATCGGTCTTTTTTTTTTAACAAAAAATAAAAACCGCAGAGGTGACCAAATACCACCAAAAGAAATCTCTATTTGTGGGGAAAAAAGTTATAAAAATGTGGGTACAGTGTTGTATGACTGTGCAATTGTCATTCAAATTGCGTCAGCGCTGAAAGCTGAAAAATGGCCTGGGCAGGAGGGGGGGTTAAAGTGCCCAGTAAGCAAGTGGTTAATGCTCCTTGCCGTTGCCCCCAACTGAATGTTTATGACTAACACCCACGCCGCTCGCTCGTGCTATTTTTTATTTTTTTTCCTCTTAAACAAATCACAAGTTGAACTTCCTCCATTATCTCACTTCTGTACACTCAGCTCAGCCTTTGATTTACACAGAAAGCATAAAAAAGGGGAAATAACACATTTTATTTTTACATCAACTGAGCCCTCAGTTTGTAGATTTGTGTCCGTTCTTTTTGTAGCAACGATAAAAACAAAAAAACAAACACTACAAAAAAAAAAATGAATTTAATGAAAAAACAAACCAAAAAAAAAACAACGTTATTTTATTTGTAAATAATTGCATCATATTTTGTAGTAGGAGGATCATTTTAGTGTCATAAACTATACAAATCACAAATAAAAAATCATATATTTACAAGAAGAGATGAAGGAAATAAAGCTACCATTGTTCGAAGGCACAAAGTAAAAACAAAAATGTTGGCAATCTTTTTTTTTTTTTTTTTTATGATACTCAACTCATGAATCAGGTGGATTAATTGGGTTTTTATTTGGTGCTATAAGGTAATGGATATCATTTATATATATATATATATATATATATATATATATATATCAATTTTTTTGTTTAGGATGGATATCTATTATTTTATTTTTTTAAGGAAGAAAATCAATTTTTTTATTCAAATTATGATACTCAACTCATGAATAGGGTTGAGCGAACCCGAACTGTAAAGTTCAGGTTCGGTACAGACTTTGGGGTTTTCCTGATCCCGGACCCGAACCCGAATAATTGGTAAAAGTTCGGGTCCAGGTTCGGAGTTTGTGAAAAAAATAAATGCGCGGAGGTCCCCGCAAATTCAATAACCAGAATTTTTAGGTCTGGTATGGATATTAAGGGGAACCCCACCGTCAATTAAAAAAAAAAATCCGTGGGGGTCCCCCCAAATTCAATAACCAGACCCTTCAGGTCTGGTGTGGAATTTAAGGGTAACTCCACCCCAAATTTAAAAAAAAATGGTGTGGAGTCCCCCCTAAAATCCACACCAGACCCCCTTATCCGAGCACGTTGACCTGGCCGGCCGCAGAAAAGAGGGGGGGGGGCAGAGTGCGCCCCCCCTCTCCTGGACCGCACCAGGCCACATGCCCTCAAGATTGGGAGGGTGCTTTGGGGTGCCCCCCAAAGCACCTTGTCCCCATGTTGATGAGGACAAGGGTCTCTTCCCCACAACCCTTGCCCGGTGGTTGTGGGGGTATGCGGGCAGGGGGCTTATCAGAATCTGGAAGACCCCTTTAACAAAGGGGACCCCCAGATCCCGGCCCCCCCCTGTGTGAAATGCTAATGGGGTACACTGTACCCCTACCATTTCACGAAAGAAGTGTAAATAGTTGTTTGAAAAAAACCACACACCACACACACCGTAGAACAAAATATTTTATTCATTAGACCAAATAAAAATCCAGCGGTGAAAATCCATGATCGATGCTGCTCCCTGATCCAATGTTGTCTTTTATCCAGCGAGGGGTGTTCTCTCCAGCGACGGGTGATCGGTCCAGCGATGAGAAGATCCATCCATTCAGAGCACAGCTCCGCGAATGACGCGCCCGAGCTGTGAATCAGGTGGACAAATTTGACTTTTATTAGGCAGTATAAGGTAATGGATATCATTTTTTTGTTTTAGATGGATATCATTTTTTTGTATTTTTTTCTATGATACTCAACTCATGAATCAAGTGGATGAATTGGGCTTTCATTTGGTGGTATAAGGTAATGGATATCATTGTTTTTTTATATATACAGTATATATATATATATATATATATATATATATATATATATATATATATATATATATAATTTTTTTTTGTTTTGGATGGTTATATTTTTTTCTTTTTTTTCTTATATAATACTCAACTCATGAATTTGGCTTTCATTAGGTGGTATAAGGTAATAGATATCATTTATTTTATTTTATGGATATCATTTTTTTTAGTTTTGGATGGATATCACATATTTTTTTTTTATATACTCAACTCCATGAATCAGGTGGACAAATTTGACTTTTATTAGGCGGTATAAGGTAATGGATATCATTTTAATTTTTAATTTTTTTGGATATCAATTTTTCTGTTTTGGATGGATATCATTTTTTTTGTATTTATTTCTATGATACTCAACTCATGAATCAAGTGGATGAATTGGGCTATCATTTGGTGGTATAAGGTAATGGATATCATTGTTTTATTTATTTATTTTTTATTTATTTTTGTTTTGGATTGATATATTTTTTTATTTTTTCCTTATAGGATACTCAACTCATGAATTAGGTGGACGAATAAGGCTTTCATTTGGTGGTATAAGTTAATGGATATCATTTATTTTACTTTATTTTATTTTTTTGGATATCATTTTTTTTTGTTTTGGATGGATATCACATATTTTTTTTTTTTTTTATATATACTCAACTCCATGAATCAGGTGGACACATTTGACTTTTATTAGGCGGTATAAGGTAATGGATATCATTTTTTTATTTCATTTTTTTGGATATCAATTTTTTTGTTTTGGATGGCTATCATTTTTTTTTTTGTATGAGAATCATGAATCAGGTGGATAAAAGGGAAAATTTATATCAAATACTTACCGTAATTTTCCTTTCCTGATGGACTCCATGGCAGCCAACGTGTGGGTTAATCCCGCCTCTCATACCTCATAGGACCCTACTCCCATAAAGCTTTGCGTCTCCCCATAGACTGTGTTCCGTAATTTAGCCTACTCCAGCAAGGGGAGGGAAACTCCTGCTGCCATGGAGTCCATCAGGAAAGGAAAATTACGGTAAGTATTTGATATAAATTTTCCCTTTTCCTGACAGACTCCATGGCAGCCAACGTGTGGGAAATAACTAGCCGACACACCCGGGTGGGAAATTGCTGATTAAAGAAAAAAAGGTTTAATTGACATTGTCAACAGATAAAACATGTAAACCAAAATCAACCGACGACAAACAGGCCGGTTCTACGCAATAATGCGTCATGAATGTGTTTAATGACGACCAGGAGGCCGCCCTACAGATTACTTCTGGGGAAACATGCCGGGCGGCTGCCCATGATGTGGAGATGCTACGAGTCGAATGCGCTGTCACCGCTTCAGGAGGAGCCAACCCTTTTGCTTTGTATGCCCCTTGGATTACTTGAACTATCCATGCAGCGATGGTTCTGGGAGAAGCACGCATTCCCCTGCTTTTTCCATGGAAGGAAACGAACATATGGTCAGATTGACGGAAGGCTGCTGTGGCTTCCAGATATTGTCTTAATACATGTCCGACGTCTAGAGGATGGACATTAGAGCTCTCAGGAGATCGAAAAGTGGGGAGAACAATTTCTAGATTTTCGTGAAAGACCGATGTTACCTTGGGATTGGATCCCAACATGGGAATTAGTACGACCCGATCAGGGAAAAAAGTAAGAAACGGTTCTTTGGATCCTAGAGAACCTATTTCTGAGACCCTTCTGGCTGATGTTATGGCCACAAGGAAGACAGCTTTTGAGGACAGATCTTTGATGGACAAGTTATCCGAGTGCGTAGTTTCTGAAAGGAAGTCCAAAACAAAGGGAAGGTTCCATTTTGAGAACCTTGGTTTTCTCTGTGGCCTAAGCCTCATGGCACCTTTGAAAAATTGTTTGACAAGGGTGTGTTTGGCCCATGAAAACCCAGTGAAGGCCGAAATGGCCGAAATTTGAACTCTCAGGGAGCTGACTGATAAAGACAGATCCAGACCTGTCTGAAGGAAGCCAAGAACATCCTGAATCCTAGGATTACTAGGGGATCCATCCATGGAAGAGGCGAAATCCGCAAATTTTGACCATATTCTCTGGTAGACCTTGTTGGTGCTTGATCTCCTCGCACTTAACAGAGTGGAGATGGCTTGATTTGGACAGCCTAACGCAATAAGCCTTTCCCTTTCAAAAACCAGACCATCAGATGAAGACGGGATGGACATGGATGAGGGGTTACCCCTTGTAACAGGAGATCTGCCCTGTTCGGAAGCGGGACTGGAGCCCGGAAGCTCAGATGAAGCAGCAACGGGAACCATGGTCTGTTGGGCCAATAAGGGACTATCGCCATCACCTCGACCGCTTCCCACCTGAGTCTTGCCAGGAACCGGAGGATGACCCGGGACTGGAGGAAAAGCATAGGCACTGTGAAAGTTCCACTGGTCTGTTAGAGCATCCACTCCGAACGCTTGGGGACAGCGACCCCTCGTATAGAATTTCTCTAGTTTGTAATTGCATGGAGATGCAAATAGGTCCACTTCCGGCACAACTCCCAGGGATAGGACCCAGCTGAAGACTTCGCTGTGGAGAGACCATTCGTTGTGGTCGAGTGTTGTCCTCGAAAGGAAGTCTGCTTGGAGATTTTGAGATCCGGGGAGATACACAGCTGTTAAATCTGAGAGATGTACTTGTGCCCACGACATGATCGGATCCACTTCCTTCAGCAGGGATAGACTGCGGGTGCCTCCCTGTCTCTTTATGTATGACACAGCTGTCGTGTTGTCTATTCTCAACAGGACTGACGATCCCTTTACTATGTGAAGAAAGGATTGAAGGGCACGGTAGGCCGCACGGAGTTCCAGGGCATTGGAACTCACACTCCGGGATGGTAACGTCCACTTCCCTTGAGCAAACTCCTTCAAGCACAGAGCCCCCCAGCCGCTGTTGCTGGCATCTGATGTAATTGTGATCCAGGAGATCGGGGCTAACGAATGGTATTGAGGAGATTTTTCCTTAGTAGCCACAAAGAAGAACTCTCTCGCATCGACGAAGTTATTCGAATGCGTTGATCCTGAGACTTCGGATCCCACTGTTGGAGAAACCCCTTCTGAAAGGCCGCATCCTCCATTGTGCCCATCTCACCATGGGGACTGTGGAAACCATGGTGCCCACTATCTTGAGGCATTGCGAGGCTTTTAGAAAGGGAGAAATCCAATGCAAGCCGGACTCTGTCCCGGACTACGGGATCTTTGTCAGGGGTAAGGAGGATGGAACATTGAACTGTGTTGAATTGAGCTCCCAGAAAAATCAGAGATTGTGTGGGTTGCAGATGACTCTTTTCCCTGTTTATCAGCCAACCGAACTCGGTCAGGATGGAAATGACCTGGATCTGGTGTGTCAACAGCTGTTCCTTGTCTTGCGCGAAAGTAACAGTAAGTCGGCGAGGTAGTGATGAAGTCGAATGCCCTTGGTTCTGATCAGGGCGACGACAGCCAATAGAAGTTTTGAGAACACCCGGGGCGATGTTGTGAGCCCAAACGGGAGACACGTAAATTGGAGGTGGACATTGTCTACTGAGAACCGGAGATATTTTTGGGAACTCCGCTGCCGACTGGGGACATGGAAGTAGGCATCTTTTAGGTCTATGGACATCAGCCAATCGCCTGGCTGAACCGTCTGACGAATAGTAAGCAAGGACTCCATCTTGAATTTTTCCTTTTTGATAAAGGTGTTTAGATGTGTCAGGTCTATTACCGGTCTCCAAGAAACCTGTCTTCTTTAGAACCATAAACAGGGCGAGTACATCCCTTGACCTCTTTCGGAAGATGGAACATGA
Source organism: Rana kukunoris (assembly GCA_029574335.1). NCBI lineage: Eukaryota > Metazoa > Chordata > Amphibia > Anura > Ranidae > Rana > Rana kukunoris. The sequence goes on along the minus strand of CM056059.1, from coordinate 9,909,219 downwards.
ATAGCGGCACCCAGAGCTAGAGAGAGCTTGTGTATGACAGAAGAATTTTCCTTTTTTCTTCTGAGCCGGGTATTGTTGTGGGTACAAACTGTAGCGGGTGGGTGGACTGATAAAGGTCCAGGTATGGCCTGTAGACACTGTTTTGACAGTCCAAAAATCTCTTATTGAGGCTGCCCAGACATGTCGGAACTGTAGTAGCCGAGCGCCTACTCTTTTCCGTCTGGGCTGGCTTCGCATCAAAAGGACTTAGGGGCATCACGTCCGGCAGACGAGGGTCCCCTAGGGGGCTTCTGTCCAGAGGGCTGGACTCTCCTCTCCATGTTTTTCGGGAACTCGCGACCAGGTCTATACCGGCGCGCATCTCTTGAACGGTCTTGATCTTGCCTAGGGAAGGATCTCCTCTGACCGAACGGACGGCGATCCTGAGGAAGGAACCCAGACTTACCCCCAGTGGCACGGGTGATAGCGCTGTCCAGCTTGTTCCCAAACAGGGAAGACCCTGAAAGGGGATTCTGCACCACCCTTGTTTTGAAGCGGGATCAGCCGCCCAAGGGCGCAACCACAGAGCACGTTTAGCTGTGACAGAGGAGAGCATGATCCGCGCCACCAACCGGATAATGTCAAGAGGGAGGCCTCCCCAGGAAGACGGACGCCATTCTCAGCTCATGAACCGGTGTGCTGCTGAGCACATCTTCGGAGACGTTCGCTAAGGTAGAATCCACTTCATCCGTCCAGGATTCCATTGCCTTAGACAAGGCAGCTAGGGCTAGAGCCGGTTTACAAGCCATGCCTGCTGTAATATATATTCGTTTCAGATCTGTGTCTATCTTTCTATCTAGACCGTCCTTAAAGGAGACGGTATCTTCCAGAGGGAGTGTGACATGTTTCACCAACCTCATCACGGCGGCATCAACCAAGGGAGCTGATATCCAAGTGTTTAACATGTTCACTTTTGAACGGGTACATCTTTGCTACTTTTGAAAGCAAAGAATTCTTTCTGTCCGTGCTGGCCCATTCGTCAGAAATGATATCTCCCAGTTCACCCAAGAAAGGAAAACTAGGGCGCTCCTTTTTAAGTTGTTTGAAATATTTTCTCTGTTTGGAAGGAGATTCCACCGGATCTTCCCACTTCAAGGCGATCGTTTACCGCTTTCACTAAACTTGGGTACTAGGGAAAAATCAAATCCTGCAGGATTGACAACACTCTCTGCTTCACTGACGGAAGACGCACTTGGACTGCGTACACGTTGAGAGGGACCAGGCGTTTCAGGATTATCCTGTGTAAGCGCTGGAACTGGGTCATCAGGAACAGTAACATCACATCTGGAACCAGATTTGTTTAAGGATTCCTGGACTACTCTCCTGACCAGAGCCTCCACCTGATGACCATCATTTCCTCTCTCCCTCACAGCCTTGGAATAACATAGTTCACAGAGGGATCTTCCTTCCGAGACCGAGCTCTACATCCCCAGCAGACTCTCTTACTGGAGTGGCTGGAATGGCGGTGGGAATGGCGGCCAGAATGAAGATCTGGGAGCCTTCTTTGCGGTGTCTAGAAGATGACCTGGGGCGTCTGGAACTTGCTCTGGAGTGACGATGCTGTAACCTGGATTCGTCAACAACTTTGCGTGCTGAAGATTGATGTTCAGACCTAGAGGGGCTGATGAGGGAGGAAAGAGTTAACCTCTGATTACACAGAAACCCAAACAGCCAGGTAGGGAAAAAAAAGAATTTTTTCCATCCTACCTGCAGCGCAAGGGTTGGCCACTGGGGGGCGGTGAGACATCCAAAGTGGAAAGGAGTCACAAGAACTGCTAAGACAAACATATCAATGTAAGATGCAGCATGGATGAATCAAGCAAACAGGGCTTTAAAAAGCAGAAGGCAGAAACGAACATACCTTGAAGAGGGAAGATTATCAATTTGGGGCAACGAAAACAGCAACAGCACAGCCTGCGTGTGTCCCAAAGATAGCTGTTTGACAGATATTTAAACTTGCCGCCCTGATGATGACGTCACCGCGCACGCCGCAAATTGCGACGTGACAGCGCACATCCCACACAGACCTCGCGCGCATGCGCGATCGCGACAATCCGATCGTACTGCGCATGCGCATCCAAGCCTCAATCTCGGCTGGAACCAGCGCAGGCGCAGAGACCAGAAAACAACGAACTGGAACGCAGATGCGTTCCAGCGGCCATGGCCACGGCGGAGACCAAACAATCAACAAAACAACATAGAGTACGGCTGCCATGTAAAAGGTAAAGAGGATAATACGTTACCAAGGATACCATTGCCGACCTGTCCTGAAACTGAGAGCTATGAAGCTCACTCCGCACTATTCGGGCATTCTTAAAGGAATAGAGGCCTCCAGCTAATAGCTAGGACGTTTGGCCTTGTTGCTGCTTGCCTGCCAATGGCTGGTTAGTAAGCACCTGTTGATATTGCAACCGACGCCCATGTCTACCCTGCTAATAGCTGGGACTTGTTGGACACCAGAACGTGAGCTCTATGTGCAGGATCATCAGGACTGGAAAAAAAACAAAAAGGTATTTCTTCTTTATTCTGCTTTAACAGCATAGGTCCTAGGAGGAGGACAAAAAAGGAACACAGTCTATGGGGAGACGCAAAGCTTTATGGGAGTAGGGTCCTATGAGGTATGAGAGGCGGGATTAACCCACACGTTGGCTGCCATGGAGTCTGTCAGGAAATTGGGCTTTCATTTGGTGGTATAAGGTAATGGATATAAATGTTTTATTTATTTTTTTGGGATATCAATTTCTTTGTTTTGGATGGATATTTTTTTTTGCTTTTATGATACTCAACTCATGAATCAGGTGGATGAATTGGGCTTTAATGTTGTGGTAAAAGGTAATGGATATATATTTTTTATTTTTTTTGGATATCAATTTTTTTGTTTTGGATGGAAATCTATTTTTTTTGTTTTTTCATTTTTTAATTAAATAAAATCTGGCACAACATAGTAAAAAAAAAATATATAATTAAAAAAATGTAGGTGTATATTTCTTGAAAATTACCATAACCTACCACCAAAGGACAACTCCAGATAAACTCTCCTGCTCCTGATGATCTCAGCGACAACATATATGTCTATGTTATTTGTACCCTTAGTAGACCATGGAACAATAGCGTGCATTTTGCTTCTTTTTTTTTTTTTTTTATTCTACCTAAAAACACTTATACTAACTTACATTTACAAATTTATTTTTTTAATCCTACCAAAAATACACTGATCATGACCTACAACCCTAACTCTAACCCTGACACTGACCTAGATCAAGCTATTTTTTTTCTATATTTTTTTAACTTTTCTTGGCTTTTTTTTTTCCTCTAGAGGAGAAAATAGTAACACATTCCTAAACCTTGTGGACAAGATCTAAGATTTGAAGCTGTTATAGCTGAAAAGGGCGGGACCAACTCAATATTGAACCCTAATGCCGCGTACACACGGTCGTTTTTTGCGATGAAAGTAAAAGTCACTTTTCAAAGACGATGTTGCATACACACCATCGTTTTTTCACAAAAAGCGAGGTTACGTTCACCACACTTTTCCATTGAAGCTCGCTTCATAACTAGCTTCTGGGCATGCGCGGGTTGAAAAACGTCGTTTTAAACGACGTTTTTGCTACACACGGTGACTTTTTGTGAAACAAAAAACGACGTTTTGAAAAACGACACAAAAAATTCAAGCATGTTGGAATTTTTTTTTGGTCGTTTTTTTTCAGACAAAAAACGACATTTTGCCCACACACGATCAATTTAAATGACGTTTTAAAAAACGTCGTTTTTTTTCATCGCAAAAAACGACCGTGTGTACGCGGCATAAGGACTAAGACTGGGATGTCATTAAGTTTCATGTGCAAGTAAAGGCAGGCGTCCCAATACTTTTGGCAATATAGTGTACATGTAACTCTTATGTACAGATATGTTGATACATTGTCTTTGAGTGTCACATGATTTAATTCTGTAAGCCCAAACCCTATTTAGGTTGTAAGAGTCTATTTCAGCATCAGCAGCAGGCGCTTTCCAGGATCACCAGATTACAGACTATACGGAGTGGAGAAAGAAAAAGTAGCAAACAGATGGGTTGCGCTCCTTCTGCGCATCACAAAGCTGCATTTTCATCTGTGACCGGAATGTTCCATTCATGTTACTTTCCATTTAGCGTGACATAGAATAATGCACAGCTCTTCATTCTTGGGTGGTCTTTCAGTCACAATACATTTGAACGCTATCATCGCCTTGTAGCAAATCACCTCTTTTATAGGCGATTTCTGTAATAAAAAATAATCAGAGATGAAGGAATTATGGAACATTTACTGTAAATGTGTAATTGTTAGCACTGTGCTGTGGTCCCGGCCTCAAATCCCACCAGGGACACTATCTGAATGGAGTTGGCCTGTACTTTGTACTTGGCTTCCCACCCAGTGCTTAATATGAGTTTGTTGGACATCTAGGTACTCTTAGATGGGCCCTGTCTTTTTATCCCTTTTCCATATATGAATATATATATACTCCTTTATGGGGCATTGGGCAGCTGGTTGAAGAGTACCAGTGGGTACTCGTAGATGGGTCCTGTCTTTGTATCCCTTTTCTGTGTATATTTCCCTTTAGGAGTTTATTGGGTACTTGGGAAGCTGGTTGAAAAGTACCAGTGGGTACTCTTGGGTGGGCCCTGTCTTTTTAATCTTTTTCCATACATATATTCCCCTTTAAGGGTCATTGGGCAGCTGGTTGAAGAGTACCAGTCTGTACCCGTAGATGGGTCCTGTCTTTGTATCCCTTTTATGTGTATATTTCCCTTTAGGGGTCATTGGGCACTTGGGCAGCTAGTTAAAGATTACCGGTGGGTACTCTTAGATGGGTACCATCTTTTTATTAATTTTCTGTAAATATTCCACCTTTAGGGGTCATTGGGCAGCTGGTTGAAGAGTACCAGTGGCTACTCTTTGGCCGCGTACACACGATGAGACATGTCCGCTCAAACATGTCCGAAGGACCGTTTCCAGCGTAAAATGTCTCATCGGATTTTGGTCCGATGGCGTGTACACACCATCGGACGAAAATCCCCTCGGGCTGAGGACGCAGTGACGTGGCAGTGACATTGACGTCACCACTCCAGGAAGTAAAATACTTCCACGCATGTGTCAAATCCATTCGACGCATGCGCAGAGATTTCTGTCCGCTGGTTAGTGTACTAACCAGCGGACATATCCGACGGACATGTCTCCGGCGGACAAATTCGATCGTGTGTACGATGCCTTAGATGGTCCCTGTAATGGAACCCCAAATGGGACAGGGGTTAAAGCCGTTTAGGATATTCCATTCCCGAACATAAGGCAGCTACCGACACCCCACAGTCAGGCAAATGAACCCCAATAACGAGACACATAGCTCTGTTTGAGGTTCAACAGGGAAGAGCCCTTTATTGAGAAATACAAGATTTATATACAGTTTAGGATACTGCAGTAACCAAATGAACAATGACCAGACTCCACCCACAACATCACACCATGGTTCCTAACAAGCCCCAATACACATCCTTTAGTAGACATCCGGCTCCTGACATAATTTACGTGAGCTAATTAACTACAGCTGATGACTCATACACCTGACCTTTAGGCTGTCTGCTAACTTACAATACACATTACCATCAATAGACCTTCACACAATACAGGATCAATTAGCACAAGCCACAATGAAAGATCCTTAGAAGTTAGTCTGGATTCAATACACATTTATCACAGTAGCAGACTGTGATACCACAATAGACAATAGAATGCAATCCAAGATATATTCTGGATGTCCATTATTTCCTGGCTCATACTTTGCCCAAAAGTGACTCCCGTTACAGTCCTATCTTTGTATCCCTTTTCTATGTATATTTCCCCTTTTAGGGGTCATTGGGCAGCTGGTTGAAGAATGTAAACTTAAAGCCCAACTCCAGGAAACTTGAAAATTCTCGCTTGCAAAAGTTAACAGCTCATTTAGTTCTATGGAGGCATATATATTTCCCTTGAGGGGGTCATTGGGCAGCTGGTTTAAGAGTACTGTTGGGTACTCTTAGCTGGGCCCTGTCTTTTTATTCCTTTTCCGTATATATATTGCCCTTTAAGGGTCATTGGGCAGCTGGTTGAAGAGTACCAGTGGGTGTTCGTAGATGGGTCCTGTCTTTGTATCTCTTTTCTGTGTATATTTCCTGTCTTTGTATATTTCCCTTTAGGGGTCATTGGCACTTGGGCAGCTAGTGAAAGAGTACTGGTGGGTACTCTTAGATGGGTCTCATCTTTTTACCCCTTTTCTGTAAATATTCCACCTTTAGGGGTCATTGGGCAGCTGGTTAAAGAGTTCCAGTGGGTACTCTTAGATGGGCCCCATCTTTTTATAATTTTCCTGTATATATACCCCTTTAGGGGTCATTGGGCAGCTGGTTGAAGAATGTGAACTTAAAGCCCTACTCCAGGAAACTTGAAAATTCTCCCTTGCAAAAGTTAACAGCTCATTTAGGTCTAGGGAGGCATATATATTTCCCTTCAGGGGGTCATTGGGCAGGTGGTTGAAGAGTACTGTTGGGTACTCTAAGATGGGCCCTGCCCTTTTACTCATTTTCCGTATATATTTTCACCTTTGAGGGTCATTGGGCAGCTGGTTGAAGAGTACCAGTGGGTACACGTAGATGGGTCCTGACCTTGTATCCCTTTTTTGTGTATATTTCCCTTTAGGAAACTTGGGCAGCTGGTTGAAGAGTACCAGTGGGTACTCTTGGATGGGTTGGATTTACAGGCTCCTTCTTAAAGCTTGAAGAGGATCTATATTTTGCCCACTTGGGATAATATCAAAGGATCACTACGTAGATGTTTCCACAAGTTGTGGCCACCTGACCATCACACCTTTATGAGCAACAACCTCCACTTTTCCTGAGAAGGCTTTCCTTAAGATTTTGGAATGCGTGAAGGAATTTGTGTGCATTCAGTCAAAAGAACACTTGTTGGCTGAGAAGATCTGGCTTGCAAATGGCATTCCAATACATCTCTATAGTCTTCAGTAGGGTTGAGGTCCAAAGGTCCACTCCTCAGTAAGGTTGAGGTCCACAGGTCCTCAGTAGGGTTGCGATCCAAAGGTCCTCAGTAGGGTTGAGTTCCACAGATCTTTAGTAGGGTTGAGGTCCACAGATCTTTAGTAGAGTTGAGATCCAAAGGTCCTCAATAGGGTTGAGGTCCAAAGATCTTCAGTAGGGTTGAGGTCCAAAGGTCTTCAGTAGCATTGAGATCCAAAGGTCTTTAGTAGGGTTGAGGTCCAAAGGTCTTCAGTAGCCTTGAGATCCAAAGGTCTTCAGTAGCGTTATGATCCAATGATCTTCAGTAGCATTGAGATCCAAAGGTCTTCAGTAGGGTTGAAGTCCAAAGGTCTTCAGTAGCCTTGAGATCCAAAGGTCTTCAGTAGCGTTATGATCCAATGATCTTCAGTAGCGTTATGATCCAAAGGTCTTCAGTAGAGTTGAGATCCAAAGGTCTTCAGCAGCGTTGGGATCCAAAGACCTTCAATAGTGTTGAGGTCTAAAGGTTTTCAATAGGGTTGAGGTCCAAAGGTCTTCAATAGTGTTGGGGTCCAAAGCTGTTCTATAGGCTTGGGGTAATAGTATTAATACGACCCATCACTGGAAACTTCTACACTCTGGTCCTGGTCCAATTACATTTAGTCATATAGTAGGTGTGATGGTCAGGGTCCACAAATGTTGAGTGTAGCGCCACCTTTCATGTAGTAGGTTCAGTCAAAAGAACATTTGTGACGTCAGGTACTGATGTTGGCTGAGAAGATCTGGCTTGCAATAGGCATTCCCATGCATATCAAAGGTCTTCAGTAGGGTTGAGGTCCAAAGGTCTTCAGTAGGGTTGAGGTCCAAAGGTCTTCAGTAGGGTTGAGGTCCAAAGGTCTTCAGTAGGGTTGAGGTCCAAAGGTCTTCAGTAGGGTTAAGGTCCAAAGGTCTTCAGTAGCATTGAGATCCAAAGGTCTTTAGTAGCGTTGAGATCCAAAGGTCTTCAGTAGCGTTGAGATCCAAAGGTCTTCAGTAGCATTAAGATCCAAAGATCTTCAGTAGGGTTGAGGTCCAAAGGTCTTCAGTAGCGTTGAGATCCAAAGGTCTTCAGTAGCGTTGAGATTCAATGGTCTTCAGTAGCATTGAGATCCAAAGGTCTTCAGTGGATTTGAGATCCAAAGATCTTCAATAGGGTTGAGGTCTAAAGGTCTTCAGTGGTGTTGGGGTCCAAAGGTGTTCAATAGGGTTGGGGTATTAGTATTAATAGGACCCATCACTGGAAAATTCTACACTCTGGTCCTGGTCCAATTACATTTAGTCATATAGTAGGTGTGATGGTCAGGGTCCACAAATGTTGAGTGTAGCGCCACCTTTTTCAATGATAATTCTACTATTTAAAAAATATGTGAAAAAAGAGAAATGGTGAATATAATACGGTTTTATTTCATACGTACCTCAGGTAGGCGAAACGATGTCATATATACAGGATCAATCTTCGGGTTACTTGTCCTTGCGGTGGTCTCTGTTTTAAGGCAGGCCTGCAAAAATGCATTGAAATAAATCAGAAAATGGACCCATAGGGACCCATAGGGACACAGACAGCAATAACATTTTGAAAGAGGTTGTAACCCTTCCCTACTTACTAACTTTAACTTTCAATGCATCCACCAAACACTGAAGTAAACCATTGAACAAATATGTTTGCCACTCACAAGCCTATAATATTGGGTCACTCTCCGGGAAGACTGAGTGCCAAAAGCTAGGAAGAGGCTCATTTATGCCCTATTTATTATTATTATTATTTATTCCCACTAACCTTCACACTAAGTTGTAGATATAGGTATTTTTAACAGGGGTTCCCTGACAGGAAAGTTATTTCAAGGACCCCTATGTGTTAAAAAGGTTGAGAAAGGTTAATCTAGACCAGGGGTCCCCAAACATTCTAAACAAAGGGCCAGTTTAAACTTTAGGGGGTCAGACTGTGGCCAGTGGGAGTAGAACATGTCATGGTGTCAGTGAAAGTAAACAGTGTCCCCTCTTTGCTATGGGGGGAGGGATAGTGCCCCATCATTGGTATCAGTGGGAGGAATAGTGCTCCATTATTGGTATCAGTGGGAGGAATAGTGCCCATTATTGGTATTAGTGGGAGGAATAGTGTCCCATCATTTGTATCAGTGGGAGGAATAGTACCCATTATTGGTATCAGTGGGAGGAATAGTGTCCCATCATTTGTATCAGTGGGAGGAATAGTGCCCATATTGGTGTCCCATCATTGGTCAGTCATGTGTGTCCCATCATTGAGGAATAGTGTCCCCATCATTGGTGTCAGTGGGAAGAATAGTGTCCCCATCATTGGTGTCAGTGGGAAGGCCCATGGTATAGTGGGAGGAATAGTGCCCTATCATTGGTATCAGTGGGAGCAATAGTGCTTCATCATTGGTGTCAGTGGGAGGAATAGTGCCCCATCATTGGTGTCAGTGGGAGAAATAGTGCCCCATCATTGGTATCAGTGGGAGGAATAGTGTCCCATCATTGGTATCAGTGGGAGGAATAGTGTCCCATCATTGGTATCAGTGGGAGAAATAGTGTCCCATCATTGGTGTCAGTGGGAAGAATAGTGCCCCATCATTGGTGTCAGTGGGAGGAATAGTGTTCCATCATTTGAGTCAGTGGAAGGAACTATGCCCCACTGTTGCTGACAGTGGGGGGAATAATGGCCCCAGAGGGCCAGATGAAAAGCAAGCAAAGGGCCTTATCCGGCCCCCGGGGCCACAGTTTGGAGACCACTGCTGTTAACAAATACATTTTGTAAGACTTTGTAGAAGACCCACTTGCCTTTGAATGATCAATATCCCAATAAACATGTTCAGTTTGCTGGGGATCATCACTTGTAGAGGTTAATTTATCCTCCCTCTTCCATTTCATCCTCGTACTAAAATAAAAAAAAAGCACAAAAAATGAACGAAGAAATGTAATAACCTTAAATATTCAGAGTAGCATTTAAAGGTAATGTGTGGTGGTACATTTTAATTATTGCATAATAATATTTGTATTACTATTATTTATTTTTAATTTTTATGCTTCTCTTGCAATGCTTACCAAATGTAATTGTGTTTCTTCCAGCAAATGAATGCAACGATTGCAAGTAGTGAGAGACAAGTGAAAACGGCAATGGGTACGATTTCCCATTTGCTTTCTGTAATAAAAAAACAACGTTTTATTAATTTCTAGCAAAATACAGGATATAACTATAAAAAATATTTAGTGTTTCTTGATATTCTTGGGCTGCCATTGTGAGCTTGTCACAGATTCCAATAAGCTTCCCCCCCATACGTGGACCCTCACAAACACAGCACCATGATTGTGGGGGAAGAGGCCTTTGCTCTCGTCATGGGGAGCAGATGCTTTGCTAGAAGGGTTCCCCAGTCGAAAAGGAACCCTACCACCTACCACCTATTCTCAGATAAGGGGTTTGTATGGCATAAGCATTTAATTATTTTCAATTATTATCATTATTTTATCTTGATTTTTGCATGGGTTCCTTCTAAAATCTATACCAGACCCTATAGGTCTTGTATAGCATTTGTGGGGGAACCTCATGCCTGCCATAGTTGTGGGGGAAGAGGCGTTTGCTCTCCTCAAAATGGGGAGCAAATGCTTTGCTAGAAGAGTTGAACCTCGGAAAGGAACCCCACCACCTTGAGGGTATGTGGCCTTGCATAGTCCAGAAAGAGGGTTGTCATGCTATTCATCTCCCTTTGTTGGCCTGTATTCTCAGATAATGGGGTTTGTATGGCATTTCAGAGGAGGGGGGGGGGAACTCATTCTTTTCTCTTGATTTTTGCATGGGGTTCCCTTCTGAAATCCATACCAGACCCTATAGGTCTTGTATAGCATTTGTGGGGGGAACCTCATGCCTGCCATGGTTGCCATGGGGTTCCCTTCTAAAATCTACTGTATACCTAGGTTTGCCACCTCAACCCTTCAAAACTGAACACATATTAATTACACAGGTTCTGTGGCTGATTAAAGTGGTAATTAAACTCACTTGTTACCTTACCTGCATTAAATTAGCCTCAGAACCTATGTAATTGATATGTGTTCGGGTTTAAAGGGATGAGGTGGCAACTCTATGTATACCAGACCCTATAGGCCTTGTATAGAATTTGAGGAGGAACCTCATGCCTGCTTTTTCTTTCAGTTTTTTTGGCATAAGGTTCCCGTTATAATTTAAACCAGACCTGAAGGACCCCATACAGTCCCTGTCTTCTTTGCTTACATGGCCAGAGATTCTCACGGATCCCCCACAAATACTGTGTCATGGTTGAACTTGTGGGGGAAGAGGCCTTTGCTCTCATCAACATGAGGAGATGTTTGCTAGGGGTGGTTGCCCCTTGGAAAAGAACCCCACCACGTTGAGGGCATGTGGCCTTGCATAGTCCAGGAAGGGAATAGGCATGCTAATCACCTCCCTTTCATGGCCTGTATTCTCAGATAAGGGATTGCATGGCATTTCGGAAAGGGGGGGGGGGGGGTTCTCATTCTTTTCTCTTGATTTTTGCATGGGGTCCCCTTCCAAAATCTATACCAGACCCTATAGGCCTTGTATAGAATTTGAGGAGGAACCTCATGCCTGCTTTATCTTTCTGTGTTTTTGCATAAGGTTCCCGTTATAATTTAAACCAGACCTGAAGCGCCCCACACAGTCCCTGTCTCCTTTTGCTTACATGGTCAGAGATTCACACGGACCCCACACAAACACTGTGTCATGGTTGTGGAGGAAGAGGCCTTTGCTCTCATCAACGTGTGGAGATGCTTTGTTAGGGAGGTAGCCCCTTGGAAAGGAACCACACCATGTTGAGGGCATGTGGCCATGCATATTCCAAGAAGGGAATTGGCATGCTAATCACCCCCCTTTATTGGCCTGTATTCTCAGATAAGGGTTTTGTAAGGGGGGGGGGGGTCTCATTCTTTTCTCTTGATTTTTGCATGGAGTCCCCTTCTAAAATATATAACAGACCCTATAGGCCTTGTATAGCATTTGTGGGGGAACCTCATGCCTGCCATGGTTTTTGGGGAAGAGGCTTTGCTCTCATAAATATGGGGAGAAGATGCTTTGCTAGAAGGGTTGCAAAGGAACCCCACCACATTGAGTGTATGAGGCCATGCATGGTTCAGGAAGAGGATTGGAATGCTAATCACCTCCCTTTCTTGGCCCGTATTATTAGATAGGGGGGGTGCAATTAAGCATGTTTGCCTTGGGTTCTAGTTGACCTTGTCCTAGCACTGCCCTTGGGTTGTCCCCTTGCCACATGAGCCACTACAAGTGGTCTTGCTGACGCACATCGTGCAGGCATGGCCCGTCGTTGTCACCATCAAGAAGCCGAGCCTAGAGCAATGAATTGCAGCCAAGTACATCTAGACATGAAGTGGCTACAAGAGCCTGCAGGAGATCCTTTAGGCTCACCATTCTGACAGAAGTCCAGCGGTATGACGGTTCTGGAGACGCTGGCAACTGGATGTGAGACCGTACAGGTCCAGCTGGAGTTGGTGTACGGGTCGGCAACCTGTATCATTGACGTCCACCAAAGAATGGAATCCACCAAAGAATGATCGACACGTCTTTTTTATCAAATGGCGCATTTTAAAGTCACCAGAGAATTTCGCCGCGTGTGACATTGTGATGAATCTTGATGTCGCCATCCAACAGTTTACCTGCAAAAAATAAAATAAAAAATAAAGAATGAGACCCACCAAAGAATGAGACCCACCAAAGAATGAGACCCACCAAAGAATGAGACCCACCAAAGAATGAGATCCACCAAAGAATGAGACCCACCAAAGAATGAGATCCACCAAAGAATGAGATCCACCAAAAAATGAGATCCACCAGAGAATGAGATCCACCAGAGAATGAGATCCACCAGAGAATGAGATCCACCAAAGAATGAGACCCAGCAAAGAATGAGACCCACCAAAGAATGAGATCCACCAAAGAATGAGACCCACCAAAGAATGAGATCCACCAAAGAATGAGACCTACCAAAAAATGAGCTCCACCAAAGAATGAGACCCACCAAAGAATGAGACCCACCAAAGAATGAGACCCACCAAAGAATGAGATCCACCAAAGAATAAGACCCACCAAAGAATGAGACCCACCAAAGAATGAGACCCACCAAAGAATGAGATCCACCAAAGAATAAGACCCACCAAAGAATGAGACCCACCAAAGAATGAGACCCACCAAAGAATGAGACCCACCAAAGAATGAGATCCACCAAAGAATGAGACCCACCAAAGAATGAGATCCACCAAAGAATGAGACCTACCTAAGAATGAGATCCACCAAAGAATGAGATCCACCAAAGAAAGAGACCCACAAAAGAATAAGCCCAGGACTGTCCCATATTTTGCGGGTCTGTCCCGGGTTAATCCATTCCAGGACAATACAGTGTCCCAGAATACAGTGAGGATCCGAGCTGTCACTGGAGATGAGGCTGAAGGGCCACCCGCTGTGTGTCAGCCTACGGTGGAACTATTATTTACTCTGCCCAGGACACGCCCTCCACTCACCCCCCCCCAATCTGGCCGTAGCAGAGTCGCCGCCCAGCTGTACCAATGACCGTTAAATGCAGCCTCACCAGCACCCATCAATGCAGCCTCACCAGCGCCCATCAAATGCAGCCTCACCAGCACCCATCAAATGCAGCCTCACCAGCACCCATCAAATGCAGCCTCACCAGTGCCCATCAAATGCAGCCTCACCAGTGCCTATTAAATGCAGTCTCACCAGCACCCATCAAATGCAATCTCACCAGCACCCATCAAATGCAGCCTCACCAGTGCCCATCAAATGCAGCCTCACCAGTGCCCATCAAATGCAGCCTCACCAGTGCCTATCAAATGCAGTCTCACCAGCACCCATCAAATGCAATCTCACCAGCACCCATCAAATGCAGCCTCACCAGTGCCCATCAAATGCAGCCTCACCAGTGCCTATCAAATGCAGTCTCACCAGCACCCATCAAATGCAATCTTACCAGCACCCATCAAATGTATCCTCACCAGTGCCCATCAAATGCAATCTCACCAGCGCCCATTAAATGTATCCTCACCAGCAACCATTAGATGCAGCCTCACCAGTGCACATCAAATGCAATCTCACCAGCAACCATTAGATTCAGCCTCACCAGTGCACATCAAATGCAATCTCACCAGCGCCCATGGGTATCTGGAGTGGAGGATGGGCTCTGCGTATGATCAGATCCCCTGGACCCAATCTGTATATCGTTGAAACATGTGACTTACTGTATACAGTGAGGTTATAGATCTGGTTGCACTCTTCTTCACCCGATCGTATGTTGGCCACAAACTCTCCTTGGTTTTTCTTGGTCAGCTTTGTGATGTTCAGTGATCCGTTTGTTCCATTGTAGAGCCGGTTTTTGAACTGACGAGACTTCACCTCCACAGGTTCATGGGGCTTGGTCATGGCAATGAGGGTGTTCAAGAAGACCCAAGAAATGTCTATCACTCCGGGCTTTTCCACTCGTAGAAGAATGTCTCCTGATTCCTGGCTGACCACGTGTTTTATTTCTCCACAGGAACCAGAACCCAACGCATCTGAGGAGTGGAATAATTTATACCCTATATTACCAAAAGTATTGGGACACCTGCCTTTACACACTCATGAACTTTGATGACCTCCCAGTCTTAGTCCGTAGGGTTCAATATTGAGTTGGCCCCGCTCTTTGCAGCTATAACAGCTTTAACTCTTCTAGAAAGGCCGTCCACAAGGTTTAGGAGTGTGTCTATGGGAATGTTTGGCCATTCTTCCAGAAGCACATTTGTGAGGTCAGGCCAGTGGCGGTTCGTCCATAGAGGGCCCTGGAGCGCCGCCCCCTCTGGCTCTCACCGCCACTGAGTCTGATAACATAGATTCATGCATTGCACGAATCTATGTTATTATCGCCGCTGCCGCTGTTATTCAGATGGTCGGCGCTCATGTCCGGTCATCTGAATAACGGCAGCTGGTTGGCTGTACGGAAATGTCTATCAAAGCCAACAGCTCTGATAGGCTTTCCCAATACAGCCCTCGGGTCCCGGAAGCTTATTCTCGGAGCGCACAGACTGTACGCCCCTTGGATAAGATGACAGGCATCTCAGCCAATCAGGTTGGCCGGTTCTGGCTACCGGTAACCTGATTGGCTGAGACGCCTGTGAGTCATCGAGGGCGGGAGAAGACATTGTGGGACGTGGATGCCTGACTCCAGTAAAGGTAAGTGCCGGGCGGGGGGGGGGGGGGAGAAAAATTTTGAGCACCAGCCGCCACTGGGTCAGGCACTGATGTTGGACGAGAAGGTCTGGCGCACAGTCTCCGCTCCAATTCATCCCAAAGGTGTTCTATCGGGTTGAGGTCAGGACACATCAGGTAGACATGAAGTCTGGGAGTTGTCGTTCGAGTCTCACGCAGGAATATGGGCGATGGTCGCTCGTCCGCATTCAGCTCCAAGCCAGTGTCTTGTCTCGGCGTGCCTCAGTAAAGATGGATACAATGGGACCAGGGGTGGACTGACCATTGAGACTCTCGAGCACTGCCCGAGGGCCCCATGTCACTAGAGGGCCCCATCAGGGTTGCCAGGCTCAATAAAACCAGGGACAGTATGTAAAAATCTGTGTTTTTTTTTTACCATCTGTCCCTGATATGTCCAAAACCGACATGCTTTTGATGTGAAAATCCTGAGATTTTAGCTGCCCCGCCTCTGCACTGCCTGCTGGCGTGGTGTCCATCTGTATGCCCAGGGGCCCACATAATCTTATATTTTGCTTGGGGGCCCCATGAGTTGTCAGTCCACCTCTGAGTGGGACTCAAAATATATGGCCAGCTTAAGAGTGGGATGCCATTAAAGTTCATGTGCGTGTAAAGGCAGGCGTCCCAATACTTGTTGTTCTCTCAGGACTCTGTGCAGGCCAGTCAAGTTCCTCCACCCCAAACTTTCTCATCCATGTCTTTGTGGATCTTGCTTTGTGCACTGGTCCAAATCATTTGGTGGAGGGGGGGGGGGGTGGGGTTGTTTCTCAGGGGTTGGGATTGGCCTCTTAGTTCCGGTGAAGGGAACACTTAAGGCGTCGGCCAGGGCCGGTACAAGGCAGGGGCGGAAAGGGCGAGTGCCCTGGGCGATACCATTTTGCATAGGAGGGGGGGCGCAGCCAAAGGTGAAGTATTGCCATGGCCGCCAGTACAGTGACCTCTGTGTCATGGCCAGCGCGGGCAGCGGCACTGTATAAATTGTGTGCCGACTGCGCTCACCGCTCCTGCAGCTGGGACCGTCACCTCCCACCCCGGATCCCTTCCCTGCTTCACTGTTTACTCCCCTACGAGGAGTCTTAGTCCCTCCCTGCCAGCGGCGTGACGTCACTCCGCTCACGGCCGGAGGTGAGGGGGGAGATGTAGGACTCCGAGCTCAGCGCAGGGAGCTGTGTCGGCGCTGCCTGTGATATGACTCACAGCCAGGGAGCTAGAGAGGAGGAGCCGCCGACGAGGACTAGTCTCGAGGAGCCTGCCTGTGCTACAAAACAGACTACTGAACTTAAAGTAAGCAGAACTATCTCTGACTGACAAAAAAAAAAACTCCATCAATTGCAGCCTCACCATGCCCATCACACGCCACCACTGTGCCCATCACACGCCGCCACTGTACCCATCACACGCCGCCACTGTGCCCATCACACGCCGCCACTGTGCCCATCACACGCCGCCACTGTGCCCATCACACGCCGCCACTGTGCCAATCACACGCCACCACTGTGCTCATCAAACGCCACCACTGTGCCCATCACATGCCACCACTGCCCATTACACGCCGCCACTGTGCCCATTACACGCCGCCACTGTGCCCATCACATGCCACCACTGCCCATTACACGCCGCCACTGTGCCCATCACACGCCGCCACTGTGCCCATCACACGCCACCACTGTGCCCATCACACGCCGCCACTGTGCCCATCACACGCCGCCACTGTGCCCATCAAACGCCGCCACTGTGCCCATCACACGCCACCACTGTGCCCATCACACGCCACCACTGTGCTCATCAAACGCCACCACTGTGCCCATTACACGCCGCCACTGTGCCCATTACACGCCGCCACTGTGCCCATTACACGCCGCCACTGTGCCCATCACACGCCGCCACTGTGCCCATCACACGCCGCCACTGTGCCCATCAAACGCCGCCACTGTGCCCATCACACGCCGCCACTGTGCCCATCACACGCCGCCACCACACGCCGCCACTGTGCCATCACACGCCGCCACTGTGCCCATCACACGCCGCCACTGTGCCCATCACACGCCGCCACTGTGCCCATCACACGCCGCCACTGTGCTCATCAAACGCCACCACTGTGCCCATCACATGGGACCACTGCCCATTACACGCCGCCACTGTGCCCATTACACGCCGCCACTGTGCCCATCACATGCCACCACTGCCCATTACACGCCGCCACTGTGCCCATTACACGCCGCCGCTGTGCCCATCACACGCCGCCACTGTGCCCATCACACGCCACCACTGTGCCCATCACACGCCGCCACTGTGCCCATCACACGCCGCCACTGTGCCCATCAAACGCCGCCACTGTGCCCATCACACGCCACCACTGTGCCCATCACACGCCACCACTGTGCTCATCAAACGCCACCACTGTGCCCAT